>OX465580.1:74730370-75930370 GCA_950022655.1 Alentia gelatinosa
ATATACGCACTCAATATATACATTGCTATTAAATTAGATAAATACAATATCTGGTTACTGAATTCTAAACTTTCCTATATATTTCTAAAAATTGAAAAAGACTATGTAATAGTCGAAACGTCGGTTCTATACAATAAATGCCTACATATATAACGGTAACCCTGGTAGTTGTACTATTACTCTTCACTTTCTTTAATTTCTAAATAATCTCAAAGAATAGAGGTAGACATATGTATAGTTGGTGAAGGGGTCGGGTTGAGACATAAAAAAGGTGGGGCGGCGAGGGGTATGAGTGCCAAAATCTTACATTCACAGTGACAACCTCTGCACACTTCAGTTCCTCAGGTACCCAACAAAAATACAAGTAAAACCACCCAGTTTTCCTGGAAACACATACACGTAGGGAGTAGGTATACAGCATCCTGTGTCGACAGTGAATCCAAAAGAATATGAATTGTTGATTCACCATACAGAATAGGTGAAGTGGCAGAGCTTGTACCCTAAGCATTCTCCTGCTTGGACCTCCAGATTGTGTGTTCAACCCTCCATAAAGTTTTATTTTTGTAATTTTGTATTTGTGTTATATGAGTCAGAGCCTATCGGTCATTTAAAAGCATATCCTGCTTCTCTCCTCACGTTAAGGTAAAAAGTATATGAAAAGGTTACTGGAATATTTAGAAACATGTTTTAGTGAAGATAAAAGGAAGATGGATACTTTATAGAGATAATAACATTTAATTACCATTATTTATTTCTGAAGATACATAGAATATCAAGAATTCAACGTCCCATTTTAGGTCACTAAATATTACAATTATTCTAAATTAGGCAATTGTCATAGAGAAGTCTCAACTTTATACGCTATTATTGGACATTTATGCAGACCAGCAAGACTTAATGAAATAAAAGTTTGCGTGTCGTTTAACATATTATCCTGGAAGTATATTATTTTTGTTTGCTTCCACCTTCTATTTTACGTAGTTTTGAGTAGGTTTCTTGGGGATTGCATTACGTGGATCGTGAATCCTCGAGTAAGTGGAAAGAATTGTTTTCATATAGCGGTCTCACAATCAATATACATTTGATAAAATTGATCATGAACTTTGAATGGGACGTAAGGGGATTATTAGAAGATTGTGGATAGTTGTGAATGCATATATTGATATCACATCATAAGTATTCAATTTCTTCCAAGGATATTGTGTAAAATGCAGCTCATAAAATAAAGTTCTAATTCATAAACGATTACCATATGCTGTTGTTATAATCCCAATATTTGTCATGGGTATGATGATGTATTCTCCCGTTCGGAAATGACAAAACGTTTCAATTGCATCGGTAAAGGTTGCTTAGGCCCTGCGTACACTGAGCTAAACACATCTATCGTTGGAATTACGATCCCAATAATAAAAATCTGATTCACGTCAGGCGGTAACCTATAATCTGGATAGTTGCTAACTTGTCTGCGGTGATGCACAACGCCTGTCCAAGATTTGTTTCCGATGAAAAAGCTGTTTCATAGGGTGTCTATGACATTTAATCATGACTAAATGTCGTAGGGTATTCTGCCACAAAATTACTCTCGCGTGTAAGATACTTAACAGAAAATGGTGAGATTCTGGAAACGAGTAGACCACACGTTGGCAAACATGCACCGCAAAGATGATGACGTTCACTTAAGTCTAAGTACCTCAAATAAATGATTTTATAGTTTGACTCGAAACCGAGTTTTTTGTGTCTGAAAAAATACAATGCTGTTCTATGTATGCTGGGAAAACATCTATTTATAATCATGCAGTATTTCCTGAATTATAGTGCACTGTATATTTAAAGCTGATACAAAGCAAATACTCCTCGAGAATTTTATCGAAAAATATAAGGCCCGCCCCTCACACAGTGAGAGAGCAGGCCTGCTTGTGGAGTGCTGAGAGTACCTGCCATGCAAAGATACAAATGCTACCTCATGATCTGCATTGGTGCGTCGTGAGTTGCGTTGGGACCGTGGGACCTCACCTTTTTTGTATTGAAAAACCCATTACGATGCTAATTATGTAGCTACTCTAGGCGTTTGTCTACGATATAGAGGTACCCGATCGTCTATGGTATTTCAAATTTTGTATCGTAGTGCATCGGGAGTTCTTACACTTCTATCGTAGTAGATGGGCTCCGGGCCTTATTCCCACTGTAATCACCAATCACGAAACCCCTAAACATAAATACAAAATAGCAATTGTGCATTCTGAATGACATTCTGAAACAACCCAGACGAAGAAGTGGCTTTAGCATTTGACTATTTTTAAAGCCATTATCTAAGCACCTGTGTAATGTGTGAATCTTGACGTTGCACTTTATATAACAGGTGTCCTCGAATAAAACCATCAATCATGCAAAAACAGGCATTGGAGCTCCCGCTAGGACAGGAAACCCGATTCAACAGTATTTATAGCGAACAATTTCGCTTTACTTCGTTTTATCCGTATGTTAAAGAAAACAACTTTAAAATGACTCACACAGCCATGCGAAGAAACCTTCATAGCATACAATGATTTCTTTGTGGATTTTAGTGTAATTCAAAGAAAATGGAAAAATAGGGTCCAATTGAATAGATAGTACGATAGTACGATAGTGTTTTTCTGTTTTCAATTGCTCTACCATACTCTAATACTACTTTCATGATACTTTTGGTGATTTGTTAATTGTATATAATCGTTTTATATCAAATATATCGAATTTATCTTTAGGAAACAAGGTTTGAAAATGGAATGACATAAATTGAAAACATTCATTTAGAATCTCATAAAGAACTGGAAAAACAAAGTTGCCGATAAAAAGTATCTCACCTTACTTTCACAAGTGCAATAATTCTACACCAGAAATATTCTACAACCTTGTACTAGATATAATATATTAAGACTACAAATGAACGCTAGCAATGTTCTCTCGAGACAACTACAACTGGTACTAAATCATTCACGGCAGTAATGGTATTAATTTTCCCACCATAACCCATTTTGTACATACTACTTTAAGGTGCCAATTGGTGTATATAAACACAGAGATAAAACACCCGTCTGCCGCCTTCCCACTCTACAAACAGTTCTCTAGATTATAGTCGTAGACCTTGGCGATCACTTGAGCCCCCTTTTCAGTAAATCATCCTGGAACAAAGAAGGCGTGCAGGGTATGCCATCATAATCATGTAAACAGGTGGGGAAGGTGCAAACACTGGATGATGCCGGGGGCCCACACCTGGATCATGTGTTTGGATTACATGAAAGAGGATCAAAAGGAAATAATGCATGGACCCCATAGCTAAAACTAGTCTTCAGAAAGTCTAGAGATAATGCAGTTATCTCCCAAATATATGTTCCTATATAATATAAGCTTTTATCTGCTGAGCATAGTCTATAATTCAGTATTTGGTGGTTTAGGAAGACGGTTCTGTCGGGGATGGGAATGGCAATACCATACACTGTAATAAACTTTAGTCTCTGTCTATTCAGTTATTCTTCGAAAATTGCGATCTTCTCTATGCAGTATAAGTATTTTTGTTTAGTCTAGTAGTACTTAGATTTTCATTTATCCAAGTAGATGATGTTTACTGCAAATACAAAGGCTCTTTGAGATGTAAATTTCGCTAGTGGGTTGGTGTAGCAGTGGGTAAATAACAGCTAGGTTGTTTAAGATCATTTGTCTCGATTGAACTTCTCCTCACATTAGGGGTATTCAGCAACCGGTAATAGATATTTTTAGGCTTCCCTAAAAAACGTAACTAGGTCACTGTAGAATGGCCAATGTAATAAAACCACTCCCAGGAAATCCTTCCTTTAAAAAGAACCGATTAATTAACGTCATTTTTTAGAGTGTTACAAAAGGGGGTGATTGGGGAATGCTTTCCCAGCAGGGCGAATTCAAATGGCAAACCGTTTTACCATTTCACCTATGGATTAGATGCAAGAAAAAATTAAGATGTTCTTAATCTTTTAAAAGATTTGAATAGACCTTGATTTATCTTTAGATAATTTCCAGATTCCTTTATTCATGAGAGAATGTTATGTAATTGTATGAGGTGCCTTGAAATATTGGATAAATTGCCATATATATCTTCAATTCAATTAAGAAATACTTGGAATTCTGTAATAATTTCCCAAATTCAATTTTCATTCTATTAAAGTGATGACTCGAATCCATGTGCTATATCTGAGCAGGACGTCTTTGCATAGGTATCTAGTTATCTATGATCTCGAATTAAATCCTCATTATCAAGTTCAATATATCCTGCATTATGAATAAGTTTGTTAGAGTGCGGCTTGCCAAGCCATCTGCAATCCCCATGGGCAACATGGACAAAGGCAGGAACTGATCCTGGATTAACAAGATGAAAAAAGGAGTTGCTGTGCCCTGGGTCCAAGCCCCAATGTATTGGTCTCCAGTTTCACCTGGGCAGTTCGTTGTGAATGCAGACAAGTTATCACACTTCTCAAGCTATCAATGAAAGTCACTTTGCGTTACATTTAAAACTGGGGCTTGGGAGTGGGCGGATAAGGATCTGCACCAGGCACACAGATGAAACCCCATAGAAAACAGGCAAAGATCCAGGGTCGACAAAAACATATAGGAGATTTAGAAGATGGAAGGGTTCGGTGGCTATTTGTTTGCAGGACTCAGATTTTATAACTGATTCTGCCTCCCCTTTCCCCTGGTTTTCTAATTTATTTGATAAACTGCATTGAAATTAATCCATGAGCCATGTTAGTATAAACTGGCCATTAACATGGTTTTACCCCTCAGATGTTTTGCTTGTCGTAGATACATATAATTACACTGATAATGAATTTTCAGTAGAATATCCCTAGTACACTGTATAATATATCTATAAACAATTTCCTAAACACGTTCAAGTTGAGCTGTTATATAAACATTTATATTTAATGTGATTATATCTCTTAAGTGTCTCGATGAAGTGTTTGGGGATTTATTTAGCCAGTAGATAGCTTAAGTAATGCTTTAGCTAGAAAATGTTCAGATATGATAAAACGTAAAAGTACAATGTGTGAAGACACTATAAGTGCTTCGCTAGGATGGAACTTTCGGACCTTGGGATCAGGACTCGGCAAATTAGTGCCTGTTATTATGTTGTTCCTCTTGAAGCCCCTACAGTAGGGATATGAATTTAGATCATGAAAATCATACGTACATATATACGAATCTAAAATACCAAAAATAATCAAAGTTTCATATAATAATATATGCACCATATGGAAATGTTTTAAGTATATGCAATTTAAAAGCTGAAACATTCACACATAGATGTTTACAAAAGACTTTAAACGGCACTTTATCCATAATGTGTATAAATGCTATACAGAGACCAGTTCCTGATGCTTGAATACAAAACACTTTAGAACCTTTTATGTGTTTATAAGCAAAAATCCTAAATGCATTTGGACTATATGTATAGATGTTAAAATAATTGGTCTAAACTCTAAACACAACGACTACAATATGTTTTATTGTTTATTAAAAAAGCCAGCACTAACTTACGTTAGATCTCCCACTGATTGCAGGCATACAATCCACAAGTAACAGTGATGACAACCACTTACATGTAGAATATTACATGCAGATACGGATCTGTAGAAAAGTAAGATGCGTTGAGTATGCGTTCAGGTTTGAAAGCTTTGAGTTTAAACGTGTATATGTTCTAACGCCGTTTTAACGTGAAGGCCCGCTGATTTATGAGATTCACTATGGATACTTTTTTCATCCTTGGAGGGGTGAGCTGGACAGACGATAGGTGTCGCTTCCTACGGTTACATCTCACCGCCAGGGCTGCCTTTTTGGCCGAGCAATGAAATCCAATGCAGAGCAAACGTGCCTTGTTTGTGGCTGGGTTTAGGTCACATGGTCGCCCAGGTTTCTGGTCACTTGTGGGGGTTGGTGTTTGGCGGGAATATATACCAGTGCCAAAAGCAATCTCCAGCATTGGCCGCTGAACTGAGGGAATCCATTTAGGGAGCGACCTGTGCTGATGTCATTCGTACTCCCCAGGGTCCTGTACCTACATCAACATGCACCCCCTCCCCCAGCACTACAAACTACCCCCTCCTCCCACCCCTCACCCCATCCACATCTCTCCAGTGCGTCGTCACACATACGTATGCATCGCCGAGGCACGGATTTAGACCCAGACACCTTCCGTCAATGATATTTTCGCGAAATGTTAAGCGCATGACACCCATTATCTCGGCACCAATGTATAGATGCCACCTGCTATTCAATACCGATAATGATTTTGTGCAACATTTTAATTTAACTAAACAGAATTAGGATAAGGAGGAGCATATGGTTTGGAGACGAGTGACGGTAAATCATTCACGCTTTAGCACGTGTGCAGTGGGCCTAGACACGCGAAATGATTGACAAGCCTTCCGTTCTTACCATGCGCCCTGAAGCTGCCACCAATGCAAATATTTATCGGTTTGATGGGAGGACTCAGCAGACACAAAACGTACATACATTTCCTAGCCTATATGTTATCAGAGAGCGAATGGGGTTCGGCTGGGGGTTCTAGCGGGGGTTAGGGGGTTGGGGTAGTATTCAATTGTTTGGCTGGTGCCCTCCAACACAAGACCGGACCAAGAGTGTTCATGTGCATAAAGACCTGCCAGAGAGGTGGGTTGATTCCCCTTTCTCGGTTCACTGGTGGATCAGAAAAAAAGAATACAGGCGAGAAAGTAATAAAATATAGATAGAAAAACAGTCATGGCAAAATAAAACAAAAATAATGAAAGAAAGCAAAGGGATGGCTTGTAGGACGTTGGCTAGGGTATGTTTAACCCATTAGAATAGAGATGAGTAAGATAGACCAACCTCTGAGCCAGCAGTCTGCAGGCAAATTTAGAACTTTTATTAGGTAATGATAGCCTTGGTGCCTTGACGTAAAGAGCGGTGGTGAGCGTAAGCACATCTCCAGATAGAGGGATGATTTTCCCTCATATAAAGTATCCGTGTGTATTATTTGTTTTACAATGATGTACCTCTTCAAACGCTGCATGGACGTTTGCTGTCATCTTCCTGGGAACTTTATAACATTTGAAATATAAGCCTATGTCCAAAATAAAAACTACAACACTTGTGAAGAGAAGTTATTCTATTATTGGGACACATTTTTGCGTAAGATATCGACTTGAATGGCAAGAGTACAATTGGCAAATTTCCACCTTTTTTTCTTCAAATATCCCATCAGGACTATACTAAAGTTAGGGGATTGTCTAAGGCATGCTAAATACAGTTCAACTCGAGAGAAAACACATTGTTGCAATTTGCATCTATATAAAAATATTGCTTTTAAATGAAGAAAGGAAGTAAAATCGCTTTGACATACATATAGTTGATTTAAAGCCTAGTTGTGATGAGGGTTTGAAATAAGGGTATAGGCCTATTTACCTGGGTGATATCTATATCTAAATAATTTCCTTTTCAGACCATTACAAAGTACAAAAAACAACGAGACAGCAAAAGCCTAAGGATGACAACCGATAATATCGAAGATACAGTGAATCATCCAATCGCCATAGGTGAGTTAAAAGCATTCCCGTGCACGTTCACAAATTTATACTCGATGAATATATACATGTACACTTATAGCAAACAAAAACAGAAATTTAAAATATAGAAGGACGGATGTAAGGCCTCACAAAGCTCTCACCCCGCCCCCTTTATGAGGATCTAACATTGGCAAATAATATAAATCCAACCAGATCTCTTTATTTTAAAAAGGAGACCACCAGGACCCCACTATCAGATGTCCAGTTTTAGGCGGTGGAAAATCAAAACCAAATCAGCAATTGCGTTGTCTTCTACTATAATCTGACCTTATCTTCATGACATTCTCACTCACAGAATTTGAGTTTTATGTCATCTTTTTATTTTCGCAATATATATATATAAGATATCCTAGGGGTGCTAGCTGTGGGGTAGGCTCCAGGAAGCAGTTGAATATATATCAACACCCTCTCTTCCATCACCACGTGTTGCTGAGGACTGCACGGCTGGTGTCTGGGGGCACACTCTAGAGAGGATTAGATTGACGCTCGGCGCTGGCAAACATTTACCATATATGCCAGCCGGCTTTGCAGGAAGACAAGAAGAAGCACGAAAAAAGAGGACAAAATATAAGAGAAAAAAAGGAAAGGTTCCTGTGCTGACGTCAGGCTGCCAGCGTGAAAACTCTGGTGGGAGGGGGTGGGGTGGCTCGGAGTGGGTGAGGAGAGGGGATGGGGTTGGAGACGTGTTGCATTGATAGAGGGCTGAGAGGTCAATGTATGTGTGTGTGTGTGTTTGGGGATGGGATAGTGCGGCTCCAATAGCATAACCTGTTGTCAAATGTGGCTAAATCAATATATACGACAAGTTAGTCCTCCTATTAAATTTCCCATTCAAAAAGTGTCCACTAGGAAAAACATGGAGATCTTACTCTGAAAAACAATGGCGTAGATCCAGATACCCTCTGACACCAATCAAGCCTGGTAGCGTTATAAAGTACCCCCTGAGAGAACTAACGTATGTGTCAAAGTGGTAGCTGAATCGTTGTCTCTGACTTAGGCTTATTCATGGTGTAATCGTTCAAATAAGGTAAGTTCCACACCAGCTCCAGTCAAATTCTGTTTAATCCTGGGCCATGCCCAACTTATATCTAACATGATACACGCATCTAACCATCAATCCCGTTCATTGGTTAATCCTAGGTACCAATCATTGTAGGCCACGCCTCCCCCCGTGGTCCAGCTCAGGGCAGCCGGGCCACGTGGGGCCGTACGATAGGTCAACCTCGTGGGTTATGTAATCCATATGTCAGCTGATTACATTTCTCCCTCCTTACAGAAGTCCAAGTATTTGGACAAATAATTTGTTTCAATCTTCGAACAGTCATTCATATCAAAATTCTTATTTTAAGTAAAGATGACATCGTACTAGTCGTTTTGCGCTAACTTAGTACGTTCATGATCTGGTATTAACGTTAGCTTTCGATTTCCTAAGTGACCTATCCAATTACCAATTAATTTGCTCATTTCACTTTTTGTGTTCCAGTTTCATACAGCATAGCTATTTCATACAATCGTTTTCTTATAGTCTTTACAACCTTAATCCTACTCCATTGATTTGTTAATATCTTCTCTTTTATCTTGACATAGCATCATAATATCCTATCAATTACTTCGTTCCTAACAACACTCAAATTGTTCATATCGTTCATTTCTTGCAGATACCGTAAGCATATCTCGCTTATAGTTTTCGTTCGTTGCTCGTAATACAGGTGATATTTTCACGGGTATATTGTGTTTATGCACGTTTCCATAGGTACCATAGCTGTTTCTTCCGTCACATTGTCCGTATCACTTTTTGTAGCCTTTTTTACCGTGGTCTTTAGTACCTTCAACACGAAGTTACGTTTAACGTAGATTACCACTCCTATCGATATGAATATAAACACCACCAAGCCTCCTACACTCACGGATAATCCTGATATCGCGAGACGACTGGTGATTAGGGTCGGCGACCTTTGAGGCTTGTCCAGATGAGGTATTTCCATGACTGAGAGTTGAATTGTCCCCAATCGCTTTAACTTCTCTTGCACTTTGTCGTCCAATTGCTCTGGCCACTCTATTCCTAGAGCTGGTAGGGTCATGGGTGTTGGCACTTTTATTTCCAACCGTCGGAACCCTACGTTGACTCCTTTCAATACCCAGTCTTTTGTCGCTATCCCACAATGTTCTTGAATACTCATCTGTGTGATTTGGTGTATCTTTTCCTTTCTGGCTGTCATTCCCGTACAGCGGTGCGTTACTGTAATGTTCTTGTATGGTACAATGGTTACTAAGGATGGTTGTTCCATGTCTCGAATAATCTCGGAATCTACATTGGTTTTGGGATTAATCCTGATGTTACATTTATGTCCTCCTTCCCCCGCCACTAGTTGAGCTTCACACAATGGGGTGGTGTATTGTACTACTGGAAAACATATTATAGGTTTCTGTCCTGTACATGTATCATCTGTGGGGATGAACGAGGAGGTTGATTCTGATGAGATTGACACCCGACTATGTCCTTCTACTACTCGGGTTAAGTTCTCTGTTACTAGCACTGGGAAATATCGAAGCCCGTATGTGATGTAGATGTTTCGCGTCACTGCCGGTATCAGAGTCTTATATGCTAGCTTGTTGTTATGAGACCAAATCGGTTCCAGTTGCAGGTTTCGGTAATACCAGGTCAGAGGTAAAACCTCATGGCCTTGTTTTTTCAGTTCTCTCAGGATTGCTCTTAAATCCTTTGGAAGCAATACATCACGTGACAGCCGTCCTCGCTCCAGCTGCAGGCACTGTTGATGGAACCTGTCCACCATTCCCGCGTAGTTGCCTACCATTAGTTCCATAACCGTCAATACTTGTGACACAATTTGACGAATTTGTAATATTTGTATGGCATAGATATGATCTTCTACTTTCTTATTAATTTCATCTACAATTTCTTGTAATTGCGCCGTGTGCTGCTGTAACATGATGAGATCCTTTCTATTATTCAAACTGTCTTTTCTGGTAATATCTATGAGGGATAGTAATTGGTCGCCGTGATGGCTCAACTGATCAACTGAGGCCGTGAGCATTTCGACTTTAGAAGCGATGAATTGAACTTCTTGGTCGGTGGCAATTCCCAAGCACGCTCGCGCTAATTCACCTAGTACTGACCTTATTCCTCGCTTCTGTCGTGTTGTGTCCAATAATTCCTCTTGTACCTGTAGATCCCCTCTTTCTAACATGTGTTTGATGTGGGTGAGTCGTAGTTGCCATACCGCTCTTGTGTTTTCTTCCACCCTTCCTGCTGTCCTATTTCGATAACCGTTCACTTGTACCTCCAGCAGCGATAGATCCGGTACCTCCGGCGCCTCGACTGTTACCACCACCGTCCATATGGCTGATATAATTCGATTTTGTCCTCTGGTTGTTACTAACACGCCGTCCTTCTGCAATAGTGGTGACTTCACTACACTTTGGCCGTATGCAACACATAGTGACCATATGACCATTAGCAATAGTCTATTCATGTTCACTGATGTTGCTTGACGAAGAGGACCAGTCTTTATAGTTGATCGTGGTTGTTTCTGGTAGTCCGATTTCCAATCTATGTTGTGCTCGTGTCCGTACTGATGTGTTGGTGCGTACTGTCGCGTGAGATAAGACCTCCGACGGCCTATTCGTTAATGACTCTGCCTGTGATGCGCCTTCATTTATAATACCGTGATCGTCTACCGGCCCACAGTTATCTATCGTGTCTTCGTCCCCTAGGTATTGTTCGTTATCGCTTAATTCCGAGTGGTCCGCTTGTGTCGTTAGATGGCTTATCAAGCTGTGTCCGGCACTATTGGTACTCTGGCCGTCGTCGTTTATCGGTTCTGTTATCATTAATCCTCCGTCCTCCTCGTTATCCGTACTGATTCCTTTGTGCGAATTATCCGTGTTAGATTCGCGTGTGGTTTCGGATAAGTGGTGGTCACGCATTGAGAGAGGCCACTCGTCTTCTTCCGAGGTGTCGTCGTTATCAGCTCTCCTTCGTTGTTGCTGATTCTTACGATGCCGCCGCCGCTTAGTCGTGCGTGGGCTCGGTCCTTTACTTATCGCGTTCCCGTTGTTTATCACAGTATGTACTCGGCGGTGTTGGTGACCGTTAATCCGACCATCGGGCATGGCTGGATTGTCCATCTGACTTTGATCGTTCTCTTGGTCTTGTGTTCTTTTATCTTGGTGTGGATTGCGGCTGCCGCTCGTGGTTGTGGTACGCGTTGTTTCTGGTCTAATCTTTTGGGGCGGCCAGTATGTAATGCCGGGTGTCACTAGCTTCAATCGCTCTGTGTTTACCCGCACCACTGTCCCGTTGAAGTGTTGCAATCTGGCTACGCTCCCCACCAACTGTATTATCACATATCCATGATTGTACGGTGCTTGAAAGGTTGTTCGTGTCATGTTTTGTAAAAGCACCTCATCCCCCACCTGATACTGCGGTCCTTGCCGTCTCAAGTCCAGCCTTGCTTTGTTCTTTTGTTGTAACGTCTTTGTTAGCCCTTGTGCTTTTTGTAGTGCGTCTTTGTTCTGTCGTATCCTGTCTTGTAATACTCTGAGTTCTTCCCCTGGTGGAGTGTGATCTTTGTTTATTCTTGTCACCTGTGGTTCTCTTCCGAAATGCAAAAAATAGGGCGAAAATCCTGTTACCGTGGACACTGTGGCCCGGTATGCCCATAAGGCTGTCGGCAGTTGTTTTTCCCATAGATTCACATGATTGTCCACTAGTTTCGTTATCATTGCTTTGATGGTGCCATTCACTCTTTCTGTTTTTGCGTTAGTGGTGGGATGATAGGGAGTTGAGTATCTCCATTGCAGTCGATGTTTCTCTGTTAACTCTCTTATGGCTGCATTTAGGAATTCCTTCCCCCTGTCTGAAATAATTATTTCAGGCGGTCCGTGTCGTGGTATCCATGTTTCGCTCATGAATTTCACTACCCACAGTGCTCGTTTGTCAGGTATTGGTGCTACCTCCACCCATCCCGTGCAATGATCGATGCAGACAATTGCGTACTTGTTGTTTTGATGACTCGGTGGTAACGGTCCGATAAGATCAATTCCCACCATTTCATTTGGGGATGTGGCAGTCGGTAATGGTTGTGCTGGGGGATATGTTTTAACCGGTTTGTAGAGAAAACACACGGGGCACGTTTGTAATATCTCGTATATGTGTCTTTTCATGTTCGGCCATTGATAGCGTTGTGTTATCCTGGGGTACACTTTGTCCATTCTTTGATGTCCTATTTCCTGGTGTATTTGTCGAACTACGTTTTCCGCACAATTTTCTGGTAGCACAATCCTGGGCTGGCTTATCCCTTTTACCTCTTTCAGCGTGTATAGCACTCCTTTCTCTACGGTGTACACATCTGATCCAATTAGTCCTACTTTGTACTGTGGTAGTAGTCTTTGCTGCTGAATCAGGTATTCTTTATCCAGGTAGGGATCATCCCATTTCACGGTTCTTGATCGTTGTTGTGATACCGCCGCATTTTCTGATGTTACTATAGTCGGTACTCTCGGCTGGCTGTTTCCTATTTCTGATTGTTTTTCTGCCTCCGCTGGCGGTGTCATGCCGTCATTTCTTTCTGTAGTTGTCACCTTTCTTATTTCCAGTCCTGTTCTGCTGCTGATGCCTGCAATCTCAATCGAACTTTCTTCCTCCTGGGTATTGTTGTTTGGAGGTAGTCTTGACAACATGTCGGCTCGGACATTGTATGCGCCCTTCCGATACTCGATAGGCGCACCGTATTCGGACAATAGCACAGCCCATCTTTGTATCTTCGAATTCTTAACTTCTTGAGAAAATAAAGATCTGAGCGGTTTGTGATCCGTCACTATTAAAAAGTTGGCACCATGTAAATACGGGTGTAGCTTCTTTAGACAATACACTATCGCGTACGCCTCTTTCTCGATTATGGCCCATCTCTTTTGTGTGTCGTTCAGTTGCTTAGATACGTATTGAATAGGCCGTTCTACCCCGTTCGCATCTTGTTGTGTCAGTATTCCACCCACACATCCCATGCTTGCGTCCACATAGAGAGTATAGGGCTGGCTGGGGTCAGGGAACGCCATGACTTGATCTGAAATCAGTGTATCTCTCAGTATAGTCCATGCTTGCTGTTGATCATGCCCCCAGTGAAATACCTTGCCTTTTCTTGTTAGTTCTACCAAGGGAGCGGCCAGCTCCGAGAACTGAGGTATACATTGTCGATAATAGCCAGCCATTCCCAGGAACCTTTGTATTTCTTTTACCGATTTTGGAGGCGCCATTTCTCGTATTGCTGCTACTTTCTTCGGGTCTGCCTTGATACCACCTTGTGTAATGATATACCCTAACAGTTTCACTTCCTCTTGTCGCAGTTTACACTTCTGCCAATTCACCGTTAGGCAATGTTTTTCAAGCAGTTGAAACACTTCCTCCAGGTGTTGCGTGTGGTCCTCTGCCTTTTTTGAGTATACCACAATGTCGTCGAGATACACAAGCACAGTTTTATCCAGCAGGGGTGAAAGTACCTTGTTAATATAACGCTGCCACGTAGCCGGACTGTTGCAGTATCCCTGCGGCATGCGGAGGAATTCATACAGTCCGTTCGGTGTGGCGAATGCAGTTATTTCCCGACTCTGTGGCGTGATCCGTATCTGGTAATATGCGTTTTTGAGGTCTATAACCGAGAACTTGGTGGCCCCGGTGAGTGCATCGAATATGTCCTGAATGTGCGGAATCGGGTACGCATCTTTTTTGCACAAGTTGTTCACTTTTCGGTAGTCCACGCAGCACCTTAGTCCCCCGTTTGATTTTGGTACTATCAACAACGGTGAAGCCCAGGGGCTAGAACTGGGTGTGATGATTCCCGCTTCCAGTAGTTTATCGATTTCTTCCTTCACTTTTCCTTTCATCGCGAGAGGGATTCTGTATGGTCTTTGTCTTATAGGGGTTGCTTTGTCGACATCTATGTGAAGCTCAACTTCCGACACTGCTTGTAGTGGTAACTCCTCTGTTGCAAATACCGACGGATATTTGCCTCTCCAGTGGTCCAACTCCGTCTGTACTCCGGCTGCCTCCTTCAGCATTTTGCCACAGAATCCATATTCAAATGATTGGTTAGCCAACTGTACCTTTCGTTCAGCACAGTTCAGTTGGCAGTCCAGTCGTTCCATTGCATCAATTCCTAACAACAGATCATGATTCATTGCATCACATATGTGTACCGAAATATCCTGCCCCAAAATGGGAATTGTTGCCACACCCATCGTTGGTATGGCGTGTCCTGATAAGGAACGCAGTGGTACTCCCGGTGTTGCCACTGCCGGCAGTCCCAATTCCTCACAGATTCCTCTCCATTTTACTGATGTTATCAAAGACCTAGAAGCGCCAGAATCAATCAGTGTGTGCATTTCAATACTTCCCTGTTGTAGTGTCACACACACTCGACCGTCCGACGCCGCTATTAGTTTCCCTGTGTTCCGTAGTATTGTGCCTGATTCCCGTAGCCTGCCTGATCATTTCCGTTTTGTTGCTGCACCCCCCATCCAGAATTCATTGGTGCGTCTTGGTGGTCATAGTTTTGGTTGTTTCCTGCACTGGTCCTGTTATAGCAGTTATTCGCAATATGCCCAAAGCCATGACACTCATAGCACTGTATCTGCGAATTGTTAGAATAGTTACGACCTCCTCGTCCTCGTCCTCTGCCGCGGCCTCGACCACGATTGTTATTGCTGGGGGCCACCCCCATATAGAACACATTCATTCCTCGTGGCTGGGCGTGGGGCGGTACCCAGGCTTCTGGGGTTGGATGACCCATGCCCCACGGGACGGTATTCGGAGATCCCCCGTACGCGTCAGTCCTCGTTGCACTTGCTTGTGCTCCTGTGGGAATCTCCGATGATTTAACAGCGGCGACTTCCGCTGCTTCCTTTGTTTTAGCATGTTTCATTTCTACCACTAGTGCTTGTATTTGACGCTCTAACGATTTCAACACGCCCGCCACCTCCTTCGTGGAACCATCTTCCATGAGGGCGGGGGGTGGTGGCGGTAACGCAGCTTGCTCGAGTTCCATATGGTCATTTAAGTTCAAAACCGTGGCATGGTGATTAGCGACGGCAATCGCGTCATCTAAATCGACTGTTCTCCTAAATCCCACTGCTCTTCTTAGTTCTTGTGGTCTTAACCCTCCAATAAAAAAGTCTTTAATTTGTTCGACCATGAGTTCTAACTGTTGTTCCTCTGTCGTATAGGCTCTATGTACACTTTCTACAAAACGGTCACTGTACTCACGCACTGATTCGCACGGTCCTTGTTGTGCCTTTTCCACCTGGCGCCGCATTTGCTTTACTTCTGCTGGTCCTAAGTACTTGGTTAGTAGTGCCTCTTTGACGTTCGTCCATGTGTATGGTGTCGGCGGTTCTTGGTCGGCCAGCGAGTTTTTGATGATTGCTAGTTGACGTGCTAGTCCTCCTTTCGCTTTTGCTGCGGCTGCTTCTAACATTAATTTGTCGCCGGGATTTACTAAGTCTTCTGCTGTGTCAAATGCATTAATCCATTCTCGTAGTGCGGCGCGGTCTATACCATCGGATACCGGGATATTCTTACTGAATTCTCCCAATCTCCTTCGGGTGGCTTCTGCTACTGCTAGATCTAATTTCTTCTGTTCTCGCTGTTCGGCCATGTCGGCTGGTGTTTGTTGTCAGATCCTGGCAAGATCGCCAAATGTAATCGTTCAAATAAGGTAAGTTCCACACCAGCTCCAGTCAAATTCTGTTTAATCCTGGGCCATGCCCAACTTATATCTAACATGATACACGCATCTAACCATCAATCCCGTTCATTGGTTAATCCTAGGTACCAATCATTGTAGGCCACGCCTCCCCCCGTGGTCCAGCTCAGGGCAGCCGGGCCACGTGGGGCCGTACGATAGGTCAACCTCGTGGGTTATGTAATCCATATGTCAGCTGATTACAATGGTATTAAAAGTGGCCATCTCCAACCACTTATGTGATATTTCCTTATTACTTATGTCTCTGTATTAATAGGAAAGAAACAATTAAGGCGGGGAATGGCAAAATAAAAGAGAAAATACAAGATATGCTATTAATTGGTGTGCCAATGTTCTTATCCTTATACAGTATGATTGTTTCCAAAGGAAAATTGTAAAGCGTCGAGCAAGTCCATGTTTTGTATTTTCATGAATTCTTACCGTAACCATGCCACTCATCTGTTTCGTTTATCTATATTTCTGATACCGATATTAAATAAATGGAATCTTAGATGATATGAAAAAATATACAAAGATGGCCAAGAGCACTGTTTGTTGGCTTCTTGACCTGAGCATTTTTTCGAACTGATCATGTATGATGTTTGACATTGATACTGTATCACGTTTTACTGGGGTATCTAGGTCCGGGCCTATCAGTAGATTTGGGTAAAGTGAGACTCCGTGTCCGCTCAATGAACTGTGAACGGGGAGGCGTGACGTCTCGTTAGTGAAAAGAGCAGCTCTTGAACAGAGCAGATGGTTGACTGTTGTCGTTTATCTCCTCTTGGTTGTGTGTATATCAAAGACATCCTATGTTGAACCATGATATACATGTCCTCTACATAGTATACCACACTATTTATAACGATGCTACGTATCAACTAAATAGTGATATGGAGAAAGGAAAATCACAAAGTATTGAAGAAAATGATATCTAAATTTCCCTGGGCAAACCGAACAGAAATTTACAGAACGATTCATTTAGGCATTCGAATCTAATTATAAATTTTCACCAATGATTAAGTTAAGATGCATATATGATATCTGTGAAAGATCTCATTATGATAGCCAATATTTTGTATAGACACTACAGAAACCAATGCGAAATGTGACAGTCCAGGACATTTAAACACATATATGTCGCTCATTTCCAAACTATGACCTTATTGGATAAACAATCAAGCAACCTTTAATTAACGGTGAAGGCAGACAACCCGTATAGGTCTAACCAGCAGGAATGACTATGAATTAATTACCCGACGGATCACGACTGAGTTGCTCATTGAGTCACTTGGTAAATCGCCCTTCGTGTGTCCCTCACGCGAGCAGCTGTGGTACCTTGGCCGCAGGGGGAGGGTAAGGTAAAACAATTCATCTTCATTTCCACGTTCGCTGGTCGTTAGCGCGTCTGGCTCATTAAAATCCCCCACCAAGCTGCTCCAACTGTGACCTAATTAGGGGAAATAGACCTGCTGGATTAGAGAGCTAATCACTAGGAAATCCGCCCATTAGTGGTGGTTATGGTGGTCATTAATTTATCTGATTTCTTGATTGATGGAGATGACTTAAAGAGATTTGGTTTACTTGATTTAATGCATGTAGCGTTTGCATGTGTTATATTTATTACAACGGTTATGATAGTAAACAGATAATTGTGAAATCTATCCAGGTTCTGTCTTTCTCCGATTTATTCATGTAATAGAGTCAAAATGTAAATACATGGTTCGTTAAAGCTATTTATCAGTTAGGGAGCAGTTGAGAGGTATAACCAATTAGATTTAAGCTATTGACGGCCTACAATCGGATTATTGGATCATTACCTCGTTAATCTATTCAGCAATTGGTGATGAAACTGCATACTGTTCTGTCAAGGTTAGCCTACCGCTTTGCCAGAGGGATACATATCTGTCCGATTCACATTACTTCCAGTAATAATGGAGATTTTCAATGAATCCCTTTCTAATTGTGGATATTCGTATATTTTGTGCTCAGAGAGGTCTCTTGTTTTCCTTAAAATAATGCGATACTGTTTCTACATCAGAACTTCATTCTTAGCACGTGTGACCCACACAAGGTGTATTTTATCCTTGAAAAAATATCCGTTCTCCAGACTTTTCTCGATGTCATACTTACTCCGTGGAAGTTGTTGATATATTTCTCAGACTCGTTACTTACAATGAGGTTTGACTTATAGTGTAAACTCCTTGGTATAAACAAGGCAACAGTAGGTGGTGTGAAACACCATTTGCAGATCCAGAGGGCCTACTCCTAAATATACTTATTCTCTGGAGATTCACGAAGAAAATGATAATCTCGGTTTTCACCTTGTCATAGTTTCGTTATCCTGAATATTGCCAAAAGGAAAACAAATCAGATGGTTATTTTCCAGAATCGTATTCCTGCAGTCTGAAGATTATAAATTGAGAGGAGATTCTAGTCGAAGAATCGGACAAGAAAGGTCACAAGACTTGTTTTAGGAACAGGGCCCATGCAGGCAGCGTGACGACCGACGGTTATGGTGGTTGATCAACCGGGCTCTTTTTAGACCGATCCGGCGTCCCATTCCACTGCTCTGATTGGCTGTTCTTCTTGATATGTCCAAGATTCACTCTCCAGACACATACACCACATAAGCTCCTGGTAAACAACCTATGCCTCTCTCAGTGGTACCAACTATATACCTCCGCTCGGAGTTTTCAAGTAGTATCTGACTCACCCCTACACAACATACTAGGGGAGGGGGTCTGTTTGTGGGAGGGTGTCGGGAGTGGAGAGGAGAGGGGGAGGGGGTTAGTGGAGCTGGTGGTGACTTATCCGCCTACCATCATCTCCAGCCCATATTGCACACAGACAAGGGTAGCTAGCGCATGTAGGTCAGCCTTCGGCCAGGGGCCCTGACCCCTAGCTACCCCTAGGGGCTATTACGTCACCAGGACAAAGCGCCGTCTCAGCCTCCCTACAGGCCTGGCCTCCCTCTGTAATCACCTCCACTCGCGCTGCCCGGTGGATAATTCTGGAACTAAAACAGTGTATCGTCAAATACAATATTGTTCTTTCAAAATAACTCTAGGCGAGAGACTGCAGTGTCAATCTATTTAGAGGTTGATTCCACATCTCCGATTTTAGTTACTATTTTGTCCATTTCTACACACCTGAAAGGCAAATATATGATGACACTTTAAGTTCTAATCAACAATAACATGTAGTGGGGCTATTGTACATATATATGTACAGGCTACATATACATTTGCACATTGCTCAAACAGCTTAAGGAGTTATATAATACGTTTTAAGAGACATGTTTTATGTAGCGCTTCATAGTTACATTATCTCGTGACAGCTTACTGTGTTTTTCTAAAATAAAATGATAAACAGTAGGTGCATATCGGTCATAATACACACGCATAAAACCCATCTATTTACAAACAAGTTCATATAAAATCCAGCACCTTATCCCGCACACAATAAAGTGTCATATTGGCTGCCTGCCAACTGGCTCACTCATATCAAACTATATGTATACTAAAATAAAAGGAAAACAACCTTGGCAGTTACCTCAAGTCAGGCTTTGTATTCGAACCTAACGATCGAAGCGTGACTAGTTTAATTATTTAATACAAGAACATTTGTGCTGGTGAAACTAATAGGCATAATTATGAGGCATGATGACACCCCAACCTCTGCTTCTCCCTGAACTTATTTGCTTAATGAGTAATAGGCATCACAGAAAACACAAGCATGCTTCTGGTTCTCAGTGTCCCCTATGCTCTGCAGAGCGGTCGCACAGGGGACCAGTGTAGCACACAGGCCCGGGCTGCCATTAGTTCCCGGAATCTCCACACGGTGTCTCTATTAGAGGCGTTCCGGACCACAGCCTGGGGCTCGTTGAATAATCTAGGAGCGTACATGATTTATCATTTGATAATTTTAGGTTCGTTCGTTAAGACAGTCGCAAGTTTTAATAAAGTTGACCCACGTCGTCCCCGTGGGTCAACTTTATTTAACAATGGGCGGACTGAGTCGTGTTGTAAAGTTTGTACTGGTAGTTTGGTCTTATAGTGTGACACAAGTCTGACCTTCTCGGTATTTCAATCCCGGCTATCTTCTTGATGCAGTGTTCTTGGTGTGTATGTAGAGCAATAGCCTATCTATAGAGCAGCCAGGAAACGGTATTCCAAATGCTAAGGGATGCTAAACCACAGTCAGATTATGACAAATCAGCAAACTCCCTGAATCCAGCCAGACTCAAGAGTTATCAATAACCATGGCAGGATAGAGTAGCCTGACCTAGACTTGCTCAAGTCTTTGATTATGGACATCCATGATTAAACAAAATTAAGATAAAGTATGTTGCAGTGTGACTGGTCCTGAATCGAGGAGAGGAGGGGTGGGGTAGGTGGAGGGATACAGGGACTGGGGCCAGTCTAAGCCTTACTCTGATCCTATATAACCCCTTCGTCCTGATCGCACCCTCCCCTAATGTCAGTTGTACAAAACTAGTCGATCTAGACGAAACCTTGGATGGGCCTCACCGTCTCTCCGACCTGACCATGATCACACCTCCCCCCAAGTAACACGGCTCCAGGGTCTGTGCACGGTGAGGTGGGGGAGGAGGAGACAATTATGTTTATAATGAAATGATCGTGAGTAGAGAGTTTAGAAAGAATATGACAACCTTAATATTATTTGTCCTCACGTATAGCTATCATATGTCAATGAACTAGTGGGTATACTGCACTTGAATTTTCAGCCCAGTCTCCACATACTCTTCCTGTCCCTGTTTGGCCCCCTTTCTCTACCGGAGGAGATCCTATTTTGCCGAACGTTTGAGGCCCGCGGGCGTGTCAATGGACGCTTCCTACTTCAACTTATCAGGAGGGGGTTTTAGCAGGCAGCACGTGCGGCCTACCCCCTGGAACACTCCAGGGCAGTAACCCGACCACCTCTATCAACCCCCTCCAGTGAGACCTCGCCTCCGATAACGTTCTCCAAGCCGCACTTATCGTCAGGAGGAGGGGAAGAGGCCATCCAATCCACTGGGCCTGCTTCGAGCAAAAGAGGTTTATTGCTCCTCCAGCTCATGTTGGTCAGAGTAAAAAAGATCGTATGCTATTTGAAAATCTTAATCTTAATGGGATTATTGTCGGATACTGACTGATATCTATTGCATTTCCACACTTCAAATGACATATATCGATACAAGACCAGTATAGCCACATATTGTACTCGTAGTATGGTCTCTGATAACCATCAATAATTAATGCCACGCCCAACACTACCAATGTTTCCTTGCAGTCTGGATAAGTTGCTTATCAACATTTGATATTGTTCTATCGCGATCAGCTCTCAGTGGGTTAGACTTGTAATAATCATCTACTTCAATTGGTACAGTCCAATATGAGGGGATCGCCCGACGTGTGTTCATGGTAAAAACATATGCGGGGTATAATCTTCTAGTCATAATGGTAGAGTCCAATATAAGAGAATCTGCCAACGTGTGTTCATGCCAGAAAAACATTTAGTCATATTACATTGCAGGTAGCCTACTCTCGAAGGAATGGGTTGCCTCTGCATTGCTAATAATAGCAGACGATTTGGGTAGAAACCAGCCCACATTTCACATCTAACTAAATACCCACATTATCTTGCTTAACCAATTAATCTCTGTTTTGGGTTTTAATGAACCCACTGTCCGTGACTAACTGGGGGCACCTTGAGGACAAGCATGTAGGCTATAAAGTTGTGTATGTCCTGTGTAATAATATATAGGTGTAGCGAGCCAGTAAATCAATGTCCTTATAATTAGCACTAAGTATTGTATTTGTAAACATCAATGTGTGTACAAACAATGGGTTTGTTATGTAGGTCAGATTTTCAAGGGGTTTAATGTCGATCAAATTAGGAGCCAACATTCTGTCTCTGCCCTATTTAATCGAATAATTATAGTGATAACGGCAGAGTAACCGAGTGAAATGAATCGGTCATTACTTCGATCTGATGATACCTGGTGTACATTCCTCTACAAAATATGCATAATTTTGGTTGAAATCAAAGGCAATTCAATTGAGGATTTAGAACGACCAAACAGAGACCATAAAGCAGTTAAACAGAAAGTCTCAAAGCATCATCCCGTTATGATTCACTATCTCACAATGTTTGGAGACATCTATAAATCATGTTTACCAATACTGTAGTCAACAACGGCGAATATTCGGGTCGGAACAGAATTTATCATCGACAGAGAAGTAATGACACCGTGCGGGAATGCTATTCTGAATCTCTGATGGGAATAATGAACGTTGTTGGACCTGGGAGCAGGAGTTGGTTCAGAAAATTATAGCAGGATCTAATGTCTGCTTGGGGGTTTACTTTAATCGGTATAAAAAAAGTTTGGTGGCACCTTTCATATCGAGTGTATACTTTACATCCCCTTTGTTTCTGAAAAAGAGTACTTAGCAGATTGAAGCACTAGCAAGACGGGTACAATTATCTAATCCTCCTGAATCACAATAATATGATGAAGTAGGAATGGGGGTTTTGATAATTAGTAATTATTTTGCTATATATTTTATGTCATAGCAACAAAAAGAGTCATAATATAGTAAAATCTATAATAAGTATATGACAGGAAGGTTCCGTGGTACAGAGAAATGCCCAGGACCTGTAGACGTTGGGGGAGCAAGGTGTAAACAGGAGCAAAAGAAAATAGTTAGAGTGGAGAGAAATATACTTTGAAAAAAGGAGTAGCACAACAGTGCCCTTTTGATAATACGAACACATATGAAAGCCCTTGACGTGTTGCAATTTATAAAAAGTCCATGAGAACGTCCACCATATGTAGAGGGATATGTATAGAGACACTGAAAGTGAAATGATAAAAAGGAACCCAAACAGGAACCAGGCAGAGAGAGACACCACCACGGCAACACGCGTCCCCTACCTAAACCACGTGACCCAAACCACGTGACATGTGCAGATGATTAGGACGTGTAATGCGCGTGCGCAAGCCGCCAGCACACCCCCTAGCGTTGACGTAAGGAACACTCTTCAAACAGAGTTTGCCTCCTAATCAGTACCCTGGACGTTCACTTAGGATGTGACTGGAGAGTGAGGTCGTAGCTGCTGGCTGAACCACGAGGGGGCGGGGTGGGCGGCACAGGTCAAGCTTTGATCCTCTCGCTGCGGAAAATACAGCTGTATGGATCGCCGTGTGTCATAGCCGTCAAATTCCGATTGGTGGTGTGCGATAATTAAATTATGACGGGTAGTGCAAGGTCTTTGGATGGGGATTGAATTGTGTTTTTTCCCGAAATGTCTTAGAATTAAATGATTGAAAACACAATTTAATACTCCCAAATACATCACCGAGAATGAATTGTATATATGTATTTGCTATGATTCATGCAAACAATATCGATCTCAAAGTCATGTTATGTTACTAGATTCTGACCTCAGGAGGACATGTGCATGCAACTATACATATTAGTCCATCTGTTTTCTGCAATAATCTATGCAGGGTTAGACCCAATCATATACTTCTATAAGATTCCGATCTCTGACATAAGACGGATACGACTAGTATCGACAAACTCTGTTAGTAGCGTTGCGAGCACAGTACCAGGCAAGTTGCCAATATCCAGTTTAGCCAGAACCAATACAATTCTGAGAATAACAACATAAATAGAATAAAGAATCAGGTCAAAATATTCTGAGGAAACATCAGAGCTTCGGTAAAATGGAGCACACCTGATTTAGTGTGACATGTCTAAGGACCCTTTGATTCAAAATAGTCCGGAGTAGTATCCATTTATAGCCAGAAGTAAAATATTAGGCCGACTATTCATGTACGTATGATCGACCACCATACATATGATAGGACTGTAATTAACCTGTCGCAATAAAGGAGTCCAATGGAAAACACACGAAGAGACAAGGCCAACGTATCTTAAAAAGGTAGACTACTATATTAATGCGATAGGTACTCTACAGAACTCACAGTTCCATGCCGAGGGCAATGTATTCGTCGTGTACACTTTCTCCTTGTAGACATAAATGTATTATGTAGTCACCGAGGGTCTCACAGGTGGAAATGTCAGAACACAAAATGATTTAAGGAACGTATGAAATATACGCCGGCAAGCTCCATGATTCCCCAGGGCATAAACCGCTTCCTAGAAAACCCTACGACATCCTAGATCTTCGTAATTAAATACTGATCACTTAATGTGATCAATGTACTGATGTGATTAAGTGACATTCATCTTCCGGAAACGAGCTAATTATCCTTGTTGGCCTCCTTAACCCGTATTACGAGATGAACATTGAATCTACCATTGTTCAAGATTCAAGAATTAAATTAAGCTATGTGATTGTCAACAACAACTCCCTTTGACTCTGTATGAACGCCTAAATAAAAAAAAAGGTTCGCAGAATCAAACGCAGATCTAGAAAATCTGAAGCTCTATCATCGTTATTTGAGGCTGGTGGGACACAACACGAACACTTTTATAGCAGGAATAACTCTTGTTTAGTGTGTTTCCTTGTGGTTTGGCGTCAGGTGGACAGCTTCTACATGAATGTTAGGTGTATGGGAGAGGGGAGGGAGCTGTGACAATGGCGACTCCACCAGTTGCATAGCTATACCTGGATGTGTAGGTGGTACTACCAGCCTGACTACAACGCCCGGAAACTTGGCGCTATTTTCACATTCACGTTGGATCCTGACATGATTTGGCGGTTTCCTTCCAATTGGTTTGGCATGGACTGAACGTGTTCTTGGCATCGGCTTTCGAACTACCTCCAAAGAACTTGCCCAGGGATACGACCATTAACCTCTTAAACTCAAACAAGCTCAAAGAGAGACTCATATTATGATGATATAGTGACCAATTAGTGATATGAAACTTTAATCTCCAAATAATACCCTATGTTTTAACCTTCCATTGATGATATGTTCCTATGACAGACACAACAGAAATGGCAGTAAATGTATAGGTGTATATTATAACTAGGAGCAAATGTTATTTCCATTTATAATGGAAGAGCGCGGCATACCTAAATCATTTCATGAAATAAAATTAAGAATGTTTCAATAAACCCAGAGAATGGATTTAATAGTTTTTTTCCGAAGTATCACCAACAGGAATATTTATCATGTTATAGAAATCTACATTTTATATATTTTCTTTATGCTTTTATTCACATCTTTCAATGAGGAAAGCTCTTCCCGTGAATACAATTGGTCAGTTCTCTAAATTAGTTACATTCACCAGATTATAAGATGATGAGATGATGCTTCAACATTTACATAGTGTTACAATATAGGTATACAATGACAAAAATTGTCGTATGTTGGCTAACTTTTGATTTCGACTTGTTCCTGGTCTAGCATACCACACATCCAATTCAACTCGTCATGGTTGTGACTGAATTTTTCATTGAAGGTCTTGGTCAACTGCCCAATCACTCAAGACCAAAATACCTGATTGACCTACTGGTGCTTGATATATTTGAATTATAGACACAGGCAGATGCTGAATGTAATCAATGATGAACATACTATTTGCTTCTAGTTTGTACACTTATCACACTCAAAATACCATAATTGTCCTTACTCTGTGATCTTGAACCATTTATAGAATCCTGGTTTTCATCTTGAGTATTTTATACATTGAAAATATGTGATTTCTGTTGATTTCCTAGACTGCAGCTCACACACAGTCACAAGGTCACTCAGCCAAGAAAGTTCTATTAAAAGTAACCAAGTCAGTAGTGGGCAGGGGTTATGGTAAGACTTGATACTGGACCCCTGCTTATTTAACCAGGCCTTTATAGTTGGAACATTGATAGTGAAGTGTTAGATTCTCTGCAGCAAGCTGAAACCCTGTGTGAGCATTCTAACCTCTATCTAGATGACGTATATGAGCGCGATTTCCCGCGCTCAATAAACATATAACCATCTGCCATCTTCACTGAAGCAACAGTGTGGTGCCCTGAGGTTGGTTCGGTTATTGGCAATTCAGAATGAACTTATACTAGTTGCATTTTGAATGGTTCTCTTGTTGATTGCATGAAGGCAAGTCTTATCTATTGATAAGGCGATGCTTCTTGTCAGTAATTTCCTGTCCGTTATGTCTTGTATATACTTCGCAGTTTCCTCAAAGAAATATATAATTTTACTTGTCATACTGTCATGGCCGTTACTCATTCTTATTTAGGTAAGGATGGATAGAAAAAAACCTATAGGTTTTTTTCCCAAATCATCACGAGACTGACAGAAATACCCCCGGCAAATGAATAGCACATGACAAAGGTCTAAGCTCTAAGCTCTCTTTACACTATGTTTTTCTGGCCTTGTTTTACTAAGCGCTTCTTACATAATTATGCAATATAATCATGAATATCCATGGTGTCAGACAGTTGAGATAATTTGTTCTCCAGCACTAGTGATACTTTTCTCTAAAATCTAGTATCCATGTCTTTCTACTTTATCGAAAATAAGGAATAAACCGCATCAAATAAAATCCTTTCACATGTTGCTAACTTTGTCGAGATACTGTGTGCAACAATGCAGTGCTAATTATACTACTTGGCGCCATAATTGAGAACCTGGCACGTTATACCTGGACTTATTGCCTTCCACGGCCAGCAATCCCTCGGGTAACGTCCGAAAAAATTACTTTGCATGCATAGCATATGCCCCGAAAGGTGAAAAAAGTCTTCTGTATTGCCCTGAAGTCCATGTGCTTGGCAATTGGTGCACGCCACATATTTTAGCAAAAATCCCTACAGGCGTGGGAGGGACGCCACAGGGCATGTATTGCAGGGGGAGGGAGAGACCTAAAGGCACCAGTTAGATATAGGACCGACGCCTTTTGGAGTTAATTCAGGAATTGATCGTTTGGATCCCTGGCGCTGCACCTGTGGTGTGTCCTAGAACGGGGTCACAGTGTAACTCAGAGGTGAAGCTGTCCACATGTTGTGTTTGTTTGCTTCAAGGGTCTTTCACCTCGACTCAAGTCACAGAGGTGACCCCGTTATTCTGCCTCCCACCTTACCCATGTAGGGAGGGGGATGCCCGAGGAACCAACCATCTAAATAATAGTACATGTATACTGCCAGAAACACAATTCTCTTCATAGAACCGAAACTGATAAGGCTTCCTATACTCCTACGATGCTCCAATCATGCTGTATGAGTGACCATTATGATATAGGGCCAGTTCCTATTCATCAATTCTCGAGAATTTGGTTGTTTAAGTCGAAAAATAACCTATTTTGAGCTCAACAGAACATTCTTCTGTTATAGAGCGACGTGACTAGATCTATATGTCCAGCTACATATCTCATTCTGAGTAATGAATAGATGAACTTTATTGATAATTTTGGAACAGGTGGATTTAGTGTAGAAGTTGGTCTGCGGTCTGTTGTGCAAATACAAAGGGTTCATTTCCATGACCAGATAGAGTATTAAACAGCTGAAATATTTGAACTTTATCTGCTGTCCACCCGTAGTAGTAGCTTACAAACACTGGTAACAAGTTCTGGTACCTCAAGCGGCCAGTTCCTATGCACAACAAGGGGTAACAGGTTTACCTTGAGTCTGTGGTATGGATCAGGGCAAGGGATCAACAGTAGTTCAGGACCTTGACCAAGCACTCACTAAACATAACATCAACAGTTGCACAGTGGAAATAGGTGCACAGTGGCCAAAAGTAGCGAACCACTGAGAGATTATTGTCCAATAGAAGTACCCTAAAATTGGATTATTCCTCCCCTGCTACGTTCATTCCTGAATTAAAGTGAGTGAATGCTAGAAGAGCAGCAATTTAGTGCATGTTGCTGCGTAGAAACAATTTCTATCATATTTGATAAGGGAACATTGCTCATCAACTAGCGAATAGTAATTAATTGATAATTGTATAGCATTGTTATTCTGCTCATTTCTTCTTGTCGGAGGGGCATACTTGTACTTCTTTGGCTATAGAGCTTTGTTCATTCTATCACAAATCACATGCGCTAGAACTGTTGAAACATACCTTTTCAATCTGGTATTTCAATTTTGGTACATATATTCATCTTTTTGTGGATCTTGAACCCTTGAATCAAATGCTCAATAAATAGATGAGTACATGTATGTCGACAATTGACACGGAAATTATTAGTATTCTTATGTTATTCATCATTAGATATGAACTATTTCCCAATATATCACAATGAAATTTGGCAACCAAAGGGTACTGGTTATCTTCATATTTTTGTATTACCCCCCCCCCCCCCCCCCCACACACACACATACTCTGCCTTTGCTATGAAAAAAACAACAGAGAGAAGATTTATAGGAAACTTTCTTGTGTAGGTAAACAAAACATTCCTACCTATATTCCGCGCTCATAATACAGATTCTAAACACTGGCATGTTTTCAATTCACCACATTCGTGCATCCCTGCATGGTAAAAAAAGAGAAAGGAACTATTTATTCATTCCCAGAGTTCTTTGTCCCAGCCTGCATTCAGATGGAAGGACACAGATCCTTCTTTTGTTTGCAAGGCGTCTATTACTCAACGCGCACGCGCACACACGTTCCGGGCGCGCATGCTCGCTGAGCTCAGTGAATGCTCTCTTGTCACCATACGGCACATCTGGAAAACCTTATCCGTTTCCATGGCAACCAGTGGCCCGGCAGGGTGTGACTCGTTCTCCTAGAAGACCCTGATTTACAAAACAAAAAATATATTTATTCTCTTCTTCTTTAATCGATTTAATCCAAAGGAATCTGAAGGACGAATACCTGACACGGTTACCTTTGAAAACCTAGAGATAAAATTAAAGCGTGGGAATATTCACGCCATCTGGGAGTAGCTGTGGAAATAGCTGAGCTTCTTTATACATGACTGACCCCCTCCCACTCCGCCCCCGGACCCAACCCCTCAACACGCGCATGCGTCTGCACGTCCCTTCCTCCACAGGAAGCTGAAATCACAGCGGCATTTGGTCGGTCGGGTTTAGGTGGGAAGGTCTGCCAAGGACAAGGGTTGCTGTCAGGGTACGGGGAACTAGGGGTGCCTGTAGGAGGGTGTTGGGGGTGGGTGGGGGTATCCGCCCGGATGGGGCTCGCACGCGTCCTACCAGCAGGGCCCTAATCGGTTTTCCCTTCTCCTGTGACATATGGGCTGATAGACATGAGCACTCGTTCTCCCTCCCCCCTCTCCATCTCTGAACACATAGTCTTCTGCTGTGTGTTTTCTTTTCTTTTTTATTTATTCTAACAATAGCTATTACACGGTGATCAACTTCACACTATTGTCGAAGCAGCAAGGATAATTTTTTTCAGAGCCCATCTTAAGTTTTTTAAGTATCACGGTAACTATGTTTATTGATTTTTGTTTCAAAATCCTCTAGGTAACATTAGTAATTTGTTCAAATCACGACAGTGTGACACAATTATTTCAAGAAAAGGTTAATTAGTTATTATTCATAAAACTGAAGATATCTTCCACAATGAATTTTCTCCTACGTCAATGATCAGAGCGAGCAGCGGACAAAGGAATATCTGTTCATTTCACGTTGGTCGTCCCACAATATGTCACCGGAAGTAGTTAGTTGGATCCCAGGAAGAGTTGAGTTTTCTCACTAGGGGGCGTGGTGAGCGTCTTATCAGGTCGCATGGTTCCGACAGACAAGTCACGTGGTCCAAGACGGCCATATGTTGTCTTTCTGTTGCGTCCTACGGCGCTCTTCTAGGCGTTCCATTCAGGCTCACTTCCGGCACACCAAAGGGCGCATATTCCATCCTTCCTGGCAACTTCCGGTCACCTCTGACACGCGTGTGCAGAGCACGTCCCGCTAGAGGGCGTGCCCTGTCAGCCCGAGCATCTCTGCCATCAGAGAGAGCGCAGGAGCGTGCAAGACACTCTCACAGCAGAGGTTTGGCTTTCGCTGGCCCCTCCTTCTCTAATAAAAGGAGAGGAAACTCTCTGCTGGGAGAGTGCCTGTTCTCGTCGCAGTCGGGGGTCATAGCACGAAGTGCTTGCTGCTCTGAGACAAAGGGTTGAGCTACTCTTTCTTTACGCACGTTTCGGCCCGCCGGAGTCTTTTCTTTACGCTCGTTTCGGGCCGCGTAAGGGGGTCGGGCGTGCATGTGTGTCAGAAGTGTTTTCAGATAGTAGCCAGTTGTTTGTTTACTACTTGAAGCACACGCGTTACTGTTGATGGCACTACACCGTCTGCTTATACTGGTTATAGTACCCTGCGCTCTTCCTTTGGTACCTCGTACTTGTCAAACCAAAGTATTGTGTTTTGGCCCATTATATATCAATCGCGTCATACACTATGCAATATATGGTTTACAGGAGGGAACTAGTATTTATACCAACAGGGAACAGACGCTACTTGCCTATACTTTATGAGGTTATTTGCACCTAAGCTTTTAACTTTTGTCCAACTTTACCGAGAATAGAAGGAGTCTTATGAATAAAAATGTGAACTTGCTACACACACACATAAACCTACACACACGCACAGAGACACAGAGACACAGAGACACACAGAGACACACAGAGACACAGACACAGACACAGACACACACACACACACATATATATATATATATATATATATATATATATATATATATATATATATATATATATATATACATACATATATATATATATATATATATATATATATATATATATATATATATATATACACACACATATACTAATAGTGTTTGCCAACCTACAAACACCAGTATCATTTCTAAGCCACCAAGGTGGATATTTGTATATGTGGGGAAAAGGTAGGAAGCCTTAGAACTCATTCATTTAGTAATTTTGAGGTGTAACATACCTGTAAAAAAGAACATATTTGTAGGGCAACCTACAGATTTACAAATTACTGTGTGAAAATAACCTATTTCATCCCCATTATAGAATGTGGTTACCATGGCAACCAGTTTCAAGAATTCCATGTGAACATGAATGATGGTAATAAGTCACCTTCCCTATGGCAATGTTTTTAAGGGTATATATATATATATATATATATATATATATATATATATATATATATATATATATATATATATATATATATATATATATTCACAATGAAATCGAATTAAGTCTAATGAAACCATGTTTTGTCCTTATGGAAGCAAACATTTGGTTGTTATCGCAACAAGATTCAACAAATGTTTGTGAAAATGATAGCAACCATGAGTACTCGCTAAGACTGTCATTTTGAGGTGCCACATGCCAATATTCGTAGCAAGGACATATTTTCATGGATTTTTGTTCCATTTTTGATAGCTGTTTTGATTTTTGGCTCATAACTCAAATTCTCCACACTTCCCTGAGGTTGGTATATTAAAGATGACGTTGTGTTGGCGTGAAGTATCCATAAAGTAGAACCGCGGAACGGTTGGAAGAAAGAAATTTGAACCTATATTTCACTTCCCTAAGGTTGCACATGGATAGAATGAAAGAGCAGAAAAAACTTTTCCAGAAAATATTTTTCAAAAATTGGTAGGCTCAAAATATATGTAGGTAGACGAGGCTTAGCCAGGAAACACTCCTACACCCACCGCTTGCTCAAAATAGGCTCAAAATATACCCCAATATACATCTGAGCAGTGATTATCCCACCCCTATACTATAATATATCCGGGAAGACTGAATCATTTTTGGATTACATAAACCGGATGTATATATTGTATTGTAAACGAGATGGCGGAATTCCAGTAGTGCTTTGAACGGATCACCACAGTCTCCTCACACCGACCGCAACCCCCTATAACTATCTTTGATCCACGACACACATGTATTACGGTAACCGAGAGACTTGGAAGTTTTGACCTTTGTGTATCTAAATGTCAAACATGAAACCATTACAGGTATATTCCTACTATATACGATATAATTTCCCATTCGTCTCATTGCATTATTAAACCAAAATATGAAATTTAGGATAACCAATGAGATAAATTAGCATAATTGATTATCATCATTAACTGGAGGTAGATATCTAATTAAATCCTAATTAACCCAACCTGAATCGTAGAGGTGAGCCCCTCATTATGGTGACCTCTGAACGCAGGTAAATATTCGCCCATAACGGTCTTCTCACCATTCAAATAGCAAGGCAAAGATAGCAGTTGGTAATTATGTTCATAATCTGCAATTGTATATTTGATGAGCACTTTTATGAGGCCCACAGCACAGTAATATCAACGTTCTATTTCAGGTGAATAAATGTATCCGAATGTGTGGCTGACACTAGATTAAATTTAAACGATGCGAAGTACACATTTGTTTGACTATGCCCCGGATATGAGAAACAATAATGGCGTTATACTACAATATTGTTTTTCATGCAAAAAGAAACTATCACGATTTTATTAAATGTGAAAAAAAGGATAGTAATACTCGATAACGCAATGTTAAATACACTTGCAATTGTATGCACAAACGCAAAGGTTTTGAGGCAGAAATCATATTATGTTAAATGATAAAAGAAATAAATAACTGACACTTTTCAGTGAGTTTTTCATAGAACCTGTTTATTCTCTGAAATCAGTGGAACCACTGTTCTTTACAGAGAACTGTATGGAAGACGTTTTTATACAACATATGGGTGTTTTATCAAAATGTTTGTTTTATAAATAAACTGAGCCACAGTAAATATGAACATAAACATAATTCGACCCAGATATCTATGATATTTAAACAACCCTTGCCCTATAAACGCCACACGTTCCCTATGGCGCAAACCAATGTTAACATATTTTTATCTCCGACCATGACCCACTCTAGAAAATAACACCTGGTGAGTTGTCTTTACTCACCACTTGAGGCACAAACCAGAGCACCTGTTAGCAGAGGTGCAAGATGAAAGCATCGGCGGGTTTTTCTGTGGATGAGTAATCAGGTGTTTGACCAGGTAGAGCCTGATCCGGACGCCCACGACTGTCACACCTGTAGGGATCAAGGGGTCTGCAGGGCGGCCTCACATCAAAGGCACGCGGGGCCTTTGATCCGCACACCTGCATGCACGCGGCTGAGCCGCCACCAGGGGGCGTGGAGGGAGGGGTCAGTAAGGGTCAGCAACCTTCATACGTCAGTCGGCAACATGGCACGGGCAGGTGATCAAGCAGTAATATCTGCCAGCTCTGGCATGCTTGTGTGGATATATCTGTAGCCAGTTCCACTCCAAGGCGTGCCACAGGGATGCCTTCTATTCCTCGTACTTGTTTATTATGCATGCGGACATATTGCACATAACTGTAAGGAGCCACATGGCAGGAATAAGTGCATTATTTCCATTGATTACATGCCTTTAATCTTTGAAAAAAAATAGCCGGAACATAATTCATACCATCCTGTTATGCTCACCAGCATGTCCTCTAGGCGATGGTATGAAAGATTTATACAAGAAATAGAAAATAAATCCGTTTACGTGGAAGCTCTTTAGTATCATAGCACTTTGATAGATGGTCTACAACGGAATGGGATGGAGACGGTAATATGACGTGACTTAACAATATAGAGCAACATAAAAGATGTCTGGGGAAATATAGCCAGAGGCTATATGAGGCCTTGTATTTCGGATAATGGTTAAAGACAGCAATAGGGAATTTGGATATAATCTTTCAATAAAGCTATCAAAGTAGCTTGCCTAAATATACTACTACTTGCCCCTTCTTTCCATGTACCTTACAGCATAGTAGAAGAAGTCAGATCTCCACAGCCATCACAGACCAGACAATAGATCCAAACCAACACAGTTTGAGTGTGTTTATCTCTCGCGTGATGCGGTTAGGTAGAACCGGATCAACACCTCTGAGATCCGCCCAGCCTTCATGTGGGATCAGGGACTACACCCCCTCCCTTCCCCATACCCACTCCCACCCTGTCTCACACAGCTGCGGAGCGGCGCCCCTGTCTTCCAGGCGACGCGTCGGTTTCAAACATTCAATATTTAGAAAGACTCGGCATGGGAAGCGTCCCTCAGTGCGTGACCGGCGACCCGAGGAAGGAGAGGGGATGAGATGTTAGGTGGGACGCGCACGGGAGTATGGGTTCAGGGTTGATGGAGAGCTGAGTATTGTACGATGTAACCACGTGACTAGTTTATATCTGAGATCACAAAGGGACAAAAAATACAATCGACGAGTGGGAAAAGTTGCAGGCATGGTATCATCATGGCACAGGCGAATTAGAAGCGAGGCCTGGTATATTTACTTTGTTATCATTAGAAGAAAGAGCAAAGGGTTATGAAGAGCAAAGCTGCATCATACTACAGAGCCCAAGGATATATACCGTTATTCATATGATCCATCAATCACATGTACGAATCGAATATGGACCTGGAAGAAAATTGTAATTTGACTAAATTTTATTCTATAATGTATTGGTCCATATAAGGGAATGGATATAAGATTTGTCTACAACTATACTAGGGGGCAGATTATGGAGCAGGTAATCAGCACCAGTAGCCCTTCTCTGTGTGCTTAATCATGTTAACCAATACTAATAGTTTTCACCGAATGTCTGCGAGAAGTGCGTCTACATGTATATTGTGCAAGATAGCATTACATTGTACGTGTTTTTCAGGTCTTGTCAGACTTGCCACATTTAGATATTTTAGTAAAAATATGTATTAGTTACTAGCCAACAACCTACATAAACATAATACGCTTTGGTTTAGCCATTTTCTGTGGTATTCTTGAGATGTACGTCTTTGTTGAAAATTACCTAGCTGCGCAGGTATTTTTGCCTATTACATTAGTCACTTTGGAGGCAGCTTCTTTGTGTTCCTATGTCAATACGAATCGTATCTGAAGGTCTACTCATTTATATTTTCCAGATGGATCCAACAAGGCTGACGTGAACCTCAACAGAACACGGAACTTCAAGTCAAGAGGAGCAAGGTTCAGCCCACAAACAAAGAAACCAACTTTCTTGAACTAGAGGGGAAAACGTCACCAATACATCCCTTTCTGAAGAATGGATACATTTCTTAAAGGAAACCGATCCTGTTGACCTAATGAAGCCAGTGCGTGCAAGAGGATTAATTGCTGATCCAGGTCCCCTTGGATAATAGAAGAACGTTGACTTCGTCGAGGCATCATTTAGGTCTTCTCATTTGTTTATATCTGAAACGAAGAGAAACTCCATTCATTTAGGGTTTCCGCACAGTTCACCCCAACCCCGGGGTGCCTAGGCCCACCACCCTCCGTCCTCACCACGAGATAAGTGGTGATGAGACGTGGAGTGACTCAGTGAGCAGCTCCTGGTTCAGACCTAGATGACGGAGCCTTGTTCTAGGTCGAGCCAGGGCAGGTCGGCCTTCTCCTTACTCTGCACAGACAAAGACAACTGCCGGGAACCTTCCTCTCCTCGTCCCCACTCCCCTGGCACAGGAGGACTATAACAGGCCTGGGCTGGTGGGGCGCAGGCCGGAGGGAGGGAGTAAGGAGGGTGCATGGCAAGAGGTCAGGAAATTTGATCATGCACGCGCACACGGGTCCAGGCGTGCATGCTCACGCACGTGGCCTTATATGAGCATGCGCAAAGATGGCGGAGGCACTCCAGGTTTCGTGCGGTTGAGTTGAGGTTAGAGCGACTGGTTGTGGTGAGAAGATAGATGGTATCGGTGCATATGGAAGACAGCAACGGTGAAGTGAGATGGGTTTGGGTTGACTCTGGGATAACGGGGTGTGCATTTCTTGTATCGAGAGAATTTAAACGGGAGAAGATGTGGACGAAGAATTGAATGCCTAAACAAAGTTCCACTATATGGTAATGATTAAATACGTCTTTGGTATGAAATCAGGTGTAAAGGTTATCAGAACCACACCTACTTCCCCACTGCAACATGGTATATATTCATCAAGGCTCACAATGGAAGCCAGAGACAACGCGAAATCGGAATCATGAATCCATTTTCGATAGGTTGAAAACCAACACTGTATTTATGGTACTTCATTTATCAATTCAATTTTGGGGTTGAATAGGAAAAGAGAGGCAGCGTTTGCAGCAAAATTATTCGTTTCTAGTTTAACTAAGGCGAGTAGTTTAATATTCAGGGTAATTCCTTTTATTACTCATATTCATATTTGTATCAAAATTTTACTTTGAACCCTTCCAAATTTTTTTTACTTGACTGACAGATATGTGCTATACAATGAGTGAGGCTGTCTTGGGGTCATTCGCATACACTTATATGATATGTACGGAGAGATTCCAATTTAAATCGCTTTTAGCGCTGAGCGGTGGTGTAGTGGCAGTTCAAGCCGCCAGCCACACGCTGCCTGCCAGGGGTCATAGCGGTCAAAATTTACGACCATGGCATGTGCTGCAGTGTAAACTTTATCGTCATCTTCGGATGGCACAGGTCGACCATATGCTCTGGGTGTACAATAACCCCGATCCCTCAAAAATGAGAGGGTTAAAACTTCTGCATGCTTGTAAATATATTACCTAAATAATGTCCCAAATGTACCCATCGCGTAAGAGCTGTCACAATTGTGTTTTTCTATTCGTTTTAAGAACATGTATGTTTGTATTTCTAATCTGGTGTCGGAGCACACACTCATTTGTGTTTTTATTTGTAGGTATATACGGTAAACGTACTTACTCAGTCAGACTGTTTATTATTGTATGTACTGTTTGACAGATCTCGTAGCGAAAGAGGCAGCGTGGAACTTTTGAGCAGTTCAGAATCGAAAGAGATTCTTTTCATATACCCTCTCCAAGGGAAGGCTTAGTTCTGTAGCGTGCCCATATAACCCTTCTTTCCAGGAAATCCTAGAAATAAAAGTGGGTCAGATGCCACGCTCTCTATCTCTAGTCTCTGATAACACTCGAGGACACGTGTCCGTTTCTATGGTAACCGCCTGCCATAAGTACAAGGGGAGGGGGTTGTCTGGTCTAGGCGGTGCCGACTCTACTCTCAGTTTCCAGGTCACAAACTGGGTCATACAAACGCTACCAATTTCTAGGAATAGCACACACTAACATTGAACTTACGCAAGAAAGCATTCTTTCTTCAGTAAACCATTAATCCTCCATAACCAAATCTGTTATATACAAGAAATGTTTCTTCCTTTGAACATCGATATAGACATTACGCACGATATTTGCCTAAGTCGTTGTTAGAGGTTGTTAAGACTTTATTGTAGCTTCCCTTGTATTGAGATCTCAATGCTGTCATGTACTCTGTGGCGTCCTGAACTAGGAAGTAAACACATGTTATATATACATGTACTACCATAAAGTAGTTAGTATTATGATAATCCTCATTATATAATAACTATAATGAACAAATGCTACATTGTTATTCCTACTTTGAATTATTGATTGTGCACATCTGTATGCATTCAATGTAATACTGATATGTCGAATGTTTTGGGAATTTGTTTTGCTCTTATAAAACAACAGACGTGCAAGACTATGTGGACATCAACGTTATCCTTGCGATTGAACCAGCTGTCCACTGTTCTTCTTTTTGATCGTTTCACGGCATGTTCTTGTGTTAATGCAGCACTCGTTGATTTATGGTTTCTTTTGTAGTTCTAACAATAAGATCTATATAATCCATCTCTGTATACGAGGCAGCATGAGATGAATTGCAATGTTGAGTTTGTAGTCATGTGTTTCGGGGAACCTCCGTTGGTGCCGTCTCAACTTTTACGGACATTATACATGTAATTGTGTCCAATGTAATAATGTGTTACATGCATATTTTCAACATATTTAACATGAAAACAAACTGTACAATTACATTTTTATATCCCCTGTATATCATTTCCTTAATTCCTTTCAAAATATCTCAAGGGAACAGACCTAAATATCATTAAGTACTATAGGAGCCTACCATATTGACTACCGGGATATATATACCAGTATTGACATGGAAAGAAACAGTACAATTAAATATCCCTTTTATATCATTTTCTTAATTCCTTTCAAATATAATCCATGTTTGCGTAATCTACTCATTAACGTGTATCGCGCTTTGAGGCATATTTTTATTTTTTTTATTTTGGAAATAAAGCAACAACCACTCTATTAGCATATAAGCTTCAATGTAGCCTAAGTATGTATTGATGTAACGACTACATATTTACCTAATCTATATTGTATTTCACCCCCGCCCCAGGAGTATTTGTTGATCTCGATGTACCTGATGGTGTGAGCATATTGATAAAACAGCAATATGGTTAGCAATCGCCGCACCGGTTCACCTGGCAGCAGAACCGTGTTGGATGCCCCTTTTATCGCCATATTAGTGTTTTGTTAATTGTATGCATTTCTCTCTTTGTTCTTTTAGTTTAGGTTCTAAATCTAGTTCTTTGCGAGGGGAATTTCTCCGAAAACTAAGGTGCTTACAGGGTTATGTAAACATTTTTTGTAATGTTTTGTAAGGTTTTGTGTACCACCATGAAACCTCTTAGGATGTACAATTTTCTACGCTATCAGGGTTCATTACTCGGATTAGGCTGATCTAAAACATGAAAATTTAGTGCTGAATAGGATTTTTATTGACGGTTTTAGAAACTGTAGAAAATGTCACTTTGTAAATGTTTCATGATTCTTTGGTGCGATCGTTGAAGATACTTCTCTTTATCCTAGAATTAACTCGAGCCTTGATGTATTGTAGGCTACGGTAAATTTGTTCATCCTTCTCGGATTGGACCGGCACAGCAGCACTCTTTCTGCATTAAATGTGCATATAACCCTTTTAATTTGAATAAGGTATGACACGGAGATCTCATAAAAAAATGTACATAAGTTGAATGCATTTTGAGGTGGCTGATGACATTTATTTAAGCCATTGCCTCTTTGCAAGGTCACATTATATCCGCGAATATAACATTTTTCCTTATTGGTCAATAAAGATTAAGAAAACTGTTTTACTACTCAAGATAAGTTGTTGTCTTATATACAGAGACTTCTAGGAATACAGCAAGGAAATGCAATACATAGATGATAAGATTAACATAACTAATGAGATAACAATATGACTTATAGTTTTTCCGACATTTGACCTATCAGAATATCACTGTATATCACATTTCCCTTTCACGAGGAGAATCATTGTCAACTATGGCATATCTTATAACTTTACTCATGCAAACACAAAGCATGTGGTTTCGCTTCATGAAGTTAATACCGATTCAATTATGCTACCTTTATATTACATAGATGTTAGCCTAGGCAGTATCCGAAAGGTTAGTTTTTGTATCATCACAGATTGATTAATACAATTATATCTGAAGCATGAAAAAGATCAGTGCTGTAATGCTCAAATGAACACTTTTCATTAACCACCACTATGAAGATCGATATTGTTGACAAGGAATTAGATCTAAAGAAGGAAAAAGATCACACGAGCTAAAAGTTATAACATGATAATAGTATTTGGTTTCAACATACCAGCCACCATGATGATTCACTGAAATGGCCTTTATGCTAATCAATTCTATGTTTCCATATTAGGCCTGCATCATCACATGATATAATTTACGATGCCTGTATTAAATGACTCAATCAATTCTTGCTGTAAATTAATGGGGGAAACATTTATGCTTGACCCTGTAATCCTCTATTGGACATTCTGATAAATTAACCCCTACTACACGACTGTCCACGGAACCATCGGTTATAATCAACAGTGATAGATTTGATTGAATACTGACCTTAGATTTAGTTTTTCTGTCTGAATGCGGTCCTAGTAATGATGATCCTGTATAGAAGAAGCGTCTTGCAGCCCAGTAGATCATGATATACAATAACATTGCCTTTTCTCTATGTCTTCGGAGATAAGCGAGGGCAAAATGAGAGCAATTCTGTCCTTGAGCGATTTATATGTATAGGAAGTAACTAAACGCTCCTAGTAAATAGAGATAAGTAGACACTGGCAAATACTGTGTCTGGGGTAGTTTATGTAGGTGTGTACGCATTCCGTATTGAACAACTATTTGGGGACGTGGTGATAGAGGTTGTAAAGATTGTGGCAAACATCACTTCATCCTAAACTCTTAGATGACACGATCCGCGCATGCTAGTGAACCATTTCCTGTTTACCTGCCAATCCCCAAGCGTAGATTTGCCGCTAGCTTAGCCAACAAACATACCCAGACGTCCGCTATGAGAGCAACGCTTCACTTGTTTAGGGGTTGTCGGTGGTTACTGCTGTGTATTTGATGTCCTGGTGCTTGAAATGGGTGTTTAAACGGTACAATTATTTACGTCAAATACCATTCCGGCTTCTAGTTTCTCTTTACCTCAGACGTATCAATATACACACGTACACAGGGGCTGGCCTGACATCTCAAATACAGGTATCCAGTGCTACTGGTTCCCGAATTATTTCACAATCAAAAGGTCTCTATCTGTGTTGGGTCAGCACACAATTTTCTTATGAAAATAGTACAACTATTTGACATTCTCAATACAATTTATCATGCTGATATTAATTCAATTAATTCGGCAAGATTTAACCCTTATTTTTCAAGATTCTAATTGTTATTGGCAATATACACGGGTGCTATATCTATGACAATGATGTCTCCGATTGTTGTCTAGTGTTGAGCACTGCGATTGGGATAACTTTTATATCACGTTTACAAAAAATAATAAAATGATAATTCTTACTCTACTTAAGTGTCAAGTATTGCGGCATTACATGACGGGTACCATAATGGATAAAGTGTTACAAAGATGTATGATACAGTAGAAATAGCATCGATCTTGCCCATCTTGATTTTGACCTCATATGAAAAAGTTACATGTACTGCCTCTTCATGTTACAATTATAGCACTTATGATTAGTTTGACACGTTAGATTTGATATGCGTAAAATTGAAGAACATTGTTATTGCTGCGTGATCTTTAATCAGTTTTTCTCAAAAGTAAAAATTTCAAACTACATTGACATGTAAATATTGCCATATTTGATATAATCACTTTCTTTTCCTCGATCCTCTTATATGCGTAATCAACAGGGATGCACCAATGGATATTTTTAAGACTTTCTTTTGTTGACGTTCTCTGTTGAAATATGCAAGATATATACTTTCTCACATCGATAAAAATAGAAGAAACAGAAATATGTAACCACCGGGGTATCATTTTACCAGATGACCTTAACTATATTTTTCTTCACCAACCCCACCCCATCCATTTGTTTCCCCCCTCTTTTTCTGTCTGTCTGTCTGTCTGTCTGTCTGTCTGTCTGTCTGTCTGTCTGTCTGTCTGTCTGTCTCTCTCTCTCTCTCTCTCTCTATCTCTACTCTCCTGTCTGTCTCTCCTTCTCCCCGCAGAACTGTGTATACATGTAGTTTAGATTTCCACTCTTGCCATGTTAGGTTACAGCGTGTTAATGGTCAGCGGATTTAGTGTAGGTCCGGTTCTTAGGTCCAAAGTTTAATGGCTTTCTGTAGTGTACTCGATCCACTGATACGTTTACCTATAAGGCCCTTGGGCAATGCTAAACAAACCGAAATCATTTGAATATAGTTACAATATTTCTGCGGCGAATGAGAATAGCAACTTCAGAAATTAACTGATTTAGATTAATTAAACAAACGCAAACAAACGCAAACACAGGCTTCATATTGTTGACTTCCGCTCACCGTATAAACCCACATCTAAAAGGAACGAAATGGAAGATGTACGGAGAAGTTCAGAACTAGAAGAAAGCTAATGCGACAATAGACTACTAAATCCACTCTAGTAGCACTGCGGAAATACCTAGGGGAATTGAAATTATTTGAAAAGAAGGCATAGCGTCTAGCCTTGGGCCAAGCGCAGATCTTCGGACGACCAGTGTATGTGTTGATTCCAATTCTATAGTGAGTGCCCATCTTATTACAAAAACATTGAACAGTGCCTTCCCTTCAGGCAACAGGACATGCATTGGATCATTTGAAGTCATTGTGGGCTTTTCAAACTAACACTCATTTGAAAAAGTGCGTAGAAAGCGTCAACTGTTTTAGCAAAGCAATCAAATAGTTTTTTTCGCTTAATTGTAGGAATACATCTTAAGTCACTTTTTAAAAGATGAAAGAGATTGAAATTGTTAGCCAGAAATACACATACAGGACGCCTGGTCGCAAAATAAACAAACTACAAAAGTAACTCATCAGATCAAACAGGCCAAAATAAAGGCCCGAGGACAGAGTTGACTTACAGGAAATGCACTCATTGTAAGCGGCTGTGGCAATTTTACGATTTTGTGCGACCAAGATTCACATTAAAAGGAAAGCGTTGTTAGCTTTTATAATTAGTAGGACAGGAAACCCAGGGAGGCAAGGGCCTGCGCTATATGAGAGGAGGTGGGTTAGGCGAGGGAGGAGGGAGGGATGTGCATGCACACTGCTCGTACTATTCACCATACTTAATGAGCATGCGCATTGGGAGGAAAACGCCTGGTGCGGGTGGTCACTTCCGGTTGACCGCGGTCAAAGGTCATCCTGGTCCCATGGAGATCGTCCTGCCGGAAAGTGGGCTAACGAGTGCGGCATGGCGATGGGGGCCTTCATTTCAAATTCTTCCAGTGTGAGTCTCATGTACCTCCAGTGTGCAACGGTCGTCCGGAGCGAGGTACCTGAACGGGCCTGGCTAACACCACGCCAACCCCCAGTCGTGAATCATAATCAACCACCTAATGAGACTCATTTGCATAACGTCATGCTCATTATCCACACATGCAGGTGGCCCTCCAGTGAACTCAGGTGAAGTGTGAGCTGGGCACCCAACCTGGAGTCCCACAGGTAGTCCCGCCTCGGGGCATACGATTGAGGACAAAAACTGTCAATAGATCTCCATGCAGAGACATGGTGCAGGCTCGCACAGATCTATATCAATTGAATTGTCCATTAGCTGTGACTGGAGAGTGACTATTTGTGGGCTGCGTTTCCTTTCTGCACATTTCATACTTACATTATATATTCTACCTTGCAGGCTCGGTTGTTTGATACAAAATAAACATATCAAGAATCTGCGATTGGATCATTTGAGCAGGAATTACAAATGTGTTTTCTTGGTATAGTATGTTGTTTTATTGAATTCAGAATAAATGTATTCTAATCAGTTTGATAAAATCCCGACCCATTGACAAGCTTTTGTTTATTAAAAAATATTTATCCTTCATCGGTGGAGGCAAGCCATGCATAGATGTTGCAATATCGATTGTTCTACTCATAGTTATTTAATACTTGATTATTAACTTAAAACACAGATCTTACAAATAATGACTTTTGATCGGTTCCATAGTTGTACATATGGGGCATGTCAGAGCAACTGCTAGTTGTGAGATGGATCACAAAAAACATCTTCGTTCACATTGCATTCTCACTACTTTAAATTAATACTGAAAAGATCAACATAGTGTAGGCTTACATATTACAGACCATAACAAATGTGTGTAGCGTACGACATTGTGTCAAAAAATGAAATGAGGTTTGGATGGAGATGGCAAAGCTGCTGGAATTTATTTCCAAATGAAATTCGGTACATGCACAGTCTATAAGTCCGACAAAGGGTTGCTATACTTTGCTTCAGGCCAGGTCGTTCAAAGAAAGATAGATCTAGGTTTGCGATAGCTTGACTAGTATCTGAAGTATCAGGAAACAATAACCAGGTCTTCTGTATTCTCATTTAGATAATACAATTTGTATTGCATTTGCAAAGTGGCATATTCAAAACACATTTTGCATTAAACATCTGCATACACAACTGTATATTTCCTACGCCGTTCAAATATATGCTATGAATTTTATCAGATGGACAAATTTTGGAACATGCTTATAATATGTTTATATCAATACTGATTCCGCCATTATGATAAAAGCGGTATTTAAAACGTAAAAGAAACATGAATAATATAATAACATCAGCAGCAACCCCGTACTTGTATTAGCTTGCATTTAAGGCATCTGTAGGGAAAAGTGTGACACGATATATCATTTCGAGGAAGAAGAAATGATGAATTGTACTGGTTTATTATTTATGCAAAGATTGAAATCTAGATTATGAAAGGCACGCGGCACGATGCCATCAATATGTCCTGCCATATCAGGTGAGAAATCTACGCCATTTCATATGGTTTTCAGATTACGTTGCTGCACATATTATCAATACAGAAACCAGGAACAGCTGCCCTGTTAACAATATTCACAATTCACATGTATGGGTTATTGTCACTAAACTAAACTAACACACGCCTGTCACTGATCCTGCTGTCATGACAGGCTAACGGATGAGACATGCCAAATGACGTCGGTGATTTACAACAGCCCTTTAATGAAACCTGAAGTAGGGAAACCCGAGTTTGCCATCATAACCCAAAACTGCGACCTCTGTTCCTCCAAGGTCATAATACCTCACACGCTAGGGGTGGTAGTACGACTACCTAAATCATAGCATCATAGCCTAACGTGTTGTAGAATGCACGATTAAGAGATGGCTCCTTGTAGTGGTCACCACCACCACCACCCTTGATGCCCATGCAGCCGTTTGCATGCTCAAACAATACAAACCTGTCATGTTAACTCAACTCTCTGCGCGACCAACAATAACTACACCCGTTCTCTCTGCCAACACAGCGTCCCCCATTAGCATGGCACTCCTCTCCTTTTGGTATAGTTACTCGTCCGTTTCATTCTGGTGCGGCGTTTCATGCTGGTGCGTGGGTAGGAGCCGTTTGGTATCTGCCCCATTGGCGACGCCAAGCCACGGGCCCCATTGAGCCACGGCCAGGGGGAGCCACGCTTCAGCATGTCTCTATAGCAACATGTCAGGGGTATTCACACATCAGGATAAAAGGCGAAATAAAGCACGCCTTCAACGAGCAATTTGTTTCTGTAATTGTCAATGAAACTTCTTCTGGGGGAGTAACTAGTACAACTATATCTAGTGGACATGTGATGAATACATAGGCGACGTGTCCTTGAGAAGGACCTTGTTGGCACATTGTTTATTGCTGTCACTCTCCAATCCCCTCTCTCTCAGCCAAATTCCACTTGCCACCTATTACTCACGATACACACAGACTTGAGATGGGCGGGTGACAAAGAGCCAGAGATTATGTATACGTCCATCTATCTGATATTGTATTTATGGTCGTGAAGCCCATGACTTGAAATTAAAGACCAATGGTGGTCAGAGGAAGATATGTGTGGCTCATATGCAATGAGGTAAACATGATGCAAGTTGACAGATTGCTTGGTTGTAAGCCACACATATCTTCCTCTGACCACCATTGGTCTTTAATTTCAAGTCATGGGCTTCACGACCATAAATGCAATATCAGATATTACAGAATGATAATTATATTGAGTGTTGAACCACAACAATCGACTTTTCGCACGGAGTATATGACTACATACTCTGCAGACACCACTGTCACTGATCATTGACTCTACCGACAGAATGATATCAATTTAAATTTAAAAAATGGTAAGAATTTTCCTGACTCTTTCATCTCAATTCCTTTCTTAATATCTTTTACGGTAAATGATATTTCAACAAAATGAAGGCCTATGTTTTAGATGTATATTTGTATGTAAAGGGACGGTCATATACGTTTCTGTTACAACTTCCTGTTATGAAAAGCATAATAATGTTCGTGATACTAGGGCGTGTATTTTTTTACAGCCCCACCCTCTCTCCATAGTGTATGCAATAGAAAAGACGAACATGCAATTTCCAAAATTGTTTGCCCCCACCCACTCAATGAGTACGTAATTTATGGATGGCCACCCTGGCTCCTTTATCTACCCTTATTCTAGAGTCGTCGCTCGTCTAAATACAAGACCAATAGTTTATTTATTTCAGAGTGGGATCCTGCCGTTGCGATAGATTTACCATTTGGGTCGGGCAGTAATGAATACATAAAAGGCATCAACCTTATAGGCCGCTCACCTCCTGTACATATATTTTGTTCATTGACAATCTTCACCAATGTGCTGTTGTGCATAGCTCCACCAATCAATAGTACAAGTACGCCAGGGTAATATGAGACAGAAAGCTCAAACACTCTTCTAGTGCTGGCATATACGGCATAAAATTTTGCATATACTTGATTCAGTTTATATTTAACAAAAAGAAAAAAATAACAGCACCAAAAAGAGTGAAAAGAAATAAAGTAAGTGCAATGTGGATATAGTGAGATGCGATGGTGATTAAATCTGGTATATATCTACCATAAGGGTATATGTCATCTACAAACCATCCGAATAATATTGCGCAGTTCTAAGCATTACAAGGTATCAAAACTCAATGTGATGGGATAGTTTCAACATGCTCTTGAGTGAACCCTTAGTTTGGTCTTCAATTCATTTATTTAGACATTCCATATCGTATTCCCCTTGTATAATGACGATCTTCTATAAAATTCTGTCATTAGGAGTTTTAAGACCGATTTTCTGCCCAAGCTCAATTTACGGATATCCTTATTTTTTTCTTATTATGTTTATTCATTTCTATCCTAACAATATCAGTGAATATTTTCCATACAACTCAAAAACGACCATTAAACCAACATCAGCTTGGGCTGCCTGTTTGTGGACATGATGGTGACGAAAACACTTCTCCGAAACAGTTAGTGTGCATCCTGTTATTTTTACTAGTTATCCTTTTCCTGCATGAAGTCAGCAAAGGTTCAAAATGCTCACCGGTTCCTGTATAGGACAGCATGAAGGGGACTTCCCTGCAACATGCTAGACATCCGTATCTGCTTCCCGGAATTGGTATAATTGACAGAGATATACTGGAAATAAACACCAATTTAGTAGTCTGTGTTCATACAACAGTGAGAATGAACATCGAGGTTAAATCAAGGATTTAGTTCAACCGCATTGGTTTGAATTAGGTCAAAATTGTGACAATGAAGTTTGATTATTTTTGTTTAAAAAAAAACAAAAATAATCAAACTTCATTGTCACAATTTTGATTTTGTTAATCATGAAATAAGCATAACTTTCATGCTATTTTAGTTTTCAACTGATTTTAAAACATTTTTCCATTAGTTTAGAATTTCCTTTATAAGGACTTCACAAAGACATTTCCATTTCCGATTAAATTTGTGGTTATCATGTCACAGAAGAATATCATGGGTTGACATAATAAGAAACTAATTTCACAGCATTCCACCTAATGTAGGACAAAAATCACGATGGTTCTACTTCCCTATTAGCCTCATGAGCATGCAAATTAAAACCCATTAAATCTGTGCATCACACCTGTCATATCCAACTCTTACGACAGTTGCACTGAAGGAGGCCGTGTTTTTCATGTACCTCCTCCACGATGATTTGTGAGTGAAGCTGGTAAAAAGTGGTGCAGTTATAATGAGACGTAATGAACAGATACAACACGAGCAAGGTTCCATTAATCATCCGCCAGAGGACACTTCCCAGTTAGGAAATCTAGTCTAAGCATAAACGGAAGATGATGAGACATTACAATGATGGCTGTCTCGGACTTGTATTTCTGCCACCTTGTTCTTATACTTAAGCCTATATCTAAAGTATTATTGAAAATCTAATATTGTAAATTATTTTGCTTATTGTGTTGATTTTACATATTACGGACGTATTGGACACGATTATGATGCCTAAATTGGTTATTTGCAGAAGGACATTTAAGAATCCTGTGAAGTATAGGTAAGCCTTCATTGTTATAAACCAGCAATAAAAGTGCGTATTTGCCTCAAACTAGAATCATATTACTTACATATATGGGCCTACCACATGACGATGGCAAAATTTGTAGACATAATGTGTTGGTTTACTAACATAGCATGGAGCAGAGTAAGCTCACCTAATGCAGTGCACATCGGCGGTCTCTAATTTTAGTTATGCTTCCTATGATAAGTCTTAAACGATTGTAATATTCTTTCTACTCCCAATAGTTTCCTTTTATATGATCTTTTGAGATTGCCTCATAAACTTTGATCACTATTCACTCGACATTCCCTGGAAATGTGTCGCGCTCCACTTGTTTCATCCAGTTTTGTTTTAGTCCCCTTTTCTGTCTGCTGACAGTATGCAGCCTTTGTCAATCAAATGCTACTTGATCTGGTATTCATTATACTTTAGATATAATGCACAGTGTTTCCGACTATTTAATACCCAATTTCCATGGGGAATCGGTCCACGAGTTTCTTCCACTTTGTTAATTCCTTTCCTTTTTCATCTACTTGATAATCCTTTGTTTTGAAACAATATAATTTGATAACGCTATTGCAAGGTAACCCTGATATTTTTGCATAAAGGTAGAAACTTTTCTTAGTTAGTAGAAGTGGACAAATCTTCGGCATCGCTCATCAGTTAACACATCGACATGTCAATGTTAATTTGTGGAGTATGGAAGTCATTTGATGGGTCATTGATTTAATGACTTTGCCAGATATTTGACTCAACCTGAGAAGGTTGAGTCAAATATCTTACCCATGGCGTATTTATACCCGTACGCCACACTGTGACGTACGGGGTATGTGATCACGTGACCAGGTAAAATTTCGCCATTTTTAGGTATATGATAATACGAAAACAGGCTGACTGTCTTCGTACGTCAAAATACTTGGTAAAACTGTTGATCACATACATCCCTCTGCCTACGCCATCGGGATGTATGTGATCAACAGTTTCACCGCGTATTTCTGACGTACGAAGACAGTAGGCCAGTTTCCGTATAAAATATATATCAGGGAACTTATTAAATGGTGATCTTATATCAGGTTTTATAATTCTGTTATATAGATTGAAATACGTCTGAATGACAGGTTCCTGATGAAAGGTAAACATCACTGAACCAACAATAACAAATGCTAGAATGATGATAACATCTTGACCCATTTAGGCGTAAACAATACGAAACATAAAAATATCAAGAGGGTCCAGTAGTTGAGAGTTAACACAAACCTGTGCAGTCCTTCCTACATGAGTGCCTCAGGACTTGCAACAAAACCATCGTCCCCATTAAATAATTAGAAAAAAGATATGGCTCGAAAATACAAAGAACTTTATCTATCACAGACATTTACAGGAAGCATTTGTAGGATTCCTTTAAATTTGGACGAAAGGACATTCATACTGTTTCCTAAAAAGTAAGGTATTCTACGACATCAAAATGGATTCTAAAGCCCTGCCCCCATCAACACCGATTCTGGTGCCGATAGGCCTTACAATTGACTTCCCGACACCATACCGATTCTATCGTGAGGTAAGGAAAAATCATGGCAGTGGAACATGTTTCTGCAATTCTGTCTATGACATCTTACGATAGGCTGCGATTGAAAACACCAATCGTAGAGGTCCCGATACAATCCAACATGTTTTTGTAGCCTGTCATAGGGCATTGTAGCATATCGGGAAGATATATCGTGGCCATCGAGTATCTGGGACCCTCCGATAGACTACGATTTGGCCATCGGGAAGTATGCCATAGACCATCGGCATAGGTGGGGGCAGGGTCTAAGGTTCGTATTGTCTGTCAAAAGATCAAGGAACATATTCAATGCAATTAGTCAGGTCCGTGGAAGTACAATCCAAAAAGAATATCTAGGTGTAATATGTGTCGCTGCGTATACTCCTCCAGAAATGTAGGACCATTCCTAATGAACATTTAATCCAAGATCAACATTTAGTTTGTATTACAAATTATCTATGTGTGGTATAATACCTTCTTTATATCCTCTTTAACCAAGATTGTATCCATGTTTGTGCATTTTTTTCCGTTCCGTTGGGGTTTACGTGAAACTCCGTGGTTGGAATTTCTTTTGTATCTATGTATGATAATGCGCTCTATTGCAGTACAGATATTCGTACAGGGTTAGGACATTGGACAACAACAGTGATAAAGGCGGAATGTTTGGGTCCTGTCCATCTCCTATAGACCAGGGCAGAATTTATTGGTGTTCATTCTGCAATGTCCCCAACTAGTGCATGTCACAGCCTTCACTCTCCATGCATAATGGGTGCTGGCACTGCATAGTGCACAGGGCAGCGAAGTGTCAACACCGGAGACATGGTGATTGTTTAATGCGCAGGCGCACATGACTAAAATAACCAAATTGACGGTTTGTAATGGGGAACAAAAAGTAACCAAAACATAAAAAAGAATCAGATGGTTACTTTATATATACATGTATAACCTGACATAAGGATATTGATTGAAATCCCTCTTTTTAAAATAAAAAAGAATAAAGCAAAAGAATTTACGGCAACATTATTCGAGGCATGATATGGAAATATTCTTGATGTCATGGTTAGATGTCATATGTAGATGTAGCATTGTAGATACTAATTTAATTCTCAAACGAACACATAATGCTCCTAATTATTCTATTGTGAAATAACTTATGGAAACAATTTTGTTTTATATTTCACGGTGCCAGGAGGTGGCACCATACCCTAAACCCGAATATGATAATAAAAAATGTCCTTCGGAAGTACCATGCAATTCATGACCATATCAAAGAACCTATTTATCCCTTGATATGCGGAAGTATGACACACTGAAATGGTCGAAAACCTCTTCAAAGGAACCCATCTGCACCCGCGCTTAGATTTCTGGTAGCCTACCCATCAGTGCCATACTGACAACGGGCATTGTTTCCGCTGCTTCTCAGCATTCCATACAAGGACAGTAGGACGTGTCACCAGAGGTCAGCGAGCGTCATCTGTATGTACTCTCCAAGCAGAGACATCGTCAAACGATGCATAAATACCGTCACAGGTAAAGGTAGTGTATCTGCTTGATGAGTACTTCGGGAGAATCGCATGATTATTCATCTATAGTTATCCTGTTAGCATGTTGACAGCTCCATGGAATGTACATTAAAACGTTAGGATTGACAAAATAATGACGGTGTGACATCTCCTGTTGTAGCTTTCATGAAAGATAAAAACAAACATCGCAAAGTAACAACTGTCAATGCATATATATATTGTTTATCAATATCTTCCATGCCATAGCTACTGGAAAAACAAAGGTTAGCATTATCTTATCATAATTCTAAACAGTGATTGGGTATGGCGATATAACTGCATAAGACCAAGTCAGCATGCTTCGGCTGTTAAAATCCATATGGCCATATAGTGTTTCTTGCTCTCTTGTTCAAAAAGGGAATTACAAAAGCCTGCTGGACTTCTGTCTCATGCAAGCACTGTGGTCAGGGGCGGTCATACTTTGACTAGGAAGATCAATAAACTGTGTAATTCTGTCTCCGGTTGGGAGAGAACCTGTGTAACCCCATCATGATAATATGGTTATTTGTTCTTGTGAGTTTCTTATCTCAATAGTACAGTGAGAATTATTGATGATTCAGGAGGTGATTTTGTTTGCACCGATTTTTCCATGACTGCTTTTGGGAGCATTTTGGATGCTGAGTTGGTTGCTGGTATTTGACAGCAAGATGATTGTGTATATAGTTGCATTCCTACTGACCATCAGACAACTGGCCCTTCAGAGTATTCCGAGAATTATGATATTACTGTATTAGCATTGTGGCCAGTTCTCTTTTCATCTATTCGTCGGGGAGAGTACAGGGGAAATCACCAATTTAAAGATAAAAAAGTGATAATATACGAGTGGTTACAAGTGTTACAGCAGTGTATTAACTTGGAGAATTATTCTGCCTTAGTTTTATTTTCTACTTTCATTTATTTTGGGAATACATTTCAACATGTGATAATGTAGTTCCCGACTACCTTTCTCTAATTTCTTCATGTGCTAAATAGTCCTCGGTCAAGTCTGGAAAAGGGGATTATTGAAGGAGTTGGTTGTCCTACCTTTGATAACATTTGTTTTATTCTTCTATCTTGTAGATTTATCCCGCTAATTAAGGTTTCCACTTGTTGTCACTCTGGCAATTGGTCAGAGTACCATGACAACCGCTGTTGAAGAGACCTTCTGTCAAAATGCTTGAACGCCTAAAAGTAGGAGTGCTGAAGATCATCAGCTGGCTCTGTGTTCTTTAAAGTATTATAATGGCTCATCAAATAAAAAATTGGTATTGGACTCCATATTCTGGTCATTTGTGGACTCAGAACAGCAAACACAATCAAATATGTCATCTAAGTGGCCTACAGCAGCCTTTTTCATGTTTGTACTATTGTCCCCTTCACATATATGCAATTTTCCACATATGTGTTCTTCAAATAATTTAGTGACTATAAAACTTTTCGTATGCAGTTTCTTTCTATGTGGCCATATTGTGGAATCCACTAGAAACATTTTGAGCTATTTTCTAGTTTATTTTGACGTCAGGATCCAGGTATATAACCGATTTCCCTACCCTTGCCACTAATGGTATTTGGCATATCTGACAGCCAGTACTAAAGTACATATCATTATATACCTATGGGCGAACGTCTATGAAATACTACCCGCTGCTAGGGGTGCATTATAAATAATGTACGGGCGCAGTGTCAACCATATACGTCTAACTGTGTGAGACGTTTGGAGCACTAACGTAATATAACGTGATAACGCGAGAGCCGGTGCGGCTTGTCAAGGTTTAAAAAAACATGACGGCCCCCACTGCACGATTCGACTCTGTGAAAATGCTGGGATACATCAACAACATAATACAGTATAAAAAAAAACCGTAGCGACAGACCTGATATTGACAATTAGCCGTAAATACACAAATATATATAAGCGATAAATTAAATTAATTGAAATTGAGGGTACTCACGAAAATCGAGGTGAAGACGTATCGAAAACCGGAAGTGGCACCTAGAGAAATGTAAACAAAGGTAATCGATTAAAATAAACAATGATTAATAGTAAAAAAATGTTAACAAGATTTAAAAATAATATTTATGATAAAACAAATATATTTAGCGAGTACTTTAATAAATACAACTTTTTGAATTTAAATACAAAAGTAACAGTTGCTACGTTTCGACAGCGCGTGAGCGCTATAACTATGACAATGCGTCACGGAACGTCTTTTCCCCAGTGGACGTTCATTGCTGATGCACAATGGACGTGTCAGACATTATAACGGTTCCAGAAATCACGGAAGATGAAGAAATTACTGTAAATAATGACATATTAACGGAGAAAACGCTTCTCGATTACATTGACAGTAAGAAAAGTTCCGAAACACAGAAAAAAACAAGTAGAAATGTGGCCCGATTTAAAACATATTGCGAGGAAAATGGAGAATATCTAGAGATCTCTACTATTGAACCTATAAGACTAAACGTTCTGTTAGGAGGATACTTTATAAGTGTCAAAAGAAAGGATGGGAGTAACTTTGAACCTGAAACATTGAGTGGTATTTACGGTAGCGTGAAACATTATCTGGACTTGAAGAAATATTCTTGTAATATGACGACATCGGACATATTCAGATCAGCGAGAGAAGTACTTTCGAGTAAGAAAAAAGAATTGAAAGCAGATGGCCACGGAAACCACCCTAACAAGGTATTTAAAATCTAATTAACACTAATAATTTGTATTAATAATTTGGTAATTATAACATGGATTCTTAAAAAAAATTGGTATTTTAATCATGGACTAAAAATAGTTTTACTTTTTATTTCTTTATGACAGTGTGATCCACTTACGGAAGATGACGAACTCACTATATGGGAATGTGGTGTATTTGATTGCTCTACACCGACCGGTTTACGCAATGCCCTGTGGTTTGTAACAACTAAGAGTTTAGGAATGCATGGCCGTCAGGAGGCAAAACAGTTATGTTGGGGAGACTTATCGATAGAGCGAGATAAAGATGGGAACGAGTTCATTTCCTATAACGAACGCACTACAAAGACCTGTCAGGGTGATGGAGGAAATGCAAGAGCATTCGCTCCAAAAATGTGGCCTAATCGCGATCACCCAGAAAAGTGCCCTTTGCAACTGCTTCGCTTGTACGCAAGTCATAGGCCTGCAGACACTACTACTGATGGGTATCCCTTTTATCTTTCCGTGAATCACAAGTGTTCCCCTTTCTCCCAGATGTGGTATTCACGGCAAAGTATGGGAAAGAATGAACTTAGTAAGATCATGAAAAATGCTGCAATCAAAGCAGGCATTGTAGGTAAAAGAAATACCAACCATTCCGTTAGGAAAACATCATGTACGCAACTTATTCACGCGGGCGTCCCACCCAACATAGTCGCCCAGGTTTCTGGTCATAAGAACATTCAGTCATTACAAAGTTATGCCACAGCAAGTTTGAAACAACAGAAGTGTATGTACGATATCTTAAACAATGGTAAAACTACATTTAATTCCCTACCTGCGACGACTCAGGGACGAAGACTGCAGCCCGAACTCGAAGCTTCTCAGGTAAAAAAAAAAAAATAAAAAAATCCGAGAGTGAAATACAGTGATTCATGTAACAAAAAAAAAAATCCTTACACAGTGCAGTTCTTTGCTCCATTTTCATTGCTCTTTGATATAAAGAAAAAAAATCCTTCACAATGAGGTCCATTGAAGCTATATTTTGATCCATATATTGAATAATAACTTTCAGAGAAATGCCATGCAGCATTCCTTGACATCTCATTCCGGACCTGGTAAACCGTCGTTGACATCAGCAGAAGGAAGAACATCGACAGATGAGGTAATAATTAATCCAAATTCTTTTCTATGGATTGTGGTATTATAAATATATTCTTCTTTTCAGGAGTTGTAGATATCAATGGTCGTCTCTAAATTTCTTTAATTTTCAAATCACTTTCAGGTTAATGTGGTTCCGATGAAGCGAGTTGTCAGAGACACCGACTCCCCCTTGACAGTTCTACCCAAGAACACGTGCAGATCGTCTCCAACTTTCAGCATGGACATCAATGATCCTGAAAATGTAAGTTGAATAAAATAAATTTTAAAATATATAAGTAACAGTTATAAGACAGTATCTTTCACAAATATATACTTCTCTAATCGGTAAATATTGTTTGTATATTCCAAAGGAAAATCATTTGACACAAGAATTCGTAAGAAACCTAGAGGATGAAGAAATATCAATGCCTCTCGCTGTCCCTTCGAGTATACGAGAGAACGGTTCACTAGAATTATTGAAAAAAAACAAATTATTCTACCCAAGAATTAATAACAGGATTGTTATCGGGAGCATCGTTCAATGCCACAAACATTAACATTAATATCAAAATGTGAAGACTAAAAATGAATATGAAGCAAGGTGATAGACCAAGTGCATGATAAAATTGGTTTGATAAAATGCCGATACTCCGTAACGTAAAATCAAAATTGTGTAAATTGACCAAAATAAAAGTTGTAAATATGTTGAATCTATTTGTTCTTTTGCCTCAAACGTAATCAAATTGTGACCTGTGAGAGTTAACACGTCAAATATAGTTCAAATGAAAGTTTAAAATGCAAAAAATACTTAACTTATTAGTCCTGGAATCCGACGTAAAAAATATCCATGTTGTAAGTTAGGTCACTAATGGCGCAGTACGGCTTCACGTTAAAAAGTTAAACACGGGTTGACCCAATTGAAATCATAATTTCAATCTCCAGCAGAGTCTTTGATAAAAACATTAACTAAGAATACGTAAGGAGTAACGTTAGCGGATGATGCAATCGCGCCCGAGTTCTTGTATACATATAGTTATATGTTGAATCAAAAGATACGTTGGAGAGTGACCAGTAAGCACTAAATAAAAGGAGCTACCTGATTGGTTGAAAATTTGAAAATTGACCAATATGGATGAATCAGAGGCACTCTTATATACATTGATTACATAAGCATAGTAGGTTCACGCAAGGACATACATATCGAAAGCAAGCAGGCGTCAGTGAAGATACATTATATTCGCAGAACGTGAGTAACCGAAATGGCGACTTTTCAATTAAGTAAGGTATATAATAATAAGAAAACATAGTGACTGAGCCCGTACAGGTGCCGTTCTCGGTCATTTTATGAAAAAATATGGCCCTCTCACCTTCGGCGTCGGGCCATATTTTTTCATAATATGACCGAGAGCGGCCACCTGTACGGGCTCAGTAACCACGTTTTATCTTAGTACCTAAAGACTATAGAACCTTTTTATATGCAGGTTTTTACTTTGTTGCCATGTTGTGGCATGCCTTAGACAGATTTTAAGCCATTGTTTAGTGTTCTGTGATCTCAGGATCCAGTTATATAACCGACTTTTCATTTGGGCTTGTTAGCGGGTCTGTCTAGTACCTGCGATCAACCACTACCAGCACGCCATCCAATATGGCGACTGCCTGACATGAGAGAGATCGTCTCATATGGATGGTAAAAGAAAGTGATCTAGGCTGTTGTTAGGGTGGCACAACATTTAGACGTTTTGGGTATATATGTATATAAGTATGTATTTTGTGTAGGGGGACGATGTTCACCCTGTAAAGGAAAACCCCAGAGAGATCTGATGCAGTGGTGTCCGACCCTAATACTAGAATGTAGGGCAGGGTCAGTCTGACTACGAGTTTCTTGATTATAGTTTGAATCAGCATCTCCATCCGATCCAGGCGACTCACATCCTCTCTAGTCTCACTCGTCACAGCCCTACCGGACAAGAAACTCCAACTCAACTGCTGATGTTTGCAGTAACTGAGCAGCTTGACCAGTTTTATTGGGAAAAGTACAGCCCAAAGTCCTAGATTCGCCAACCTGGGCAGATGGAGCAATAGTCCCCGTCTTTTTAGCCATTTTTAACACAAGGATTTATACAGGTGTGATCAAGTCAATAGTGGTGAAGCGAGGTTTTATATATACGTGCCTGCAATTGTATTACATCACTTTTCCTGCGTATAGACAATATTTTGGCAAACTTCCTTATTGTCTGGCTCCTGAAGGAATGATATGTACACACACCTACACACACCACACCCACTCACCTACACACGCACATACACACACCCACACACACCCACACACACACACACACACACACCTACACACACACACACACACACACACACACACACACACACACACACACACACACACACACACACACACACACATATACATATATATATATATATATATATATATATATATATATATATATATATATATATATATACATAACCTATATGTTACGGAGCCTCTTTAAAAGACGGCATATTTCATAGACGGTCTTATCATAAACCATAGAAACCAACATACCAGACATTTGTATAACGAGTGTATGCATCCAGTCCATATGTGATTGTACGTGCTCTATCCGTAGGCTCTGAGTACGTCTTTGGAGCATATATAAAACAAAGAGAGGAATGTCGGTAGTTTATCTTTGTCTAGCGCAGATTGACAAAGAAAGGCTACCTTCCCTGTGGGTGAAAACAATTAATAACCATTTATGGCCGACGGTGATGTGTATTTGTGTGCAGAGGTGTCATCACTCTGTAGCATATACCGCTAACACTTTGATTTATGATAATATATATACGTGTTATGATCTTATTGGAACCTTTATGTAAAACTGCCCTCCTAGGTTACATTAAAAATCAAAACACTGATTCAGATACAAGATGACAACACGAAAATCCCTGGTGAATATAATCTGATAAGTAGATACTCGGTTTAGGTGTTAAAGGTTAAAATTATTTTACTATGTTGCCGCTAGGTCTGAACTGTCTACACCCAGGAGGTAGATGCATGTATGTACACAGATATGATTGGCAGGCTTGTGGTAGCCTCAAGCCTCAAGATACAGCAATGAGTAGTGAACTGGACACATCAGTAGCATCCAGTACTAGACGCTTCAGGGTTCATTGTATCCTCCTGACTTTGATCTCAAACCCAAGACTTTGAACAACTACCGGCAGTGTTTCCGCACACAGAAGGTATAGGCCTACATTGCTTAAAATTCCTGCTACGGTGATTCATAATACATGTACATGTATTTTCTTTTCTATGACACCGTCTTATCGCATTTTCGTACAAACATGTGATTAATTCTCAAATTGTATTGAATAATTCTATATCTATTATCAAAATATGATATTGATATTCAAAAGCGCTGGCTTTCTTAACACGGTAACAAATAATCAATCCTTCAAATGGAAGTCGGATGGTTCTAGTAAACTCCGTGTTAGGTAAATTACAAAAACACATAAGGAGCATATAGTCTTCCTACTGAACATGAAACCACTGGTCATTGTAAAGTCCTCCAGCCCTGGATAGACAGGCATTAATTGAGATGGGTGTATAATTGCGAATTTCCAATTCTCGTTCTTGTCTCGAGGATGAGTACTGACTGCCAGTCATACCTGGTGGCGAACTATATACTGTGTAGGATAGTTAGTCCTCTATCCTATCTCCTGAACGGAGCAGCCTGAAGGGCAGTCTCATGGTAATCTTTAGCGCCCTCTTATTTGTAGCCTTGATGATTAGCAGGGCTGCCGGGTCATAGCCATCTCTGGATAGTACACGGTTTCCAACTTCCTGAATCTTGCCTCTCTTTCCCTCTTCTTGTCCTTCTTGGGGCTGGGCCTCCTGCTTAGAGTCAAGCTGAAATACGCCACTACAGTACCATTTTCACCCGTGTAGAATGCTGGCTCTTTTTACAATAACCAGAGTGTCGTCATTATATGATGGTAATGATATCAATTATGATATAGTTTTACATAGATCTAAAAAATATTATCAAAATACTCGCATTATTTTATTAAAAAATAGCAATTACTCAAATTTCGGAAATTATGCCTCAAGGTTTCATAGCGTACTACGCCTGAGCATGCCTCCAGGCATCATAGGATAGCTAAAGGGTTAAGCTCCTGCCTGTACCTCCTGGTGCCTCCAGCGTATGCGCCCTGCTCCTCCCTGGCCTCCTCATTTCGAATCCTATATAGGTTATATATCTCCCTATACCGAACATCAAACTTCTACTTACCGATTGAAGAGAGCATATGTCACCCATTAGACAAGAACACTTGTATCACGAAAAATTACATTCATTTTCATATTCACAGCCTACAATCAGACCTTTTTCGATGTAATATTAGGAAACGTCGTTACTGTGGGTGAAACATTTATTGTTCATGGTCATTTTAGTTTTTTGTACGGCCTGACGCCGTAGGCATCATTGAGAGATGCCAAACAGCTTGCAGTCTGTCCCAAATATCTGGTTAGGAAAAATGTATCGCCTGACCCCGACGTGATTTGAACACGCAACCTTCTGATCTGGAGTCAGACGCGCTACCGTTGCGCCACGGAGTCTCATGTAGGTACCGCAAGGAATGGATGATTAAAAAGCATGTAACAATTCCTTAAAATAACATTTTCTTATGTTCTTTGAATGGTTGACGTTTGCAAGTCTATATAAGATAGAATTGTTCGGCAAATTGATAATAATAGAACACCTTTGAAACCTTAACAGAATGTGCAGTCCGTCTCGACGATGTGTTGTTCATCAATTCTTTCTACAAAATCTATTTATAATAAGATGGCTAATTTGTTTTGATATTTCTTAACACTCTGATCCAAAATCATATTGGTATTTGCTCTATCATTAGCATTGGACAGTATTTTCAGTAATGCATATAGGAGACAGAGCCATTGTTAGTTCATAAAGCAGTCACAAGGTGGCCAACAGCATGGTGGGCTCCTTGGCCTGGGGGGACAGAAGCTGCATTCTGCTCTTTGTTCTTACAAAATTCAACTGCCTTTCAATATTTTACCATGGTTCCCTTAAATGTCTACACCCATCCAGAGCAAGATAACATAATGATCAAACCAAGGACATGATGTTTTTCACATGGAACACTTTATAAACATTTTCAGCAAGGCTAGAGTTGTGACACTTCCCAATTATCACTCACTTTTTTCACACCTCTTTTAGTGAAGAACACTTACATTTTTACCTCCATTAGTGAAGAACACCTACTCGGGGGGCGTCATGGCCGACCCCATGGCTCATAGGCTATATGCCGTATACAGTTGTACAATATACCTGTACGCACTAATGCTGATGACGCCTACAATGTAAAACCGGAGACACATCAAGCGAGATACCCAGCTATTTCCGGAATCGCCAAAACAAAATGGCATCTATGGGAGATATTATTTCATAATTCACCTGATTATTGGTTCTAAGACGCTAAATTATTGATGTTAGACATTATTTTAAAGCAATATTTCACATACATGCCATTTTGTGTTAGCGATTTCAGAGATCGCTGGGGTCTCTTGCTTGGTGTGTCTCCGGTATAAACGACAATCTATGCCCAAATTGGTTTCCATATTTGCATCTGAACAGAATCTAAATTGACTATGTTATATGCATAGTCAATAACACACCCTACTGTTGCCTGTATGAAATTATCACCCACACACAGTAAACCACACACACACAGGGACACCATATGGTATTCGGTCAATAACACTCTAGGCTCAACACATCAAAGCGATTCATCCACTCCGAGAAATTCAGTAGGGAGTGAAGGAAATTGTCCACCCTGTGCCACACATCCATGACCGGTTCACATTTCACCCGGTGGCATTTTCTTGCTGGTAGAAGTCTCATGTTTTGAGGGTCGGCTCCGGGATCAAGCCACGAGGGACGCGTGCCGCTGGGTGGAGCTGGTCAGCGCCTGTCGCCACCTGGCGGGCACCTCTCAGCGCCCCCTGGTCATAGCAGCGTCCGGTATGTCTATAAATACCATATAGTGAGACACTCTCCAATCATAATCTCTGTTAGAGTATGATGGGTCATAAGCTAAAACGATTATTAGAGGATTTATTTTCTAATGGGAATAACTATATCAAAGGACGATTAATTTCTCATATCATAACAATCGACTGATTCGTCGAGTCCCAGAATCATATCAGACACATTGCTGAAGAAGTCTAATTCATTTAGACGAAACGTTGCAAAAATCTCTACCACCCCCACCCCTTATTCCGATACATGATTACACCCCCTCCTCCCCCCCCCCCCACCAAAAAAAAAATCACTTTATAATTAAAAAGGAATCACGATGCTGTTTCTAAAATCATGTTTAAGTGCATGGAAATTGGCATCTTATTTCATTCTGAGCTGACCTGCCTCCAACCAAATAGGTTGGAGCAGTGAGTATAGATTTTTTGGTTGGAGCAAAAAGTCAGTATATGTTTATAGCAGGCAAGGGCTGAGGCTGAACCTGTGCATGGAGAGTAATACAAGGCATAGCCGGAGGGTAGAGGGTCATGTCTACCGTGATGAAGACCAGCGGGGATGGGGCGGGCAGTGACGTTCCCATCGCCTCATTACTCTTACCAATCATTTCGTTACGCTGATCTGGGATCACCATATATATATATACTTCCCAATCACTCGGCAGGGTGTGTAAATTCTGTGCAGACTCTAAATAGATAGTATTTTATATACGACGTCTACGTGGGATCGACTCAATCATACCAGAAAGGAATGCTGTACATCTATAATGTGACCCCCATATAGATAGACAATAAACGCAATCCACAAGGCCCTGATAAAGATGTTGAGGGTAACGGTCAGAGGATGTAGCATTTCGTCTGCTCTTTGTGATTAGTTTCATGATGGTTTCCCCTCTACTACAGGATGCATTAACCTGCGTTCTATAGATGTTATGCGGTGTTTCTTGTTGTTTTGTAACCGAAATAACATTATTGTGAACTGCTATTTAGTCTACACGCGCTCAGAGTACACATCGTGAATATACGTGGTTGTCGCAACGACTCTTTGAATATATTCTGCCAATATTTCCATCACGCTAAGAGTAGATGTATATCAAACTACGTTTTGCTTAGTCCGCCAGTTTTCCTCTGCTCCTGTTCGTACTTCCTGACTCTTCACTTAATAAGGTCTGGTTTCCCTGATGCAACGTTTTGCAACTTGATCGCATTGCACACAGTTGCAGCAATGGAGCTGTGGTTGCAACAGCGTACAACTGTGTGCGATGTGACCAATGTGTCCCCGAACCTCAACTCAAATCACATATCTCATGCAAAACTTTACCTTCCCCCTCAGAACACTTTCAGACACCTATAAACGTGCCATTTTCCCCACAAGAACATCCACAACCGAGTTGTATCAGTGGTGCATACCCATGAAGTTCTTTTTGAGTACAACTGGTTTATGACAGATGGGGCTGTAGCACGATGATAATGGGGCGTCGATGGGCACATAATAATATGTGCGAAGATGACAATCAGTTGCAGTAATGGGACCAGGCCTTTACATTGGCTGCCATGTCATATCAGTAATCAAAAAACGCATTACAGTTCATACATATCTAAGGTTATGCGAATCCGAAGCACACATCTGATATCATAGCGAGATCTAAATACAATGAAATGGGTTGCAAGAACATCAGAGAAACATGCAACCCATTGGGATCAACTTCCCCGACTAAATCCCAATCACAGACATTGATACTCAGCGTTTTTCCTGTGATTACACGGACTGATTTTTGGTGGGTAAACTGTGACGAAACCAGAGAGCTGAGGCAGACGACATTCGGTATTAGCGGGAAACAAGAGATCCGTGCGGGCGTTTTGATGTGACGCACATAATGAAGACACGCTCTCCAAACAGATTTTCACTGTCGCCTTGTATGGCTTTCAAGTATATTGGCATAACAACAATGTGCTTGGAGAGCAGTGGACCCTTCAATTATCCAAACCCCGGCTGGCAAACTTCAAACGCTGCCGCTAGATGGGCTGGAAATGGGACTCCCTATGTGTAGGGGCACGTTTCCCCTTGGGACCCCTCAGTGGAAATTCGGTGCTAAATTGGCATCGCAATGGGTTAGTGAAAACAAACATGTTAATAAAGCATCAAATAGAAGGTGCAGAAAGGGGTAATTGTACAAATAAGTGGGTTAGGTCCAAAAGGACTGCATGTCAAAGGATAAAGGGTGCTTTGACAACATTACCGTCCCACCGTGGCCATGGTCATGTTGCAACTGCATGAACCTATTTGTTACAAATTACACCTCAGAAAGGCAATCGAGTAACATTATTAAAGAATATGGTCATATAACTTTCATTTCTATACCTTAATAAGAACCCGCTATTGAAGAATATTGAAATATTGACCTGCTCAAAGAGCAAAACGAACAAGAGAATCAAAGAAAATACTGCGAAGAAGAAACCATTGTAAATTTAACATGCAATCCAGGAGAGGAAAGTTCTATAATAAGAACTAACAGAATACATGTACCTGAGCACAAGTCTTACCACATAAGTGGCCTCTTTCGTGGAATCCAAACTTCGGCCAGAGGTCCATGAAAAGAAAGGTACACACACCATGTTAAGGACACAGCGAAGACCTTACATAGAACCCGATACAGGAAACAGTGCTCTCCACTTAATTCCTATTTGGATGGGGCGAAAGTCTGAGTGAGAATCGGGCATCAAATCATGCAGTGGGACCTCCAAAAATTAGTACAAAGCAGAAAATTACTTATTCGTTTTGGTGACATGGGGTGTAGTGGAAAGGAAGGCTGGGTGACCAGTGTAAAATTGGGTGAATATTAGCGTTGGTAGGGGGAAAAGTGAGTTAGGACGGGTGGATAGGGCAGGATCAGTGTGCAGACCACGTTAGGCCCGGTATATAAGATTTGATAGTAAGACTAACAGCACGAGAGGTTGCTTGATACTGCTTTATTTTCCATTATTTCACACATATATTCATTTGTCTTCTCCCTTCCCACCCCCTCATTTGTCTCTATGGTTTCATTGGTTCATCCATTCAACCCCTCCTATCAGGCTGATTGGATGTCGGGGCGTGGACTATTGTTTATACTTTAGGTTCCCCCTTGTCACACACTGCCCCGCATTTACATACATTATGTAAAGTACATATAACATAGTACATGCAACATATATTCCACATTGTCAGGTTACCACATTGATTATAATTGCTTCCAGTACAACGGATATCTTTTGTTCACACATTTTACCCATATTGTCGTGTAGTTTATCTTTCACAAGTGGGCAGAGTTGGATTGGGTAGGATTGTAGGGGGCTGGATTGGATTGAGGCCAGTGTTTAAGTAGATGTGTGAGATGGCAGAATCTGTTAGCAAAATAGGTGGAAATGCACTAGGGGAAGATCGGAGGTTTGGTGGCAGAGTGACATATGCACATCTCAAGGCAATGATAGTTTGTCTAAACTTGTGACACAATGTAATAGGAAATGATGGATCAATGAACATTGGACGTCCACAGAATTTAGGTAAAACATTATATGTAAGTTTGTAAAGTGAAATATAAAATAATGTTAAGGATCACGCATCATACCACATGACGAAATAATCAAATTACAATAATAAGCTTATGAAGACTCGTCCTTGAGTGGTTTACCCTAACGTGAGCACTTTGCCTCAAGCTCGTAAGGCTGCCGTGGTGCTGAGCACAATATGGCTAAGAATGCATGCTGTAGGTAATCTCAAATACTCTACCGAGTTGTGGAAACTCACCCGGACTGAAGCAGACCAAACCAGAAAATATCTCCCACAGAGCCATTTTCCACTGGTAAACGAAAACGGCGTAGATTTTTTTGAGTTCTCCTAAAAGCCCGCTTCCATTGGCCGTCACCGATCTACAGTCAAGAACCACCGACGGACCTATACCAATACTGACGCAAAATGGAAATGGGCTTTTAGGAGAACTAAAAAGATCTACACCATTTTCGTCGGCCAATGGAAACGGGGTTTTAGCCCGTTTCCAATGGCCAAATATTTGGTACTGAGCTGCATTCCGGAACCAGCAATAGGTATTTTTGGTATACCGACATCAGATCGGATAATGGAAGCGGGACCTGCAGAGAATGCTCAAAGATTAATATCGCATAGATTATGAAACGATGCCAATTAAATCCGTGTGTACCCGGAAAATACAGTAGAAAAAGTGCATACAATGCACCCTCATCGATAAATTGATACCGGCACTCTCGGGGCACCACCGGTAAACTCTCAGGGTAACTCGAAAATTCCCTACCGGTTTTTTTTCGGCAAATGGAAACAAGGCTATAGCTAGGGAGAAAGGCGGACTGCTTTAGACTTAATTAGTCCTGTCGCGTCCACACAGAAATTCATCGTGTTTTTATCGGATTCTACAATGAAGGGGGTGGTGCCTGCCAAAGGAACAACTTTGTTTCCCTAGAACGGGCTGAGTAGATCAAGAAATGTCAACACAGCCCTCTAGGAGAACACCATGTTCACAACACCACCGGCAATGCTCCCACACTTTGCGCCTACCGCTTAACCATTAGGACCATTGGTGCTTTGATTCTGCGATTCTTTGCTGATCACTTTGCGAAGTGTTCACTATGAAAGCCAAGCTGTTTTCCATTCAGCTTTGAATCTATGGGTGTTTGATCAAAGAATAAATCTGCACACGCCTATTGTCACCAATGCCTTTGCACCTTTTCACACAGGTTCTTCAATCCATGTGGTATTTGGAAGGTGGTGTGGAATAACATTGTTCACCAAGGTAGGCTGTCTCACAGAGCACTTAAATGGTCAAAGTAATGTCCCCAAATTCCACATTTATCATAGATCGTTTGACGCCATAGATTCCGAACCTTAAACCTCAACCAGCTCAAGCACATGAAATCATGTTTTCAAATATAATTTCCCCTCAATTAATATTTTTTCGTGATTCATTAAGACTCGTGTATCTAGAACTCAACATTTATTTGACAAAAAAACATGTATACGTTGGGGGTGTATGTGTGGGAATATCAATAAATGCATTTACCAAGCCATTCCTTCATATCATCAAAGTTTTTAAATTTGTGCCGAAGCCAGGTATATAATTGATTTTATTTCATTTTGGTATATTTTTTTCACATCATTTAGGATTTATTTTCCGATTCGTCTCGAGAAGGTGATGTCTGAACCCTACAGCGATGGGCATCTGATACATTGATATATAAATTATAGCAGCAATACCAAACTTGCCCACCAACATCAATCTTTGGTGGTATATTTCCCGACCCTTGTCTCTAGGAAACCACATCAGTCAGGAAGCCGCTCTGATGTCAGTTAATCCGCAGTTTGATAATCTCTCCGTCCTGTTTCCGCTCTGAAACACGAGGTTAATCCCCGGAACATAATCGTAGAGTGTGGGCGGTCAGTTATAGACAGTTATATGTTTACAGGCTCTGTGTGTATCTAGAGGAGGGAGGGCTGTGAGTGGGGGTTTCAGAGTAAGAGGGGATCATCTTGTCTAGTGCCGGGTGTTAAGGGCCTACGTCCAGTCCGATTAGGTCACTAAACCGAGGAGTTAATACGTATTGATAGGCCTAAGTGTCTGCTAATCTACCGCCCCTTTCCGGACACACTTTTGAGTAAAATCGGCCCTCAAGGTAGGTTTACCGATAAGGGTTTGCAGTCTAGAGTAGGGAGGTAACGCTTCATCCGGCATTGACTCATCTCATTCATAGGTTGTATATGTTCATAAAAAATACAATTTAGTATCGGGATTTTTCTCATCTGACAAATTAAGTAATCTCTATTTTGCCGTAAATATCCGTAAATTTAATCAATCCTTATTATCAATGATATTTTAACATTTAAGTTTTTCAACTCCTATGTTATCAGTACAGACTATTTCTACTTATGTTCTAGAAATGTCCCACGAAAGTGGTGTTTCATCCTCTCAATAATAATAATGCCGTGGTAACTTGAAAATATTGTGATTTAAATGACAGGAACCTTGCAAGATATAAATAAATATAATATAAGATATAAATAATCACACATTTTGATGAATTTAACTCAGGACTGCATTTTATTCACTACTTTGATTTGTTGCTTATATTGTAGTTATTCTAAATGTATCTAACATATCCATATTTACAGTTGTATACTGTAAACTGACCGTAGATTGCGTGCTTTACAGTTCGGAATATGTTTAAAGTTGAATACCGTTTTCTTATACCAAATATACGGTATGGAAATGTAGATAGAATTACGGTGATATACCATTCACGTTTATCGCAGTGTCTCGTATATTTTATCAAAATTCTTCACAATGTGTATTTCAAAAGTAATTATACAGTAAGCAATGTCGAGACAGTAGTGATAAATCTATGTACACAATGTTCTATGCATGTTCATATAAGAACAATTCAATGAACATTTAAACATAGGTGATGCACATATTGTAACTTAGTTTTGTGTTATGGGGGTTCTTTGTGTCCATAACGTCCTTATCATAGAACACCAGGCAATAGGTCAAGGCTCGCGTGAAGTATCCATACCATGGCCATGTTGTGCATGTGCAATGAGCGAGGGTAAAGATGACAGCTTACTGGACGGGTATAGCAGATGGAAGCCCTGGAGGGCACAAGGATCAGTTACCTACACAGCCTGAGACCTGTTACCCAAGGCGGTATCATACAAAGCAGTGACAAATTCACAGCTTCTGAGCGCTTCGGTCAGCTTAAATTATTGGTGGAAATTGCTGTAAGATAATGATTCAGAATTTTTGCAAATCCATGTGTATAAATATCAGTTTTTAAGTTGCATTCATTTCCCTACATCAGAATAACCTGCAAGCATTCCATTTCATATGATTAACAGTAGATAAAGCCAATACTACTTGTTACTGTCTCAACTAATCAGCGCGGTCCATTGTAGGTTATGGGATAAATGCAAGTGTGCGTGATAAGTTAAAAAGAACTGATCGGTGGAGAAATAAAACTGCAGTGGACGTAGATCATATTTCAAAGGAATGCTGCTAAATGATACTTTGTGTAATCATATAAAGTAGACTTCCACTGACCAACAAGCTCAGTCGCTTCAATGAGTGCAAGGCAAATTGAGGAAAGGGCACATATTCCAACGCTAGTTGGTGGTAATAGAGGGTTGGTGGCCTAAATGCTTCGGTCATTAAGGATTCCAGTGTATTTCAGTCTATTGGACGAGACAGTCCCATCATGTGTGCAGTTTTGCCTGGTATACATAAAAGCATAGTTCACGAATTTTCATCTTTGATCGGCCTTTATGTATCGTTGCATGTCTTATAAAGATCATAACCTGACACCATATTATGCCTTTTGAGCTTGCGTCCGTGTCCATGATGGGATGAAACATGACAGCTCGGACCAAAACGACCACAGCATATATGCATGGCACGTCCGACACAGAAGTAACCCCCGCACACGGAGGCCTATGTATGATATGTGAGTGGTCGGCGAATGACTTACATGTGTGATATGTCATAGGGCCATCATTGACGTGCATACGTACCAGCAAGCAGATAACATTCAGATTTATTACCCTGCTGACCAGAAAGCCAGACCCCGCCCACGTGCATGGGTTCACACCTCAGCCATACCTTGCAGAGCCCCACTGCTGCCTTCCCACCAGGGGTCGCACGTGACACACGTGCCCCCACCCTGCCCGGAGGTCCAGCAGAGGTCACCACCTCCAGGGAGAGGTTGATGGATACAAAAGCGCCGCTGGTCAATGAAAGCATACCTGTACAGACCGACGGATGCTGAAAACCAGCAGAGGGTAGGGGTAGGGGCACCGTGGAGGTGATGGGTTGGGGGAGAGGGCAAGGGGACTTGTGTGGGGTAGGAGATGAAGGTTGAAGGTGAAGGGAGCATATCGGAGAGTATTCCACTGGATGGGGTAGGGCGGCAAGGAATACGGGGGAGGCGAGTGGGGTATAAAGGGAGATGAGTTAGAAGGGCATTGGGAGGGGAGGGGGGTTGGGGAGGGGTACAGAGGGCATAGGGGCATTGCATGGAGAATTCCGGAATACCCGAGTTCATATTGGCCAGCACAGGTCCAGCCAACGCAAGGTGTGTGGTATGATACCCACTCTAAAATGCCGCGTCACACCCGCCCCTTGTGTCCAGTGAACCTGTCCGTGCCCTCCTCAATAGAAACAGCGCTCGCCACTCCACACACCCCTCAGTCATCATCAATTCGCTTCTAGGCGACGCAAAGCCAGCCTTTACAATGTATTATACCAATCTGTATATTCTTTTTTTACGCGATATTTACCAGTCCCGGTGGTCCGAATTTACATATTCACCTGTGCCTGGTTTTACTCTTTTGTGGGAACTCTACCGGAGAAAAGAAAAATTTGAAAAATTCCTTCACAAATCCAAGCATTTAATGTATAAGAAATAATCAATAGAAACACATCTTTGAAAAGTGATGTATGATACGAAATATAACCAGCTATTCATCTTTATACATTTAAGATCTAGCAATTTTTTCTGCTAAGGCCTGGCGTCCACCTACTATTATAGAAATTTAGACCTACCGATATGGCACCGATACAAAAAGGCAAATATCGGAGACATATCGGGAACGTGCAATATCGTAGACATATGTCTAGACATGCCAATCCACCATGCATCTCAATGGAGTTTTTTCGGTGCCTAATCGCAGAAGTGTGGTCAACTGCCCCGATATTAGGTGACCTTCCGACGCGATTTTGATTCTGTGTCGGGAGGTGCATCGTAGACCATATCGGAGCCATATCGTAGTAGGTGGACGCCGGGCCTTACACATATCATATTTTCATATATTTGCATGTTGCATTGTAGTTTTATATTGTACCTATCTTTCACTGTCATCATTATAATTATGTTATTTTAGACTTAATCATTGGTCCATTGAAGTGACGGTTAATGAACCAGAGTATGCATCACATGTCTAAAATATTGTACATGGGATCTACATTAAGCGATTGCTGGTTTCAGTCATAGTCAAGATTTGGCAAATTGGGAAATTCATAACGATGGGAAATGGCATTCGATGATCAGATGATTGACCAGAAGCGAAACCTTTTCCCGTGACAGTGAATTGATATACATGTAATATACTAAATTGTACTTAAGGGATCTGGGATTATAAGCAGGTTAAGAAAATTGAACCTATCTTCGCAACCCTTAAACTTTGGCCATTATATAGGCAAAAAAAGGAGAGAATTGTGAAATATCTGGGTATACAATTCTGAAAACTATATGTTCCTCTCACATTAAGTATGTCAACGTTATGTAAAGAAATGCGGTGTAATCGGATAATTCTTTACTTTTGATTTGCACATATTTGGACGGTGATGTCTCTCCATGCACGTTCATCTCATATCACCAGATGTTTGACTCACACGGGGAAATATCAGCGTCTTATCTCTTTTCCCGGAGTAGAGAAGAACGATAACCGACGCACGCCTTCAACTAGGCCAGCGCGCATGCGTGTGCAGCGATACCTTGCCCTCACTTGCCTCCCCAGTGCCCCCTACCGGGCCTACTCCGGGAAGTGGCGCCGCCGACGCCTTCATGGGACTTATTACTTCAGGTCAGAGGGCATCTCACTTCCGGGCTCCACCGGAAGTGGGTCTCGGCATCCGTCGTGCGTTCTTCGCTTAGCCCCCTGGTGGTGATGTGGTGTACTATACCGGGTGTGTGCATAGATCCGTACAATCGTCCTGACGACCATCTGTGGGCACTTTGCACCGGGACTTAGAATTGCCATATCTAGTAACAAATCCATCATATTTTAATAGCTTGGAATGATAAAATAGAGAAAAATGCATCGACGATATAAAGAAAGATGATGTCAGAAAAGTTATTAACTTATTGAAATTTTATAAAAGGTTTACTCTGTAGGTATTTGTCGTTCACCGAGTCTATAATATAGCCACAACATATTGACATTACACTGGTATTAGTATGTCATGTAAACTATATTACTGATTTAAAGTTTCGATTCATCAAAAACGTGATACGATCTACAACGATACAAATGTGATATCTATCTTTCGCGAGGAGTCATTTAAACAGCAATAATAACAATAAACAAACAGTCTTAAATAAGTACATCCCATAGACTCAGGGTCATGATGCATGATCTTGAAACAGTCAGGGTATATTTATAACGTAAAGCTATCACAATTGGAAGCTTCTTTAATTCATATACAAACACTTAAACAAGAGTACACATAAAAAACCTCATCTGACGTGTCCTCTGATATTATCTCTGCCTCATCCAACGTGTTGAGACTTGTCGTATCACTTTGACATATCCCATCATCTACACGCTGAAACGCTGGCGATGATCCTGGACAAAAAGACACTTATTATGATTGTCAGTCACTCTGAGTATCCATGGGAGTGTGTAGATGCGATTCTATAGTTATTGGGGGCGCTCTAATCACTGATTAGATTATCAGCATGAGAAGGGGGACTATGAGAGGTTCTCTGTCCTTTCTGATACGGGAACAAAAGGGGAGCTTGTTTTGTGGCCTCTCTGTGTGTGTACATAGGACGTGACACTGGGCAAGTGGGGGCGTGGGGGGGGGGGGGGGGTATGGGCAATGGGGGGGGGGGGGGTATGGGCAATGTGAGTGCCGGCTTACTGATCAGGAGATCGAGTTTGAACACGTAGCGTTAAAGGGCGGAAATCATAATATCCAAATCCGCGAATGCTATATACCTTAAACCGATTTGCGGGACCTCACCATTGAAGGCATCAGTAATAATTTTTATTCATATCTCTTTACATGAAATCTAAGATTGGATGAGGGAGAGGGTGTGGAAATGAAAGAGGATGAGAACTTGTAGAGGGGGAAGAAGGGAAGAGGGGATTGGAAAGACACATAACCCATAACCACAAGGATCAAAACCCAGATACAGAGATCCAATGAAACTAACAAGTCAAACACATTGGGATCAGTTATTTTAGTGTTTTCCCTGATTCCATGACAAAGGGTAGGGGAATGAAATAACTAGGACATTTTGCCTCTCCGGTGTCTACCTCTGTCAATTTTGTCATTGCATACTCGTTGATAACCATGCAAAGATGCTCGATGTAAAACAGAATAACCATATATCCGATGCTGCCATGTTATAGTACGTGTCTATCGCTGATATCTATAGACACTGTTGACAATCTAGTTTGTGCACGAGAGGAATGTCATCGAGATCGCGCTGAATGCAAACGGGGTCGGTTTCAATTAAACTTGTGAATTACACAAAATGTGGAACCTAAACTGAGCTGACAACAGGAAACAGATCTTTCTTTGTACGTCTTTAACGACTCAAAGCAACCTTAAGGAAATCGTAATCTATAAAGTACCTAAAGTATAGACAGCATATATAAATTGCAGTTTTGTCTATTCACTTGAAGATCTATTTGCACTATATGCATGAGAGTGGTCTTTTGATCATTGGCAAAGTCACCATAATATAATGCCAACAAAGCTACCCCGATACATAATAAACCACATGCTACATAATTAGCGCATTATGACCAGTAAATCGGTGTGACCTTTGCGTATGGTCGTTATGCTGTTGGCCTTTATGCAATACCAGTTTTGAATTCAAACACTTCGTTCCAGTCAGTTCCACGAAGGCCCTTGGCTTGTAACGTGTAAACAAGGATCAACTGATGACTTTGCGGACACGGCTAATCCTTGCTGGCTCGCGGCTCGCCACACGTTTAACCGTGCAGGCAGCAGATTGAGATTGACTCTCGCTGGATTGAAGCGGTGCCAATGTAACCTGTGGGTTATTTCCACCCAGTTAAATACCAATTGCGATTATCAATGCAGGTGAACTTACTGATCCACCTCAGACGACGTATTACAATATGTAAAACACGCTAGCCTTGGAGGTCTGTGAACAGGTGTAAGGGACAACTGGTGGATCAGAAGTTAGTACGGCTTTTGTCACTTACGATATTTGTGTTTTCCTTTTCATTTATAACTATGACAAAATAAGTTTAACAGCCATAGAGATGTAGTCATCAAGGAAGTGATATTTGCGATAATTTGATTTTCTTTTTATTTGAAATATTTTACCATATCATGGAAATGAATAGATAAGCCTGGGAGAATGTTTGCATATACAACAATGACCGTTTATCTTAGCTTTTTCTGGCTATAGCTTTGTACATAGTGGAGTATTTATCTATTAATATGATGATAAAATATCATGCAAGAGCCTTGGCCGTGCAAGGGGCAACCTTCTGGGAAACTATTCACATGATAATCTCCTGGACATTTTATGAGAGGTCTAAGAGGAGTAGTAACCGAAAATAAGAAAGAGATAATGAATGCCCTGGTAGGACAAGGTGTACATATGTTGTCAAGGTTTTCCCCTCGAGTTTGTAACTGTTTGTTTTTCACTCTGTATCTTGGACCGTTTTCGACGATCACCCAGCTGAGTATATTATCCATTAAAAAGCGAAATACACTAATTCCAAACCTCAGAAACCACATGCGTTGATATTGATCAAAATAACGCCGAATCTAATTCGATTTCCATTAGGAAAAGTTCAGTTCTAATGTATAGTGAAGACTGTATTTAAGAGGTGTGGATTTACAAGTATCTTTGTTGAATAATGTCTGTTGTGAAACTTACAAATAGAACCAAGATTTAAACGAGATTTACATTGGATCGGGGCACATTTATAGATCAGAGGGACCGCCCGCCATTGTCAGCCCTTTCCTTTGATCCAAATTGCCGGCTATCTGCTCAAACATTCAGGTAATATTTCTCCTATTGCGGAGGGCGTCTAGCACAGTATTGGATCTATTCGCGTGAATGCTTGTCGCGTCGTCGGCGGCCCCAGACTTTTTAAGTCACCTCACTGGGGGCCCTGCTCACCGCTAAGATGGCGCCACCTTACATCAGTCTCGGTAACCAGATCCGTTGGGTAAAAAGGGCATGGCGGTACTCTCCCCAGGAAACGCCCCGATGCAACGGGTGGCAGGCGACAATGATCTGACGTGAAAGTGACAAAGTGGGATTGTAGAAATCCGCCCACATCAAAGTGGTTTCGCCCATCGCTCATTGTTACCTGAACCGCGACTGTAGGAGCTATCGGGCGTTGAAGGGAGGGGTGGGGATGGGGGTTGAATGCAAGGGGGCAGCGATGCATCTCGGGGCCGAAAAAGGGCAGGGGTTCAATTGTAGAGACATAATCCCCAGAATCCAGTAGCCTCGAGACTGGACAACTGAGGACAAAGCCAGCAGGATTACCAACACAACCAATGGCCTTTACAGCTCTCCTACCAGGTGACTTACCTGGACATTCTACCGGACATAATAACATGCGTGGCTGGGGAAATAATTCCTCAGCGGGGGTGATGGGAGGAGAATTAGTTTCACTCACTTCCTCATGCAGGAGGGGAAAGGGAGGAGTCCAAGGGCAGATACCTAAAAGGAAATAGGAGAATCCACAAGATTGATAGCAACTCACTTATAACTTCCAGGTTGGACTTGTATGCCACACGATCACAATCTCCATGTAAGTGAGTTCGGTAAAATCTAATACGTAGATTTGGAGACGACAATTACCAATAGAGCAAAGAGAGTGAGATTAGGACGAGAGAAAGGTCTCAAGATCGCGTTTAGGGACAGGCCCCGTGGTGTTGATGTACCCAAAGGGTACAATTAGAGGTCAGGACCTGAAAGAGGACATCGGTGACCTCATCTAGCGTGGTCGACTGGTTCTTTTGTTACTGGGGATCCAATGTAATGAAGACGACTCTGATGTGCTGTAACTGAACATAAAGTACCTGAGAAAGAATAACAGAAGCCGCAATGTTACGTACATCACAGGTGATTCCCTAATTTTAGTTTTAGCCTTGTCTCTGCTCAGTCCTAGCCCATGGCAAAACTCTTCTCTAATAGAAAATGCCCAATTTGAACATAATAATACATGGCAGATTGTTGAATCTGCCATGAATTTCTGAGCAGTGGAAATGAAAATATCGGAATAGATGAGATTTCCCACGGAATTTCTTGAAACTAGGTTTAGGAACAGGTCCGAGGCCAGGCAATGTGTATGGTCAAGGATGCGTGCACAGGTTACATAGGTTTACAGCGAACTAAACAGAGGAATGTACATTGGCAGTTGGAGCCCTAAAATAGCGAATAGAATTCTTGCCATTAAGGATCACATTCAAAGGGTATTACATCAGATTCAATCAGCACTTAGGAGAGGCGGCATTGTGCACAAGATGAAGACCCCAAACGTTCAGAGGGAACCTCAGGCCACCCCCAGGTTTGGCACGAAAGTAATTCTTTACCACCTGTGATACCAACGAGTTTCGAGGCATGTTTATCGTACTAAATATTGAGCTCCTATAGCTAAGAGGAATCAGGAAGTCATAAGTGTATACAGAGGAAACCCACTATGCCCACTCCATGATATTTGAAAAGATGCAAACCTATATCTACTTACCGGGACCTGTGATGATGACTCAGAAAAAAGTCTAGACACATAATTTGAAAATATCAACAGCGTCATGTCCTGTTATCTTTGGGGGAATACCCGAGTACATATCATCCACATACATATATATCCTGCACCCCTACCCCAAAACATAAACAGCTCAGATGAATATTAACTGATAAACACCATAGCCTATATTGATCGATGACTACGCTTTATAGACTGGAGGTAACTAAGTGATGCTCGGGCAAAGTATTAGCAGTGGTAACATCTTAAATCAAATTCTGTTAATTCCCCAAACCTACTCGAAATTGCATAATATTTACACGTCCATATATCATACAGTTGTGCTTGTTTGTATAGGCTAGCCCTGGGTGTTGTAACACTCGATATAGCCGTTGTCTTGAAAGATATATATGGCAATATCTGAACAAAACATTGAGTATTTAAAATCATTCGGAATTGAGACATGCTACACTAAAATATGTAGAACCCTGGTGTTAACATGGTAAACCACTTTCTTATCACCCTTTCCCTGTGTGTACAGTATAAGTCTGTGTCAGTGTGGATAAGGGAAAGTGTGGTGCGTATAGACTATAACATGTGGGTTCAATTACATGGCTTGTTGCCCCTGAATACATCTCTTTTTGATTTTCGATTAAACACGCAGTCTCAACCATTTGTTGATTGTCCCACCCTCCACCCTTGACAACATCCATTCTTTTTCGCAGTACTTTCTTTCCCAACTCCGCGCCATAGCATCTTTGATTATTTATTTTAATATCTAGAGTTTAGATCGTTGGCAACTCGATCCTGTATCCTCTTTGACTATTAACTTTGACACCAATCTTCACTATGACGTAAATAAGAATATGATCCTTTATAATTCATGTATTGACATTGAGATTAAAATAGTGATATATCTTAGAATGCGGATGATAATTACAATGATATGTGGCATCGTCTAGCTGTAGATGTAGATTGGTAAATAATAATCCCATTATTGTTATTCGTTTACTCCTGTCCTTTACAAACATTACTTTTCTATCCTCTTGGGAACAATTTCCTTCCTTGAACGTCATCTAGATACTTAAAGAATACATATCTGGCATTGTTTACTTGAATTCCCAGGGTCCCCACGCGTTCTTATCACCAAACCACCATGGCCCCAGCTTATAATCTATCCCTCCACAGGTGCTCCACCTTACAGAGAACCGCCTGTGTCTTGGTCATTCACTGGGCATGCTAACGGTGATCACATCCGACTAAGAACATTGGCCTTGATTAGTCGGCCCGGGGTTAGGCATCGAACGCCACCATATTGGCATCACAACGAGCATAACCTATTATTCGATGTCGGTATCAGCGAGTCATTGTCTACAGGTATGCGACTAGAAGGACAGAGAAACAGTAAAGAGATACATTTATACGTACATAAGATGATCATAGTGTGGGTACTAAATTGTGCCACCAATCACAGGTTCCCTTTACCAAAGAAGGTTTTTGATATCCCTTTCCTTTCCTTGGTGGATGCCAAGTATCGCTTCCTATGGATTGAGGCGGGTGGAATTGGACAAATATCAGTTGCCCAAACCTTTAAAGACTCCAAACTGAGTGGACTCCCCGGGAGAAGACAGCATAGGGCTGCCAGCCCAATGCCCTCTCCCCAACAATGGCCAGAACCAGGACATTCCTTACTTCATCTTGGGAGACGATGCCTTTGCTCTGAGGATGTACATGATGTAGCCGATTTTATTGTGTCTACATCTTGTTTTGGTGACCATTTTTCTATTGGTGTCCATCTCCTATTAGTGTGCATTTAATACGAAGTGCTAACTTGTGGTTGTGACTGTTTCTACTATAATAACACCTATTTATTTGCAGTGAAGAATTGTTTGTCATTATCTATTATGATCGTGGATAAATCTTGATAAATGTCTCAAATTGTAGCCATGTTTCTACTAGAACTCTAAATTGAAAGTGATAGGAGAATATTCAATTAAGACTTATAGGTATATCAGATATCAGTTGTAGCTATTTTACTGAGAATATTTGATTAAGATGAAGTCTAAACGTGTCTATTCTGTTAAAATTTATTTGAACAAACACACAGCAGTAGTAGCCAAGTTGGTAGTGGTAGTAACAGTGATCAATTAAATAAGTATATTTCAAAACAACGCATGTCATCATAGAACATACAGAATCAAAAGAGTATACCTCAAAACAATGCATATCATCACAGAACATTGAGAGAATAAATGAGTTGCCTTCAAAACAATCCATATCACCACAGTACTCAGGAGCACCAAAAAGAATGTATACAGTTTGAAAAAACAAAATGTTCATTAGGGAGCTCTGTTCTTCTGTTTGCTGGCACAGCTGCACATCAGGGTCATTGTACAGAAAACTTACTGTTGTAACTTCAGAACAGAAAAAGACTAGTTTGCTATTTGTTGGACAAATCCTTTTTTTTGTTGATTTATGACATATATTTGCCTATAAGAAAAATATAATTATACTTGTTTGCTATCAATGGTTCAGTTTTGGCACAACTTTGAAAAATACCTTACCTTCTGAGGGATGGAAAGGTTAATGCTTTAGGATTTTTGATTTGATAACATGTGTGAATATAAATTCCCATACCAAAATGTAAATGCTCGTGGTGCAGCCAAGTATATCATCTAACACCATGGAAAATATGAAGTCTCTCATGTAAGTATAAACATTGATTTGGCACCATGGAAAGAATGCAGCTTAAGCAAAATTTGGAGAGAAGTATTTTAGCATTTAGGAACGTTCATTAACAAAAAAGTATAAAATGTGATGCACCAGACTGGGAACTAAATTCAGGAGTTGTTTCATTTTGTAGCAGGAAGTGAATATTTCCAGGATTAATTGTACTAATTCTTGTCTTTCAATGGTAAATCTGCAGTTTGCTTTCGATCAAATAAATGACGTGAAACAACTGGAGATTGCATTTATTATCACTTGAAAGATCTGTAGAGGTGATGATTTTGATTTATTTGGTAGGCATCAAGTGATACATCGACTTGTAATGTAAGTTGGTGATGTACTTCTACACAAATTTGTTTAATTTACATGTTTTTACATGGCTTAATAATATTGACTCCAAATGCGAAAATGTTGGCAAGAAACCTCTAAAAATATACATTGTCTGCTACATTATGATGAACATCAAATATAACTATGTGCAGTAAATACAAATGATTTGCTGTACAATGAACCATCAGAAGGTATAGAGGCACTAGGCTGGGTGAATGTGGACAGCTGTGGCTGTGGCTGGTGCTGTAAGGGAGCCTGTGGCAGAGTATATCTGACAAATGTTGCACAGGCAATGTTGCACAGGCAACTCATAATGTGGCATTCACATGTGTGGAAGATGGCTGGTGCCAAATCTAGAGCCCCATCTGCAGATTAGGATTATGGCCGCTACTGACACTGCTGTAGAAGTGTGCCGGAAGGGGCTGGTTGCTGGACATTGGCATTGGACATTCAAACCTGGGAGAAAAATACAACACAGGAACTCTAACTGGTTTCAGATCCGCTGCTTGGTTGGAGCAAATCTGCATCCTTGTAAATTGACAGTCATTTGGCATACAGCGCCGGATGATGCTGAAAAATTCGATGACAACGTCCTTCTTTTCTTCTGAGGAGTTCGTTACGATACCGAGCTGGGGCATCTTCGGCCTCAGAAGACTTGGGTTCAGTCTCTCAGATGGCAGTAGCAGTAGGTGCAGAGATCAGAATATTCGTACAGTGCCGTAAATGTGCGTATATCTAACTCCAACTGGCCTAGCATGAGATTTGCATCTACCTGTACATAAACAGGCGTATATATATAACGCCTAATAGGACGACTTTATTTGCGTCCCAGGATATATGTATAATTTCCGAATTTCCGTGCTGTGAAGACAACGAGATTTAGTTAACATATAGATTAAGCACCAGTATCGTCTGTACAGTGATATCTAGAGTTGTTTCCTTCCCTTTTCAGTTGGCATTTCTTCAACACAGTACCACCTGTTACCTTGGGTTGTCGACTCTCTTTGCTCCAGCCGAGCCTCTGTGGTTTTACAGCTCTGCTCTGAGATTGGGGCCTCTTCCCGCCTTTTCCCTCGGCCTGTTGAGGATCATGCGATTGGTATGTCTCCCGGTCCGGCTCCCGACCGCAGACGGGGAAAGAGATGACGCGAGTGGCCAAAAATAAGACAGAACATTTTCAAACTGAATTTCAAACCAACTGGGCCAATTGCTATTACCTTGGAAATTTTCTCTGCATGCCTAGTAGACTATACTCTCGAGTAAAAAGCGTTATGAATAAACCATGATATCACCGCTATCCTCAATTTCCCGAGACAGACCAAGAATCATATCTACATGGTATTTAATCATATTGTAATTTCCGAAAATGCATCCATAAGTTTGTGTTCGTAGTGTAGCATTAAATCTATCATTAATGATCTAATTATTAATGATCGTTCGTACAGTATCAAAGACATTTGCAAGACAAGAGTCTGCTAATTTGGCTTTGGAATTCAGGAAATATTCGGCATTATATGGTGACCTTCTATCCAATAGGTGATCTTCTGATCACGAGATCGTACTCATGGCTGACATCAGCCTGTGTTGTTTGTTTAACCAAACTCCTGTTTCACAGCGGCCCCCATTTAGCGCCCTTGGCTGACTGAGATTGAAAAACACACTCACAATGTATTGACGGGTTCAATGCATATTGTCTTGTAGAAAAATACCATTGAAAAATACGCAAACTGTAAAGATTTACTGTTGTGGTTGATTTTGGCTGCAAACCAGCTTATAAAACCACAAATAACGGGTGGCGACATCAACGTCATCAACACAATAGCCTTTTCTCAATCACAAGTGACTCATAAACAACTGCTTGCTGCATTGTGCATAGGTAATGGCAAAACTAGGCTAGATTTTACCTCGATGAAAGATGCGCACTTCCCGTGTATGTATTCTCTAAGTGCACCGCTACTATTGTTACAAGATAGGATCTTGGTCAAAGAAAGGTAATCAACACTAGACTTGTCCTAGCCTTTAATCATGATCAGGGATTTTTTTTTCACTTGTGTTCAATTTACCTCAGAGGTTCTATACAGATTTGATTGTTTGTTTGGTTGGTCAGATTGTTTGTTTGGTTGGGGGGGGGGGGGGGGTGGTATTGATTTCGGTGTACCACAATGATATATTCTGCCCTGAAATCGAAACCCCTGAGAACTAACATTGGATACTTCTCTTATGAAGTACTGTCTTGCTGGACACACTATTTTATTGACCTATTTGGTAAATATTTGATTGCTTTACTGCCATTTATTGTTTAGCGGGTTGAGCGCTGTCCTGGTGATATATTGACATCAATCTGCAGTTATTACAGGTAATTTCTTCCGCTAAAGCGTGTTTGTAGTCTTACTCAGTTCCCAGTCCATAAATAATGTGATATCCTCCATTTATCACACCTCAAACAAGCGAAGGTCAAGTGGTCAAAATGATTTCACGCCACTTGTCAGGTTATTATAAGTATTTCCTATTTGTGCCTTATCGACAAATTCAGCTCCACTGGTATCTTCACAAAACTGATCACAACTGGTGATCTGCGATATCGGATTCTTATCGCAATAGGCAGTCATTAAGCTGCTCGATACTTTAAGATACCTAATTGATAAGAACATGTAACAAAATTGCACTGGCGGGGTTTACAATGAACGAAGCCAAAAGGGAACCCCTTTTTTGGTCAGTAATAATATTTATGCCCATTTCGCGATAATATATCTCTAGTCATATAGCAACAGGCTATTGGGTCAGTGCTCTATGACATATTTCAGTATAGAAAATGACCCACCGGAAGTGAGGCCGCGCCCGCTTCCCGTTACAGTCACAACCCCCTAGCGGTCATTTCGTTGCTCCTCCGGGCAGCTGTGTCGCATGCTTATGAGAACCTAGTTGAAAATAATTACCAGGAAAATGATGGAGGCTGACAGTTATAGACTGGCTCTGCTGACCACCCAATTACCTCTCCGAGCCTGAGGCCGAAAGGACAGAGGGTGGGTGGTGGGTAGAGGCTCAGGTCAGGGACCAATTCTCTAAACAATACCCATATCATTTTGAGGTAAAGGGAGAATTATCTATACATCTATCCGAGGTTATGGGTTGCACCTCATTTGGAAAACCTATGAACCAAGTCTATTTGGAGATATACATTAAATGTAATTTACCGCTGGCCTGTCGGGAGTCTAGGGCAGGCAAACACTCTCTATACAGGTCTATACTTTCTATAAAACAAACTTCATTTTTAGTTGACATATTGAAAGATTAATTCTAAACCAATAAGGCCCGGCGTCCACCTACTACGATATGGCACCGATATGGTCTACGATGCACCTCCCGATGAAAAATCAAAATCGCGTCGGAAGGTTACCTGATATCGGGGCAGTTGACCACGTTTCTGCGATTAGACACCGATAAAACCCCCATACAACGCATGGTGGATTGGCTTGTCTAGACATATGTCTACGATTTTGCACCTTCCCGATATGGCACCGATTTTGACATTTTGTATCGGTGCCATATCGTGAGGTCTACGATTCTATCGTAGTATGTGGACGCCGGGCCTTAACCTCGTAGTATAAGGCCTGGCGTCCACCTACTACGATACAAATTTAGACCTACCAATATGGCGCCGATACAAAAAGCAAATATCGGAGACATATCGGGAAGGTGCAAAATCGTAGACATATGTCTAGACATGCCAACCCACCACGCATTGTATGGGTTTTTTATCGGTGTCTAATCGCAGAAACGTGGCCAACTGCCCTGATATTAGGTGACCTTCCGATGCGATTTTGATTTTGTACCGGGAGGTGCATCGCAGACCATATCGGAGCCATATCGTAGTACGTGGACGCCGGGCCAAGTCCAGAAAGCCAAGGCCAAGTCCAGAAAGCCCAATATATCATACTCCAGCATTTGTAAATCAAACCTATTCCATAGCGATCTGCCTTATCCAACAATGAGCTTTGTGTAGTGGCGCTGCCATAAACCACTATCCCATAAAGCGTGAACTTTGTTGGTAAACCTGCATAAGTCGGAAAGGATTTACGTTGGAGGACAGATTATGTCCATGAATGCTGCGCTCTTATTCTCTTTTGATTTCATTTAGTTTTCATTTTTTATCCTATACTTCGTTCTTTACAGTAAATATTCAGACAATACCCCATAGATAAATAAAACAAAATTAAAGTTCACAGATGAAGATTATTGAATGTTTTGTGCAAGGAGACGTGTTTCGCTAATGTTTTATTCCAATGTTGGACTTTTATGTTTTGTCTTTAATAGCATTTCTTAGTCCAAAGATGGCAGTTTCCTAAGCCTAACCTCGGAAGGGTTTATAGCGACAGGATGATCAACCCGTTAGCTATAATTCACAGTTCCTGACGCTGATGGGATACTTACTGAAGTTGACATCGAGTGTCATGGAACTGATGATGGAGTTCTGTCTCCTGAATACTGCTTCAACTGCAATAGTTCAATAGAAGCAGACAGATTAGGAGATGCTCCCCGGGCTCATATGGTGTGGGAGAGTGACAAGTGGATGATTGACACCCTCTCTCTCCTTCCTATCCACAACCTGACTACCTCTGGACATCCCCCTCCTCTCTTCGTCCCCAAACCGCCAACTGAGTCGCATATATATGGAAAGCTGTTCAATAATTTAATACCTGGAGCACCATTCAAGGCTCTTCAGGTGGCATGTAGATACAAACATTATTCGATTTATTTTTCTCTCATCTATTGTCTAATGAAAAATTCAATTGTGAAAGGTTACCTGATATTCAATATTGATAAATGTTTGAGGGTCAATTAGAATATCTTTTATTCATATTCTAGCATTTAGATATTTTAGATGAATCGAGACTGGAAATTTATCTAATAGACATAGAATTAAACAAAATCATAAGAAGTTATAAAAAAAGATAGAATACATATGCACATTATAAAACAGCTTGCCATAGTCATTCATCACCAACCCCTTTCCCACTTAGTTCAGAAGAAAACAGGGGCGTTCGTATACGTGAGAGAGCGGGAGGAACAGTGAAGGGACACAGGGGAATTACCAGGCGGATGACTACCTGCCTACCTGCCCAACCGTACATGATGACAACAAATAAACGTCGCCCTGGATAAAATTCCGTTTTCGCACGCGAGGACAGCACACCCCGCTGGTGGGACTTTACGATCGACCATAAGGTGGATACGTGAATCACAAGACAATGGGGTGGGGGTGTGTATGGTGGGGTCTGGAGGTGAGGGTAATTAGAGATGAGGCCCTGGGGGTTGGGGTGATTCGCGTGGGGCTTGGTATATCGTGAGAGGGCCTTGTAAGTGACAGGAAATAGAGGATAATGCCGGGTATTTTACCGTGATAAACCTGACATCGCGTTCAAGTGGCCAAATCCCAACATCCCCTGGATGCTGTGAAACAACGGGGACCTGTTCCTAAAATAAACCCCCGAGAAAACTTTCAGGAGAGTATAGTGATATCAGCTGTCATGTTGATACCCCGCTTTAATATAGCATGGCGATTAGTGATATCTGATAAGATTCGTTATATCTCAGAAAATAATCTACTGGAATTATTATCGATTAGCGCGTTGATCTCCACCCCAAAACAGATTCATTGCGGATACTGACATGTGACATAGGCCTACTCGTAAGTAGCACAGGTGTCATGAATAAACTTGTATTCAGCAGAATGTAAAGCTTTTGCCAAAATCTTACGGTTAAACCAGTACCTCCATTCAGTGACCGATAATCAGCAGTGGAGAGATGGATTGGTGGTCAACAACGAGCGACGAGTGTGGGTGAAGGTGGCGATGGTGACAGATGGGTGACATATGACAGAGTGGTGAGGGGTAAGTGTTCCATCGCTGACACAGAACACATTGGGGTTTAATATTGGAGATTTGCACGTGTAATTTATCGATTAGTTCAGAAATGGTACACATCTACAATATTATGAGAGTAAAATATATATTATAAAATACGTCCCTGTGCTTTTTTCCCCTTACGCGGTCTTTCATATAAGCATATGAAGCAGAACCCTTTCAACTGCTTCTTTTTTTTATTTAATCAATAATTTTGAAGTGCATGAGGTAGCAAAAAAATGCCTGGTTTGGTGCTGTCTTCTAAGACATGATTTACGTCACAGGATCAGTAGGTCAGGCAGTGATGAATGGTGAAGAAAATCTCCAACATGGAAGAGCAATATGGACTCACACCCATCCCAGCATAGTCATGTTTACAACTTGCATTTGCATGTACAACCATTTCTCACAAAGAACTAAAGGAGCTTGGCTCTTTGTCAATGCCTTTGAACAAGCCTTTCTTCGTTGTTGCTATTCTTATTGTTTTTGTATCTGACTGCAGAATGAGCACGCATAACACACAATATGACTCACTCTAAATACCTGCAAGATTACAAGGGTGTGTGACGAGCAGAGAAGTGCATGGGCTTAGCATCTATTGACGATACACGCTCAGGGAGATTAGCCTCTCTGGCGTCAGCATACGACACCAGATAAGGGCTCAATGTCTTTACGTCGCCTCCATCAGCTAATCACTGTCAGCTAGGAGTACCTCGTGATGTCAGACTCCTCTGCGTGAACAAGTATATGTTACGGTGTCGCGCACGCAGCAAGGATCTTTACCGCAGTCAGATAGCTGGCTGTCGCTAGGGATCTATAGTATCGCTGGGTTCATGAATCAGTTTGTGCATGTGCGAGGTCGGGGTGGGAGGGGGTAGGTGGGGGGTACTCAGGATCCAGGAAGAGTCCACTTGAGGTTAATCCACGGTGTTGTAGTGAACAAACACCAGAAGGGGATTGTACTTCATTGAACTGAGTACACTCTCGTTGGTCGTTATGGAGATAATACCTTGGTAAAAGTCTCCCTCCCCATCCTTTGTCGCCAATCCATTGTCATGGATTATCTGTATGATATGATGTTCCTTATTACTTATTCATGATCAAAGATCAAAATATGTGTACTACTCTCTATATTTTCGTAGATATATTTCAAGTTCACTTTAACTGATATATAATATGTTCAGATGCTGGGAAATACAATATATACATGTATACAAATTACATACAATTAAAAAGGGAAATAGGGAAATCTAAATGGTCCGCATATCAGAACTGGCTGTGATGTTGACAAGTCTATAAACCATAATATATTGTGTGTTTTTAAGACCTGAAACCATAAAGACAATGAGTCGTAAGTGTTGTGAGAAGGGGACTAGACTGAACTACGAATGGAGTCCCCCAAGGACGTATTTTATCACTCTTACTCTAGGCAATGATCCAGTGCAAAGGCTTGAGTCCCTGGTCGTTCTGTTATCTTTATTTGTCGTCGCGGGTATAAATCTTGCCAGTACCACCACCAGACAGCTTTCAACATGCAACCTTTTCTCCGACTGGCTGAAGTGTAGAACGAGCTATGAGGGACGAATTCTAGCTGGGTGAAAAAAGCAGAACACATTGTAGAAGTCTATTCATGGGATTCCTCTACATCTCGTCCCGTTCCTATGCTATGTGGATGAAGGATCCTGAGTATCTGGAAAATGAATATGTATCTATGCGTAGTCTGAAAATGTTGGTGTTAATCAAAAACAAAACCCTACCGAAAGATATAAGGAATCACCCTTGTATAATTAGGGTGTGGATCTGTGGAATAAGTTAGCAGAGAACACACAAAGGATTGACAATCATGATGAATATAAAAGATATAGAAAAGGGAACTTTTAGAAAGGGAAAACAAATAATACTAATACTAATAATTGGGAGTCGATGGCGAGTTGTTATTAGGTAAATTGGACCATAACATCAATTGTCAAGATATAGTGAATGAAAAGTAGCTATGAACCAATCAAATACAAATATCGATGACAATTGAAACAGAAATTGATCACCTATTTGAAGTAAGCTTTGAGAACTACTTTGATGTGACAATCGACTGAATTTTAGTAACTTACCATATATCAAGGAATATTCACAACAAAGAGTTATTGATGTTGCTCACAGTGGGTAGGCGGCAATAAAAGCCGGAATTTCGGTTTGATTAAATTTGAAATCTTGCCTTCTCGTCTGTCATTGGTTGAACTAAACCTCAGTCACACTCAGTGACGTCGGTCTGGCTTCACTGCAGTGTCTCGCTCTACTGACGGTGGCTCCCCATCCCTTTGTTTTGCTAGGAGTGGGTCGAATTCAGTCATGTGGAACCGCCCGTGCCCACGGCGGCCTCTTTTGATGTCGCAGCCACCTGTCGGGCAACGCTCGTGACACCTGGGGACCGGAGGCAGCGCTATAACGGTTTTTTAGATGTTGGATTTTCACACCAGGGGGCTCGTGGTGAATTCCTGTTGGGGCGTTCTCCTTTCATAGTTCTAACGGAAAACTTTCAGTAAAGTCCATACGGATATATCACAGCAGGGAATAATGCATGGATTTCAATTGACAGTATAGTACTGATACTTCTAGAATGTAATCTTTAAGCGTATACTATTTTATTGTCATAACGTCAGATGTCAAAAACTCGATTGATACTCGATGTAAATTATATAATTAGTTCGTGTTGTTAATACTATTCAATAACATTAACACACGATTAAAAGTCTTGCTCACACAACCTTTGCTGTCGTGTATTTGAGGTAAGAAGTCAGAAACCTTATCTAAACCTAAAGAGGATACTGTTATTGACATTATTACTGAAGCTGTATTTTCAATATACATGTACTTGAAACTAAAATTTTAGAAACACATGTATGCTGAAATTCTGCCAAAATATATTGCTTATGTTGCTTACTTCTAAACAAATGATAGGGTATTGTACTTGTATACTTTCTGTCATGCTTTGATGTCCAACTTTAGAAGTCCAGTGACCGCAATTGTCCCATGTAGGTATTGCAGTGGTGTACAACGTTTTCTAAATGCCAGCACGTACAAAATATTTATTCAACTGTGTGTATTCACAGATGGTCATGCAGTCAATCCCTGGGGGTGTGCAATCTGTATCCTATTACTCATTGTCAGAGGCATGCTTTGTGTGGTATCAATAACAAATCAATATTGGATTAGCACATTCTCTCTTCCCTTTAACAGATACCATAACGGACATTATGGACACACGCCGTGCTATTCATAACAAATCTGAGCGATTGCCTGATATTCAAGAATAATATGTTTGATATATTGTGTCCACACAGTTGGGTAGTTACCTCAACAATGAATTGTGGCCTCATATAAGTCACATGAATAAATCACTACAGTAGTTCCTAGGCAAATTCTCTAAATTTGCTCAAAGAATTTATGTGGTTGTCTTTTTGTTTATGATAATGAAGGTAAATTGTGCTAAATGTTACGAAGATATTTTGGTATGACCTCAATAAATGAATCAATATGTATAAACATTTGAACATATAATTGAAACTACTACAACTATATTTGTATGTACAACTATCCTCTCAAATCATAGCACAATATACTTGTTATATATGTCTATAAGACATATAAAGCTGAAGTCTCAGTCATCAGCGTCCATTTGTCTGCATAATCGCCAGGTGGTGCCAAATTGCAAAGTCTGACTTGCAATTGCTAGCCTTTTACTGCTAGTAGTCGTCAGGTGGTGCAAAATTCAGTAACCGTCTCCCATAATCGTCGAATGTAAACGTCGGATACCCGTTCAACTCGTCACTTACCGTACTCAATAAAAAACTATCAAAGTCAGCTCACGGGATTTCCCTTTCTTTTCAACCGGGGTATTCCCCTGTGGTTTGGTGATAGCAACGACACGCGACTAACCATTGTGCAGATGTACTACTTATGGTAAGTTATAGGTGCATGAAGGCCTATAGGGTCTACATTATGACAATCACACGCTACGGTTTGTACAGTCATTCACTGCCACGCCTGTTCTCGGGGAGGACGGTTAAGTCAAAAGTGATGCAAGTATAACCTCACTTATATTCTCCTGTCCGGGATTTCCCTAAATTTTCCCTTCCTATTGGGTGTTCCCCTGTGGAGATACCACACAAAGCACACTTAACATTTCTAGCAAACATAATGGGCAAGACCTGTCTGCACGTTTGTTCAATGAATTCTCTGAACAATTAAATAAGGCGACAAATATAAGCAATGGCATATACAAATAAGATTCAGATTGCAAGCGGCAACCATCATCACCACGGTGTAATAGCATGTTAATTGTGTGTGAACATGAAGCGAACACAACATCTCATGAGCTGAAAGCATACATACTATGTTACCACCAATGATTAATACAAGTAGGCCCTATTCTGATACCTATTTCATGCGAAAATAGGTATTAGGCCTATATATAACAACAATGGGAATATCATATATCACATAATGGTTAACACATGAAGTCCCTGAGTGATGTGATTGCTCTGCATGTCTTTCTGACATTTCTGGGACCTCTATCTTCTGCGTTATTTCTAATCTTGAGTGTCTGCTTTAGTGCTGAGAGAGTTGAAGATTTTCACTCAGTTGCCTTGAGATGGTTCACCACTCCAGCCCTGGGATACTTCTCCAGTCGTCCCCTACAGTCGACGCGTGTCTATCAGCACTAAGCTCACGCGGACGTTGGTTACATTACAGAACCATAAATTAGCCGGCATTTTCCCGCAGGATCCAGTCAGCAGGGGTGTTGGACAAGGTGAGGGGGTGAAGGGTGATCAATGGCTGTGGTATCAACAGGTCGCCTCGCCTCCAGCCTCACTGTTTACCCTCGTCAGCTGTACCCTGGCCGAGAAACACTTGTCTTGTTGCCCGATGACCTTAGATTTACGAGGGGAAAGATTAGAGATATACATACATACAATGCCTGGAGATAGAGACGTGAACTAGGTTCTAAATAGCGAACGTTTATAGTTAAAGCGGCTGATCCACCAAAACATCCTGAACAGACACTCCGAAGATGCCCCGCAGACAGGTTTTGAACCGCCAGACAACAATCCTCGCTGAGGACAGTCAGCCAGACCCCCCTATTAAAATCTCTAAATTCTCTGCACTGATCCACCAAATCCTCTATTTCTTGCATCGCCAATGACCACAAGACATCCACACCATGGTCGGGTAACGCCCAGCGAGCAAGTCCAGCAAGCGTTGGGGCTGACCAACGCTGGCTAGACGATAAACATGCAGTTTATTTGCTGATCCACCAAGCAGATGATTCCAGGTGACACGCAATTCGGGCCAACAACTGTTGTTGACTACCACACATCGCCCACAATGCCATCAGTCGGCTCTAGCTGAGGCTTAGTGGATCAGCTGCTTAAGACTTGCACCCACCAACGCCAATTCTGGTCCCAATAGGCCTTACAATTGACTTCCTGACTGGAATGAAATTTCATTAGAAGTTCAGACAAAATCATGGCAGTTGACCATGTTTCTACGATTGACTACGATTGACGATTGATATCATAGTATATTGTAAATACCTCTAGCGAATAATTCAGATTCATTCAATATTTCCAAAATGTTAGTATGTTTCAGTATAAAAATTCCACCTGAGATCTACATTGATACACAGGTTGAATTGGGAGCCAATCATGTTTACGTTTTTGGTCCTCCAAAGCCGTTCCGATGGTCTATGATAGATACCCTAGTCCATGATTAGAATAAAGTCTTACCCCCACCAATGCCGACGACCTACGATTTACCTCCCGATAGGCTATGATTGGAAACGGCAAAATCGTAGCCTATTGCCAGGTCCCCGATAATTCAAATCATGGACATGGGTGTAAATCGTAGACTGTCAGAACGGCTTTGTAGGACCAAATCATAAACCATGGTGATGATTGGCTGTTGGTCATGGTCATGTTATGGCTCAGAACTAAAACAATCAAGTTGAAAAATACAACTAATGAGCAACATGTTTATCGGGAGCTCTACGATTGGTGTTTTCAATTGCACCCTATTGGTTTGCAATCATAAGATTAAAGAATCCACGATTTTTTTTTACCTCACTAAAAAATCGGTTTCGTGTCGGGAAGTCCATCGTAAGGCCTATCGGGACCAGAATCAATGTTGGTGGGGGTAAGCCTCTACAAGGGACCTCGCGATAGCCTATCTAGAGGTCTATCATAAACCATCGGCATTGCTGGGTGCAGGGCCTGCAAGTGGCCATATAGAGCAGACTTACAACAAACCCCTACTTAAATTAAGGGTCACTCCTCGATATGTCCACGTTTGGAACCACCAAAATGATTTTTTCTATTCTGAAACCACTGAAAATATTCCCGTTCTATTAGATTACAGTAGTTTCAATATAGACCCTTTCATTTTCCACTAGGCCGGAAGTGAGGCTTGCTCCAAGGATCGACAGCAGAGTTACCTAAGACATATAGCGACGCATTATTTACGTTTGTTTACATACACCCGTCATTCATAGGGAGTTCACAATACACCGTCACCGTATCAGACTCTGCCATGTAGTTTCAGCTTCAGTTTGATTGTTTAAACATTAAGATACTCGAATACATATATATGTGAAGATTTGGACAAAACCATCTTGGAAAGTACCGACATTGTTAATTTGATAAGCAATCATATGCAATATCTATATTGAAATACTATATCCATTGTAAAAACAAGATTAATTCAAAATAAAGATGTAGAGGCCTGTAAACAACTAAGATATATGAACCATGTGAGCGTTGGGCAGATCATGATTTGGTCGGTTCTGATTGAATGAGAATCCAACCCCAGAGCTACTGAGTTGCTCATACATACATGAATCGATCGATATCATAACATAGGCCTTTATCTTAAATATATTGGTCATATGGGGAAATATCATAGTCTATCGAAACCGAGTGATTGCAGTGTGAAAGCCCTGGTGTGTGACTGACAACTACTTTACTTTGAATAACAGAGGCGTCGAATTAATATCTCATATCAAATATGTTCCAGTCATATGTGGCAAATACATCTCATTTCCAATCTGATTTCCAATCGTTTTCACGGTGGCGCCTACAGGAGTACGTATGTACTGCAAAGTGTTTTGTTACCTGGTTTCCGTCTTATATACATCAGTGTATATATCATAGCAACCATAAGTCCCGTTATCATGCGGCCACATACCACTCCTTTTACAGTCATCTTTATTTTCAGTGAAAGGCGAGAAAACTATTTTTAGAGTATGACTAATCAACAGCTAGTAATATATTTACAGCTTTTCCTTGACTTAAGCATACACACGACTAAGTATATATCTATATTATATATATATATATATATATATATATATATATATATATATATATATATATATACTTAGTCGTGTGTATGCTTATATATATATATATATATATATATATATATATATATGTATATGTATATATATATATATATATATATATATATATATATATATATTTATGAACCAACATGTACAAGTACAAGAGCTCTACATTTTCTAGATATGAGAAACAAAATGGTTTATTTCATGATAGATCAACGGTAATTATACCGAGGCTTAGTGATTTTGAGATTATTATTATATCTTCAGGTTGCATAACAGAACAAACACATAATAGAACGGTGAATTATGCCTTTTCCCGCCTCACAGTAGGACGTTCTTCCAGAAGCTTTTGAAGGGACAAATGCCGTCTGCTCTCGCCGTCTCTCCAGAAGTATGTAGCCCTACGAGATTTACAGATGGCGGCAGAGATGTAAGGCCCCCTGGCGGTCAACAAGGTAGCCCCCACACGGACGCGCGCCAGTCCCCTGTGGGGCCCCCTAATCGCTTATTGTTTTTATTTTGAGCTGTCTGGGTCAGGCGGCTGTGAAGGAGGCTGTAATTGACTGGATGTGGATTGTATACATTGAGGGCACTTGCGATAACCATCTGTGCTGAAGTGACGACTTGGGAGAATGGCATAGTGGAGCCCTTTGTTTGAGTATCGAACCCCCTCGGATATGTTTTAGAAATGCTACATGTGTTTATGAATACTTTACTGAGGTCGATGAAAGGGGAATCTTTTGTTTCTGGTAATTCTAAGATTACAAGACGGCGTGCTTCAGCAAACCCGTTACTTAAACAAAACCTTCACCATATGGTCCGGAACAATGCATGTAACAAAACAGGCATCAATATACACATTTCATCATTGTTTTACGTGATCGATTTCATACTAAATGTAATACTTTTTAAAGAAGTGAAGATGTTCCCATTTCTTGTATTCTTCCTGTTGTAATCGGACAGACTTTTTCTACCTGATAACAGATACTCATTTCCATATATGACAGGAATAGGTTGCCAATATAGAAGCTGAATTCCACTACCACCCTATATATGTGTATCCATATAATATTCTACCAAAAATATTATGGAGTGTGATGAAGGGGGGGGGGGGGGGTGTTAGTTTATATTCTCTGCAATATGATACCTAAGTCGGGAAATCACAACTGAAGCGAAACACTAAACGCAGATTTCACTTGACATGCATTTCTAGAATTACTGACCAGCATTTCGAATCGAGCGATTCACCTCTTACAACTTCCAGGCAACAGTTCTTCCAGGTAGGCTATATCTAAGATATGGTTTCTTCACGTTAAGGGAGTGCCTCGTACACGTGAATGATACGAATGGTAAATCTATGGAAATAAAAGAAAAGGGTTGGTATGACCACTGTGTTAGTAATTCATTACCTATGTTGGTTTTCTGATTGATAGATTCATATCATGTGCACCTTGAGATCTAATCTATGAGATGAGGATGTCAGGCAAGCAGCAAACACAGTTATATGACTGAGCCCGGTTTATGATATTTGCCATTACAGTATAGACCCTATATGGATTATGCGGAATATCTACTCGATATGCAACCAGCCCATACAGGTTAGGTTTCTCCCCAATAAGATGCTAGTCTCTGCTATTGGTCTAAAACCTATAGATCTATTCATGCCTGTCGACTGAAGCACCACGTGGTATGTATCACCTTCACAGATGCTGCATACACACGTGCTGACCACAATGGGCTATAACTTATTACTCAGTAAGGCCATGCCGCGTGGTCACGTCCGTACGCTGTACTACGCACACTTTGATATGTGGACTGCTCTCTGACCCTGAGTAACTCAAAGCAGCTCACGTCAGCTCCCGAGCAGCTCGTCACACGTCGCCCTATGACAAGGCGTTTACCAGCGGTCACTTTTCATGTTGACCGCCGCATCCCCAGGTGCCCCGGTCAGCTGTCAAGCAGGTCTCGGGCTCCTCTGGTTATGCATTCCTTCCCACTTAATATATAGAAATATACCACTCATCTTATAAGTTTTCATGGGATTTATTTCGTCATGCAATTGTTTCGCTTTGCTGAATTTTTTGGTTGGGGTGGTTGGATCAAATAGTTAAACATCGCAAAGTATTACAAATGTAAAGGATCAGATGGGTGTTGTATATAGAAGAACTCAGTGCTTTTGAATGATCTGAAAGTTGACGTGACTAAACCATATCATAAGGACAATTAGAATAAGCATATCAGGTAAAAGTGAACCGAAATGATTCAAGCAACATGTTGTTTAACATATTGAATGAATGTATTTTAATGGCACATTTACCACTTCATGCTTATAATCATAAGTAATTGAAACAATTAGTATTTCAACGAAAGCTTAATTGAGCAAAATCATTCTATGCCAATGTACCCACACCAACATAGCAGTAGATTCATTACCAACACGAGAGAGCCCCGATGTGTTAGTAAAAGACATGTTGGGAAACCTAAGTTGTAATATAACTTTTTCAGATTTGAAATGGAACTGCTTCGTTCAGATGAGGGGCTTGACGTGAGTTAACCATGTTCAATTCCATCTCGTAAGACTGCAAAATTAACCTCATAGATTTAGTGTCAGACCAAATGGTAGGGAAAACCATTCGGGCCGGTGAGGAAGGACAATAATACTAAGCACTGTGGACATATAGCCTGCAAAATATAGTTGAGTTACTCCCGAGCTACTCGGTCCTGCTCGCGGTTTGTCGCTGTAGATCGTCTGGCAGAATCCCGCCTCGTCTCCGGTGATTGTCACATTCACCAACGCTTAACACCGGCCGTCACCACCCTGACACACCATAACAGGTGGGGACTCCCTGACCGCTCTTCTGAGAGAAGTGACCACAGGGAGGAGTGACCACCTGGGCTGACCACAGAGACTGACCACCAGAACTGACAGTCCGACCGTCAGAAGTGACTACTCGTCACGCCGACCCCCTGACCCCAGTCCACTCAGGGCAGGGTGAAGGTTTAATTCTCCCCCACTGAGACACGTTTCATGGTCACTGACTGTGTACACCGTGCACAAAGTGAATGCAGGAAGAACTAATAACCGGTCGAAGGGTGTGGGATTCTTTTTTAACCCTCATCGGCGGGAGGGAGGGAGAGAGAGAGAGAGAGAGGTCTCAACAGCTATTAATAATAGCTGGAGAGACCTCATTCATGGTGAGGACCGAGAGTATGCAGAGAATTTCAGCTATATGATTATTATTGATTGTATAAAAGGTATGATTACAGTTGATACATTGTACTTCAGTGCTACAAATACGCCCATGCAAAGAAATTGTAGCAGGCAGAGGGGTACCGATTGAGGGAGTAAGGCGTGGCATCCACCTACTACGATTGATATTTAGACCTACCGATATGGCACCGATACAAAAACCAAATATCGGAGACATATCGGGAAGGTGCAAAATCGTAGACACATTTCTAGACATACCAATCCACCATGCATTGTATGGGGTTTATTTCGGTGTCTAATCGCAGAAACGTGGTCAACTGCCCCGATATTAGGTGATCTTCCAACGCGATTTTGATTTTTTATCGGGAGGTGCATCGTAGACCACATCGGAGCCATATCGAAGTAGGTGGACGCCGGGCCTTACCATGGACCCTTCTTGTTCGTCTTGATTTTTTACCGACGGTCATTAGTAATCGTGTACCCCCACCACTGAATAGCTGATGTTATCGATATTGGTTATTGAAAAATTGATGGTACATGGGTGGGTGATGATTTGCACATACATCTGGGAATACTAATAGATTCCACTTTCCAATCTGAACTAGTAAATGACTGACAAAAAGCACTATTGTCTGTGAATGTATGCATGCTGTACATGAAGGTTGAAAAGTGATCAAGGGGTTAAACGTACCTTACGTATTCTTTATTCCTGAAATTGATATCAAGTGTGAAATGCAATGTCAAAAGGCAGAGTCCTAAAGTACACTATGATTAAGCTACAGTTAAGTGTCTCAGTCGTAACCTAATTACTGCTAATAGCCACGGCAATCAGTAGAAGAAGCCGTGTTTTGTGTGTTCGGAGCCCGGAACCGACAGACCACCAGAGGCTATTTATTAATCATACTGACGAGGTCATTAATAGGTCATTAACGCTCAGAGGTCACAATGTGAGGTTCTCTATCAGGTCTGGTCATCTTGTGTTTGTCAACCCCCGCGGTGAAGCGTCCGCACACAGGACATGGCATAAATCAATGTAGTGACACCTTATTATCCGCCTCGCTGCCATTGGCTGGGCCTGGTCACGTGGCCGTCTCGGAAGACGTGATAAAGAGACCGTGGACAATGTGGATTACATGGATCTCTCTGTGATACACGGACCAGCGATAATGTTTTCAAGATCTTCTTGATTGCTAAAGATGTGTCTGTTAGATTTGATGTGATGATTTCAGTATCTACCTCCATACCAACTGTCAAGGCTGTACGCAGATGTAATATGTTAGTTGTGAGACCATTCTGAAGTTTCTAAGGAAGATTGGTTTTATCTATGTAGTTTGCTTGAGAACATTGATGGTTTTGCCTAGAAAGACAGGATCGACAGTTAATCCATGTATATAGACAACTACATTTCCAAGAGTGGCCGATAGAGACTTCAATTGAATACTAGGAGATTACACATGCATGTGTAACATCTGAAGGATTAAGCACCTACAACATCTGCATGAATTCTATACTAGTCTATTCAAATAACAATCTTAATATATGTGATACCCGATTAGATTGATGTTTACTTTAAGCATAGTTTATCTATTTCTTTTCACTTTTCAGGATTACACGCGAATTCCAATTTCCACCACACATCCTGTCTTCAATAATTCAACAAAATCACATGAAAGAACACAACGCATTGCATCTATAACCAAGATAAATATTGATTTCGAAGTGAGGGGAAAGTAACTATTTCGCATCCCACCTTTGAGCTGCTCAATACACGTATAGGCCTACATGCCCTGTTGGTACTTGTGATCCTAAATTAAACAGAAATAAACCCGAAAAATATTGTACAAAAGAATTGCTGAGGAAATTCTTCTCTGCATCACTGCCAGGAATGTGGTTCCCACTTCAAGGTGCCCCCGATGATAGAGGCGACAAATCCAACCCGGAAAACATTCCGGAAATTGCTGGAAGAATATTTCCGAATGACTTAATTTGGGAATATATGGCAATGTAGAGGAAAGCCGTCCTGTGTAAAGTATTGTCCATTCCACCTCGTGATTTCCTCAATTATAATGGGGCAGAGCCAGAATTTGGAGTTGCAGGAACTCGCATACCACATTGGAGCATGGGGATAAATTCCCACACGAGTTCGCCGTCTATGTATACTTCTATACACACCGCCTACAACAGGCCCCTGTGTTTAATAAACACATTAATGAGGCGTATGGTCATCAAAGTGACCGGTAGCAGGGGGTCGGCCGACCACGTGATGTGGTCAGTGGGGGATACTGCTTGACAGCCTCCATGCAGTCCAGACGGCGGCGCCTCCAGGGGCTCCGGGCCGCCCAGGAGGAAATGGACCGAAGACGGCGATGATAATGAATTGTATTCATACCACCCAGAGAGTCCGAGGGTGGAGGGCTAGAGATAAACCTTTTCGCGTTCATCGTAAGTAAGAGGTACACTCCCCTGACTATGTTGGCCTACACGAAGGGCCTACATGTAGGATATATATGTATCGCTGCGTGGGGTCTACTTTTTTCAGGCACCTATACTATATTGTATACTTATAAATGTGCATGTAGTTTATCAGAAACATTACTATTGCCTTTCTATGATGACCTGGTAGGGATTTGTTATTTTCAGGCACCTATACTATATTGTGATGATAACTACAGGATTCAATTCCCAGATTGTTTTGATCGTTGTGTATACGGAATATTTTTGTCGTAAATTTTGTTTCATGAAAAAAAACCCAAAGAAAATTTGATTACACTATTTCAGGATGGCCTAAAAGGCTTAAGACAAGATTTATGGAGGCATCGGAAATTGTCATGGACTTATTGTAAACGGGTTACACCCCTCATAGCGGAGGCATACATATATGACATATTCTACTATGAGTTAAAAAGGCTGTACGCTTCAGACTAAATCTTCAAAGATAACGCAGGCCTAATGTAATTGACCCATTGATTGCGAATTCCCCATTTGTGGGATAATAATTCAAAAGTTTTTATTGGGTTTGATTCGATGGTACATGGACTCCTATCTACCATAATACCCGGTTGTGACAATTTTTTTCCCTGAAACCTATGTGCTTTTTATGTTTCAATAGGCCTATTCGTCACTTTACAAGAACTTGAAGGTCTGTCACTCCGAATAGGAAAAGAACAAGTAACATACCATAACATTTTTACAGAGATATAATCTGAACATAGAAATCGCTATCAGACATGTGTGGGCAAAATGTTTAGTTTCATAGAATGAAAATGGTAATTGCACATTGGGATAGTATTTATTTTTGACTGGAATTATGGAGTATGCTCAAATATGTGTTGCTATGAAGGATTACAAAGAATCTCTAGCTATAAAAAGGTATCACTCTGGTACAATCGTCATCTAGGGAATCTGAGAATTTGAAGACGCACTTTTTATGTGATTGCTCTAAAGATAACACATGCATTTTCCATATGAGCCATCTATATTCACGTGTGAATCATAATCGGGAATACCATATCTCAAGCTCAATGTATGTGTATATACGTGTACATGTACATGATTTTAATGATCATTGAAATAATAATCATATCATCTAACCGATCTAACGAATCATGTTTAAAGAATGAGTTACAATAATTAAGTATATTTAGTTTCTCCTTTGTATAGCGTTATATACAGTGTTATTCCAATTTATTTCATAGAACTTTGCAGGCACGCAGTTGTGCCCATTGATAAATGCCTTGGATGCCTTCAATAGGTCAAGAAATCCCTTACCGTCAACTCAACATTCAGATGTGCGAATCCCTCAAGGGACAATCTTTATTGGCCCTTTCTAAACAGTGTGTAAATATTTAGTCCCCGGAGTTACTCTCTCATATCGGGCGTAGGAGGACTTCAAAGCTCCACCAGGAGCGTGGCAAAGAAGCCAGACAGACTGGAGTAAACCACATGCAGACGACATCCAACACCTGGAGACCCACTGGAGAAGTCATTAGGACTTAAGTCTGCTATGCCGGACACATGTCTGCAATGACCATTGCCCAGTCCGGCTTGACCCCGCTCGATTTGACCATCTTCAAGTTCCCTGAGCGGATATGCATATCATCTCGATGGCTATACCAGCGATTGTGTTTTCGTACTTGGTCAAGCTTGATTTACATTGTTTCTTTTTCATCAATGAATGTTGAACATGCTGCTAAAAAGATGCCAAACTGAGTCTATCATGACCGATTACGATTCATTGCTAACGCCGTTTTATACAGTTACGGCATCAATGATTCACATCGGGAATTCTCAATTTGAATCGACAGTATTGCCTTTGGGAAGTTGAAATGAATATTTACGTCATCCCAATTAAATGGAACCAAAAAGAAAAAGGAAACGCGTTACTCTGTTTATTCTATGAACTTTATCATGCAGATTAAATAGATTCAAGCTTTAACAATCCAGTATGCCTACTTACAACTGTTTTGAGATGCACAGTTTCGTCATTAAACTTTGCGAATACGATAAATCATGTCGCTTGCTAATTATTAGGAAAAAACTTCTACTCCTTCTCGTTTCTCGCCTCTGCGAAGGGACTTGAGAGGTGGTGAGGTACTATGTTCATCTGTTTGTCTCTGACATAACATGTTACCTTCTCCCTCATACTCTACCTTATTATCGGCTCATGCCTGACGAACCCCGCCCTTCTAATCCACCATCATAATCCACTAACCCATACGCAACCCAAGGGATTGACTTACCACGTGCAAGCCCAACCCAAGACGGTGTATCCAGCTGCTACCAACCCACCAAACCCTGGAGGTTTATTTTCTAGGGTAGGACAAATAAACAGCCCCCACCTATGCCATCCGAACGTGCAACTGGAGGAAAACCTGTGAGCGTGTGTGTGTGTGTGGGGGGGGGGGGGGGGGGGGAGACCCAGTGCATGGAACACCACGCCCCCTAGTAGTAATGTTTCATTGTAGGGTCCTGTGGGGGTTTGGAGACACTGGTATCGTCAATATCTATTGAGTAATTTTGATGACAGATTCAATATACATATAGGCCTATATCTGTAAAATTTATATTTATGAAAGAAGAAATATTATTATCGATAGTAGTGTAGGCGTAGTAGTTCGTATAACTTTATAAGCTAGATGTTTAGAGTTGACATAGGAGATGGAAGTTGAGATTTAGATTATTGATAACTTTAAATGTGATGTACAGGTTTACGTCTTTACAAAACAATCTTAACATGGTTTGGCTATTCTTCAGAGACAAGAATAGACTATTGGAAAAGAATTAAGAGATATACAGAAGTCGCATACATTTATGTACATGGTTTATTTCCGCATGAAATTCTTGCGGATATATTTTAGAGTCTCTATATTTTACAGAAAACATGTTCTCTGACCACGTCATCCCCAGATATCTCTGTCCACCAAACGGTAGTTAATCGCCGCTATATATTCCAGGTGGTGTTGGCGGTGGTCGCGCCTTGCCATATGTTATACGACCTTCAAACGCTGCCCCCATCAAAGCTGCATGCCTTGGTGTTCCCACCCTGATCACAGAGCCCCTTAGCGGCTGCCAGACACACCAAGAAGGGACTCATCTCCAGGGACTATTTGCAGCGTCCATGACCGCATCACGACAGGCACGTGCGTGTGTTTCTACGCCTGTGCGCGTCTGGCCCTTCCCGGCAGAGGGCGCGCTTCAAACGGTGCCGCCTGCGCGGAACTTCCGGCGCCGCCTTTGATGCGGACTTCTGGGAAGGTAGGGAGGTCATGTGACCCAGGGACGCTGCCATGGAGGTACGCCATCTTGAGTAGTCGCGCGGGGGATGCCGGACAGACGCGGGTGTGGATCCTGGGAATGTTAATAGGGACGCTCCTTGGGACGCTAAGTGGGACGCTTCGCCTGGAGTTTGTTTTTTCTTTGAAGTGAGTCCGGGTGGACAGCCTGTGGCTCGGGGTGCAGCTCCTTCGCCGACTGCCAGCTGTACACAGGAGTTCTAAGCAGAAAACCAACCCACAGAATACATGTACCATGGAAATAAATGAGTTAGAAAACATCTAATTGAAAATATCTTATGTTATTTTCAAGGGATAACTCATAATACATTCCTGTGGGAGTTCAAACATGTGTGTGTGTTTTGTTATCAAGAACTGTGTGTCTCTCTACAAGCAAGACGATGATAACATTCTGAGTAAATCATATTTTCATGGTATCGAGGTGTAGCATATAGTCACCACTCCATGGGTTATTTTCATCGTATGTTTTTCTCTTCAAAATAGAGAAAATTTGTTCCGACCGTTTGATGCTGTTTTACCGCAGATTCCATCACCATGTCGGGTCAAAGGTCGGCGACCCTGTCTCCTTTGGACCTCTGTACGCATGCGCGTGCGCACCATGGTCCGTGCACCAGAGAGAGAAACCCCGCGGCTCTCATTACGCCCTAAGTGATTGCAGGTCTGGCCAATAGATGGCAGAACCCACAGCTGTGGGGCGTCACGTGACATGACAGCACCAATCAGAAGACAGGATTCACAAGGGTTGCGTCTCAGAACCACCTTGTGATACAACTCTGTTTTTAGATAAAGGTATTTGATCTAAAACTGTGTTTCTCGTGTTTTGAATGGTAACGCTTTGTGTGTGTTTGTGTAACAAACTTGTATGTTTATGTTCGTCGTTTATTTGCAAACGGTCTTCAATACGATGCAGTCTTTAGCATCTGGAATAAACATTGAAACTGTTACGAAGCCTGCTTACTGAATGTAATTCTTATTAACCATGGATAGATGGAAAAGGTCCAAAGGTTAGATAGTGTGTTACACCAACGAGTATAGAGCTATACTCGTTGGTTAAATGTAACGTTATCCCGTTTTCTATATCGTGAAATATTCGTATTCGCTGACCCTACTTGTGTGGTAGCTCCTCCAGAAGCTTTGTAATAGAACTCACAAGGCTTATCGAGAAACTTCAGATTAGGTGAAAGGGACAACAGAATGAAACCTTTTAAAATGTTGATAATGATTGACAAGTGAAAGGAAAATGAAACTAAAAGCAGGCACTTGTTCAAATGGATACCACTATAGGAGTAGATCATCAACTGCTTAAAACAAGACTCTGGAGTCTAGATTTAAAAAGGTAGCAACCCAGTACAGTAGGCCTTATTTGATACTAGGTAAAGCGATCCTACTAGAGACCAATGGGCGTAATTGGTAATCTAAAAGACCAAAGAGAATCTAAATGATACCAAACATAACTTTAAGAAATCTGATACTTCCTGGAAGCAGTCCAATAATGTTTCTGTGTATTCGGTTCGATCACCCTATCCTCAGAGTTGCCATGGCAACCTATTTGTAGTGGGCTGGATTTGGTTGCTGAGAAATACCGCGACGTATTCAGCCATGATGGCGGCGGCAGGCGCGCGTCACTCAATAGGAAAATTACGTCATGTCTTTCTTTGACGTGTGGCGGCAATTAATTAGGTACTAATTTGTTCATCAAACATCAAAGTGCCGCAGGGATGCGTGAGAAATGTGCCTCGAGTGTGGAGCGCTCGCCAGCATCCAGCGACAGACAGCACAGCCTCGTTCTGGCGCGGCTTGTTTATAAAACACGGGAGTTGTATGTGGACCTATGGAAGAGCCACAGGGAGGTTTGGTGACTAACCATGGGATGGGGTCCAGATACAGAAGATAACGTTGGTAATCAGAATGTGCTCTGTGGTGCGTATAAACACACTTCTCTTTAGTGGGAAGCGCCAATTCTGGGCATATGCTGAGAGACTGTACGTGGTGGGGAAAGAGCTCGACGCTAGGCCCCGTGAAAACACATATGCTGAGAGACTGTGGTTATATTGATAAAAATTCTGGTTGTTCAAATATAGTGGAGTTTGCTTATTCCTACACTGAAATGTTAGCAAACATAACACCTGGTGCAGTTATCGATCTGCCGCGCTGTAATGAAGATTTAATCCCCTTCTCCAACAAAGGCAAACAATTATAATGGATCTTGCCATTATATATGTAGTAAACAGTGAATTCATATAATGTACATATATCGAAGATTATATCCTAGGAATATTGCAGGTAAAAATTGCCTGAATGTATTGCCAACTATAAGTACAGTTGATCTTAGATATCAAATAAACATTGTGTGGTGAAGAGTGACACTACACAACACAATAACAAACAATCAATTTATTACATTTCTACCTTGATGTGTAAAACTGGGTTTTCGATTCTAGTATACTAGCCAGACCGTAAATAAACCAATAGAAGTTGAAAATGATAATGATAAAATGGTTACTAGGTAATATCTCTACTTTACAGATAAACAAAATATACACTCCATGAAATAATCATATAACACTACTTCCGGTTCCGGAATTTGCCACTCCAAATAAGCCATTGCTGACCTATTCAAAGACTGCCAGAGAGAAAATGCTGTCTGGCTTTGTACAGCTCTAGCTTACACTCCAAGGATTAGATTCTGACATCACCAATGGTATTGGATCATAATGGAGCGGAGTAGCTTATATTATGGAGTCTGTTTATACTCAGCAAGGGAGAATACAGCTCCAAAGCCATAGGAAACTGTAAAGGTTCAATGGCTTTTATTGGAGGGCTTATAATGGTGGTCCACCGATGTTTATCCCCTGGGTGATGGATCGTTTGGTGGTTTCATTGCTGGATAAATCAGTTGATCCTCTTGGATTATGGTGACGGCACGTGGATGGAATGTGACCCGTAGTAAACGTCCCTTCTCCCATAAACCACAAATCATCAGCTAAGTACCTCCGTCACGCCGGAAGTCTTCTTCATTTTGTTAATGAAATAAAAGCCAGCTTGACCACCCCCGCTGGGCGCAATCCATTGTTCACGGCCCATACCTCGAACCCTCCCCCACCCACATACCGCCAAGTAGTGGGGGTGTCAGGGGACACGAGAGGTGCGGAACACTAAAGAAAGCACCCACAATGGCCGATGATGTTGCTCGTCCGTGTTTGACAAGTCCAGAGTCCAGGTGGTCCAGCCGCGTCCCACCTTTTGTCGCTGCCATCTTGTTGTCATTTTTGTTGTTCTGGGTCCACGTCGAGCTGAAAGGCATTGTGGTGGACAGTCTGTAGCTGGTGCTGGTGGCCAGCGGGAGGAGGTATGGCGGGTTTGACCTGCCCACCCTTTGACTCGCCTGACACGCCGCGTATCAATACGTCGTAAATAATGCCTGGAAAATGTCGTCTGCTTTGTCCACTAACGCCCCGGACGCCGGCGAGAGGGCGGGACGGGCGGGGATGACGACGCCCACTTATTTGCTGACTTGACTGAGATGGATGTAGTGTTGAATATAATCTTAATTGGTCAGTTTATAAACTGTGCACACCCTGCTGTGGTGGTGTGTGGTGGAAGAACGCCCCAATGTGGAATCAACATGGTTACAAGTGTTTGCAAAGTGGTGGAACCTTTGAATTCACCCAGGATCCAACAGTGATTCTATTTGATATATTACCAGCTGAAAAGTTTTCCAAAACTGAAATTTCGAAAACAACAATTCTTATACTACAGATGGCGATTGAGATTTATCGGTTAAACTGTTGGGTATGTATAGAACGGCCTTATCCGTTCATCAAGTGGGATACATTATGGTCCTTTGTTTGTGTCTCTTTCAACCGTTTTCACATTTTATCGCTCGGCCCAGTCACTGACCACTTCTATCAACGTTCGCAAACCGCAGCGAATTTCGAACAGATGCAATTACTGCTAAGAAAGGGTAATTATTTGGAGCGTCAGTTTGAGCTGCCGTTTAAGAGTCCAGATATGATCACACATTATAATGTGACGCAATGTCTTAACGGTCGGCCCTCTCACTAATGGAAGGCCATATCTCACAAACTGAGCATCTGTCACATGTGACGCAACTAGCGATATTGTGACGTCACAAACGTCAGCAGGCCTCCCTAGGGGTATTTATAATGACACAAATTTAGATTATTAGTTTTGACCCCTGAACTATCCAGTACAATGGAAATCATTGGTAAAGAGGATTGAGGATTTTCATAATGAAAACGAAGGTCGAGTAGATATCCAGGTAAATGCACTGTTCGTAATTAATTTCGCGATGTAGAGGTTTAGTGAAACATGGTTATATACAGAAGGAAATCTATTTCTTTGACATAGACAGTAAGACACGCGCCTGTCCATAACCACTAACGATGGTCAATAATGTTTGTGATTTATATAGATAGCATGTCACACCAGACCAGGGAAATAACAAGACACGATATATGAGTGCCTGTAGACTTGACCTGCAGACCATGGTTTTTTAATAGACTTGGAGGAACAGACACCGTTTCCATAGCTACCACATGTCCAACTTAGTCTCGTGCACCTATGACATGAAGGGTGAATCCCGGCATGCCCCATGTCCTATTTTATGTCACCGTGACGTCATTTCTGACGTGTGACATTGACATCAGTTGGTTGTCTGGTGGTGTTGTATCCCGTGGGGTCATATCATTGTGAAAGTTGACGTCAGTTTTGAAACTTCTCGTGGAACCTCACGAAAACAGGCGTGACCCGCCGAGATTTCCACTGGACGTCGGGAAGTGGTCGACGTCATCACGAGAGTGCTCACGTGACCATTAGGCGCTAGGCCTCATACAGGCGCTGGGCCTAATGTGTCGGGAGACAAAATGGTGATTGAAATACGGGACTCTGAGGTGCAAAGGGCGCCGTTGCTATGGGTATGGAAGTAGCGTCGCTCTATTGTACCAATTGGGCAGACGACTTTCCACTTTGTCCACTATGTGGCGCGTGGGTAGCGTGTCCTGTGACCTTGCTGACCTCTCAACAGGAGCCACTAATAGGAGAACGGGGAGGATGCTGGAGGAAGGCCCAACGATGACAATGGCGATCGTGTTACCCGGTATCTGGATGACAAGTCACATTTGTATCGCACTAAATCAGAGCCAAACGAACCCCACGTCATTGTTTTGCATGATTCTCGTGGGTCCGACCAAGTGGCACCCTGCCAGACATGCAATGCATGATTTGCCATTCAGCTGGTTCGAATATCGATTCTCAGAGAAAAACAGGAAGGGAGTCGACACCCATAAAATAGATTAATTAGACCACATGTTTGAATTTAGTAGAGTAGCCTATGTGTCTGTATATATATAAAGAGAGATATATGTATACATACATTTGTATACATATATATATAGATATATGTATATTATATATATATATATAATATATATGTATGAAAATTTGCTTTTGGTTTCTAACCATCAACGTTGACACAGTATTTATAGAGGTCATATCATTAATAGTCTGTGAAAGTAGACTACATATGAACGTGTATATGATATAGGCTACAGATAGGCTACATATAGACATCTTTGTACTGCAGTGTGGACTTTCATTCCAGCCCCAAGGATAAAGATAACTTCCAGTCCGACTATACTCTCCGAAGAATAGGAAAGAAGTGAAGTACATTCAATGACATGCTCAGTGACTGCCTATAAAAATAAGGTAACACCGTGATAAAAAAAACAACCCACTGAAATCAAGAAGAAGAAAAGAAAAGGGAACTCCTATAAATGTCTGGTGGGTGAATAATGGTTCTTGGGTTGGGGAGATTCGGCTGGAGACACTTGATAGACGTCTGACTGCCGTCAAAACAAGAGGTCTTTACCACGAGTGACTCTCGTGCTCGTTTCTCGGCTGGGGGCTGGGTGAGTTATGACATTGTACCGGCCCACTGGAGGGGGCCTACACCCTGCCCCGCCACGCGCCTCCCGACCCCATAACACCCCCATACGGCCCCATGCATCGCCCCATACCCGCTCGCCCGATCCGGTGACCATCGCCCTCCCTTCGCGTACAGTGTCAACAAAGTACTAAGAGGAAACAAAATCTCTCTGCCAAAGGATACTATGACCCTTGAGTAATTTCGGTTCGGGTGAGACTTGTTTTCTTTATTTTCTGAAATCTTATATGGGATGATGGCGTAAATATTTCTATTGTTCCCATGGTGATAAATGTGATTCATAGCAAACAGATTATATATCATAATAATGACAATACGCGATTTTGTTAGTCTGCAAAAGAAGTGGCTGCAAGGTAAACACTCAGATGGCCTTGTTGTAAAATGTGTACGGGATTTGGGAATTAGCTTAAACACAACCTGACAGCACATGGCCCTCTGTGTTAGATACTTCGCCGTCTTGCCTGCAAAAAAAGTGTGGGTGTCGGATGTCTCCAGTTTCCGTGGCAATGACGCCGCTTCAGAGCAGACGATATTTCCAAACCTAGACTCTGCATGGAGAAGGCGTACACTACCGCTCACCAGATGGGGCGTCGGGCAGAGACGACACGTGTCTGGGTGACATCTCCCAGAAGGCATGGCGGCCTGAAACAACATGGCGGCCTTTTGTCGGTCGCCGAACTTCAAAACGGGGCCCGTTATCTAGGGAAACGTCTCGGCGACAGACTGTATCTGGTCTGAGAAAACAATCTATCGCTGGTACAAAACCCGAAGGGCAATGAGTCTCCTCCCGAACCCATCGCGACACAATGGAAACCGGAACGTTCCTTCTATGCATGGCCACCCGCCGCCAGCATTTCTGTCACTCTCCTGGGGGAATTGTTATTACTGATGAAGTTATCAGGGTAGACTCAGCTTGGAGAGTGAGCGTCTCTGGTTGCCGGCGGCCATACATAGCGGAAGATAAACATGGCGACCAGCGGAGCGCGCGTCCGTGTCGTTTCCGCCCTCACGTCTCGTTAGTTCTCGTTCCATGTATCTGTTATTACAGCCCGCTGCTGTGTGGCGCCACTCACCAACCCCAAAATCTGGCACTGACGCCTGTGCAAAACAATGGCGTCGCACTCGTGGGTAGCCCCAGAGGTTGTTGTTCACGCGATGGCCGCCAGGTTGCGCTAATTACAATGGCGGCGTTGGCGAAGCAATTATTTCGGGTTTTGGTGGAGTGCCGGAGGTTGGTCGTCTGGTTGCAGCTCAATCGAGGCATGCTTACATCTCATTTAAGTCAATCCAATAGTGGCTGGGATGGCAGGGCAGCTGTCAGCGGGTGTCATATACGCCGCAAGCTCGCTGTTCATCTTGTAGATCACCTGAACAAATCAGGCTCACCTGAATAGAACACCAACCACGCCCCGAAGCAATGGGCAGAGTCAACATCACCCAGCTTGCGAGTGATATCAAAAGTCTCATACATACCTAAGCAAGGACCATACGAGAGCCGTTCCTGAAACCAATGTTGAGAAAGCCTATGCTTGAAGTAATGTATTGATCCCAGCGATTTCCGAAATAAAGCATTTCCGAACATTTAGGCCTATGCATCAATGTTCATCAATACCTTGCCATAATCTTTTGAAGCAAAGACTGTAATTTTAGCACAAGAGGTTAGTCTATTCTAAGACTGAAGAATACCAAAATGCACAGTCATATACTTAAATGGTAGAAGTTACATGTATACCGTAGATTCACATTGTGTTGACAACCTAATCTATAGGAACTGAAGCATTGTAACTTTTTCTGTAGGACCAACGGATAGTTCAGGGCTCTTGCGAAAGAGAAGGCACACGCACTATAGAGGTAGTTTATGTGCGTACACTTGAGAGGTTTAGATACAAAACCATGAAACGGTACTTAAAGTTGATTTTATGTGACGAGCACAACAGGATGAGTGATTCGTAAAACTGATCTGTTTTACATCAGGACAAACACCCCACCGCATGAAGATTCTGAGCGCTATCTTATAGAGCACTCTCCCGCAGGATTCTGCTCAGCGCTACCAAATACAAATTCTATGGAGACTGTGGCGGACTATGGTGATAGTGGAAATTGAGTAAAAAGGCCACTATAGCTGTGTATGAGAGACTGAGATAATGAATTCTTTAAATCAAATCAATGTTTAAGGCCCGGTGTCCACTGAATTCAAAATTGTCTACGATACGCCGTACGCGGTACCTAAAAAACGACCACGTTACACGCTGATGTACCAAGTTTAGACAAAAATGTTCCTATTGTTTATGATCTTTCATATGCATTTTAGTGCATCGGGATGTTTTAAATTGATAGTGTAGTAAGTGAATACCACACCTTATACACAGAATTCGACATCATTCATACAATATTAACCTGCTTCTCATACTAAGGCCCGGCGTCCACCTACTACGATATGGCTCCGATATGGTCTACGATGCACCTCCCGATACAAAAACAAAATCGCGTCGGGAGGTCCCCTAATATCGGGCCAGTTGACCACGTTTCTGCGATTAGACACCGATAAAACCTCCATACAATGCGTGGTGGATTGGCATGTCTAGACATATGTCTACGATTTTGCACCTTCCCTATATGTCTCCGATATTTGCTTTTTGTATCGGTGCCATATCGGTAGGTCTACATTTCTATCGTAGTAGGTGGATGCCAGGCCTAACTCTTGTAGGTGAGTCTACGCAAAATCCTCGCTCATTCTCGGAAATGAATACACGTCCATTACGCGGAGGATACGGCCACTACTAGCAGAACAGGTGGATATTGTGTATATTGCACTCATTTATCTAGAAATCCGTGTATTAGATATCAATTGTGAAAAGACTGTAATAGTGTATTTATGTAAACTAGATCATCTTGTGGAGTTCTGCTGTGGCTATTTTTGTTTGTTTTTATTTGCTTTATTTTCACTCTCATATACATGAGTTTTTCAGTCAAAATGTTATACTGGTTCACATACCATATATTTCAGTCTAAAGAGACTACATATGTAAAATTACAGAGAAAGAATAACAGGTGAATAGTAAGATTAGTAATATGAGATAATGATGAATTTTCAGTTCAGATTCATTGGGTTTCACCTTCCCTTTGTTCTGGTCATTTAACAATTTTCCCAATCATCGTTTTAAAAGTATTTAGTGTGTCACATGTTTGGATTTCCTTGTCAAGACTGTTCATTGCTGGGCACCCCTATAATAAGGACTGTTCATGACTGTGGATGTCCTGGTTAAGGGTGTTTGGAAGATGATATTTTCACTTCTTCTGGTCACTTTTCCTTTCTCTGGTTCGATCCAGTCATTGTCGTCTCTGTGTCTAAACATCAAGCATAGTGATTGGCTTTTTCTTCTTGTATCTAAGGTCTCTAAATTACATTGTTTTAATTGCTATTACATTGTACAGAGTAAAAGTTCTTAAACAAGTACAAGAGTCAGATAGTGACAATGGCAGTTATGTGACGTTGCTATTTCAGCCTTGCTAGAATAAGACACTCTGATATATAGAATCAAAAACATCTTAAAAAATCGGATATGTATTGGTGGGTTTTTTTCAGAATATGTAGGCCTACTTAACATTTCTATAGAAGGATACGACAATCCCAAGCTGAAAAGTAAGTCAGGCGATAAGAGAAAAAAAGATAGCTACTAATAAAGAAAAGCATACACCTTTAACATATTATGTGCAAAGTTGTACTTCGTAAAAAACAATATGTTTTTGGAATACAATTTGGACCATGTACTGACAAAATAAAACTTTTCTTTTTTTAAAGGCATTCTAATATCTACTCATATAAACAAGTATGTATTTTGCATAGTGTATCTGTATAATGGTGCCTGACTGATAAGATTCATATCATTTAACCCATCTTGCATGATCCATGTTCAGTCCAGATGTATCCAGAGGTGGCAATCGTACTGAAATCATATAGAATGACATCAGCATGGTTAACAAGGTTAAACGTATCGATTAATTAATAGTCTGGCGCGTGGCACATTGAGAATGGCTATTGTACATCCGAACATCCATGTCAAAAGGAAGCTTCAGAGAACGGCGCCAGTTAAAGACAAGCTCCTCAAGAGCGTCATCCTCTGCCAGGAATTATCACCAATTATCGACTACAAAGCAGATTTATGGGTTGTCAATATGGCAGGTGGTCAATGATGAAGCTATAGTGTAGCTCCCATTGCCATCAATGGCTGGTACAGTTTCATTATTATTCATGACGTATATTTAATTGAACTAATTGCACGCGGAAAAGAACATATGACGTTCTGGTGATTAGTTTTGAGTTTTTGTCCAAGTCTTCGGAAATGTTCGAGGATTTCAAAAGGACAATCATGCGTTTCACGATGCTGAAAAGGGTATTCATATAGCTCGGTAGGGTAATTGCTGTCACAACCTATTATGGGATGGGATGACCGGAACGGCCACCAGGTGTCAGGTGAAGGAAATTTAAAGAGCAGCGTCCGGTTGCTATGGTAACACATGGTCAACATGAAGACAGATGGCTAAGAGCACGCTATGCGAAGCGATTGACATAACCATTATGGAATTATGAAACCACGAATGTAGTGATAGTGACTATTCAGGGATTGTATTATTGTTGAGTGCTTTGTTTGTAAAATAAAATAACAACAACAAAAAAGACAAGTACTAGATAGCCTGTACATATGGACCTCTCTGAGCTCACGGAGTAAAGTTCATTTTTATTTTTATGGTAAGAAAATTAGATAATTACGTTGATTTGTGCAAACAGTGAGTGATGAGCATGGAGTTCTTGGGACATATTTATTTCCTGTTACACCAACTCGGTGTGTTGGTAGTTAATGAATGTCAAAAGGGGGCCCACTATCTCACACTCTTGTTACACAAAAACATGAATAACAATATAACACAATTTTAAAATTTGTTTCCACCCAATCTCCAGCCTGTGTGATGATATTTAACTCAGGAATGTAACAAAAAAATACCAACCCTGAGGATTGCGTCCTCCGCATCTCCAATCAATCATTTAGCATACCAGATATGGCAGAAAGACGTTGGTACAACAATGTTTGCAAAGAAGTGCAGCTCATTCCTCCAGCATGCCTAAAGTCTCCAGGTAAAAATACCCTCCCAGGTGGCTTATCCTAGGGTCTCAACCATTCCCCAAGCTGTTTCCCTTTCAGGGCTCTTACACGCCTCCCACGCCATGTTTGCTTAGGATTAGTCTAACTGGGTGCCGAATTGAGTTCCGACAATAGGCCATCCATCAATGGCTGACAGAGAGACTATGGATCTAAGGGGCCATGAATTTGTAATCAGTCACCGGGCGGCGCCCCGCGGGCATGTGAACAATCTCCCACACAGCACTCCTTGACGGCCCCGCCCTTGAACCTGTCCACCATGTTTGTTTCGGCAGGTTTCTGTAAGACAAGGGTTAACACAATCACGTGACCCAATCACTACTGCCACCTAGCGACGGTGAGGGCGGTGTCCATTATATGACGCCTCAGGGGCAGAATCGGAGGGTGTTTCGCCGAGGTATTGTTGTCTAATGAAGAAGGCAGCTCTTTACGGTTTGACGTTTTGCCGCCCATGCCAAATGTTACTTCCTAATGAGAGTCTAGGTAAAACGATAACACAGTCTTTCTTGCTGACCAAACGTTCATGGAAACATCATTTTAAGGACCATGTCTGTGATGCATGCGATTTACACATCCATTCAATGCCTAGTAACATTGTATTAATCGCACACGAAATGGCGATAAAGGAAACAAAAATATTGAGTATAGGAAAATATATGTTGACACTAAGGATCACTGGCCGTGAGGTAGTGATTGACTCACGTCAACAGATCAAACTGTTAATGAACTTGTACTGTTCTCCCTAACCCCTGGTTTACAATGTAGTAAACAGAATCATAAGGTAATAAAGGTATGAACGTGGGGCATTAGAAAAAAGGGTAATTATTTGTGATTTATGTTCCGGCACGAGACATAATAGGTCTCAGCGCTAACACCATTGTAGTCACAATAAATAATCACCTTCACTACCATCGCATCAATCATCATCATCATCTCTACACTTCGATGTACGAGAGTTCTAATGAGCTACCTATATGTACGACAGGAAGAACTAGCACTCCAGCTAGATGTTGTCAATAAACAATTAAAAAAAAGAAGCTGTGAAATCACTCTGATTGTAATGGTTTTTTGGGGTTAATCTGGCAGCCTGATACCACCCCGATGTCCGGTTCCCACGCTGACCGGTCACGTGACCTTGAGCTTCCCGGGAGCTGACCCAGGTGGCGACACCATGCTCTGAGTACTCGGGCCGCCTGGAGAGGGTGGTGAGCGACAATAGGTGATTTGTCAGGTCTCTGTGACAGGTGATCAGGAGTGAGGAAGTCCGTGCCAGCTGCGTAATCTCGTGTCGGCCATTGTCGGGCCCTCTCCTCGATCAGTCCGAGGCGGAGGGACCTCTTCCGACTGTCAGCGGGGTCTGCACCACTCCATGTCTGTCCCATGACCATCATTGGCCAGTCGCAACATTGTACCACTTGACTTTTCTCCACTAAGAACATTCTGTTTTTTTGTGTGTAAATGGATCTCTATTGCCCTCTAAATATGCTGTTTGTAGCAAAAACGAAACATTTATGCACATTCTCTATTTTTTTATGTATCATATGATTTAAGAAATATGCTTTCTCGCTGATGCTAGAAGTATCTACAACAGTAAGATAATGAGTTCACACTGCAAATCTAATCAGTTAATTATATCACAAAACCAGATATCATTCTACGTTTGACCATGTTACACTTAGTATGCTATGCCATATGTAATTAATAAATGGAGGGTTTCAGCCATAGTACACATACAGCGTAGTACGCAATGTCCATTCTGAAAAATAATAATTGTAATGATATCAATAACAATACACGACTGAATCATGCCATATCTTTTAACAAGATTTATTCCTTATCGTCAATGAATCTCTGAAGACAGACATACATAGTTCTTCTTCTTTTTATGCAAAATCGTCAGTTCCCAAAGTTTAGGTTTAGGTTTATCTTTTATACATCGCTAAAGCCATGCCTGGTAACCTCGTGTCGGCGACATGGTTTCGAGAACCAACATCGATCATAGTGAAGTGGCTCTGTCCTGTAAAGGTCAGACCTTCAGCCACCTTGGTTGTGCATGGCGTGTGAAATACTTGATATTCCTCCCACTCACGCACGTGCATTCCCTGCACTATCTCTTTCATCACAACAGCTGCCCGGATACATCCTCATTATCATGTGAGAGGATGTCCCAAAATATCTTCCGCGAAATACGTTAGATCGAAATAAATAAATTCAGAAATATACAGCAAAATTTTGTATACCTTATCTCCATACAAGCTTTATCTATTTTCAAGGTTCTTCAAATTGAATTTATGATACCATGTGTAAAATTACTTCGATAACTGACGTGGAATTGCAGAGTGAAAAGGCAGAAAACATCTTAGTTGCCTGGATCTTGCCCTAGATCTATTGTATTTATACACACACCCGTTAGTATAGTGGACGATTTGGATATGTAAATCACAAGTATGGACACGTTTGTTTTGAGCCTCCATGAGTAAAAGTGTGTCAGAAATAGTGAAATAATTGTGACATGTGTGAGTGTGGCTTCTGTGGTTAGAGCGGATGTTTTGATCAGAGACCATAATATATATGTTTGGACCTACGCAGTTTACGCTACGAAATGCACCATCTCGTATCTATGTATACTTACCGTGCAGTAAAATTCGAGAAGTGGCCATCCACAGACCAAAAGAGGGTACAGAGAGCTCTTCATCATATATCATCGCAAATATATAATTTTATGATTTATACAATAATATACTTGATAGCTAAAATATTTATTCAGATGCAAATAATAAATGTAATGAATGCATTGTTATGACACAGAACATACAATAACTAAAGTGACCATCCACTGGACGAAAGAGGTAACAGAATTCACTTCATCAAATACCACCAAAAATGCATAATTTAACAATTTATATAATGAAAGCTAATGCAATTATCTATGTATAAATGATAAATGGAAATCCATGGTTGTTGTAGCACAGAAGATACAATTGGAAAAGACTTAGTATAGCATGAATATGTATTCACATTATATGTTCCCCACAAGACAAGAGTATGTGCAATATATTCTCTTTGGCACAAATCAGCCCATATTGTGTACACCTTTGGCGCCTGTTGCATGGGCGTGTGGCACCTTGTACAAAGACCCTGGCATATCTGCACTGCTGGCACCATGATCCATTGTCTCTGACATAGGCATGCCCCACCTATGACAGCAATAAAGTTACACGTTCCCCAGTGGGTTCTATTTCACGGCATACCGTTATTGAGAGTATGGACATAAAATCTGCACTATATTCCACTAGGTACAAAGCTCAATGGCAGTTCCTATGATATTATTTGCCCCAGGAGAAAGGTATTTAGTTATCACCATGTCAGGCTAGTACATTGTACAAATATGACAAGTTTGTTTTCGCTTTAAAGTATATTGGATCGATAAAGGTCATATGTGTCGTTTTTTTCTGGATACATCTAGGCTGTGTCTTCTATATGGGAATAAGTCAGTTTACATTAAAGACAGTTTATGAAAAAAAACCATGGTGTATGCTATATTGTAGGTCCACCACCAAGTATGAAATCGTAGCATATCTTTTTATATGTTGAGAATCAAATATGCATAGTGACAAATTCGGAGTTAAAACAAATGCCAAGTTGATCGGATATACGCAAGTGGACATCGGAGATGTATGACAAATAATCGTTATGGAACATATTTCCTAAATTAAAATTACTGTTCATGACTTCTTCTACCCAGATGAAACCGACAATTGGAATAAAAAGTATTTCCTAGAAGTATTAGCTAGAAGCTAAGTTAGAGAATAGTAAAAGAGTAAGAGCTACCTGTTTTATAGAGCAAGGAACAAGCATAAAAAATGTGACAAACCATATGGAAATGTGCTATGCAATCATATAAATAATGATAGATATATGCAACGACAAATAAAAGTGTATTAACAATTCTTATGATTGACCTACACCGTTCTATCATTGAACAGATTGGCGTGTTGGGGCACGTTCCCAAAACAAAACTTTGCTGAGCCATAATTACCATAACCAACGACCATGGTGTATATGTTATTAAACAAGTTCACCCCGCCGAGGTCACATCTCAGCTTATGGTTCTTAGTATGTATATTAAGTGTACTACGTTTGAAATTAATTAACAGTTCCATACGGATGGTAAGCATAATTAAGTAACACTCCTCTATACAGTGTATATCGGGCCGCTGATGACGCACGAGGAAGAGCTTATGAAATTTATATTAATTACAGATCAAAGTAAATATTAAAGTAACGGAAAAGTACCATCATCTAGCATCATTAGGATATCGTCGAGCGGTATCCCTCTTTATGCACACCTATATCCTGGTTTGTGTATATAATTTAAATGGGTTTTATTTATATAATCACAGAACGTAACTGTCATTTCATAGGGACATAAGTAATATAATATACAATATAAATTATAGGCTGTGATTATACATGTACATATATAAACGGCGAAGTAAAGCGCAGAATGATGTGACCTGTTGTAATCAACCCTCTCATTAAATGGTCCGGGCCCTGTGCAGTTCTGCAGGTGAAATTCTCGAGGTTGACTTTCTGTTGTGCCATGACGTGTGCCAACTTTAAATTGAGACCCAATCATGGCGCCAGCTGCAACGGCAGTGTTTGTAATTAACTGTCAGGATAAGTAAGTTAAACACCAATGGCAATTACGGTCACTAGTGGTAGATAAACTTCAATTCGTTGCTTATTGGAATAGGTAAAATCAACATTTGCTTGGCCGTTGGAATGCAGGAAGATAGGAGATGAAGCGATCCCTGTGCTGTATTTGCTGTACGCGTATACTATAACAAATAATGAATGTAACCTACACCTATACCTAGTAGAACCCGTTGAAGCACGCCTAGCAGTAACATCAAAGAACGCCTAATAGTAACGACAGTTCATCTATTTTGCAGAGTTTCGCCTGAGATCAATAGAAGCCTGCTTTCTGTTAAGACATGGTATTATCATATAATTATGGAACAACCTGAGCACTGCTGCGCAATACATTAGGAGATCAACAAGGTCCTAGCAAGGTGTTATCAAAATTTTATTTCGATATCATCTCGTACTCTTCAGACTAACTAGACATTGGGACTTGATCCAGCAAAGCTGGTACATGTATACTTCAAATGTATTTCACCGTATCTAATTAATCCATTAACTCCTTGTCCATTATGATGATTTGGCGAACTGATCGTGGGAAGAATTAGAGAATTGTAATTAACACAGAGATGGATAAAAGCTTCAAAAGTAATTTTATACATTAAGTAGGAACTTTTGCTTTGTGAATACATTTAGGATAGACCACCATGGAGCGCCAAACACAAACACTGCCCATATAAATGTCCCTGTGTGAATAAGTCTCCCTTTGCGTAATATCCAACTACGGGATAAGTGTATCTTGCACAAGAATGCCAGACCAATTGCATTGATTAGCAAAGCCTTCTATAAAGAGAATGAAATATATCAATACATGAACTACTTGATATATTTTCACTGGCAACCAAGAGGAACCATTACATTTATGTATTTATCAGTCTGACTTTCATATAATTCCTTCAAATAGTAAATTGTGTGATGAAATATTTTTTTCCTTTTGTTAGTTATTATCGTAATGATAAACGTATGTGTGCATCCATACGGAAACCATCAAAATAATGTGTTGCAATAATAAGTGCCCGTTACTTTTGGCTTGAAATAAATAACACACATGTCATTCAATGAGAGAATATGAAGTTAATAAGGGCTACGTTCGCTGGCTGTAAATCTGGAGCCGTCATTTCCACACAAAGCGGGTTCACATCACACACAGGGTATACATGTACGTATCTGCCTGTGTATCGGGTGACACCCACTCACTCATTAGGAATGTTGGCTGGGATCCAGATCCATACACCACCTGACACCAGGGGAGGCTACCGGAGACCCAGCCGGGAGGTAACCAATACCCGTACCACGAACAATACATGGTATCCACTTTCCCACGTACCTTGATCGACGGAACTTGAGGCCAGTAAAGTGTACCATATATTGATTTTTTTCTGGGTCGTTTCTATACACATGATTTACTTCCCAATTCTAAGGACAGGAGAGATAATGTGATTTATATCTTATGTCAGACCGATCTTTATTGCGATAATGTCATGTAAATATATTATACTGATTTTGCGGTGATTAAGTCAAGTGATTTGACAACGGTATAAATCTTCCAGTTCTAAACGCCTCATAAATTCATCAATGTCTGGGTTCCCTAAAAGTTTCCATTTGTCATGTGAGCCAGTGTGCACTCAGCCATCATGCATTGTCCATACACAAGCTTATCAACCTGATTATCGGTAATATGACGTGCGTGTTGGTAAAATATCATCACTGCATCCCTACAGAACTCACAACATCACAGGAGATGCGCTCAAAAATAGACAAAACCTTCATGACAAGACAAAAGGCGAGGTGACTGGGAGGACAGAAGTACAACGCAAAAACGGAGCATGTATCATAACAGCTGTGGCCTTTTTTTTTATTTCTTTTCTTTGCCACCGCGCAGATGAGATCCAAGCCCGGGGCAGGTCTGAACTTGCACACTATGGATCCAGGAACATGTAGTCACGGAGCATGCTATCAGCATCAGAAATAGAAACTACCACCCTCCCCCGTTCTCCAAAACCAACCACCACCATCTCCATTTTCATAGTTTATATAGCTTATAAAGCACGCCCCCTCCCACCTACCCAAGACAACGCCTGTACCAAGCATCATTTGACACGAATTTATGATAAAATAGAAATGTGACTGGTAGACAGAACAGACATATACTAATTTATCTCACCCCTGGAATAAATGTCCATAGGCTTAATATTGGAGACTCGTTCTCCATGCCCCTACAAGTATTGAAGTCCGTTCTCCATAGTCTATATCCTGTGTGTTGTCCATTTATTTTAGTGTGTACAGGGTAAGATAAATACAGAAAGCAACTCAATTTGGTCAAAGAAGTCATTCTCCAACTCATTTGAATGCTATGTGATATCCACTCGGCTGCCGCCTCGTTCATGTCACCCCGCATCAAACTCGTGGAGAACGACTACATTGACCAAAACTTGTTGGTTTCTTCTTTAGTATGTTGTACATAACGAGGATGAAGTAGTTAGTTGGGTTCTTTAGGTATATTGGTGTGTTATTTATTTGAATTGACACATCAGTTGATATTTAATGGTTACCAGTCGAGCGACTGTGGTAAGGTTTATTATTCCAGGCACCAAATGTAGGAGTTTAGTTTCGTTTTCACAGTAAATGACCACTTGTAGATTTTTCTTATAGGGATCGTAGAACAGAAGAGCCTTCTCTGTAATGGTAACTTGCGGGGATGCTAATTGTACATATTTATATTTGCAGTTATTGTTTTTATACGATCATGATACATTGCCAGAACCTCGGGAAAATGCAGCCGATAGAATTGCTAAAACAGATATACTAAATTGGGCCTCTCAAACCATTGATGATTGGAATTTTCTGTACCACATCAACAAATACCTAATTAAGATTAAGATAAGTGTTAGATAAACGTGCCTCAATCGAGGATTAGCCTATAACGATTTGTAAGGCGGATTAGGAGATAGCATAGCTTTATCGGACAGACGCTAAAGTGTCTGTACGCATGCACTTTGCTTCTTTTTTGGATGGGGTCAACATTAAACAATTTAAAGCAGTATGCCTTAGACCTTTATCATCACTGCCATCCCCACCACTATCTCCACCATCATCTCCACCATCACTGCAACCACCATGAGAGCCCACATCGATACCATCAACACCAACACCATTATGACCAAATCGCCACGAAATTAGATAAAAAAGATTCATTTCACGGGAAACTGGTGTGCCATTTTGAACAATTGTAAAAATTTGTAAACGGTACTGACAGATAGAGCAGGCCAATCCCCAGAATACTCTGAAAGAAGATGTAGGGTAGGTGGGTGGTAAGTCATTTTCTTTATGACAGATGCGTGAGGTCGTGACATCATAGAACGAGGAGACCTGTTAGATGGCGTGGTAGTCTGCTAAGTGTGGGCATTCCTTGAAGCACCAGCGGTAGCCATCATGTATGTGCCATCCTGTGTCCTGTATCCTAACACATTTGCCACAGTGACCAAATCAACATATGTGACCGGAGAAAAAATAACCATTTTTATTTCATGGGAAACAGGTCCTTTCGTAGAATTGTAAACATTTGTAAACAGTAGTAAAATAAAATGTAGCCGAACTTGAAAAGTCCTGTCACACCCGTTTGGTGAGTAGAAGGTTCCCGAGTGCCGGGTGAAAAATAGGAGACTGACGTGGAGAGTTGTGAAGAAATAAGGTTTCACAGAAGAGGGACAAGAAAGTGTGAAACCGATGTGGGAACCCAGAGGTATAGATTTATAGCCCGGAACAGCAGTCAGGAAAGGACCGAGGGACCTGGTGCCTGCCTGAGGGCAGCAACCTATAAGATCCCCTGACTGTAAAGTTGTGTGACTTGGACTGAAGATGCTGACGGGTGTGTGCTCTGAGCTGGCTCTCACGCGAGTTGCAGGTGTGACTCGTGTAGATGTGACCGACGTCAAACTGCACTGACCAGGTACAGGAGTCAGCACGTGAGTGAGAGGTTCGGCACCCACTTGGGGGCTATACATGATCGTGGTGCCATTAGTTAGGTGTAAGGAGTGTCGAGTCCCAGGCCAGGAGCAGAGAAGGGCAGCAAAAAGTGATGAGATCATTGAGGTGAATGCGATGGGAGGCCCTGGAGACTTGAAATAGGTGTGTCTGGGCGGAGACACAGATCTCAAAAAGCAAGAGATCGAGCACGATTGCGCGAGCAACCAGAGAATCTGAGAAGTAGATGAACCCATGAGGCATCTGACCCCTGGGAGCTGTTTCAAAACCATAGACTTAACCCACGTTTTGAAACAGCTCCCTGCAGGACTCATAGGTGTAGCTAGTTGACTATAGGGTGTGTAGAGGAGGATGTGAGGTAAACTGCCTGCCTTCTGCCTCATGCCTCATGACGTTGTCTTGCAGATAAGGCGAGCACCTGAAGACCAAGGCTCTGTCTGGTGAGGAAGGTCAGAACCCATGGACAGAGCAAGCTAGGGGAAGTGGGTGGATCACAAACAATACTGTTTCTGCCATGCACACAATAAGAGTGTTAACACGACAGATAGGCATAAACCACAGTCTTACCCTGAGAGGATGGTGGATACCCTGAGAGGGTGGTGGGAACTGATGGGATGTTGTCCCGGAAACCCGGTCCCATAATCAACAGTCTAGAGCAGCCGCATCCCTGGAAATCCAGGCACTGTTAAAATGACCATCAGCAGTTGTGACTTGCTTGGCCATCCCATCTTGGGTTTCTGAAATCCTAGAGAGAAGCGGAAGTAATTGAAGGCTGTAGAGCCTAACGTGGCCTAACGCGCCCCCATCAGGTAACTCAAAATAGCTGATTTGAGTTTTAGGAGTCATCTACCAAGGTTGTCTGGGCGAATATATACATACTCAACGTTTTTATATTCCCAAACGTTAGTTTAGACATCGGCTTCGATGCTATACTGATAGCTGCCCTCCAAGGATTCATGAAGTTGAACCATAGGGGAAACTATGAGAAAAGAGTAGGTGAACAAAAGTCCAAAGTGAAGATAAGTTTAACCCTTTAAGGGCGGATGATGCCTTAAGGCATCACCCGGCAGGGGGCGGATGATGCCTTAAGGCATCAACCGGCCAGGGGCGGATGATGCCTTAGGGCATCATTTGCTGGATATTTATATGATTGTTTTTCAAAAGGAAATATTTTAACAATCAACTTGAAATTTTCACAGAATGTAGGTGTAATATCATATTTTTGAAATCTAAATAATAGGAATAAAATATTAATAATAGCATATCATATCACGTGATAATTCTTCGAATTTAGAGTTCAGGGGACCATACCCCCCGTCCCCTAGAACTATACATAGTCACTAGTAGCCGTCCCCAAGTGTGTAGTTCAGCCATAGGCAGCCGTCCTTAAAGGGTTAAGTAATTTTTAAAGGTTGTGATGTCATGGAATGAGGAGACCCGCTAAATGGCATGATATGCGTCTAGGCCATTAAAGGTCGCCATGATTACATTTATCACAATCATTCTAATCACCACAACCATAACATGTCGCAACAACAACAGCAAACAGAACCACCATAACCCCCATCCATCCTTACCATGGAACGGTAATGCCTTCCAATACCCAGCGCCATCAATATCATTACCATTGCATCACCACAACATTAATCAACTATAATCTCTACCAATATAGCATTGAACCATAGTGACCACAAACATCCCTCAAAATAACCACCATAATACATCCACGGGCACGCTAGTTATTACATATCCAAATCACCGCTACTTTCAATCCTACCTTTCCTACGGCTATTCATCATCTGTAGTACCACCACTACCACCCCCACTATCAATGCTGGTGGCGGTAGCGAGGTGACAGTTGTTGTTTTTACGTCGCTCGATCCTCGACATGTCGGAACATGTCCGCCTGTTTCACAATGACAAACACATGTGACTCTCTCCGTCCCCAGACCCACAGGCCGACGTCTTACTGTGCTTACATGTCAAGATGCTTGTTGTTGAACGAGGGACACCCCTTTTTTGTGCCTCATCCCACTCGAGGGGACAATGAATCGCCTGCCATTGGTTGACAAATTGTACCCACTATAGACGGACATATGCTATGTACACAAACGTCTGGGTGAGACGGTGGTAGAGGGCAGGGCATTGGGATTCCTTTTCCGATCTTTACCATGCCATGGTAACCGATGCTTGGTTTAGCTTTTTTTCTGTTCAATTGTGGTTATAAATGGTGTGGTTGATCCGCGTGAGGCCACATCAAGTAACAAGTTCTTGTACTGGTTATAATTTAGCTTCAATAGGTAAATTACTCATGTGGTGATTTGATCTTTTTGGTAATTTTGAGGAATCCTGGAATGTATGGACGCTTTCCGTTCAACTTCCAGACAGATTTATAAGCGGAGCCAATATTTCAACACACATACTTCTTGGACGTTGAAATGAGAATCCACGGTAAGAATGTTGAGGTTTGTAAACATGTACTTGTAAATCAAACGCTAGTCAAAACGTGATCCGCTCAATGGGAAGTGTCTTACGAGTGTCCTGTTGAATCACACTTTAAAATACGTCGCAGAAAGCTTCAAATCAAATTGCAAAGTACCGCCATCAATCACTTTACAAGAGACCATCTGCTTTGGGGCCTTTCATTGGATTTAATTGATATGGCTTTAAGATGGGCAGGTAATCCACGACAAAAGGCCACCACACGGCGCCACTGAAGGGGCCCTCTCCTCCGGGTCCCCTGTCTACCCTCTGGAGAAGAGTCTCATATGGAGGGGTGGGCGCGGGGGTATGGACAGGGCATTGGAAGTTCGGGTATAGGGGCCATGTATTGATTCGTGGAGTCTACCATTGTCCACACACTGATGCGGGAGACAGTGGATACCGTTATCCTGTTTGTTACCATGTTGAGCATGTGCTTAACATGTCAGGAACATGCCACACCTTGCCCAGTCCCCATGACAATCGCCGCCATTAAGGTTAGTGGGAAGGGGACACGACCACAATGGCGGAAACTGCCTGGTGAGGACCTTTCGGCATTGAGAAAGCGGTCTCTCTTTGATGTACCATCTTATGCAAAGATAGCGGTGCCCGTGACAATAGCCACCCCTCCTTAGCGCCTATGAGAGGTGACAGGGGTAGGGGTAGGGTGGTAAGGGACAAGGGAGAGTGGTGCCGCCCCCGGGGGCAGTCAGTGACCGGTGCAAACATGCCCCACCCCCGGTCAGTTTCCCGGGAAGGGGGCCCGGACAATCCCCCTGCAGACTTCTCACACCTTGTCTGGCCATTGTGTTTGACATAATGATTCCACAATAATATTCCTCTCTCTGGTTTATACAGATAATGGCTGACCGTTAGGACAGGTTACATAAAAGACTTGCCCGACTCGCCCCACTGGCCCACCGCTGACCCGACTGACCTTCAGCCTGAATCGTGATGGCGCCTTTGTGAGGGCTTTTAACAGAGAAATCAATATTCTACCTACTCGGAGAGTTCTAAGAAATCAACCATCGATGGAACCCGAATTAAATTATAGAGGTCGCATCCCAAGGTGTCAATCAGATGGAATTGGAAAAAATAGACACGACTTTCCTTCAGAAATCACTATAAAGAGGGCGGGATTCAATGTTGGGTTCCTTATAATGGCATAGCGTGACTCGTTTTATGTTAGGGTGTGATATTCACAAAAGGCAGTGGTACATGTAGTTCTAACAGGTGTCGTATAAAGCAATGCATGTCCTGAACATGCATGCTCCCTTCTTGCTCGAGTTGGATGAATAAGTTGCTATGGACTTCTTTCATATTTATATCAATATGAATACAAACATTGGTTATTCCATAATTTTATGAGAATTGTCGCAGTTTTATATTCCTAAATATGATACTATCATCTTATACGAAAAATGTAATGTGCGGTAAATACTTATATAGCTAGCGAAGCTTGTAAAATTCAATGTGAGATAAAATGCAGAATAAAAAGTGGAAACTCCTGAGATTGCAGAATAGCAATCCAAGTACATGTATATCATTGTAATGCTTTGCGGAAAGGAAACTCAAACTGATTTGTATTCCATATCAATCGTGAAACCCGATATGATAATGGCAGGTAGAGATGTATGGCAAGGGTCCTTTTAAACACACACACAGACACAAACACACCCTCTTCAAGTACAAACAAACCTGAAAGCTAAAACCCAAAAGCAGACAGTTGCAAAAAGGGGATTCATGTACATTTTGTACCTCTAAAGCCACTTCAGATTGTAAAAGTATCTCTCCTGCGAATTTCAATATGTGGGTTCTGCTGTCAGAATTCAATAGTGGCCGCATGAAGGACAACTTTCTACACCACTCGTGTCATTTGGCACACCTTGCCACTCCACCATCTGAAGCATACCAAACCATGAGTACGCCATCACATCACTCACTGTACCTCCCGGGGTCAGAAGCCATTGGATCTGTAATTGCGACGTCCTTGGCTACAATAGCGTGGTTGTGGGAGGACAGGAGGCACGGTGTAGGCAGCCCACACTGGCATTCCTCCATGCGGCATAGAGTGACGGTGAGATGTGCCCAAGTGTTTCCTCCAGTGTAGGAACACAATGACGGCCTTAGTGAAGACATTCTGAGGGCGTTGTTGGTGAGGTGAGCTCAATCTGTTTGGAGGAACCCGAGAAGGGGGATTGGTCCAAGTCCGATGGTTTCAAGGGCACAACCCATCCTTCCTCCTCCTATATCCACCCATTACACCCCCCCCCCCCCCCCACCCACCTGGATATCCCCACCCAACCCTTTCCATTAACCCCACCCCGCCACCTACCACACACAAACACACACACACTTTTTCTAGCCATATTGCAGGGCCAAGATCCAACAGCATGGGATCTTTCGTTACATAGGTACCCTGACAGGTGTGGTTAACCCATATATATTGGGTGTCGGACACAAATGGTGACAAATTCGGCTTTAGTTGCAGGGCTCAATGAGGTTGAACGATGCTTAAGTTATTATGTTGCCCTTGTGTGGGATTCACACGATGGGATTCATGTACCTCACGCGGTGTTTGTCTTAGACAAATCCTGCTGAGATTCTATACTAGAACACAATTTCTTCGTCCGAATTATAGGGTTCCATTTCCCTGATTTTACCCCTAAAATGAAACAGATCTCATGAGAATTTGTACCCTGTGATTTACATAAATCCCACCGTGTGAATTCCACTTCACAGGCGGTACCATGAGACCCTGTAGATGTTAGGGGACATGAAACAATCCTTTTTTGGGATATTCGACTTTCAACCATCTTTGTAAAATATATTATGAGAAGGATATACTGACTTACGGTCTTAATGGGTGATATCGGATTTACTCCCTGTCGGGTCACAGTCAAGTTTTTATGAGGGGGGGGGGGGGTATTGGTGGGCCAGCACTTTGGGGTGTGGGATGGCCCATTAGTTTATATATGGGTACAAAATAATGATAGATCAATAGAAGAAGAGGTAAGATTAAGGATACCAGTGAGGTGTAAAACTATTTGTCTCGATCCTTTCCAAATTATACATGTATGTCAAAGTATAGAAAACAAAACTTATTTGAGGAGCACATATCTAAAGGATGGATATTTCTTGCAAAATAAACTAAATTAAGCTAATTACATTAGTAACACGAAGAGCTTTCCTTAAATTTGGTTAGAATATATCTATTTGTTTGGCTTTCCTTTTAAATAGTAAAATGTTATGTATAATAATGTTAGACAGGATGCTCACAATGCATCCCGAATTCCATCGTCGTTAGTAAAAAGGGTTGACACTCAAATAACCGTGAGATGTTGGTGATTCTATTGCAATTCTTTCATATATCCCCACCCCAACCCCCTACTCTGGAAAAGGGATAAAATGTGAAGGAGGGGGGTGGGAAGAATCATGACCAGCCAGAAAACACTGTATCGCTTCCATTTTGATGACCACAGAGAAAGGTTCGCGCCGTGCATCAATGCCACGTGTTTTATTTCACGTATTTTAGCACGGCCCCCTGACGTTACCCACACAATAGTGGGCAGGTAAAAATTGGCCACCTCCGCCGTGCCACTCTAACCACCACACCACCTTGTGTGCCAGCCAAGCGGTCTTGTTAAGGAGGTGTTGGGGAAACAGCTGTACAGGTGTAATCAGACATTGCAAGGAGGGGGTGCTAAGGAATACCACCAGCCACCTCCTCCCAACGTGTCAAGCATGGTCTTTCCCCCTGATCTATCAATATCAAAAGCGGAACAATAATTCGAAGAAAATGCCCCGATAATGGCCATCCGGAGCACCATAAATTAGTAGCGCTAAGTGTGTATACATCCAAGGAAGGCTATGGAGATTGTGTGGATCAATCGGGGCCCATACTAAAAGAGACCGTGGGAGAGAGAAGATAAGAGGTTGTTCACATTATAGCGCACATAGGCTGTAGAAGAGCTTCCTGGCTGAAAATGTATTCTTTTCTTTTGGTAGACCGAATCGAATCCCTGATGTCTTCGCCTATGGTCAACCCACTTTCACCATTGATGAATGTTAAGTTTGCATTCATCAGGTTTATACACAGGGTGATTTTATATTGCACATTGATAAAACCAATTGAGTTGCACAGTTTTGACCACAATACATTTTTATTCGTCAGCAGGTATTCGCCAATCGCTGACGGTTAACGGTGTAGTCCGTGTTGTCTATCTAAAAATAGTAAATCCGCGAGGCCGATGCATAGACCACCAGGTCGATAGTGTTCCTATCTAAAAAAAAACAAACTCTATCCAGTCTACTCCAACATTCATATTCTTTCATCTGACCTTATTTATAAACAAAATAGCTATAGCCTGAAGCACTTTGGATCAACAATTTTGATGAGAGGATTCCAATGTTGACCTGTGTCCTACTGAGATCATGGGAGAAATGAAGATACACGTTTATCCTATATCTACTGGAGGATATTGAACGACACGGACCCAACAAACTCAAATAAATGCGGCCAATTCGTGGTCAGTGTGTAACTTACAAAGTACCCAAAACAATTTCTTCAAATCCACAGGGAACCCATCCTTTTATCGCCCACTGCCTTTGAATCACACGGATCACTTTTATTATCTGTATTACAAAAGGCATTTTATTGCTGAGGCAGCCTCAATGGGTTGCTGACATTTTCCCAAGATGCCTAGCAGTTGCTATGGGAAGAAATGCCAATTGATATCGAAGAGGGTATTAGGGTTTGGGAACCCAGTGGAAATGACACTTTAACCCCACTCTAAAGAGCCATTTGTGCACAAAAGCGCCAAAGAGCATGTGACTGCAATTCAGCAACCACTTTATAGCGGTATGTCATTACCCAAAATAACGCACATATCGGAGCCACCCATTGGCTTTCAAGTTCGACCGCCAAATATCCAGTTTATTCAGAAATGTATACCATGTAATTCAAGTTTCCACCCTCAAGCTCCAACGTGCCCTCCAAGCTTTGTAAAACGTGCTTCATCTTTGGCCTTAAGCCGTGATGTTTGACCATAAATTCTGCCTCTGTATTTGCTGATTTCTACCCGTCGCAAATCACCCGTCCAAATTGTAATTTTGCACCTGTCAGGTGGGCTTTGATGTGGTGACCGCACGTCCCGTAACCCCCTTGACCAGCGGCCGGCCGGTCAGGCGGGGCTACGACCGATGGGTCAGCCACAGCCCCCACTGGTCATCCTTCACTGGACCGGCTGCAAAAAGGCACTCAAACCCAGCCCGCCATTGTCTCCCTTCTTCAGCACGTGTTTCACAGCGGCCTGTGTGCAGGGCGCTTTATGTATGAACATCTTCAATCCTTTACTTGCGGTAGCAAAAACATTTATATTCACAATACTTCGCAAACGTCAGAACAAATGCGTATTACCCAAGAATATGCAATTATATGAACCGAGGTGACAAGATGGCGCGTGCGAGATATACATGTATGTCTATTCGCTTTTTAGATTTAGGACCGGGAGGTACTTTCTTTTTATCCTACCCCTAATAAAAAAACTCCATAGGCTTAACATTGGGTCACTCTATTCGGTCTGGAGTTCAGAAAAATGAAAAATATCACTCTAGTGGGATACACTTGACAAATGACGTCATTTGTTAATGTAGAAGTAATTTAGACGGGCGGGGTAGGATAAATTCTAAACCAAACTCAAGTTAGTCGTGTTACTGTTCTCAGCTTCACCTCGCGCAGTAATATGCAATCTTGCCGTTGTGCGATAAACAACAACACGACTAACTCTTGTTTGGTTTCTCCATATTACTGGCGTGTTTGTCATGGATACTGCCTGACTATGCTGAGATCAGCTCTATATTGATTTCAACAAAAATGCAATGTAAAACCCTGGCTAGGATCAAAAGGTGTTTGTGTTATATCTGTTGAGAAATGAGTGCAAACGCACATATCAAGAAAGGCGATGTATAGATAGTATGCCCCAAGTATATTTTATTGATTGATGATCCATAGGTAACAGCACCAGACACAAGATACAGGTGTCCAATAATCAATTCCTGAGGCTCGTGTTCAGAATGGGCCCATGGCTTTCACTTAATGTTCGATGCCCTATAGCAGACCTTCTAAGATGAATGGTGGATAATTCATCTTCTTGTTGACGCCTACCTTCAAGCCCACCATGGCCTGCAGACCACTTTCACCACACCCTCTATAATACGGCCCCAGACCTGCAGCCATGGGCACTGCAGGCCACGAGTGAGGTCTACCCGTGATGGGAAGGTGACAGTTTTGTAGGGCTGTGAGTGTTGGTCGTTACTACGGGTCCACACCTCCACTGACCACAGAGGGTGAGAAGAAGATGAATGACAGCAAGGTGCAGGGGAGAATAGGGAGCATGGGGTGCATGGGGTCTCAGGTGTGATGAATCTACATGCAGGTGTGTGCCATCCGAGCCTGAACACACCTGTGCGCCGCCTAACGGGGAGGGTGGGGGGACCCCCGGGTCCAGACTGCCCGCACAGGTGAGGCAAGAAGCCCACCTGAGACGTATGTGTGCTGTAGTGGGCAGCGTGAGGTGGGACAGGTGAAGGGTTGAATCCCTATTTTTTCCATCCTCATGGATGAATGTTGTGGTGGTTTGTTGTAGCTAAGATACATGAAACTGATGGACGCATGTTTATTGACTTCAATCATATCGAAATTTACCATAAGACCACAAATATTTAACCATGTAGGCACTGAGTAAGCTATACTCCTGGGCTTTCCCTGTTCTGACGTTAATATCCATACAGAGTAGGCCTGTAGTTCAATCTCTCTATATATTCTGGATAACATCGTCATTCTCCTCATAATTAATGTAGGAATAGACCATTTTCAATATGATGTCTTGTCACTGAAGCTCGTATTTGATATTTCGATATTCATCGGCGTTACATGAATAACCAGTAATTTATATAAATTAATTCCATGTTTCAAAGAAAATAACGTAGTTATCCTATTACTTTCTTGGCCATACAGAGTAGCAAGGAACTAGTGGTACCTCAGTATCTAATGATTATATCATCTTTCACTTATTGAATAATATGTCAAATGTTACATAAAAAAATCACCCTCTATGTACTAAAACCACAATCTGGGAATTATTATAAACAGCACAAATTTTACTAGACCAGGTCTCACATTCGTTTTCATCCATCTCAAAACTAGATATTGCCTTCTACAATAGCCACATTTATAATCCACAATCTGTATAGAAAAAATAATGATCGATGGGGATACATCATCATATCGGGGAACTGGCCATATGGATGACAAACAAAAATACGCCTTTGTCCGATTAGATTTGAGAAATGTGAAAAGTTTTCAGACCCAAACCAAATCCCATCACCACCTCCTCAATCATCGCACACACGCATGCACGTGTGCGGGAGCGTGGGTCGACGTCTCGACGCCACACGTGCATATTACAGCCACCAGTGTAACCTAATTTGTACCTGTCCCTGTCCAGATAAGGCACCTGTATTGGCATCAAAGACATGCCGCCCGGTCCAGGCCAGGTATGGCCACAGGTAAGGCCAGGTCAAGGTGTGACTCTTTGCTCCTTGTTACGACCCAGCCATGAGCTTCACCCTCACTCGTCGTCCTTAATGCCCAGTGTCCTGGCAACTTAATTGCAGCCTTCCTGTATCCCTCTGGAGATGAGTTATGACGTCCAGTTCACCCTCGGGTGGTTTGTCAGTGCAGCTTATCTGCCCAGCGGTCAACATCAAAGAAAGGCTGGTCAGTTGTCGCGGACAGGTACTACTGAATATGGGGGCCTGTTTCTGGAGTATATAGTGAAAAAGAGGCGTCACCTACATGCACTATGAAGACGAATTCCTCCTACAAATAGTGGGGAATTTATACGTATTCACCCATATTCAATTATAAATCGGGGCTATTTGTTTCCCATGTCAAGAATTGTTATTACATGATTATAGAATAATAGCTGGCGTATCCTTTTTTCAGAAACCAAGCCTTTGGCCTTTATAGTGGACATGTCGAGAGCTGTAGTGACCAACCTTTTCGAGTGTTATGATTATAGCTTCTTTGTAGTAGACAACTGAAGGGTGGGTCGGCCCTCAAAGTTTCTGTGAATTACGCTGAGTTAGATGGGCTTTATTCCTCCACCCCATTGAGTACAGTCTCCAGTTGATTGGCTATGAAAAGATCCAGATGCAGAGGGTAATGAGGTCATGGTTTTGATAAGGGGATTAATGACCTAAATGAACGTGTGTGTGCAGCTGTTGTGCGTGGGCTGTAGGTGACCGTGTATGGGAGAGAGGGTGTCATAGGGAAGTGGTTGGTGAGGGAGGGTCACCAGGTGGTCAGGGGCTCCGTGGACACACCTGTGACGTCCCAGCTGAACCTGGAGGAACCACACCTGTAAATGAGCACAGGTGAAGGGAGCACTCAACAGAAAGTGCCTTTGTCCTGACCCACCTATACTTATCAATGATTGTCCACTGTCTTTTTTTCTTCTTCAATAATACACACTTATTGCATAATTGTACTTAGAACATATCATTATATATTTCAATTGATGTATCAATTAGTGATTAGTCGAAACTTGATGAAGAGGAAAATTCTATATTTGACAAAATGCAGATTTGTTTGTAAAAGTCAAATGTATTTTCATCACCTGAAGCCATCGCTCTTATTCTTTTGTTTGGTAAGGAAATGCTGCTTATATATATATATATATATATATATATATATATATATATATATATATATATATATATATATATATATATATATATACTGAGATCAGTAAAACATACATGCATCACAATTCTAACTCTGTCAAGCCAATGATACCCATTTATCGTTTATACTATGGACATACTCTAATATTACATAAATAGACAGTAAAATGTCTTTTAAAATAAGTGATTATGAATTATATACTTTATACATGCTAGATATGTAAATTCTACGTTTCAGCCTTATCTAATGATACGTTTCAACCGTCCATCACCCCCAGTACTTGACTGGTGTCAACACTTCAGCGTGTCTGACAGCTCATATATGCCAATCAAATACTTATAGAACGAAAGTTTATCCTTGTCCGATGATAATGGTCGTTTCTTCTTTGGGAGATAAGACAACAATGAATAACCTGATAGCAGATTGAATTGCAAATCTGTGATTCAGAAAGCTGATCGTGGTGATCTATCGGAAAACCCTGATAAGTTAATGCATTGGTGACAGGAGAACTCCAGGTAAGTCCCCTTTATCTATACATGATACACCCATCATCTCCCAGTCTATGACGATTAAATGAAAATTGTTGTCAATACCCGTTCGAGAGTTTTGTTCAAGCGAATAAACTGCTTATTTGTATAAAAGGCATTCAGTTATCTGCAGTTCATTATATTCAAATGAGATAATCTTTCAACGGCATAGCGATGTGTATAGACAAATTCATTTGACAATGATAAAATGTATAGATGTTGAAAATTCATAAACATAGACCTTATGTACATAGAGTACAGAAGATAATCAATTTTCCCTACTTATATACAACCGATATTGTTTAGCAGTAAACATGTTTTCACTGGAATATCTGTATTTTACAGAAGTGAATAAAACATTAATGATACCAATTCAGACAAAGCTAGATAGAAGAGTATATTGTTGGATGTTGAACTTTCCGCTCTCTAAATGGAAATGAAAGGTTGAATATGTGACCAATAGGCTACCCATACCAGATCATGTTTAAACATGTTTGTACTTAAGTATCTTCCCAGGCACCCAGCATCACCAAAACACTATTTATAGAAGTAACGCTAAGGTCGTCATGATAAGCTGATAGTACATGTACCCATAAGTGGAGTTCTAATGTAGGAAAGTGTATACTGCGTGACTTATCAGTATGTTAGTCGGTTTGCGAAAGTAGACATTAAACATCATCTATTTGATTTGAAAAAAAAAAAGAATAAAAGAAAGAGCAACCACAGACACAGAGAGTGAGTCAACATCTGTTTCAAATATTTGACGTTTTTATTTGCAGAAGAAAGTGTAAAAAGATTTTGATTTAGTGTAAAAGCTTCTCACATGTACACAATTTTGAATAAAAGATACTCTCTCGAGGTAACACTTGGGAACGTAAATGTATAAATATATATATACTTCTTTTAATTTCACGATGGATGAAATAAAAAAAGCTGTGATACTGTTTTACCTAAACTTCTATATACTTAAGATTTAATCTCTATGTCCAAATATAATATTCTGAAACTGGTGCAAATAATTGGTCAGATAGTAGATGGGTTGAGTCCTACAGAAACTCAACATACAGTGAGAATTTCAATTCTTTTTCCTAGTAAAAGCAGTGGGTGAGACCAGTGATGGTGCCTGACATCATTAAGAGGCAATCTCACTGCGAGCCATCTGTAGCTGAATCCTCATCTTGCAGGTGATGTTACAGGTTTTTCGAAGAAACAATACAACACTTTCTTCTGAATATCATATTAAGCTAAGTAATATTGGAGGACAGCACTGGGAATCGAAAATGATCAGCCCTAACCAGCAGGCCAGCCAGATCAGCTGTGTAGAACAGATTTTATCGTCATTGAGACTTGGACAATGATCGGGACTACAACTGCAAGCCACAGCTGTGAGAAATCTTTATGTTGAAACTACTGCAACCACAGGACTTGTGTGGTGAGGCTGGGTGTTCGTCGGGAATAGCGCTGTAAAGGAATGGTTAAGGCCTGAACTGCATAGGTGCTGGATATCCATATTCATAGAACCTTTGGAACTGAGGGATATTACAACCAAGTCAGTGCCAGTATACATAATTTCCTGTATCTACTTGATTTGCATTATTCACTTAAAATAAGATTCCTTTTTTTGTAAACGAATAGTTCCTGTCCTTGTTGAAATTTCTCTCCTAGGGTGGCATAATCAATTTTAGGGCACATTCCTGATAGATAAGACCCCAGAATTCCAGATCCGCTACCATAAAATAAAGGATCTGACCGAACTGGGTTTTTTAGCATTCCTTGTGGAATCTACGTATACATACCAGCACTGGCCACACAAATATGTGGAGGAAAACAACTCGAAAAGGCCACAGATGGTTTCCATACCTGCCCAACCAAAGACTTACATACCAGGATCTCATGCAGCTTGAAAAAAAAGGAATAAATGTAGGTCCGTGCGACAACCGAGCGATAATAGAAGACATATCCACCTAACAATTAACACCTAAATCCCTCTGTGTGTCGTGTACATCAGGTTGAAAAGAACACAAATCAAGCGTTTTCAAATATAATCCGAAATCCTTATAATATTCATGATTATTTAAATTTCATTTAAATAACATGAAAAATGAAATTTAAATGTCAGCATTTAAAGGAAAACTATCAAATGTATCTAGCCAGTCTAGTGCTATCAGAACTCACCACAACAAGATATGTTCGGAAGGGAACCACCAAAATTGGACTAGTCCGAAGTGGAATTCCGCAATAACCCTCGCCTCGACATTGTGTAAGGAAATAAAGTGCATTAAAGTTTGAGTCCAAAAGTATTTTCCTTTGTTAATTGTTTCTATGCAGAGGATATATTCATTTTGCCAGTGCCTTAATGCAATGTGCTGACAGTAAGTGCTCTAATCATAGAGTCAGTTTTGTGACTTTAACGTCACCTGGTGGGGTGGTCAGTGTTATCCCCTCTACACTCTGCACATGTCATTGTTACAGGTTCCATTGATGACGTCTTTCACCTGGTCTCCCCATAATGCATGTATGTATCCCACCCAGCCTGCAACGAGCGCTCGACCATACCCATATGAGACGCCGGAAACTACAACACGTCTTATTTCCCAGCTTGATTGTTCCGGTTCCGGAGGTGACGTCACAAACTGAGACTGTGTATGGAGAGTGTGGGGCGTGGCACGTGCCGGGTGTGACGGCTGTGACGCGTGGCTCTGACGTAACAGTTAATCTGTCAATAAGAACCTTTGAGTGGGAGTGTGACAAGTAAACCTGTCACCAAAACGCCAAGACAATGAGGACGCCAACAGCTGGGTACCACAGTGGGGAATTGATGGAGGCAACTCGAGCATTTCAGACGATCGACTGAAGAAAAGGGTTGATCATACTGTGTTCTGCTCAATGAGTATGTGGCAATGTATTTCAATATGTGCTACGGAATTGTGGCATTCCTCTCATGTTACCTGCATGGAGTTGTCCCCATGCCTTCAATGCCATATAAGGAATATAAAAAGCATGATTTGACGCAGCAGCCAATGACTTCACTCAGAGCAAACTACGACCTTCACTCGGAACTCCTGACATAGTTTTACCAGGGCCTTGTGACGGTTCTGCAAACTATAGCTGACCTGAATTTCTTAGGCCAAAACCATCTTCGTTACATAGTCGTGTTTTGGTATACCCTTTATATCTGTGCGACGTTATTCAACCTGAATGAATGGACGGAGTGTTGAACCATTATACTAGCTAGATGGCGAGTGGAGCCAGGACAAATCTACTCTCTGTGGGTCCATCCCTGGGTCCATCTGTAGTCACACGAAAGAAAGAAAATAACGCTGTACCTTAGTTTATAAATAACTCTCTGTCAATCTTTGCTTAAAGAATAGCTTGCTAATGCGTTTTTAGAAAACGTGACTTTAAAACTACAGTCATGTAGCAGAAAAGTGTTCGATCCAAATATATATTGTTGAAAAAATTACGCCTTGGAGAACCCGGGTATCGATCCCGGTACCTCTCACATGCTAAGCGAGCGCTCTACCACTTGAGCTAGCTCCCCTTGGCTTTTAGAAGGCGACCAATTAAACGACCTGAAACCAACTTCACATTTTACCTATGTAATATTCAACTAGGAGCAAATGTTATTTCCATTTATAATGGAAGAGCGCGGTATATCTAAATCATTTTATCAAATAAAAGTAAGAATGTTTCCATAAACCCAGAGAATGGATTTAATAGTTTTTTTCCAAAGTATCACCAACAGGAATATTTATCATGTTTTAGAAATCTACATTTTTTATATTTTTTTATGCTTTTATTCACATCTTTCAATGAGGAGAGCTCTTTCCGTGAATACAATTGGTCAGTTCTCTAAATTAGTTACATTCGCCAGATTATAAGATGATGAGATGATGCTTCTACATTTACATAGTGTTACAATATAGGTATACAATGACAAAAATTGTCGTGTGTTGGCTAACTTTTGATTTCGACTTGTGCCTGGTCTAGCATACCACACATCCAATTCAACTCGTCATGGTTGTGACTGAATTTTTCATTGAAGGTCTTGGTCAACTGCCTAATCACTCAAGACCAAAATACCTGATTGACCTACTGGTGCTTGATTTTTTTGAATCATAGACACAGGCAGACGCTGAATGTAAACCTTTCAATTGTTATTCATTTATAATTGTGGCCCATTCATCAATGATGAACATACTATTTGCTCCTAGTTTGTACACTTATCACACTCAAAATACCATAGGGATTATTGTAGATGGTGGCAGTCAGGTATGGTTATTTATAGTCATTCTACACTTGCTTTCCTATTTGTTTAGATTGATTTAGATATTAATACATCAAGGTATAATGCTTAGTTCTATCATGATATATTGTGTGGGCAATACATGGTACGAGTTCCACTTGAAAACATTTTCCTATATATATATACATGTATGTACATCACAATATCTGGATTGTGTTCTTCTTACCTTGCGTGAATGCTCGTTAATCCACTCTCTTGGATTTGTATGGGAAACCATTTACATACTGCATTGCAATATAGAATAGAACCTCGCGTAAGCGTCCACCCTCCGTTTCGGGCCAAAGTAATCGCTTACGCGGGGTGTCCGCTTACGCGGGGTGACAGCTTGGAGGGGGTTAATATAATCACCTGATAGAGGGAACCGTACCGAGCAAAGGTGTCTGTTAACGCGGGGTCGTTGCTTACGCGGGGTGTACGTTCGGTGGGTTCTACTGTAAACATAGTGTTACATAGAGGTAGGATATCAGATACATGAAGGCCTGTGCCATAGTAGTGTCCTCTTAACACATGACACGTGCACATGTTACACGTTCATGGACAGACATATAAAGGTGTGCTTTATCGATATTTCGACGGATGAGCTATTGATAGTAATAGTGCGTCCACAATACATTCACCGATGATTTTATCAGAGAGACTTAAAGAAAATAAAACCTGAAAATGAATTTGAAAAACAAACAACAACAAAAATACCCACAAACGGAAAAGGTCACATGTGGACAAGTCCAAGCGAAAATTCTTAAATAACAATAACAAAATAACAGTAACAAAATAACAATAAAAAAACTATACTTCAAACTGATTCCGTGGTAGTTTGTCTGATATTAAACTTGCTATAATAGAATCCCTCACTCAATTACGTTATGGTTTTTACCTTCAAATTACCACAGATATACATGTTTTACATTTATACATGTATTCCACATTTGCTCATTTCCAGTCAAAGTAAAGGTAAACTGGTCTTCAAAATCAAGGCAGAGTTCTCCTGCACCTTTGTGTGTGACCACGCATGTGCGTGAGGCCACCTGTCTTGGAGGTGACGACACACAGGGGCAGAGTCAGTGTCACCATGTGGCCTGCAAATTACCTGGATTACCTTAGTTTCCATGGCAACCAGGTCTGATGTCCACTCACCCCGGGTCCTTGACGGGGTTACCCAAGTCAGGTGTGGCTTGGCGTAAGAGTTTAGGGAGCCCGGGGGTAGGGTGTGACCGCTGACTCCCCCCATTCCCCCATGTGACCGCCATTCCCACCCCCGATAACTACCTCACGGTGCACCCTTCCCATACTCATCCCCGCACCCCGCCTTCTCCGCACCTGTCTGGTGTCTAGTTATTCATTATACATTTTATGCGTTGCATGCATATAGAAAACACTTTCAGAAATACTGAGTGACTTAAATCTAAATAGGTATTTGCAATACGTTGTATATAAATTGCCGCATCACCTGAGCCAATGAAACAAAGTAATATATATAAAATATATTTCGTTATGCGTTGCATGCATATAGAAAACACTTTCAGAAATACTGAGTGACTTTAATCTGAAAAGACCTTTGCAATACATTGTATATGAATTGCTTCATCACCTGGGCCAATGTAACAATGTAATATATGTAAAATATATTTCGTTTACGTATGTTTCTTTTTTCTTCTTTTTTAAAAATTGTTGTTGATTGTTGATTGCTAATTTTGTTTCTTTGTTTTGGTCTGGTTTATCAGACAAACAAATTCAATTATTCCCATGGAAGAAGAATGTAAGCGCACAATTGAGTTTTCGTATTATGGCCATATTGATAAACAATGACTTTCTGAAAACATCCTTAGGTGGTAATATCCCAGCCCATGCTGATGGTGTAATCATTTTGGTAAAAGAACACATGAACTGATGTATCGTGTGTGTAGGTGATGCAATCATGCGCCAAGCAGCTGCATACATAATACTGCAAATGTTTACACATATTCATTTTTACATGAAACTCATATATGTATAAGTTTGTGTGTTCGTGTGTTAAGCCCAGAATATCTGGTGTAAGATTCTTTATAATACCTTCATGTGGAAATGTGAAAATGATACAGAAAACATGCATTAATGTTAATAGCGTTAATCAATATCACCGCAATCTCTCAAAACACAAAAAACATAACATTCTCTAATTCTTCCCACTGGGATAATAACATATACATGCCAACGTATATCTCCAAATTATCGCATTTAAACACTGTGGAAAGTGACAGAGATTGGACGTTGTACTAATATACAGCGACATTTCCCCTTATTAAATTGCTACAGGTTTGATTGATGGCATGAACGTCAGGCGAGGTACCAGTGTACAAATAAGGCGGGGTCAGCCACAGAGGGGACGCCAATGCCCCACCTCATGCTACATTAGGGGGACATATTGCCTGCCAGGTAGGTGGTCATTCTGTGGTCATCTTGTGGTCATACGGCGGTAACTGACCCCACCACCCTGTCCACCCTTATGCCCGCCGGGAGGAGGGCGGAGTTGACGGGGTGGGGTGGCGCAGTCTCCGCGCTTCCCCCGGTCAGTAGGACTACTCTACAACTGGTCGTGAGAACACAACATGTGCGCAGACAACCACATGTCAGCTTTGCTCATGGCTTTATCCTGAAATGACGTGTGTGAAGGTTCGGTCAAACTCCTATGATGCGATCATCGTATGTGTTCTTTTATATATTGCAATACATTTATATGATAATCAGCAATAATTCGTGGCAATTATTGCGTTGTAGGCCCAACAATGTGGCGGTACGATGCGACGTGTTTGTTACATCAGACAAAATGATATATTAAAGAGCTGCAAGGATTTAGAGTAAAACTGACTTTTATGTCATCTTCTTCCACCACGCAAATACCTGTAATTGATTTAAAGGTAAAATCAGTATTCACTTCCAACGAATATAACGAAACCTTGTCAATGTATTCTTGGAAAGGAGAATCAGCATAATAGCACCATAGCTGTTTGGTGCCACTGTTTCTTTACTGGTTGTTCGCCAGTGGGACCTGTGCGTATGATGCCATTAGGATTACAAATCTTATGTGACGATCGCCTCTCAGCAGTGTCACCGGACCTTCCCCTGTGCACACTACACGAAACATACACGCACCACGTGTCCAGTCCATCCAGACAACCTCACCAGGCTTGACCACTTCAAGTATGGAGGTGGAAATTACATAAATATCGGAAGGTGGGCTTGGGGGAGGGTCGCGACATGGAGTCTACTTCATGTTGCCATCAAAGGCTTCTTTGTCCTGCAGGAGGGTGGGAAATTACCCCGATCGCTGGCACCTGTGGTCATCCAGTGGTCATCTGGGGAGGTGGTACGGCGTCGGTCACTTTGTCGGGGAGGTATCAATGTGCCATGTGTGCAGGTATACTTTACAAGTGTCTTGTCAACGCTTTGCGACACTGCTTTATTCGTAATTGCCATTCACTTTAAGATGCCTTTTGTTATTCTTTGTTGTAAGGCTGCCGTCTTTTGGTAAGGCGCGAAAATCCTCTGATAGATGTCAGATAAGTGGTTGTGTGGTGGGAAGTTATGAAGGTCTTTGTACTTTGTGAAAATGAGCATGTGTACAAAAGGTGGAACATGTGGTACTTTTGGGTTCCAAACCGAATTTGCGTCTAGATGTTGTTTTACATGAAAAGTTGATTGCATAATATATGAGTCTTATAGAAAAATCCGATAATTGTCCGTGCAATCAAAAGACCGGTTACTGAAAAAGTTAGAAAGTCACTACTCCTACTGGGTGAAAAGGTGTGGGATGAATTAACTATAGAGACCTAATTCTCCCCAGAGGTAGTACTTTCAAAGCAAGGATAAAGGAAGAACTAAAACTGATATACAAAACACTAGGATAAACAAATGATAAGATCTGATATGTAGGCCTATGAAATATTTTCCTAAATTGACAATATATATAATATCGCACTCATTGTACATATTAATGTGCCATCTTGAATGTTTTCATTTGTAAATTGCCTGTATTAGGAGATCAAAAAAGAGGATGAAGTAATTCTTTAATATCTATCTACATGAACAGTGCATATATACATATGGTAAATATGGCCTTATAAAAAATGTGTACCTTTTTTCTTCTTTTTTTGTATTTGTCTTCCGTGTCTCTGTATGGTCCTGTATTGTGCCGTATTTAATACTTTGTTGTGACTACTATGTGGAAGAATGCCTATGGTGAATATGCACGTCCTCTGTATCTATTGTAAATCAATTTTAAAAATTTACTTTGAACAAAATTGTACTACTGCCAGATGACTCTCATTGGTTGTGATCAGTAAATCATATTTATGTGATCCTAATAAAAGTGCAATCAAGTATTTTTTCCTCAAACACAAAGGACAACCACCCATAGGCCACATGCACTTTGGTAATGATAACAGGTGCAACAAGATTTTAACCCGATCGAAGCAGACGACATTTTTACGATGTCGTCAGGAATTGACGCGGGACTTGTTGTGCCCCGGGCGTCGATAACGCGGCTATCGCGAGGGGCGTTTCTCGGAGGCGTGGCCTTGGAGGCCTTACAGGTGGACGTTATCTCAGTAGTAGGGGCCGGCGACGTCTGATAGGGTCACTTGGTCCGTATCTCTGAGGTGATAAGTCGCTCGTTAGCGTCACTGCGGGGATGCTAAGACGCGGACGTCGCACGTGTGACAGATGATAACATTCACAGGTCGAGGCTGGGGAGCGACAAGCTTGTCCTACCACACATAATAAAAATTATATTTCCACACTAATGTCTGCAAATCTATTATTAAACCAGGTTGTGTCCACTTATATATCGCACCCCAAATATTGCCGTATTCATGACAATACCTGACGTAATAATTTAAGAGTTTCACTAGAACCAACGAGTACATAAACTATACTCGTTGCTTGAACGGAGGAAAAAGAAAGTAGCATTGATATTATGACTTGGGTCATGCTTGCACATGTACCGTATCTCGTTAGTGGATGTGACAGCATGATGGGTGCGCATTGTACGGTGTACGCCGATAACTCGTATTTGTAGTCCAGTCTAGCAGGTGGATATAACTTATTTACTGAACACCATCGTAAACTATTATGAAATTTCCGAATATTCAATTATTTTATGTATCCATGCCAAAGTTGATATTATGTAAAAGAAAAAGAAAAAAATTATACATGCATACGGTGTTTTCCACGTCACTCGGCCAGAGAACTCATGCCTATCGTAAAACTGGATGAGTTTCAATCTTGGCCACCGTATTCCACGACTGGAGTTTGGCAAAGTGACTTCATGAGGCGAAGCCGAGTGAAGTCCGGAGCCAAAATTTCAGGAGTGGAATGCGGTGGCCAAGATTAAAACGAATCAGGTTTTGATTTTATCCTACCCTATCTCCTCGTTTTTGGAATATTACGTGATAATAATGCTGTATGCCACTAGTGGCATATAGGCCTATAACTCCGTATGCCAGTCAGCGTGGCATACGGAAACACAATGTTAAGCCTATGGGATTTTATATTAGGGGTAGGATAAATACAAAGACACCCCACATGAATTACATTTCCTCATATTATCTAAATATGTATGCATGTATTTAGGTACTAAATTGAAAAATTTGCATCAACATAATAGAGATAAGTGAAATTTCAACAAGCTGATGTGAAACATAAAGAATATATGAGGAAGACCATGCGGACAGTACCACGAGTCGACCCTATCGTTGTGTACCGTAACATTGAAAGGACTTCTACTTTAGTTAAAACAACAGAACTATAGACATTTACCAATTTATTGAAACATTGACGAGACTAGTTCGATAGGAGAAATTATACAAGTTATGTTCTGCTACGATATAGGTTACCTCATTCAATATATAGATAAACAAAGGATGAACCTTATTTGAATTCAATCCGAAAGTGAAAATATAAGGGTGTCAACTATTAACATAGTTCATAAGGATAACTTCACTACTATACCACAATAGAAAATATTCTAAAACGGAGCATAACCACAATGTTGTAAATGGATTCCCCAGCATCTGACTCTCTTCTTACTTACCAAGGAAACAAAAAAACAAGATTGATTTGTCTTTATCAAAACCTACAAGATGTACCTTTCATTATCTAAATACCTCTAACGACTTATAAGGTGGTATTTCTTCAAAACCCATCTTCAATTGGATCAATACTAAAACTAAATGCTCACTAACTGATCAGCAGTTTTAGTTTTCATAGTTATCCTTTAAATATCATCTAAATTTTCTATTGAGAACATCCTATATGTATAACAGATACGGTCCAGGCAAACAGGTGACATTTTCCTCATTGCAATCATTCATAGTATGGTAGAGTCGATAAAGAGAAGAAGGGGAGGGGACCCTGGTTGACCTCACACTAATAAGTCTCCATTGAGGATTTATCAACGTGCAGTTTAACGGCAGCCTCCTCCCCTGCAGTGAACCCTATGGAGGTAACAGGTTAGCAGCATGGGTGCCCTGTAACTGAGAACATTTTAGGGTAAAGCTGCGATGGCCAGGGTCGCAAAGTGTGAACAACTCGGGAGACGTTGATGCTAATTGCGGCAGGCAATCAGCCTTCAAATGGGCGGCGAGGGTGAGGGGGTCCCAGCCACTGTGTCATTCGAGGAGAGAAAACGATCCCTTGCGGGCAGACCAGGGCGTGAGATGAGTGACAGCGTGCTGGCAATAGGATACACTCGAGGAGCAACCACAGTCAGGTTCACCTAGAGGTCCTCCCTCCTAGAATTTTCTCCCTGAAGAAACTGTGATTAAAGAAATTGTGAAATTAAAAAATCAACATAGAGAGAGAGAGAGAGAGAGATGATCACAAATGGTCCATTGCTTTCTCCAATCCATTGCCAGTCAAGGTTTGTAAATTCAGTCGATAGTTATTCTCCAGAAAATTCGATATTTCTGCTTCTTACCCTTAGATCCAGATTCTCAGACTACTCAGACCAGAGGGAACTGCTACTCAATCCCAACTTTATCTGTAATTAACCTTATACTTATACGGGAATTCAATAATTTACAATGTATGTCCCTGGTCACATTAAGTTACTGTTTGCATCAGTCTATGACGAGAGGGTATTGTCACCAAACACTATAGAATTCCATTATCTGTCATACAAGTTAGTTGGCAGACATTTATTATTAGAGCGTGGTTACACGCGCTATATACGTTGCCTATTAAAGGTTAGAGTCCTCACACACACTTTCAGCGTGCTGAGAAAGATCTATCCCTTCACTATCTTCGTTTTATTCACTGTGATAGTGGGAAAGGAGCAGGGTGCCAGCATCTCAGGGTCTCGAAGGCATGCCCAACTGACCATGACCAATCACTAGAGACCAATATACATCATTGACCCACTTGTGCTGACGTGTTTGGATCGTAGACTCAGTCGGTTGCAGAAATGGGTTGAGTGGGTGCAAGTGGGTTACAGAAAACTATCCATAGACTGGATGTAACTGAAACCTTTTATTATCATTCATTCATAATTGCACGCTCATTCATCAATGATGAACATTCTATTTGCTCGTAGTTTCTAGAGGGGACTAGCTGCAGACACTCAGTGTTATCTACAACCTATAAAAGAATTAAATTGTCAATATGCCATACAAGCTACTATCAAACACCAAACAAAGGAAATCTAATTTAAAACATTTTCTGATTGAAACATTCATAAACTTTAGATATATTATTCGGCAACAATCTGAATGGTGGATAGTCTTCTGGATTCAAATAGCTGTGGCTGTTTGCGGTCATTTGGAGCATAAAACATTAGATCTTGATTTCACACATCATGGTCTCTATTCTGCTATGAAACCTGCCCTCCCCGGGGGAAGACTTGATTTCCATATCCACTGGTATCATTGAGACAAGGTTTACCATGCACATGGATTATTGTTACAAATGGTGAATGTAACGTACTGGTTCATCACACCATTTGTCTCGTTCCGAAACACATGTCTTTGGTCAAGAGTGAAAAACTTGGAACCAAGGTCACAATGATTTTATCTTACCTACTCTCATTACATTCCACGCCCATCAACTGTCAGGGATGCAGGTTCAAGTGACTTTCCTCACAGTTCCAGAAATCTCACATTCCTATGCTCTATACCAAAGCATTCAATTTCGGGAGATGCAGTGATCATGAATAATAGGATTCAAATGACACTTCAGGAATGGGCCTGTAATTTATCAATATAGTATAGTGGAAATCATTGTTGTTGCTGTTTTTGTTGTTGTTATTGTTCTTCTTCTTCCTCCTCCTCCTCTTCTTCTTCTTTTTCTTCTTCTTCTTTTTTTTTCTTCTTCTTCTTCTTCTCTTCTTAATCCTCTTTCTCCTCCTCTTCTCCTGGAGTTTGGGGTTAAACTGAATAGTTAATTACCCGAGGTACTTACCTAGTACTGAAGGGGAATTGATGTTCCTACGAGCCTAGGGCTATGATGTAGCCCCAGGATAACAGGGAAGATGAACTATGTGATTAGTCAGTAGTTTGAGCAAGAATACCGCTTGATAAATATAAAATTTTTATGGGAATGCGATAGAAAATTGATTTTCTTGTAGGTGGAATGATATGGGGATGGATGGTGGGTCCCTGTTATCCTGGGGCTACATCATAGCCCTAGGCTCGTAGGAACATCAATTCCCCTTCAGTACTAGGTAAGTACCTCGGGTAATTAACTATTCCTACTCACTACGGACTATTTTCTGTCGCCCCAGAATACAGGGAAGATTTTTAAAGTGCGAAAATTTTATGTTTATCTATTTCATTCCCATAGTATTTTAAGAAGTATGAATTAATTATTCAGCGTAAAACAATGTTTTTCATATAATCTTTTTATTTCAGAAAAGATCATTTTCACATTTAATGTTCAATATCGTGGAATTTGTTTTCCCGACCTTCATTGATAATGGTTATATATACCTTTATCTTTGCCTCTCGAGGTAATGGTTAAATACTTCTTAAAATGGTAAATTGGTTAAAATACATCTTAATATCGTAATAGCACTAAGAATAGCACTAAGTTAAAACTTTTTATAGTTGAATCACATTAATTGGTACATGTTAAAATCACAGGTATGCATTTGGCACCATGTAGTATAAGTATAATCAATTTACTTGTACATTGTCCATGAGGTGAATAATTGTTAATGATAAAATCTTTCAATAACAATCATTTTGTTGTCTACAACAAGTGTATAGGATAGTATAATATCAGTATAGATATACATATGTTTGTAAAGAAACCAATTCTTTGCTCTGAGAAATGTTGGTACTTATTTATAAAGTATCTATGCATTGTCTTCTTGCAATGCTTGAGCTACTGTTATTTCTTTTTGTTTGCTTTCAATTTTCTTCTTGTAGTGACGGGCCATGGTGGTTTCACACTTCCATGACCCGTACGCGAGCAAAGCATTCGTTTTCACACCCAGTTTAGCACCTGCAGAAGTTCCTGCTCCCCTTGTGGAATGTGCTGAATACTTGGAAGTGTCAACACCACAAAGGGACAAGGTGTGAATGACGTAGCGTGAGACCGTGTCTCTGTGAACGGGCCTGTGTGGCCTCTTGTACGATATCACCAATTGTTGTGAGGTTCTTAATTCTTGCGTAGCTAAGAGGTAATCGTCCAAAAGTTGAACAATGCATATGTTTTTACACTTTGGGAATGGTTTTAAAACGATTGTTTTGAGTGATTCCCCTGTTTTTGCAGTTTTCATTAATTGGGTAAGTACAAAGGATTTACTTCCGTTCTCCAGTGTTGTTAATTGGTCAATTGAAAGGGCGGTCACTGCTTGGCCTCGTTGGCCGGAGATAATCAAGAAAAGTAAAACGAATTTTTTCGTGATCATTTCAAGTGAAAGGTTTTTGTTTTCACCCCAAGTTTTGAATGCTGAAAAGACAATTGAAACGTCCCAAAATTGATGGTATTTGGGTTTTGGGGGTTTTCTTAGATATGCAGACCTGATGGCTCTTTTTACCCAGAAAGAAGAACCAATTGTTTGACCATTCTGTAAGGTAGGGAGTAAAAAGGAAAGTGCACAGCGGGCAGTGTTGATCGAGCCATAGGCGAAACCATCGTCCGAAAGTTGTTTTAAGAATTTACAAACCTGAAAAATTTCGGGATTAAGTTTATCTACGTGTTGTATATTACAGAACTTCTCCCATTTCTGGAGATACGTATTATACGATTTCTTTGTGTTTGGCTGCCATGATTCTAACAGAAAGTCTGCTGTGTCTTTATCACAATTTTTTGTTTCAACCAATTTTTCGCTTACAAAATTGAAATAATTAGTGGTAACCCTTTTTGGAACGTGTGTTGTTGGGAGGTTGGAAGGATGAGATTGTTTTTCTTCCTTCCTATTCTTCTGGTCTGCTTTGCTTGGTTTTTTAACTGCGTATACCAGACTGCGGTTGGCCAGTCTGGGGTGACGAGTGCAATCCATCTTGGTGTGTCTGTTCTTGTCTTTTTGAGGACTTTCAGAATTAAGCTGAAAGGGGGGAAGGCATATCCTTTTATGTGGTTCCAAGAAATAGAAAAAGCATCAAAATGGCTAGCCATTGGGTCTGGCTTCCATGAACAGAAATAATCACATTTCGCATTTCTGAAGGAAGCAAATAAGTCTATGTCCGGTAAACCTACCCAGTCTATGATCTTTGAATATACTCTGTCTGATAATTGTAATTCCAAATTATCTTTAAATTCTCTAGATGCTGTGTCAGCGAGTGTATTTTCTACTCCTGGGAGATGTGATACTGTGAGCCAGTTATCCGTTTTTTCGGCCCATTCCCAAATTGAATTTGAAATGGTATCACATGGTATTGATTTTACTCCACCTTGTTTGTTTATATATGCCATGGCCGTGGTATTATCTGTTAAGATGTGTATTAGGTTATTCTTTGTACGGCAGAAACTTTTTAAAGACAATTCTATTGCTTTTAACTCTAACACGTTTATGTGGTCTAATTCGTGTTCCTCCCATCTTCCACCTATCGATATCCCTTGTGAGTGTGCGCCCCAGCCTTCTAGGCTGGCGTCTGTTGACATTTCTATGTCTGGGGTTAAAGATCTTATTTTTCTCTTCGAATTTTGAATGTGTGTTAACCACCATTGGATATTGTCTTTTCCTTTTTGGGAAATTGTCATTGTTTTGTCGTATTTACCATAATTATTGACTAATGCTGCATTTTTGTCTCGTTCTAACTTCTTTATGTGTGATAAACCGTAGTCTATTGCGGGGGTATATGCTATCATTAAACCCACCAACATTGCGCATTCGCGTATTGTCACGATTTGTTTCCCCAGAATTTCGTTTGCGCTGTTCCTGAATTTCTGTATTTTGTTGTCATTTAATGTTACTTCTAGCTTTTCGGTATTTATTATAAATCCCAAAAATTGTATTTCCTTCGTTGGGGTACATACAGACTTGCCGGGGTGTACTACAAAACCTAGAAAATCTAGGGTTTTTGCCAGCAATTGTACTGTTTTTTGGCACTGAAGTTTTGTGTTGGCGATTACAAAGGAGTCGTCAATATATCCGAAGCAATTACCTCCTTGCCTTCGGACATATGCGAATACGGGGTTCAACAATTTTGTGAAAATGCGTGGGGCGCAGGCTAGGCCATTGGGTAACACAGTGTATTGGTACAGTTTGTTGTTCCATTTAAACCTGAGGTACTTTCTGTCCGATTGTTCGATAGAAATCGAATAATAGGCGTCTTTTAGATCGATTGACGCCATGTAATCATCTCTTTCTATCAGATCAATCGCTGTTGTGAATGTAGACATTTTGAAGTGCTGGTATGCAATGTGTTTGTTCAACTCAGTTAAATCTAAAATAACCCTTATGTTGTTTTCTGGCTTTGGTCTCGTAAATATGTTTGAGATCCATTCCCCGCTGGTATGGGAGGTTTCTTCTACAATACCTTTGTTTAACATCGTTTCAATTTCGAGATTTACCTTTTCAATTTCGTCTTTACGCAATTTGTACGGTTGGGGTACTTTCATTTGTTCTGGTTTAGAAATGAAGTCTAGTTTTACACCTTTAACATGGTTAAGAATCCATTTATCTTTGGTAATGGTACGCCAATTGTTTGTATAATTACTTGTTTGGCCTGCTCTGAATGTGTTCGGAGTATGTACCAACTCGTTTCCTAGTTCAATGGACAATCGTTGTGTTTCACATACATTTTCATACAATTCACATACCTCTTCTATTTCTTTTTCTGTGTCGGACTCTGTTGTTGCTGAGTCTGCGATCTGTTGTTGTTGTTGTTGTTGTACCAGGATTTCTGGTACTGGTTTCCGCTGTTCTGGTAATTGTTGTTGTACCCTTGGTTGTATCCCCCTCCTCGCTGATTGTTGAAGCGTGGCTGGTGGTTGTATCGACCGCCCCGAAACCCCACTCCTTGGTTATTGTACCTGCGTCCTCCGCGTTGGTGGAGTGGTTTCGTTTGCTTTGATTTTTCTGATGATTGTGGTTTGGCTAATAGCTTCTTAGCCATTTTTTCCCCCTTCTCTACCTCTTTGACGGAAGTGTTAACATCACCGAAGAGGCTCTTTGTGCTAAGTGGTGCGTTGATGGTCGTGTCCGCTAAGTCCCGTGCCAGTTTAGGGCGGAAGGCTTCCCGTCGTCTCTTTGTTATTAGGGAATTCGCTATGAAGAGGAGTCTTATTCCGTCCACTGCGGATTCAGACGCCTTGTTGAGTTCCTCGTCCTCTGCTCCTCGGTTAAACGCAAGTTCGAGGAAAGGTAGAAATGCTGAGAAAGAGGCCATCATGGCCTGTGTGGCGTGTACTAATTGTAGATCCATTTTCTTTAAATGAGAGTCAATCTCCTTGGAATTTTTGAATCCCTCGTCCATTAGGGGTACAGCCATGTTGTGCACGTTCAATGGCGGTGGGTATTTTTCCGTGAGTGCTTTTGCATCTTTGACTTCTATTTGTGCGTTGTGATATGAGTCAATGAGACCCGCCAAAGAGTCATCGATAGCTGGTGATGATTTTGGCTTGTCTATATCCGCAAACCTGGAAATTCCGGCCGAGGTAATTGCTCCAGGTTTGGCAGTGGCGAAATGGTCCTTCTTCTTTTCCTTTGTCTCTGCGGTAGCGGCCTCATTAACAGTCGCGTCCCCCTTAGCATCCTCCTCCACAGGGGGTTGTTGTTTTAGGGGTACGGGGTTCACCCGCGTCCCCTGCACGGGTTCCGCTTCACTTGCGTTGTTTTCGGAATTCGTTTCTGCCACTTTTTCGTTATTAATTTGCGGATTTTTTACCGTAGATGTATCTGGTATCGTCATCTTCCAATTCAAATTTGGTTGAAGCACGGTATTAGTGAAAAGCGACTGGAGGAATTGGAGTCCCAATCCTCCTTGAAGAATCGCTTGGGGGTCCGTTAATGGCGTCTCCTGCCTGCTCCTCTGTCCTGGTGTGAGGCTACACCTTGTGCTGCGTTCACTCTCCGCGTGGGAGACGTGTGATGAGCTTTCACACTCAGAAGGTGTTGCAATTACGCGACGAACCTTCTTAGTCATTCTCTTTTTCCTGGGTCTCTGCTCTTCTACTGAGGAGTCAGATTCCGAAAGGGGGTGTCTCTTCGAACCCTTTTGTTGACACTCAATGGCGGCCATTGCTGGTCCCTTTGAGGTGGAGGGTATCGGTGAATCGTCCTTGGATTTTTCCGCGGATTTTTCATTTTTCTTAATTAGTTCAGCCTTCGCTTGGAGTGCCGACATCATGCATGCTAGGAGTTAGACTCTAATCCAATGATTGAGTATAATCCCGTATTCTTAAGTAGGTAGGAGTTGAGGCCAGCCTCTACCCTACGCAGCGATGCTGCAACGAAAAAACAAACCAATTGGTTAGTTTTTTGTATAATAACGAATTAAAAACATACCTAAAACAAGTAAAGGTATGTCTAATTTGTTAATTGTAACAAATGACATAATTGCGGTAATTAAAAGTAATTAATAATGGGATTAACCCTTACCTTGCTCTGTTATACGTCTGACCTCTCTCGGTGTTCGCGCGTTACTGACTAATCACATAGTTCATCTTCCCTGTATTCTGGGGCGACAGAAAATAGTCCGTAGTGAGTAGGAATTAGGCACACCTTTCGGGGAATTCGATCCGCTCCAGTAGATTGGTTTTCGGGTTAAATGTAGTCTCAACCTGTTCAGATATCCCTAAAAGCATGATAGATCATCTGTACCCCAAACAACACACCACTGCCCTCTTTACCAGGTTATCGGATGATTAATGTCTCGAGCTACCTGCACTAGTCTCACCTGTTACCTAGCCTCCCAGTAATCAATGAGGATTCACCCCTTTTAGGGTACACACAACTTGTCAAGGTCACACCAAAACGGGCTTATAGTGAAGCCCGGTCAAATTCACCTCAACTCAAGGTTAAAGGTGGCTTCTTTGAGCTTGCATAAGAATGGTTGGCGAGGTGGGTGATGGGTGTGGCGGGGGCTATAGGAGGTATATGGGCGAAGGTAATGTGTAGAGTGGGTGGTGTTATTAGCATAGCACCAAACTGACAGGGTGTGGATAGTTAGGACAGTAGGGGCCCTCCCTACTGAGGTTTGTTGGCGGTCCACTGTGCGCCACCAATGGACATCAGCAGAGGGGTGTTCCATGGTGTGCCGCCATGCATGGAATGACTGACCCCTCCCTGTAACCCTCCCACCCTACCCTCCCCCCTCCATGGGCGCGGGTCCTTCTCCTTTGTCATCGTCAACGCTTCTGTTGATGGATCTGGTGTCAGGGAGAGGTCAGTGCAGCCCGATAATGCTGACCTCAAGGTGCCATGTTATGGCATGTATTGACTTTTCATGTGAACCGCGTTCAGGGGCTGGGGTTGGTGGGTTGGGCGTGTGATACGTCGGAAACGGTGGAAGTTCACGTGACTTTAGTATTCAAGAGTTCATGGATATCTTTGGGTGGATATCGCTATTCGATTAGAGGTATTAGGATTCTCCCGATAACTAAAGATACACCCTATGAATGTTAGGGTACAGTGTAATTCAACCATGATATCTTTGTTGAGTTTAACATCTGAAGTTGAATGCGGAACAAGGTTTCGTTGGCGAAATACCAAGCTCTACAGGTAGATGTCTTCAGGTATATAAAGTATGGACTTGCTATTTTATTTTCTAAACAGAGCTCATTTGGTCCTGGCTCTTAAAGTTAAACATATGATACTGGCTAAGAATTGCTGAAGATCGGAGAAGTCTGGTTGCAAAATTTGTAATTTTTGTAGTCACCATAATTGGTGATCACTATAATGGGGAGTTACTCTGCCTGCCGTTGCCTTGAATGTCAACTATAGCAGTTAGGTTTGTTTTTACAAGATCAACACTGAACTAGAAAGGTGATATAATTATGTAAATGTATATGGACCTTGGTGTTCATATAGGGATTAGTACATGCATCAACGACTTTATATAGCCAATCATGAGAGGGCTTTATTTATCCTGAGGGATACATAGGCACGAAGACCTTTTTGAGCGTATCTCTCAGCCATACGATAAACAGTAATTTTACCTTTTTTTTTACAAACAGATGGCACTTCCACAGTGGGGACCAATAATTTGATAAACATCAACCATGTGGACGAATGCAATATCGTCCTTCAATATTATGATCAACCTAAAATAGTTGAGGATACATATAGACTAATACATTGAGTGTTTGCTCCTTGTTTATCATAAAGACTATCGCCGTGGGATGAGGGTATGAGGGATATCAGAGAATGGCGGGAAACGATCGTATCCATATATCTCAACGCCTTCTCGGAACCCTTCACCCCTTAACGCATACTGGTGAAGGGGCAAAGCGCCCCACCTTGTATTCTCCGCAGTACTCTACTGACAGGTAAAGGTGAGGTCCTTCAGATGTTGGCACTGTCCTCTGGGTCGGTCAGCCAACTCCGACCAGATTCTACACAATAGCTGGAGAAAGGTGCCAAACTAAGCCTCGGCAGGGACACCACGGCTGAGTGAACACCATCTGAGTACTCTCCGAGTGTTCTCCGCATATAGACTATAAGCTACGTCATAGGGGGTGTGAGAGGGTAGGGGTAAAGTGGTATGTCTTCTTGAAATACAGTTCAATGTTCCACCAGTAACATTTTACACAGCAGTGAATCACTAAACGCATGTCACTATATGCCATGTTACGTCCATAATGCAAGCATAAATGATTTTCAATAAAGGGTTACAACAATGACTCAAGATACAAATTATGAGTTGTAAGAAATCCTCAGGGTATAGTCTGGCACATTAAATTAGGGGTGCATGGTGGTGGATAGAATAGATGGCGAACTGCAGTGTAATTAGTCCTTACTCAATGCATATACAATGTGTACCAAATACTTTTGATCACATCTATAATTCAAATGTGTGTCAATATCTGTACATCCATGGTCAACAGTGTAACAGGATCATTATCAGCCTTCTTCGAACCAACCTTAATTTAGTTTTTTTGTAGCACACGTAATCCCTTAATGTACAATGTGAAGGGTCAAACAATCAATGCATGAATTGTGTATTTACATGTATAGGTTGGAAATATATGTGTGTATTTACAAATATATACACAGTAAGTAAAATGTAATATGCATGTGCATGTAAGTGCGTGAGATGTGCCATTACATAAGCATAACATCTACCAAAAAGACTATGCTAGACTATCCTAAATACAAAATGTATTTCATAAAATGCTTACAACCTTCACTTACGTGAGAGATAGAGCTGTATATGAAATGCATGAAACCTAGTTCCCGCCAAGAAAAAGGCGAGGAAAATCACATTTTACCCACGTTATCCTAATCTGCAATCCAATCTCCCCATACAAAACCTCTTCACGAAGCAGACCATTTAGAATTACTCTTCATCACACTAAGCGTCCCCTCCACTGTATTTATGAACAAAAATAGTCTGTAAATCTCATCTTTGGGCATGGTCTACTGGTCCCGCTTGTAGCATGATCTCTGACACTAGTCCTAATAACATCAGTTATAAGTACCACGCCCCACTGACCAGGCGAAACTCATTCATTGACAGGGCACTCGTTGGTTCTACATGTCCAGTCCAGTGGTCAAGGCGGTCAGGCAGGAGTGACATGCTGTAGGACAATGAGGCACGGGCCGGGCGTGGCTGGCGCATCCCCGGTACTCATCCCCTGGAGGAGGGGATAATCCCTGGATTCATTCCCGCCCACCTCTCGCCAACACCGGGCCCTTGAACCTGTCCCAAACACGGTGTCTGAAGGCCGCAGGCGACATGCCATCAGGTCTGTATGGCACTAGACTATGGAAAACCGCTATGATAATTATTCGAAAATCCGTCTAGGATGTATGAAACTAATCTAGGAAGTTTACATTAAATATCAAATCAAGTATATGTGACTTGATACAAATGTTGCCAGTTTAACAACTGAAAATGCCTTATTGGAGGTATATCCGATAAACTATGATGCATGGACGGCATTTGGAATTCCACTTAAGATATTTTCTAGATTTTGGATCAGGATAATTCAAAATTTGCTGATCTCAGAAATATTGAATAAAATATATATATTGATATGTATATGATGTTTTAAAATCACGAGGAGCGTCCAGGAGGGTGGGAAGTCCCAGATGTTAAGTTATTGTGGGTTCTGGTAGGTGGCAGATGAATCTTATAAGTTTTAGTAGAATTACTTGGCAATTTAACAGTTACCTCTAATTTCAATCTGATATATTGTCTCGTTACTAAGAGTGTATTCTGATCAACTAATTATGAATTTCTCAATTTATATCTTAGAGTATACAGTATATCCATATTGAATATAGCAAGCCGTCTTTAATTGAATTCCAGGTATGGATATGCTTTAGCTAAAACCAATATCTATAAGTCCGGCGGCAATGGCTAGTAAAACGGCTTGTCATAGTTGACTCACATGTTGTGGATGCCATTAAAACTGAGCATCATTGTGCGTGCAGACGGCGAGCAAACTGTAAGTGGCTTAGTATCAGGAGCGGAATCCGCTTTCTGTGTTGGGTGTGGGTGTTGTAATGGAGGAGGCCCATAGAGCCATGTGTACAGAGAAGGACGCCTGGCTGCTTAATCCTTTCTCCTTAATCCTTTCTCCTTTCCACTCATGTCGCCCCCTCTTCCCCAACCTTTTCCTCATTGGAGGTCCCCATCTTTAGTACCCTGGTGGAGAGGAGCGGTAAATCGATCTGGTCATTTTCTGTGCCCTGTCCATTCCCCTGACAGTAAAGGATTTCTCCTAACGACAATTCAGGTTATTCAGATCTATAGAAAAAATGATGTTTTAATCCTAGTTCTGGGTAGTGAAAATGGGAATACATGCATAGTGGGACTATATGACTATAGACTGTAATTTCTATAAAGTTCCTTAGGGATGATTTTGTAACTGACTCATGTCCATATGTTCGGCGAGGGACTACCAGAAAATGCATAAGAGATCCAAATCACTCACATCAGCACTCTACACATTATAAACATGTAAAGTACCTATGACGTCAGCAGCGATAACATGGCTGGCATTCTCATTCGTCTTTGTCTCTGTGTACAGGAGTTACTCTCTTGGTTCGGTCATGCTTCAGGAATTCCCCGCTCTATTTTCTAGATTACATCCCTACATTCACGCCTCATCCCTCAATCCCCTCTCACTTCCCCGAAATATTCTCTAATCTAGAATGATTTCTTTCTTTTGACACTCGCTTTGTAGCTCTGAGTAGCTCGGAAAAGTGACCGGGCGACTAACTGGTTTGACCCAATACCATAGCTGCTATTCATCTGACGCAGGCAGAGAATGTCGACATTTTCACAGGATATCTATACAAATGGCAACAATGCATATTGAATTCTCACAATAAAGACATATAGATAAACCCAAGAGCCTAGTGTTGTAAGAGAACAAAAACCTTTTTATACAGAATGTGGGCAGATTCATGGATATTTTTCTAAAGGCTGAAAAGGGGCATCAGTTTAGTTGTACAGGAACGGCCTTACTTATCATAGCTGGTAAAATGCGCAAATATCAAAAGAGTTTCATCTATTACTTTTTTCAATTGCATACTTATATCCATGTTCGGAGACGTACACTGTATATATGCCCTTATATCTCTAGATATAATCATATTACAGTCTGTTGTATACACGACCCTAAGCTAGAGGAACATTAGCTTTGGTGTATGTTCACCTTGTGGTATGCTATGAGATATCACCTCAGATTAGCATCTTGACAAGGATGTAGACACAGTGACATCATTTAGACAAGGCTCCGCTGTGGCAAAAGGACAATATACTTTTATTGGCTGTTATATGAGGCGTGGTGATGGTCAAATAAACACACTGATCACTGAGAGTGTGACACGCCTGATAACGACACGCCCACGTGTTAATAAACACCTTGACACCATGCCAGGTTAAGTTAGTTGTTGATCTGTTTACACATCTTAATACACAACCCTGCCCACGCATCAGTTGTCTTGTTATTGTGCAGACCCCACCTCAGGGATTACATCTCTTTAGGTTTAACTTGGTCAATTGCTGGACGTGATGTATATATTTATGCTGATCATTTCACGTGGATCTGGGTTTCTGGGCTGAATTTTGCAACAACACATTAAACGCCCACAGACCTAGAACATCTGGCAACCAGAAAATAGATCGATCTATCCTGGGACTGGTTGCACAAATTGTTAGATCATTGAAGTTTGATGGACTGATTAAGCTGATATTGATAGTCTGCGATGTTGGCGATGAAGATATCAATTTTGGGATTTCAGAATCCCTGGCTTGCCAACACACAGAGGTATACATGTACTATCCAGGAAGAGGAACTATAATCTAGCTGTCTGGCACTCCTTCGTGGTGGTTATATATAAACACATGCTGCATCTATATCTATAAACCAGGGCCCAGATCCTAGAATTAGTCACAAGGAACTCTTTAGGAAAATACGAATTTCGTCCAACCTTCAACACCCACTTCAGAACACAAAGATGTTGTGAATCAGCATCAATGCAAATATTTATCTATCATAATCTAATACATGTATCATATAGCATTTCATTCTGGTATTTATTTCAACAATACAATATCATCTGAATATTCGTGGATACAATTCTCAGGATCCAGTTTAGAAACAAGCCCCCTGATTCTGATACGTGAGGTGTCATTATGACATTTATATTCCCGGATCTCCATGATACCTATGGTGTCATGACACTTGGCAAATATACACCCGCCGATACCCAGCTCCACGTGCTGCGCATGCGCCATGACCAGGCCCTACGCGCATGACGTAACAATAACAAACGTCCGTGTCAGATCCGGGCGATGGAACCCTGGGGGAATCGCGTGCGGAGAATCGGGGTCAATTAATGGAGCGTCAGTGTCTCACTGAGTTGCCTTTTATCAGCGCCTTCTGAGGTTTATCTTTGCACATGTGACATATGTCACGTAGCGAATGTAGTGGGAGGGGCGGGTGAGAGGAGCAGGTCGAAATGCCTCAGTATCATCATGTGAGATGGTGCGCGCCGAAAGTAAATAGATCATTCCCTGTGTGCCGTATGTTACCAATGTATCGAGATTCCACTTTTGGAGCACACTTTCTGGATAATTACACATATACATGCACATATAAACATATATAGGCCTAGATGTTTTGTTTTTGTTTGTCTAGAAAACGATTCAAAAACGTAAACAGGTTAGATGATTACAGTTGTTTGTCATTCAAATCATGACTATATGTTTTAAATACACATGCTAGAGAAACTGTAAAAAGCCAAATAGTGATAGAACAATAAACTGGTATATATAATCACAAATGTTTACCATGATTATAGTTTTGCAGGCTCTAATACAAGGAATAAAAGCTATGATCCTCATCTTTGCGCGCCTCTACTGGCATATTTTCTAACAGCGGGATCCTTCTGCTGACCACCTAAGCTTTCCCCCTGGTGGCAGGTTGGGCAGTTAACGTCCGATCCAATTAGGGAGTACTTTCTACACCAGGGTCTGAGGAATAAATCTAAAGCACACGGTGGCGGCGTCTTCAGAGACGGGCAGTGATTGGCTCCAGGTTGGTGTGTCAGAGGTGGTCCCTACCACTCTATCAGAGGAACCTTTAAATTAAAGTCCTAATATAGAGATCAGAGTCACTCATGAATACAGACTGGTCGAAAGATCCGGCTATACCTTACAGGAAGATACGTATGGTTACTGGATGGATAGACAGGGGGAAATTTGTGTTTCTAAAGAATTTAATTTTAACATACGTACTCGTATTTCAATTGTTTTCTTTTTTCATCTCTCAATAAGTTAATGTAACATCCAATTTTACAGCATTGTGGTACTGCAGACGCTCTGCAATGACAGTTGTAAAAGAAAAAGTCTTGTATCCTAACAAAATGAATCATGGCAACTGAATCTGTTCATGTCACATTTGAATACAGTTCTTCATTAAGCTATACATGATATACTTTAGATGAACTTGTTCTGATTATAGAAAGAGAGGCTATGTACTAGGACTATATGAAAAACACGGCAGAACACCTGTTTCAATGAGTTGATTATTCTCATCAATCATGTTTGATGCTGAAAAGAATACCCACATCGGCCAAATCTGACTGACGTCTTGATGCTTTTATTCTGATTAGAGATAATTGTACCCGTCTCGACCCACACTAATCGCTCCTCCAGCTGATAGGGCCACCTCTTATCTCCCTACACCCTGGAGAAGCGTGCCGTCTTCGCCTCCTGTAACCCAGACCAGCTGGAGTAGTTGTAGTTCCGCGTCTCTCCTGCAGGGGTCACTTCGGTGGCAGATCGCTGGAGCGTAGCGGACACGCCCCCAGGAGAAAACGAAGCGTCCTGCTGTGGGTAAATTGGGAAATTTGCCGCTTTAATTAGCGTCATAGATTAGTCATCAAATCCAGAGTGGGAGGAGATATTCTTACACTGATGTCCATATATATGTGCGCGTCACGAGCTGCCCTAAAAAGTACACGTGTAGTGATTGGATGGTGAAGGTATGTGGTTTCTACTCTAGATGAAGAGGCCAGAGCAGGGTAGGTTGCAAATAAATATGTTTACAAGTATAAGCTGACTTATATTTATGATTCAATGACTAACGAATCACGAATATAATTGAATGCATTTTGGGGATAAGTTAATTAGAGTATCAGTATCTATATCACAACACACTTATACATGTGTATGGCTTACTTGTTTGTAGCTGAACTTCTTGAAATCAGAAAACACAATATTGATTTATATACACTATTTCTAAAGATTGAAATAGGCCTGGGTAATCAAAATCAGGTGTCTTTTCCACGAATCTGTTCACTTATAATGCCGTGTGGTAAACAGAATTCAAAAGCTTATTCGGGGAAAACCTTTCGCGTAAATCATACATTATAAATGCAAATCCTCGTCATTTCCTTTGTGAGTCCACTCTTCATGCAGAATTCTCAAGAGCACTTTGTGTATGGGAGGCACGGGCCGAAATCAAACCTCTGCAGGAAGAGCGCTAGCGTTGTGAAGCGTCATCTGACACACGAGCATGATGCTTGGAGATCTGCACGTTTCTTCGTCGTCTGATTTGTCAGCTCCTATAAATAGAAACATCCGTCTCCGGGAGATGTTTTTTTCAAACATCCTTCATCCTCGCACCATGTTTACTACGCCAATAACAACTTTCCCCAGTAGTCCTATGGGACGAAAGCGTCTTGGGTGGTGCTTCCCCGCTGGGCGTTTCTAAACACAGAGAACAACCCGGGTTCAAGCTACACACACAAAAAAAACCCGTTCTCATGGGACCTAGTATGAAAGAACCCCTCTTCTCATAATTAAACAAAGTCGTGATCTCTGCTGTCTTTCTCGCCCACGTTAGTTATGCATGTTACGGTGGAGATCTACAGAGTGACTGCGCACCGCCCACAACGAGAGTCTGGGTGTACACGTGCATGTCGCGCCACTTCCACGCCTTACACAGCGAGACACGGGAGGGCGCTGCCCCAGGAAACAACCCACACTTCCGAAGAGGAAACGAACCCGTGACAATCTCGGAAATGGATATGCGTAATTGTATATAAAGGGCGCGGGGATGTGTATAAGTATCACTGAGACAATTTTTGACTTATTTTAGCTTCCGGAGTAAACTCCGCAAAGTTTTGTTAAGAAGAAAGTCTTTCTACATTTTTTTTCAGCATATATATGTGAAATTACATGTAGGCCAACACGGATTGTTCAGTAAATATTACTGGTGTAAATCATCTGTCACCAGAGAATGGCGTAATGTGAGACAACCTATCGTAAGTGACCAATTTAATGAGTCATAAAGTTGATTAAGACAAATAGCGCAGGTACATGTAACCCGGTAAATTATGCATTCTTATAATAGCATTTAAGTGAAAGCTATCAGTTAGTGAGTCCATAAAAGTGATACTTGATATCAACATTACAATGTCATTATTTGCACTTTAGTTACAGCAGAGAGAATATAAAAGGAAATAGCTGACATAAACATTAGAGTAAAATTAAACATAACATAGAACAAAAAATCATAATCATATATTATTTTAAGTAATTGATAGTGTATCACTGGCAAAATGTTTCTTCCTTTGGGGTGTCTGCCAGTAATAAATTAATGTAATGACAACGTATGTCTGATGACATAAGCAAGAAAATTGTTGGTGACATAGACACGTGCACACGTGTTTCACGCGGCCTGCTGGAATCTCATCCCGCGATAACCAATGGTGCACTACATGGACAGGAAGGTAATTGACTCGATCCACATGTACTTCCAGCTTAGTTTACATTTCTTTCACAAACAAGTCCTTCTTGTCCATGGCCTCCCACGCCGGAACTTGGCGCTTGGCACATGTGTGCACGTTATATGCCTACACAACCGGATATCCGCTGGCGACGCGCATGCGTTGATCGTGCTGGTTCCAACACGACTAGTATTTTCCTGAGTGGACATAAAGAGACAAGCGAACAGAGCACTCATTCTCTCTTTGACTTTCTCTCCCTGGCTCACCCACTCTTTCACTACCTGTCCATTATAATATGTTGTGTTATCTATACAAAAAAAGGCAACACAAATGAAGGAATAGAACATATCTCATAATATCCTCAACGGCAGTGAAAAAGAAATATGTCAGATTTTGATGAAACATATACATCAGACAAACCTCATACTGATATGTACGCTCAGATTGACAATATAGATTAATATCTACGAGGAGGGAAAGCCCCTGTAATGTAAATAACAATCTGCGAAAGAGTACGCAGGACAACAATGTTACACACGCTCTTACCATTCTAATGCATCGAAAATGCACTGATGATTACAGATGATTGTGTTCTGAGGGTGTGTGCATCAAGGAGAACATGACTTTCGTGACGCTCTACAGTAATGTAGCGTTTGGCCAACAGGTGGCTCACTAGCGCTTGAAAAGCCGAGTCGTCATCGTTGATTCTGTATTTTACAGGTTGCACTTATCCTTTGCAAATCACTAGCCTATATGACGGATATTATCATATGTTTAAAGATTTTGTCGATCTACTTCTATTTTTTTTTTGGCTACATATGTAAGAATATATATATGCAATCATTCTTAACAATGCAAATCTAGCTATCAAGTATGCTACATTAAAATGAGTTTCATCATTATCATCGTAAATCATATTCTGAAACGATCGATATTATCTAGGGTTGCTATGAAAGGTATATTTTATATAATGTACAAATGACAGCAGTTCTCATATGCAAGCCTATAGAAATGATTGTTATTGTTTATGATTGAAGCCAGTTGGAATCAGGCCAGTTATTGTATCAGTATCACTCTAATGCAAAATTATAAGGTCATACTTTAGTTACGCTTTATTATTGTAAAATTAGCTACCGTCAAAAATATTGGCTTAACTTTGTGCCAAGCAAGAAAGCTAATAACCTAATCAAATGTGCTGTGCATATTTTTCAGATATCTATCTAGGCGAAGAGTCGGAAATCCTCAATACTTATAGCAAATATTAATTTCTGATGAGCAAACACTGCAAGCGTATACTCTATGTATACGCTTGCTCCTTATTGAGCAAAACACTTGCTGTGCCTAGATATTTCCTTGGTTCTTTGCTGCAAGAATAATCTGTGGGTTTTTTTCCCAGTAATACCCATGCCATTTCAAGCAATGAAATAAATGTAAACCAATAAGGAAAGGCTGACGTTTGAAGGAAATGACACATTATTAAGGGCTTTCTATTAAAACTAGTAAGAATCCTTTATATTCATTTGAATCTTATAATGCGAGCAAATAAAAATCTATATTTGGTGATTAACTGAACCCAGTTCAACATAGGTTTGCTGAATAATGGGTAATCATAATATCTTCCCGGTTGATAGATTACCTTATATATCCAGGGATATATCTATTACACAATAAGGCTTCTGACCGGTGCCACGGACCCAATGTCAGATAACAATGACAATAGAGACACGTAAACAGGGCACTATCTAAACTCCACGTTGATGTTCTGTTTGGCATTACTGGGCCCCTTTGATCCCAAATACTTATATGATATGATTGGTACATGGCACCATATGCGAGCTTTTAACGTGACGATTAATGCCACTGATTATAGGATATAGCACCACCCTCCGACTATTTGCCACTTTTGGTTAAATAATCGCTGGGTAGAAATGGCGATAGAAATTACAGGTGAACGATTTCTGTTTCGAACATTATGCAATATGGCACCACCTAGCGATTTTTGGCTGAGGCCAAAAAATAAATAAGTGTGTTTCTGGTTTCTGTGTTTCTGTTCCTGGGAACCACCCCCAAAAATATACCTAGGGAGAGAGGGAGCGGGGGTATTTTTTCCACCCTTCCCGCTATCACCAACAACAATATAGACACAATTCAAAAGCTTATTTGGGGAAAACCTTCCCCGTAAATCATACATTATGCAAATCCATCGTCAATAAAGAGTATGAAAGACTTTTATTTATAAACTCCAACCAGCACATGATAAATTGTAATCCCTGACTATATTTTCACAAGAAAAAAAGCTTTTGTACATATAGGCCAAAATTGATGAGTGCAACTACCAAATTATGATATACCTGTGTGCAGATGTCTCACACGTACTGCTCAGATATACAGATTTCATTGGTCACTGAGTGTTATATGAATGTAGCTCGTCCCTCTATACTATTTGACTTTCTTTTAAAGTTGTAAATGCCATTTTAACTCAATGATATTTAGGTATATCAACCAAATATAATGATAAGTAGAGAGAGAGAGTGAGGTCGGTTGAATGAAATCTGTTTCTCTTTATTTGGGTATGTCTAGACGCACCTCGTTCTTTGAACTGAATTTATTGAAAACAATCAAATGGCTCAAGCTTTACAATTGAGCTGCTGGCAAATGAAAAAGTCCCAGTTCTGCTCTTATGATTAAACTTAATCAGAATAATCTATGCACCATACTGTAAACAGTCATAATTTGTAATCAATTAATTATACAAATAGAATGTACAATATACAAGGTAATGAAACATTTTTGTAGGCAGTTCATTAACTCTGTACCTGAGTGAACGCAGAGAAACACACTTGCTATCAACCGTATACAACTATATACATGTGCTCTTCAAAGGTACTGTACATAAACTACAAAGTTTAGCTACAGTTGGAACAGCACATAGAGCAGTCAGCTATAGATCAAATTGCAAGTCTTTCTCTAAAACCAGTTTATTGATTTAGAGCCCAAATATGGCATCCTATGGTACTTGTCTCTAGAAACATAGAAACATCATACATTAGAACCCTGCCTAATAGACACCGCACATTAGTGGATACCCTGCATTAATGGAAACTTTTGCTCAGAATATCTCCCTATTATTATAACCCCGTGTAAGCAGACACCCCACGTATATGGACACTTTGCAGCCATGGCAATTTTAGTTTATAATCTCTCTAGAATTCACTAAAAAAAACCAGATGTTCATATTACGTTACAATCAGTGAAAATGAATATTCCTCAAACCTGAGATCCACATACAGTAAAACCCCTCTTCCGGGACACCCCGCTTAAGGGGACACCACTTAAGGGGGTTAGAGGTCCGCTTACAGGTTAGCGGTGGGCGACACAGGGCGGGCTGGGGGCTTTGAAGGTGCGGTATTCAGTGAGCCGTCGCGGCTCTGGGCGGCTCACGGCGGCTCATGGTCATAGGGCTGCTGACTTCGGGGGGGGGGGGGGGGTACATTGAACGGGGGTGTACAAAGGAGGGTGTACAAAGGAGCAAATTTCACAAGGGAGGCATATCCATCTTCGACCTCTTTTCTATTTATTTCAAATTTTTTGTACATTTATATTAATTTATATTCATTTATATTCATTTATATTCATTTATATTCATTTATATTCATTTATATTCATTTATATTCATTTATATTCATTTATATTTATTTGCTTATTTATTAATGAATATTTTAAACTAATAACCATCGTTTCCTTCATTTATGTAGGTATTCTCTGGCATACTGAAAACCCCGCTTAAGGGGACACCCCGCTTAAGGGGACATCCCGCTTAAGGGGACACTTGGCCCGGAACGGAGGGTGTGCCCTTAAGAGGGGGTTTACTGTATTTCGTCCTGTGACTTCCTGAATTGTGTGTCACAGACTCTTTCGAAGCAAATTTTGTTTAAGTAGGGTAAGGTTTTGCTAAATAGGTGGGGGTGGGGGTGGGGGGGGGGGGGGGGGCAGATAACCAGAAACACACCTTTCCTCTTTTTCCTCACCGACAAAATGTCTCCAAGTTCAAACAATTGGAGGCATAATGAAATTGGCCCATAGCCACCCACCAACTTTTTGTAAAGTTACAATAGCTCGTCTACATTCTGTACAGTGCTCAAATAATCGATGCTCATTTTGTGGCCAGATGCATAGTTTAGACAACGTTCAATACTGCGACCACCCCACTATTACGACCAACTCCTCTATAGACCACTTTATTCAATTCACAAATTTCAAATTTCCTCTCACCAACCACAGATCCACATGCAGGATATGGCGAAGACGATGGAGTCTCTATTGTCATTGAGCTTCTTCCATCCTCTGTTCGGGATGCTGGTCGGTCGTTCACACCTTGACTTGGACTGGCTTCTCACACATTGCTCTCCTCAATGCAATAATACCCCAACCAATTTAAAGCAACACCCTTCTCCAGGAATAACACCCCGAAATACCACCCCACCCCCCACCAAACTCTCGTTAATGCGACCATCTGGAACATGCGTCAATTTTTTTCAGCCCAGCCGGAACGATAGGTGGGGTCTCCGGTACTTAGCGGTTTATTTGGTTTCAGTATATATAACGAAGTGACTAGCAAATAATCAATCTATGTTCTTAGGAGTAGAGGTGTTGCTGGCACAACACATGTAGCACCTGCAAAGGTGTGGCAATGTGCGCTGGAGGGTGGGGACCGGCCTCTAGTGTTGTGGTCCATGTTCCTCGCGTCACCGGTTCCTGGCACCAACGTTGGCACAGGTTTCATCAGAAGGGTGTGCTTGACAATCACTAACCAACACATGTTAAGGTTATATCCATATATGGCAATGACTACGAACTTGATTTGGCACAGGACATGTGAAGGAGTGTGTAAAAAGGTATTAAAATCACGACAACATTGCGTATTCATACATACACAAGTATAATTATGCAACTCTATGTAACAGATCTGCTTTCTAATTCATTGTTAAGGTAGTTGAAATTTCCCTGAATGTATATTAGGAATTTCATTTATAACATTGGATCATGATTTTTATCATTTCTCGCTTAAGAATTGACAAAAAGTACACATAGGTCTGCTATAAACAATGACATGGAATTAGAGAACTAAAACACATTCCACTTCAATCTACACGAAAATCAGGAAATTATATCAAATCCATTATGAAACATGATACTTTAGATGTGCATATGACTTGACAGGTTCGGCATTGACCTGTGGGCCCTTGTCAACAAATTACTTCGAAACGGTATTGATTTATTGACATGGCATTATGGCATTGAGCTAATTTGATATGTATTGATAGTGCATATTACCTCACTCCAGTCATTTGGCAGGCCTTGTCAGAAACAGAAACCGCTTGATTAATCATTTCATATATGTACATCTAGACGAGTTCCTGTTCTGCTTACAAGTATCAAATAAATATAAAGAATTGTTTATGCATTTATCATTGACATTAAAGTTATTTCTTTATTCACACTGTGGTAAACATTTGAATTCACATACAATATGTATAGGCCTACATATAATATAAGAGTCATATGTATAGATCTATGATGTGAAGTTGAATACCAAAATGAGAGATGGCAGCAAAGTAGTTCGTGAAATTAAGTAATGGGAGATGCAACTATTAGAACTCGACATGTAGACCTACGTGTTCGTGAATATGCAAAAGTGTAAGTTATCTATTGTTATGTATATTGGTTTCTGTGTAATCATGGTTGGACCCTGATATCTTTGGCTGTGTTGTAGGAGGGAGGAGAGGTTACTTGTTTGGACGGGCCATCCATAAATGGCGCGCAGTCCTGTTGTCCATCGTCTGCCGCCCGTCGACCGCCACTCGCAAGCCACCGCTTTCCATACGCAGTCCTTCCATGCCTGCACCGGCTGCCCACAATGTACTGCATGCTGCCCTCCACCTTTTGTCCGCTGCCCTCTGCCCATCGAAACACACGACGCCTTTAGTCGGCACACATGAAAGCCAGGGATACACCAAGCGAGAAACGCAGCGATTTCCGGAATAGCCAACACAAAATGGCGTGTATGTAAGCTATTATTTCATATTTGCCTGAGACGCTAAATTGTTGGCGGGAGATATTACTATGCAATAATATCTTACATGCATGCCATACTTTTATTGGCGATTCTGGGAAAGGCTGTATTTCTCACTTGGTGTGTCTCCTGATTGAGCGAGAAGGGCAACGATCTCTAGACTCGCTAAGAAAATATGGTGCGTATGTGAGCTATTATTTCACATTTCACCTGACACGCTAAATTAACGGTGAGAAATAGCATTAGGAAATGATAGCTCACATAATCACCATATATATTTTGGGGAACTGCGGAAATCGCTGCCGTTTCTCGCTTGGTGTACGCCTTACGCCGCCCACTGATTGGCGTACGCCGCCCACTCTCAGCTGTACGCCGCACGCCGCGGAGATTTCGCCGTGCGCCGTCCGCTATTCAGCTCCAGTCCGTGGATCCCGGACCCCCGCGCGGTGCCGACTGTGTACCTTGATCCTGGCCCGGATCCAAAGTGGGCGCGTGCCGGGCGTGTGTCGGACCCGTGCGGGCTCTGCGCCTCCCGCCCCTGCCGCCCTCCCCTCGGCCCGCCCTCCTGTTGGCGCCGACCGCCGGACTCTTGTGCCGATGGGATTACTCTCATTGTGGCGGGCGGCCAAATCAGCTGATTGCACGACCACTCACCGTTTGGCGGGACGGTGTGTTTTGTTTGGGCCCGCCAGCCGCCGCCTGTCCTCGCCGCCCGAGTCGAGATGTGTCCGGGCAGGTCTGTGTCACCAAGCCGCCTCTTACCTTCAGAACACGCTCAGAGGATCAGCCGATGTCCATCCTCATGTATGAAGTTGAATTTGTGATTTTGGATCTCTGTCAATGACTGTCAATATCCCTCCAGTATGTCTGTCTGTACATGCCCCTGTCTCGGGTTCTTCTCAGAGTATCTGCCTCTATGTGTCTACCAACCTCTCCATTTTTCTGTCCTTTTTTCTCTGTCCGCCCGTCTCACTCTAGATCCCTTTCTCACATTGGCTTTCTCTATCGTTATCTGCGTTTCTATTCGTATTTCACTTCACATCTACATTCCCTCTAGCTGTGTTTCTGTCTAAACGTGACCTTATATTGAGTAGAAAGCCGTGAATGGGCCCGAGGCTTAGATTGATGCATAAAGACATGTGTCATGTCACACAAGATACACTTTGAACCATGTCCATAATGGGTAAATGGTAAAGGCAATGTCTGTGAATATAAATATTAATTTATATTTAACATATTTCAAAAAGGTGATACACAAATACAATGTAAATATAAGTGATTCTATGCAATCAGTTTGTGTGTGTTTCGTTTTCTCGTGGATGTGGTTGCCCACCACAACCACATGTAATTACTGTGTGATTATATAAGCTACATATACGAAATTGATTTCAATTTGAGCAGTACTGATACACCTGACGTAACAGAATTATGAGCGTACAAAGTACTTCACATTTCAGTAATGACAACATACAATTAAATTGCATATGGAGTATGAAAAAAAGAGAACAAGCATATCATGATTACGTTTTAACATTTCTGATTCTGATTAGATACAAATTTTGATGATAATATTGGATTGCCGTAAAATATTGCTTACGTATTTACATCTGACGTGTTAAAAAGATTGACTTTGTGTAACAAATCACCTTCTGTGGTTTCATGCAAGTATCCCCCGCCGTGGTGTTTGCTTTCATGTGGCCAGACTGTGAGGTTGTGGAGCATGTATGGAGTGCCCGCCACCTAAATGTGGAATGTTTGAACATGAGGTGGTACCGGGGGATAGTTTTAGGTGCCTGTGCCGGTGGATACAGATGGATCGGGCGCGGGCGGGCTCACAAGACCGGACATGACAGTCAACGGGACGACAACTATCGCCTGTTTACCTCCGCCCACCCCTCCCCCTGCTTCACAACCACCTCCTCGACTCACACCTACCGCTGTTAACAACTGACGACTTGTGGTACATGTGAGCGATTAATCTCTAATTTATATGAATACAAATGATATTATCTATGCATGTCATATGAAATTGATATCACACATGGAGGTAATAAGAACAGGCAATAAACTGTCCGTCTGAAGCATCATAAATCGACGTAACATGTCTCGGCTACACCATACATGTATGTTTTGTATTAGAAGTAAGCATAATAAATACATGAATATATCTACAATAACATTTGTAAGGTGTTAGTCGATAGGACTCTGAGCCATCATCAAAAGACATCAGTAGATTTTTAAGCCATGGATTAGTAAATTTATATCTTATTGTTATTTAATTGTATCATGGATGGTATAGAGCACATTGCAGTTTATTCAATCCACTTATGCTACATGTATCAGATATGAGGCACATGTCTTCATGTCGCTTCCCGCTAAAATATATTCCTAAGACGAAATTTTTTTTTATGAACGATGAGAGTTTGAAAGATGCCTGATAGGAAAATGGTGAAAGACATAAAACTATACAGCCCGATTTTAAAATATGTAATGGTTATAGATCCACCTGTATTTTGTACGTACTTCATACGAATTAGAATAAACGTAAAGAGGTAATACAAAGTTAAATGCGGCGTGGGAATTCCCAGGACACAACTGCCAATTATAAGAACGCTATGCGCATCGAGCTTGTTTAGAGATTCAACAGCCGCTCATTTTGCAATTAGAATAAATCATTTAAATTTCTAGCAGCGGTGCTTAATGAACCAAAGTCATATACAATATAGCAGCCATGAATACTTAGTACAATATGATATAATAGTATGCAAAGTTTATATATATATATATATATATATATATATATATATATATATATATATATATAAACTTTGCATACTATTATATCATATTGTACTAAGTATATACATATATATATATATATATATATATATATATATATATATATATATATCGATATATTCAGATATGAGTTCTAAAATGATATCATATGTATACGTTACAAGAAGCATTTCTATATATACATGTAGGCCTATGTCATGGAAGACCATTTATCAATCATATTTGGTTTTGATAAACATTTCTCAGATAATAACAATATGGAGGGATCTATTTCTAATTGCAAAAATGCTGGTTGTCATAGGATGAATACTTACCATTCTATTTATTGATAATTAAAGTTTTGAAAGGTAAGAACAGAATGAAAACAGTAATTTGGGAGAGATATTAATGCCGGCAAATAAATGTATTCAAAAAGAAAAATATAATGTGTAAATATAATGTTTAAATTTAAGGAAAAGCTCTGCACTAGTTCGAACCACATGACAAGCAATGAGACTCCCAGGTAGATCCTTTTTATCTGAAGGATATCTGTCGGAGGTGGATCAAGGCTAAACACGAGAATCCTTATCTCTGATCGATGCGTGGGGTAAGACATGGTGGATTAGCTCAGCACCATCATGGTGCCATCGGGGAAAGATAGGATGCTTTTATATATATAGATATTAGATTGTTTCTCACTCATATTGATTTGATGTAATAAATTGAAGTAGTTTACAATTATGTATCTGGATTAATCTATAAATTACATTTGTATGCATATAAAGCTTGGCATGATTCATTTTATCAACTAAATCGAATAAACTATGTCGGAGGTGGGAGTCAAGGGTACAGACTCCTCCCCAACCTCGCCGGAACCCCACACAAGTCACGCGGGGATAATAATGCAGCATATCGGTCTGAAAATATTGTCAACTTACATTGTGTGACTGCTGACTGAGGGTGCTTTTCTGTTGTATACCTGAGCGCGAATGTATCACACTTATGCGTCAGGTATATGGATTTAATTCTGCACACTGTGTACGAACTAATATATATATATATATATATATGCTCCGTGCACTCCGTACCATGTGACTTATTCTAAAGGGCGTTTTAAATTATATCCAGGTACATATGTATAATACATAGGAATAAGGAGACATAGTGAGTGTGACTGAATGAAATCTGTTCCTTGTTGTTCTGACTCTGTGTACTACGTTCATCTGTCACATATATTAAAGCCCAATACACACCTACTGATTTTGGAACATTGATGTACCTTTGTCGCCGACAAAGGAACAGTAAATTGTCCCAGGTGAGGTATCCTAACAGAGTCGGCCCTAGTTGGTAGATGTAGGACAGCTAGGCAAGGGTCAGCCAACGATAAGTGAACCCCTCTTCTTGAGATATTCTTTTGTCGGCGATGAGTTGTCATTTGATATTCCTAAATCGCGCACCAAAAGTTTATCAACATGTTGATAAATCCAGTTGCCGACAATGGAATGCTGGTAAATGGCCCCTGACTTGGTGACCAGCACAGGCAATTTGCAATTTGCCTGCGACAAGTTCACCGACTCCTATACGATTTGGGAACTAATTGTTCAATCCTGAATCAGTAGATGTGTATTGGGCTTCATGGTATTAACTCCAAAATATTCAGCATAAAAGAATAACAAACTCAAATAAATGTCCATAATTGTAATATTTGTTCAAGGATAGTTCATTTTCTTGAAATGCAAGTCTTTGATTTTAATACATTTTGTCTGTTTTGTTTTTCGTTGAGTTTCTCTCTTTTCTTCTGCACAAGCACGTACCATTCCATGGTTTGGAGAGGTTGCCATAGAGGATGCCTAAGGACGCGTGGCCTCTCAGTCAAACTAGCCCAGCAGCTATACAGAATGAACACAAGTGTACAAAGTATCCGACAAGCAATTAAAAACCTCTTATCGCTATCCCCTGGAGGAAATAATGTCAGGTGGTTTCGAAATCCTTATTCTTTTATACATGTTCAAGGAAACGACTGGAGGGGGAATGTGGAGTGGTGGTATTAATAGCACTTACCTGCATGGTTACTGTGAGCAGGACCCCAAACAGCGAGGTTACTTTACGGTAAACTTGTTGAATCGAGCAATTAACATCGTCCGAACTGCAATTACTCACCTATAGGAAGGTCATATGGCCAGTGCTACCCGCCAATTACCAAACATAACCATTATTTACCACGGAAGATTAAAAGCCAAGGTGTGAGATATGTATGACTAGTCGACAACTCATTGTGTGGTCTATACACACATGTGTTGAGAAGAATATATTCACTATTGTGGTTTTTACCCTATGGTAAATAACCTTCTTCCATTGACATGCATTCTTTTGTGGTCCTTACATGTGGACCTACCCTGCTGACTGCCATGTTTATAACACCTGTGATAATGTTTCTTAATTGAGAGCATATATTACACCTTTGCTAATGGTATAAAAGGCTACATACCTTCAGATGGTAAATGGATTGGGTTGAAGTCGCATTTTGAAGTATATTCAGAGTGAATGCCGTGGATAGGTTAGATAATGTACGTGTATATATGTATTATGCACATAATCACAAGCTTTAGATGCTTGGTGTACATTTTGGGCGGGGACCGAGGCAATACAGGTTCAAGCCTGTGACAGGACCTGGCGGCCAACCTGGCAAAGCCCCCTTATGTGGTACTCACTTGACCAGCTGTTATCAACACTCACTCACCTACCCCTGATAACAGGTGCCACTGGAGGCCCTTCTCCAGTTACAAATCCTTATCTATCATTTATTTGATAGTCTTTTTTCTTCTTTCCAAAAGCAGATGTCAATTCAATTGTCAGCAGCAGGTGTGTTATTTCTATATTGTGGGAAGTTTATTTTATGTGTGCAAACTGGGAGAAATGTTGTGTATGTTGTCAACAAGAGAAAGTTTGTTTAGAGTGGCATTTCTATTCTGAATGTGATAAGATTAGAGTTATTAGCTGAGATATACTCATCAATCCCCACAAAGCTCCGTTAGTAGGAAAGGGCGTTGAATAAAGAGCTTATTTGATAAAGTATGTCGCAATTGCCAATGCCCTCTCTCAGAAATGATAATGATAAGCCTGTGATTGGTATATATGGAAGTACATTGTACATGTATTACTTCTGCCTTATTGTCCATGTGTAATCATACTTTTGGAATATATTAAACATCGGATAATATTGAATATCTGACATTTGTTTGGATGGTTTTGAATCAGTTTATTGGCAGTTTATTGACACAATCTGTATGTTCATTAAATACATCTTGATTTAATTCGAGATATATACAATATCTGAAACTCAGCCAAATATATATCATAATACAGCCTATTTCACCTAAATTGGATTATGGTCTTTTTATATATGTTTTTGTTCAATCTCATTAGGGACATATTTCACGTTGAAAAATTCAAAATACATATAACTCGACGGAAGTCAATTAAATGTGAATTGCTAGATGTTGATTGGCAGCCTCATACATGTACACGCGGTATCCCCACTACGTTTGGAAACTTCTGTGGATTGTTTCATTTGACTTATAGAACAATTGTATAAAAACAGAAAATTTGAGAAATGACTGAAATAACTACTACGACTGCTAATGCAATTGCCATACCACTATTACATTTATTCCTTTGTGAATGGAAATACATCGTCTCCCAAGCTATATGTATTCTGGGCAGACAAACGGACCACATGATGTCATAATCCTCACATGCTCAGTCGTGTATAAATCGCATCAGGAGCAGGGGTATTACCCCACCCCCGCCCAGTCACCTGGCCCAGTCCCTTCTTCTCTCCTGCCAGTCCCCCTGTCATAATCTCATAAACAATGACAAGTGGGGACACGAGAGGTTCTGCAGCAACCATTATGCATGGCGCCAGACACATTTTTAATCACGCAAGAAGAAAAAATAAATGTCATAGACGTGAAGTGGGTTCACCTGACCGTTTCACACAGTAAACTTGGTGGGTGGCAGGAACCATTGGAGTTGTGGTGGTAGGTAGCAGGTTCCGTGGGAGGGGGAGGGGCAAATAGAGGCAAAGACTTGCAGACCTTATTGCCACGTAATATATATATATATTATATTACATTACATTATGTATATAAATATATATATATATATATATATATATATATATATATATATATATATATATATATATATATGGAAACCCTAATTGCAAATCGAGATTTAAAGAAATAAACTTAGTAGGCCTTCTTGTATGTTCATCTTCTGACGATAACCTATCTTATTTAATTCACTGTACAGTACGTGTACAGACCATTCCATTAAAATTTGACTACAAACAAAATGCTGTATACACAAACATTGTCTTTTCATAATGTACATAGTCTATTCTAATTTGTTTGAATGCATTATGAATTACATGTAATATGCATTCTCCAACCCAATTATTTAGTTCATAAATATGATATATCCTTTACATTATCAATATATCCTTTATATTATCATTACAGTCCCATTCTTTTTCATGTGGGTCGATATTTGCTTCTAGTATGTTTGTAGACCTATAGATGTATTTTCTCCTTCTTTTTTTCATGTGCGATAAAACATTTCTTCTGTTTATTGTTTATGGGTCTTTCATTCACACCACACACACACACCAATGACAAACATTCCCGTTGCATTACGGTTGATTTAAATCCTGCTATAATCGTCCTAGCTCATGTCGGAGTGGCTGAAGCCATCTGTCAGGGCAGTAGTCGGTTAATCTGTATAACATGTCCTAAGCCCCACTCTTAGTCCACCAAACACATGTTCCGTGGTCTGTCTGTGTCAATCCGCCCCTCACCTAAATATATAGCCAAGCCTGAATGACCCACAGAGACCACCATTTAGGTAATATGTCATGAAGCCATAGTGACTCCCGGTTGGTTACGAGCGGAGCCAGGAGGGTGGACAAAGGGCCCCCGGGGTGAGTGGGTTATTAGCAAGCCCCTTTGTCTTTACTTAACGGTTATGCCTGGGTCATGTGATCGGTACTAGGCACGTGCGAAGGGCGGGAATATCGGAACATGTGCGAACTGGTCTTGTGTGTGTTTAAACTCGGTCAAAATTGAGCTCGATGTTGTTATTCGGTCTCTTGATTGTATGGACCTAGGTCTATGTGACGGTGATTGTTGTTCTACTCTAATAGCTTAGGTTTAAATTGTTTTGCCTTCACATGGAATCCTGGGATTATGTCACCTAGGCCTAGATCAATCCAGGCAAATTAAATGGAATATGATTATACCATAAGTTAAATGCACATAATTCGTCATTGAAGACGGTCGAGAAATATAGTTATATATCGGCCCATAATTAGGCTATAGCCTATAATTCCATTACCAAAAAAAAAAGCTAAAATCACAGATTCTGTGCTTAGTGTGTAATTACCATCAGGGGGATCTGCCCGCTCCCCTTATATAATATATACATGTATGGTCCTTACTTTTGAAAGACAATAAGGCCTCCCAATTTCCTAGGAACGCCCCTCTACACCCCCCCCCCCCCCCCCCCACTTCCCAACCACCGCAACACACACCGCCCACAACCAGTCGGGCGTTGCCGTTTTATTCTTACTTAAAAATCATTAGCCTAAATGTTACTAACGGATGGCTGGCCACACCTGCATAGATTTCTTTTGTAGATCCTAGATCTAGCTAGCAACTGATGATAAGTTGTCTACCAACATCACGGAAGGTAGCTGGAAAATCAATATCACAAAAGGAGGAGCTCCGACACCAACGGCGCTGCTTGCATCCCTCAACAGAATACAATAACACACTCCCAGTATGCGAGCGGTCAAATCAACACAAATAACATGTAATCTAGGGCGTAGACCTACATACATTACATATAATAAATTGGAATGCAGTTAACGTTATAACTAATAACTTAATGCTTATAGAAAATAACTAATAATCCAATTTAAATTTTGTTTTCTTTAAATTTCCCCCATCACACGAGAGTGACTCCTGGAGCCTCACCTCTATCTTTGAGGATTTTTATTTATTCAAGTTTTCAAATACGCCCTGGTGGTTTGTGGAACCACGTTAACTTTCTGGACATTTTGCTGTTCTTCATTTCGATAGTCTAACACAGTGGAAGTCAAAAGGAAATTGTAAATAGAGAAGACCCGGAGAAAAGAAGAATGACAAGAACGTCGACAAAGGACAATATTAAACTGGATAAACCTAATTGTGAAAAAAATATGGGAGATCAGCAATATATACCGTGCAATTAAATACTGGAATGCATTGCAAGTAGAAACACAACGCTAATGTACTAAGGAAGCCACCAAGAATAGTATAAAAAGTTATTACTTACTGATCCACTTTGAGTAGGCATTATGCATAGCCGTAAAAACATGAAACTGTATATAATTGTATACTGTCCACTTGTCTGACGACCAACGACTTCATTCGTATATGTCTCATAACCTATCCATGTTTATGTCGCATTCACCTATACATGTGTATCATTATACTGTATCTTAGAACACTATCTTGTATGTTTATCCAAACTCGATCGACATTTGTTGGAAGAGCAATGTTAAATCATTGAAGCAAATAAAAATCTTAAAAAAAACAAAAGGATATTGACACTCATTGACACTGTAGTAGGCTACCTAGGAAAAATATGAAAAATAGTTCAGGCCCTCATCACCCATCGCTTACTGGGCATGTGGTACAGCTGCCAACCCTTTTGTGGAAATAAACTACGATTTTGTGGATAGGCGAACGTAAACCACAAGCGGTTGACGCGTATTAATACAAGAGCGCTTTTGAGTGTATTACGACATCAATCTCGAGTTGTTAACAGAGACGCCTGTCCAGAAAGCCATCGTTTGTTGTATTTAGTATCCATCCTCTCCAATAAATCAAAACCAGGAATTGCTATATCAAAAGGTACATCGAGTTTTTTTGGCTCTATCGCACAAAGGGACTGTTTTCTATTATTACCCACCTAATACGGAGTCTCCATACTAAGACTATGAAGATTACAGATCGCTACTGAGTAGAATACAGACCTCCGGAATCTCCTAGGAGAATACGGATTTTTTAGATGAAAGTAGTCCCATTGAGATGAAAGTAGTCCCTTCTTAACTATGTTGAAAAGTTTTCTAAAGATCATATTTATTGCTTAAATCTAAAAAAATAAGTGAGTAATAAATACAACATTACCATGATTTCGATCTGTGTGGCCGTATTCTCCTTGTAGTTGACCCTACGCAATACTCCTCGCTATCGCTCGGAGTATTACTACGCGTCAACTACGCGGAGAATACGGCCACTCAGATCCAAATCATGGTAATGTGACCTAGCTATATGTAATGTTCCCGGTTACAGGAATAACTAGAAGATGGAGCTTTTAGATGTTTAATGTAGAGCATAAGATAAGATCCAATGAACAATATAAACTGGGGAGATATTGATGTAATCCACATCAAGGTACAATATCCAGTGATACAGCAACTATGAATATCCAGCACATATACACAGCAGTCCTTTGTTAATCCTTTATGGCACAATATATAACACTGACTGTAGTTCACAGTATTGCACACACAAGTCCCATTGGTTGCAGTAGTTCCAGCATAGAGGATGTCCCGTCACATAGCTGCTTGTAGCGTGGTCCCAATTATTATCCAAGCTCTATGGCAATAATAGCTGACTTCACGGCTGGTGTTATTCTGATGGTCACGGCTGGTCTTCTCCTCATGGTCACGGCTGGTCTTCTCCCCATCATCTCAAGACTGTCCTCCCTTATATACTGGGTACATTTAATATTCAGAGAGCACTGTAATGTTTCTAAAAATAGATTACGACATCACCTTCAAGATGGGTTTCCCCTACAAGTGACTCCCGGTAAAGCTGTCTCACCATGACTCACACACTGGCTCACGGATGTTTCCCGCTGCCTTTTCCTGGAACAGTGCTTGTCACTGCAGGATGAGTTTCTGTAGAACAGCTCAGAATCCATCAATTATTTGATTATGGGTTTGCACCAGGATGTTACAGAACACTACATTTAAATATAGGAGTAAAGTCTTATGTATAGAACTATAAGCTAAAACACTATTACAGTAATATTGTGTATGTATACAATGGCTTTGAGGCAGTATACCACAGACTTGAATCCAAAGACCACAGTTATGGCATCTGATAAGTTTTCTATAATGGGTCGTGGTTTACTGAGTCCCCATACATTTTCAATGAGGCTTTTGTAGGATAGTAAAGGGCTGGTTAGGCCACTAAAAAAACCCCAACTTGTTTCTCATCACCGCGCGCGTCAACAAATTCGTTTTTAGATGATTTTTTTTCTATAAGATGAATCTCGATAAAAAATTAGGTATGTGTATTTAGCACCAAATTAAAGCTCCTTATGTCAGGGATGCGCTCAACATGGTATTATGTGCACCGTGTGAAAAATGCATACAGTAAAACCCTGCATAAGCAGACACTCTTCGTCCTGGGCCAAAGTGTCTGCTTACGCTGCTTACGCAGGGTGTTTGCTTATGCAGTTTTATCACTGTTCCTCGTGGCCAATATGTATGTATCATATACCGATATGTAAGGGAGACGGGGGATGGTAGATCTGAAATCGATTTTCCAAGGCATCACCTGGCCATCCCTGGTGATGTCTTAAGGCATCACCCGGTCAGCCCGGGTTGATGCCTCAAGGCATCACCCGGCATGAACATTGGATCCAATGATTATTATTGGATCTGCCATTTATTTTATACCTGGGCCAGTATTTTATACAAATACCAACCTCTGCTAGTGTATTGGTATTAAATATATACCGGCACAGTATGGTGGTATAAAACGATGTACCACCCTACTTTGAATACAAATTCTGATTGGCTGAAAAAATTGCACTGACTTACTTAGGAAGTGCTGGCAGTGACTTGTACAAGGATCACAGGGGTTAAAGGCAAAATAAGAGTAAAAAATGTGCTTGGAGCATATTCTGTGCTTGACTTTCACTAAGATGTCAAAAGATAGTCCTATACCAGCACACTTTGAAGCCAGCTCGGACGTTGTCATATTTCCTTATGTAATTCATCAAATACTTATATTTGAAGGTATATGATAAAATAAAAATGTATTACCTTACTGGTACATACTCACATACCTTGTTTCTTTTTGATAAAAAATATTTTTATCAAAAGAAATGCGTTATGTGAGTATGTACCAGTAAGGTATATACATTTTATGTTAATACCACAGACATTGGTGACTAATGAAAATGAAATAAAAAGAACAGCGGCATAAATATGATAAATACGCGGGAATTAGATATATGTAAACTGAATGTTCGCTTTGTGTATAAAATGTATGGGCATATTACATGACACAAACTATAATGACCTTAATTAGATCATTTTACACCAAGACTTAGGCTATGTATGACTGCAACATGGACACATACATGTAGGCCTATGTATATATATATATATATGTGTCTATAGATCAAGTATATATACACAATGGCAAATAGGACTTAATTATCTACGCTGAATGATAGACATATATGCATGGTATAACCATATGCAAAAACGTTTTTCATGCTTCTGTATATCTAGCCTAGGTATTCCCCAAACTTTTTTTTTTAATTCACTAGAAGCATCTCCCAAATTGTTGAGTTTTTCAGATACATTCAAGCGTGTTATGAGTGAGATATTAGGAGTTTAGAGTGAGAGTGCAAGATAGGACCCAAATATGTATGTCTGAAGCTCATTTTCAGACACTTCAAAAGCCATGTTTGATCCATCAAAAAAAAAAAAAAAAAAAGCGTCCTCGTCATATTCTTCATGGCTTGGTGATGAGAAACTTCATTTTTTTGAGTGGCCTCACACTGGCCATGACATTTGACAAAAATAAATTCCATACCATAAGAAAAACTTAATCATCTTAAAACACATTTTCAGACTAACCTTTTAATTAAGACGTTGCAGACTAAATTCCACTAATTATTTGTATCTATTGCCGCCTCCGAGAAAAAGATTTGCCGAATGCCCCGAGTGAGGCTCGAACTCACGACCTTCAGATTATGAGACTGACGCGCTGCCGACTGCGCCATCGAGGCGGCTGCCAGGCAAAGGTCTCTCTGTATATAAGAATCGCGACCTACTTTAAGTGTGCGTCATATTGTTTTCTAGCATGTACAGCATGCCTTTTCAAGATCAAGATTTGACGAATTTTGCGAAAACACTTATTTCCACTCAGTAGATTTAATGTTCTTACTAGGTCCAACACAGCATGACACATTTTTTCTGAAGTTGCTAGTCGCCGGGCCATGATCATAAAGGGGCAACGTGGATCAGTAGGCTACACATAAAGTAAGCCTATTTCGGGTAATTGTAAGTGTTGTGTATGTGGGAATCATATGATGTCTGTAAATCAGACCCCTCTACATGCTGTGTGCAATGCACTTGTTAATATGTGGGATGAAATGGGTGACTTAGGATATATACCTCTCAATACAGGGACATCCATATGGTGATAGGCCTACTTTCAAATGTTCTGTTAAGGAAATTGTTGGTACATGTACTGTGTGATGTAGTGTTACGCTAGATGAATTAAAAAATTGCACCATAAGATCTAAAATGATAAATTTATGGTTATTACAAGTTCCACCATTTTAATACTATTGAGGGATACATATGTATCGTCCTGTATATTTGTGACTTACATATGGACCATCGTCTTATAATACTGGTGAATATATAACGTCGTTAAGTGTGGGTTTTTTTAAATTAAAAATAAAATTAAGTATCTATTTGAGTTTTGGGCCTTTTATAGGCTCATCGATGGGATGTAGGCCTATTAGCCAAGGTCACGATGCTCATTTAATTTATTGTTAACTTTATTTCTGTTTATTTTGTATTTATTCCCTCTCTGAGCTGGGGCCAGAAACCTCTGTCATACCCAACAACACGTACACATTCACATGTATTGTCATAGGGAAAGCGGCATTTGGCAGGTGAACATGTGAATAGGACTCCATCGTGCTCATCTGATCCCCAAAACGTCTGTTTTACCTGTATCTCTAAGATCTACCCGTCCGTAAATCAGTGTCAAAGTCCCCTCAATATAGACCCACGTGTACAGCCTATAGATACCACCCCCACCTGCAAGAAGCAGGTGGCCCCTTGGATACATTCTACTGTAGCTTTTGGATTATAGAGATCAGGTGCTTTCTATACCCGTGGTAAATCAGGTGTGAGGAGGTGTGATGTACAGGTGAATACACGCACAGGTGAGGCCGGCGACATGGCCGGGCACACCTTTAAATACGGACCGTGATGTCTCCTTCACACGGCCTCCCCCGCCCTCCAGCCACACCCCATCCCCTTCCTGGCCGACCACCCCTGCTGAGCAGGCCCGCCACACACATCCACCTATATGAGCCCTTTCTGCTCCAGGTGACACATATTCTGTCTGCACATAGTGAAGAGGGCGCTAATAATCACAGCCTCCACCGCTGCTTGATTAACCCCTTTTACCACCTTATAAGATCCTATCCTACCTTCAGCCCCTTTCAGATGTCCCCACCCTCATATATGAAGGGGATCTGCATGGTAGTGTGACAACCTTAACTAGTTCAAATGTATACACCTGCACGTACGTGTAGATAATCCCCTGTATCACTAGTCAGTTCACAGGATCTCTTTTTATGATAACTATTTTTATCAGCAACTCCTTTTTTTCATACATGTGGGCAGTTTATCGCAGTGTGGTGCCATAGTTATACATATGTAGTTATTTTTGTATGTGTGATCTGTTTTTTTGGTACACAATCTTGCCATTATTAACTTTTCTGTTGATATAGGCTTCCATAGTCAGGTGCACACAAATCCGTTATGACAGAAAACCAGTATGCATACTTCGTTTGCTGGAATCAGAAAAAAAAGGGGGGGGGGGGGGGGGGGAAAGGATAACGTTTTTGTAATTTACTCTCTTGATACATGTACAATTAGTAATAAGTGGCAATGAGGGTGACATATGTTTGATTTTAATTATTCAGTATATTCCTTATAAAAGAGTAACTTTTGAATGGTAAGAAATATTATCAATTCCACTTAGTCATGAAGTTTTCACCCATCCGCTTTTGTACCGACAGTACTAATTTCTTCACAACCCTGCCGCCCCTTTGCCTCCCTCCCATGGGTACTATTGCCAAGAAGAGCTGGTCGTTATGGTATGCACTCATAAACATGGATGGAGAAACCCGTCATGGTGAACTCGTGCCATATTGTGCATTCTACATGGAGGCACAAATAAGCGTGAAGTATACGAGGTTCCACTGTCACACCGACTGGCTGACATAGATTGCTGTAGTATAAGATGGGCGGAACTGATGGATCATTTAACATGGTCTTATAGATGAGTCTTAGTTTATGCCATGTTGGTGGCTATATTGGAATTCAGCAGGACGGGAATACGTTTGAAGTACCAGAGATCTACGACTGTGTACAGTGTAGAACGTGGACGAATAAGGAGCTAATATTGTGCCGTTGGTCGTTCTATCATTGCAATATTATGATATTGTTTAGATAACCATATTAGATTATTTTACTTAGGGTATATTATTGATGCAATTTATTCTAGCATTGGTTGGTGATTTTTGAAGTATAAATTCAGCGTAAAGTTGATCACTTCTTCTCAGACTGTCTGCTATCATCATGGAGTACAAATCACTGGAAACGGTATTACAGGTGAATGAATAGATGAATAAACGCCAATAGCTCCAGACCGCTAATGAAATGTGTTGATTAAGAGACATTTGCACCATAGTAGGTGTGTACATTTGTATAACGGTTATTGTAACTGACTTATGCATTAGAAACATTAACTAAATGCATGTACTTACATTTGAACCCATGGTCCACGCAAACCATGTGGTCGGACAACCAGAAGTGTTTCTGGATGCAATCAGTTGTTCGCTAAACTTCTGTTGCAAGGATTTTACGCCATTGCAAAAGCTATAACATGACCATTTAAATAATATTAGATTGGATCTCTCTTTATCAATATGTTTTTCATATATGTTTATAGTCGATTCTAGCCATTCTAGCTTAGCCTTTCTTCTCTTACCACCGTGTCATAGACACAATTGTATTCCAACCAATTTCATATATTCAGAAAGCAACGATACCTTATTGATTAATCGAGTGTTATTTTTTCACTCACAGTGATGAAGAGTGTTCCCTTCACACTTTGTGGGGTGTTTTTAAGGGTACTTTCCCATAGGATTTTTTTTCATCTTGCTCAATAGTCGCAAAAACTACCACGTCTTATACACTTTATTGATTAATCATTTTCCATGAATGTTTTTCCCGAATTGGAACATCTCATGAGAGACTCAAGACATGGGGAAAATGGCGGAACGTAGTTTCATCACTATATATGTTGCCGATTGTAAATGTGGGACCGTTGTGAAAAAAGACCAACACTAAATCAATTCAGAAAGAGAAAATTAAGACAGAGTTAACAAAATAGATTGCGCACATACAGGAAATCTCAAGGAGTACCAAGCGCCACTGGCGAACCCTCAATAAAGGTGGCGAACGTCTGAATGAACCCGACTGGGATCTCTATCCCCTTAATCCACCCTGACTAAACCCTGGCTGTGATTCAAACTGACCGGACACTCAGCCCTGCATGGGCCACGACCTGAAACATTAACAAATTCCGCCCTGAAAGGATCCTGTGTATTTACAGATCAAGTTGGGGTTGTGGCCCTAATCCACCCATAGTGCCGACCTGCCATGACCTCTCTAATGTTCCTGGTACATTGCTCGCAGCCTTGTACGTGGTATAGGCTTTGTAGGGTGGAATTAGCATGCACTATTATACTATATGGGTAACGACTGGAGAAATATAGCCCACAGTGTGGCTGTAAATACAAGCACGTAATATGTATACGTGAGTGACATAAGGCACATTCTTGGTACCGTAACCAATGGGTAAGAACTGCAGGAGCCTTGAACCTCACCTGGCCTACCTGGTACAGGTCACCGGCAGAGTTTCACCTGGATCAATTATATGTATATATTCCTATACATCACCAATGAATTGTAAAGTTGTCATCATTGATAGAAGAAGGGTACACATGATCCGCTCAACAACTTCCCAGAAAGCCACATAAAACGATTGCAGTTATACCATCCAGCAAAGGATTCTTTAAATCACAATTATATTAGCTAAATATTCTTCTAGGGGTAATGTGTATATATATATATATAGATATGTGTTCCCCGTAGCATTTAAAAAAAGCCAAGGGAAGTGTCAGGGTAAGTCAGCATAGATATATATATATAAATGACAATACAGTATTTCATAAAAAAAAAAAAAAAAAAAGAGGTGGAAGTGAGGGTTGGGGAAAGGGAGAGGTGATCAAGACGAGGTTGCATGGTGTGTGTGTCAGGGGGAGCGGGTATGCGTGACCTCGTGACCTCACCTGTTGTATCCTATTCAGAGACGTGAGAAACGGTTGAGGCGTGCCTGGGGAACTGATAGGGCACGCCTCTCTGTTATCACGGGGTGCGATTAGAATAACGGTTAATATTGTTTGTTCCAGAGCAGAGAAACATGAAAGCGCTGTAAACAACATTAGGTTGGCGATGTATACAGTGTTCTCTTGATGTCAACAGCGGCTTACCACTCTCAGTGGTGTGTGCGAGCGCTCAACATTTAACTATTGCAATATCTTCCCCATATTCACCAATACGTTGAATACGTCAGTAAAACAACACACTTCAAGGTCAGGGGTACAAAATTTGCCGCAATAACAAACATTTTAAAAGTTGATTGAGAGGCCACTAGAACAACAAGCTGATAGAATTGAAAATAATTCGCTGCCAAAATGTGTTAACTGTGTCATATACATGAACACGCATTTACTGTGATGATGTTGGGCGCATGTTAACATAAAATAATAGGATTCAATGTCATTCCTGCTTCTGCAAGCGGGTCCATTACCAGCAACATGTCAATTATTCCGCATCACATTTACTGACAAATGAAGAACAACTTTTGTCCATTGTATATGGGTTGTATAGGAAGGACTGTATGTTAGAAAGTAACGAGGAAATTAAGTTTATTGAGCGTCAATTTAGAAGTGTTACTTCCACTAACTGGCCTCCTTACAGGCAAATCAAATTATTGAATGAGTTGCCAGCCTACATAAAACGTGGTGACACGAAATAATCCAATAAAGTTAATTGATGACGCATTGATTTTGTCCACGGTGTTTACGTGACCACTTTCAAATGACCCGGTTGTCATCTCCTTCGCCTCGTTCATCACATTGTGTCTATCCTTCTAGTCAAAAAGGGAATGGGACAAACTACCAGCAAGTCGTCAACATGTCTTCGACACAGATGAATTTGCTTCGGTTTGCACTACATATTGAGATACTTATTTGTGTGCATCTCTCTTTGGTTCTGTGTTTGTACTGGTATCAGTTACCATTCACATTTCTTCATTTCTCATCCACTATATTGCTTCCTTTTCATTCTCCCACCAGATTATTTTTCTTGTTGTTTTTCTATTATCCTTTCAATTAATGTATCAATGTTAACTGCTTTCCTGCGAATTGTTTTTTATTGATATCCTACTAATATACCTGCTTTTGCAATTTGCAGGAAAGCTGCAATAAAGATAGTTAAAAAGAAATTAATTGATATGTGTAAATCAGTAAATGACTTATTGTATTTATTTGAAGGACTCTTTGTGAAGTGGATAAACATTTAAAAGGAAGGAAAAACAAGAAACAAATGAAGATACCTGTACTAATTAAATCTCTCCGAGCTATACCATTATTCAAACCATGTCGTGTCGTGATCAAAAGCGTCTCCACATGCATATACCTGTGTTATTTTTGTTTTGATATGAATTATATTTCCAACCAAAGATCATTTAGAGCACGGTAAGCTAATGATGTCTATACCTGAAACATATAGGGGAAGGCCAACTTCCATACAATTTTGGAGTTTGACGCACATCCAGTAAGATATGGACACATTCTTTTAACACTCTCCTTCGCGGCGGTAGGCCTAATGTCGGAGACACACTAAGCGAGAAACACAGCGATTTCCGGAATTGCCAACACAAAATGGCGAACATGTGCGCTATTATTCTATATTTCACATGATTTTTGCTTCCGGGACATTAAGTTATGGGTGGGAGATATTACTGTAAAATAATTTTTCACATACATGCTATTTTGTGTTGGCGATTCCAGAGATCGCTCCCTTGACTCACTTGGTGTGTCTCCGGCATAACAGTCCGCACCGGCTTTTTTCCCAATACCCTGAAGTCATATGCCGATTGGGAAGAATTTGTTGCTACAAAACCCGATTATGTACATGTATTTGTCCTATGGAATCCTAAGTATTTGTGGTGAAAACCATGAGATGCTACGTAAGCACTGAGTTATGATCGTCCCGGTTAGGTTTTGGGGAAGGGAGACTGGTATCCTAGTAATTCTATAACTTACTGTTTATCAAAGCCTCAAGCTGTTTTTGATTTTTATTCAAATACTATATCTCTCGTCGGATACATTAATCATACTATAAAATTGCATACATTTGTACATTGAATAAACTTTTTTTTCAGTTATCGCTTGCTTACATCATACATAGTTGATCACTTTTCAAGAATGTGTTTCTGAGAATATATATTGGAGGATGCAAAGGTAAAAAAAACTAAGCCTCTGTTTTAATATCACCTTCTTTGTCTGGGCTCATCTTCAGTAAATTATACACCCCCCCCCCCTCAAATCTCCTACCGGAGGATGGTTTGTAACAAAGCAACCTATCCTAAGCACACGTATGTCATTTAACTGTCATCTTCCCAGCGACGAATCCTTTGAGACAACTTGTTATATGATATCAGGGGATTGTTGGATGAAAAGAAATAAATATTGGATCACGATCCCTCCTCTCTACTCAGACATACAGCCTCTGTATCCCAACTAGACTCAAGATTGAGTATCATCCACATTACTATGGTCATTACTGCATGAACTCTTTGTCTAGTAAACTCGATCTTCAATTCAATGAAACAAGGATCTTTATACCAGTTTCCATGTACATAACCTCGGAGATAGGTCACACACAATTAGAGACATGCGTGTTAACCATGACCCAGTGCAGCGTATGTGAGAGGTATCACGGGTGACAGTGACGTCATTGCACTAAGACACCTGTCCGTCATGACGTGCAAAGGGCGTCGAGTGCGAGCGTTCGTTACTCCCAGCATCCCATATTATCGCCTACCCTAACGTTGACACATCCTGCACTGAAGAGGTCATACAGTTCGGTGTCTCTTATGAACGCTGCATGACTCGATCGCCATCTTTCATGACAAGCCGTTTTATAATATACTGAATATGATATAATATAATTTATGATAGGTATCCCATTTATAGTTTATTCAATTTCATATCCTGGATTAAATTAGGAATACTTAATTAGGTTGCCATAATCACTAACTTTGAGCATGCACATTAGGTACTGGTGGAGATTAGCTTGATAATGCTCTACGGGTTTCATTTTATAGGGAGACACGTATTGAGGGTTTCATTTTGTTCAGGAATATAATTGGGGTAAAAGAGCGGAAATAATTGTGTGTTCTTTAGACTTGAGTAAATGTGAAAAACACGTCGGTATCGTCCACGGTTTGGACCCAAGATTCTGTTAGGGAGGCTCAATCCAATTTTATGCGAGTTAATGAGACTCAATATTCGCCTCTTCACACGACGAAAAGAAATTTAACTCGAAGATGAAAACTTGAGATCTTCATGGAAAACAATGTTAAACTACAAGTTTCTTTAGGCAGATACACATTCGTCTTCCAACATAACTTCAGTTTTTAAGTTTTCGAAATATATTTCGAGTTCTAGAATTGTATTCCATCTCATGTTAGTATTTTATTGTGTTTGATGTTAGTTGAGACAAAACAAACTTGGCATATATATGGTTGTACGAATTCAATTTATTGCACGCAACCCATTCATTTCTATTGTCATGAATAAATAACTAGTGAGAGATCAGGATATTTAAGTACATGTACATTAATATCTCTGTGCAGATTACGCATTTTAACATGACACCGAGACAACGAACAAATCTTCTAAATTCTACTATATTAAATAAACAGAGATCAAATTCCAAAATAAATTAATCGTATGTGATCTTTGTACATTTTACATATTTCTGTTTTCCCTACCAGAGATCTGTGCTTTGCTGGAATGCATTTTCTTTAATTAAATAAATTAGGAAAATTTCGTAACGATGTTTCAGTGAGCCAAATATTTAGCTTACGATTTGGTTTCAAGTTGAAATCTATTAGAATATGAACACAATTATACAATATAATACAAAGTGACAAATCAATATAACTTAATTAAAGAAGACTTTGCTTCTTCCAGTCCATTCATTAATGTACAAATCATAGACTTCCAAGTCTGTCGTGATAATATTAAGAATCAGTATAATGCAGTCAATAGTTTGGCTTTGAGCCTGTAATCAGTCCCGCTGGTCCCTCTCGATACGGTAGCTCGGCTTTGCTTTCAAAGATCACCAAGTGAACTCCACTGTGTGGTCAATCCAATATGGCGGCCCCCATAACGGACGACGCACAGACAACTGTCATACGTGAGTGCGCGCGCCGGTGGTCTGAGGTCAGCGTCCGTCTGGGCTGGGGAGTAGTTTGCACAGCGCCCGTCTGGTGCAGCACCATCTAGACCAGACGCTGTCTGCTTGAGTGAACACAACCATCTGTGGAGAACATCAGCAGCAGACGACATTTCTGCAAGAAGAAATGGTAAAAGCACATGAGTAATTTGTAGAAATACCAACTTCGAATAAGCATTGATCAGTTAATAAACATCTTTTATGTATTTGCGGTACTGTTTTCGTTTCAAGCATATCACCAATGACAACAACAATGTACAATTCTCGTGAAAATTCATAACGGGCTAGTTTCGCTAAAGCAATATGAACATTATTGCAGAGATACAAGAACATACCTCTCAGATCTCAGTTTTCCGTAGTATTCTACCGATTACCACAGTGCCAGATTTCTAATGTGCATGATTTCTTAATCTCGAAGGAAGCCAAATTCGATGTTAAACGTCATGGGCAATAGGAAGCTAATATATTAAGCGAATACATATCAGATATAAGCATTACTCACCATGGTTGTCTCGTCCTGATGGCCACTGCTACTCCTTTTGGAGCATTTAGTTTTGCTTCGTCTTGAGACCATGTCTGGACGTGCCATCAAAGTTGCGTTCACAGGGTGGACTGTCCAGCTTGCACGAGCTTGTATCGTAGAGACTCACGCGGTTTGTGAGCACCTTTGTGAAAGTCTGTGTGTTTTGTTCCATGGGCATGGATTCTGTCAGTGTTAGCGATACCCAGCCTCCAAAGTACGGAGAACTGGTTCGCTGAATGACCACCCTGCCAAGTGGGTGATAACGGTTTGTTGTAGATGTAGTAGTTGTATGTATCCATCCTCAGGATGGTCGTCAATAATTAGGAACAAGTCTGCAAAGAGGAAAAGTGGAAATACTACTTAGTTTCGCATGGGAAAAGCATAACAAGTGTAAAACGGTAACAAACAACTGAGATTTGTAACTGAAATGATAAATAAAGTTATCCATTAGTGTTTGTCAACTATGTATATTCATTACGCTCTTAGAATATAGGTACCATCACGCTGATTTACGAGATAAATATATACTTTTTTATACCTGCTTCGCTATATTGCCAGGCCCGGGGGCCTAATATGGAATGAATGTCGAATTTGAACACTATCGGTGGGTCTACACTGGTACATTACATGCTCCGGTAGCGTGACTTCCTGTCGACACTCAATGGGCTCACATCTACGCCTCCACTATGGTTACTCAAGTGACAAAAGTGGGCCCACACTAACGGATGTTCCTACGGCATCATGCTTTGGTCTCGATAGAAGTATACTTACTTGTAAAAAACAGAAGGCCGCCCGCAGCCAGTGTATAGAAATCTACTGGGCTCCTGGCTTTGACTCCTCAGTTCGTGCCATCTTTTTCTGAGGGAAGAAGTCTGGAAGGAGAGGAAGGAAAGGAAAAAATATTAGTCTCAAACACGACAAAAATATATACACATCCATACGTTAATCTTGATATAAAAACAAGAATCCCCCAGTTGCATAACCATCCTAATACACTTGCAAAACCTATCGACATGTCCAAGGGCCCTCTGACGATTTAGTTCTCCACGACGCCATTGGTGGCGTGTGTGCATAGGAACCACCCACCGCCCAACCTACTTTTCCAACACGGCGTTTAACGCGAACGCTGTCCTCAACCCTCTACACACTAGCCGTGTTCTACTTTAAGGTCCCCCAAATGACTAAATGCAAACAAACCACGGGAAGTTGAAACCACACCCTCAAGTGCAACATAGTAATATGCAACCATGGTACCATGACTATTCAAGAGTATATCATTTTGAGTCGCAATGTAGTGCAGAATCGTGGGAAACTGTGTCACGGATGTGTACTGGGGCGGGGAGTGTTGGGATGTAACGCTAGCTGCCTATCCTCCTGCGAGACACACGACTCGCCTCCCGTTTCAAAATATTTACTACGGACTTTGTTTTGGTTACGGTGCCCCATGGTTCACAAGTCCCTTTAAATTCTAGAGGTATACAAATCGCTTAATAAGTTTACTTTAGGAATAGGTAAAGCCCTTGTGGGAATGTGCAACCCATCTGCAGTAGCACAGCCCTAAGCTCACCCGAGATAATTGAGATCGCACTCCCTTTAAAATTTGGTGACGGACCCTTCCTATCTGCATCCCGTCACAGCATATATCAAAATGACCAAAATATGTTTTTGGTAGGGACTCTTACCTGTTATTTGCTGCTGGCGTTTGCGTTTCTGTGGCGAAGTTTGCGTGGCTGCAGCGTTCGTCTGAGGAGGTAAATCCGCCTTGATACGAGAGTCAACGACAGAGTCGGTCGGGACCGGGGAGCAGCAGTCCCGGGTCTCGACTGCCGGGCTGAGGCGAGTGGCGACCGGGGAAGACTCACTGTCAGTGTCGGTCTCCCCGGAGGCCGACTCGGGCTCCAGCACCATTACTCCAGTCTGTTGGCTCTTGAAATCACGGATAATGTCCACCTTCAGAGATAGCTGAGGCATGTTGTAAGCTGAAGGCACCTCATCCACCTCCTCGTACTTCCACCGGCCAGGCAGCGGCAGCTCCCGTTTGAAATCAAAGTTCCATCGGTCGCTCGATCGTTGATTGATCTCGCGGAGTTCCCGTTGTAGAGTTTTCCTAACTTCGTCGTGGTCCACCGGACCAAACAGGCTTCGACAGGCATGGCCCACATTGCGCAAAAGCACACTCTTGTCTACGAGCATTTCTCCCAACATGATGTAGAAATGGTAAATCCAAGGATATAAACAGTCAGAGGGGATTTAAAGATAGTCGAACGGCAGAATATTGTATACTCCAACCCGTTCTCCAGCTCTGACTCACCGCAAGTGCCTTGTAGACAGACGCAGCCCTCAATTTGAACCAAGCGAGCCGTTTGGGCTCGGCCAATCACAGCGCAGCTCGCAGCGGAGACAATGGAGCAACGAACGTTATGATTGGTCGACGGAGTGACCAATCACAGCCTGACTATGCCCCGGCGAGGCGTGCATGGGGCTGTGGATTGTAAACAGGGATACTACTACCAGTACGGGCGTAGTACGCTGCAACCTAACCACAACCGGCTTCGGTCCCTTGCTCCGGAAAGTGGAACGAGAGATTTAGCGGCAGGGGAGGAAAAAAATACATATACAGGACGTTCCGTGCCAGTTCAGCTGACGGCTCATGCGCGCAGTCTCAGGTCATGTTTTCGACAAATAAACCATGCCTATGAAAACTCTGCTTGGAGCATAGTTTGGGGGTAGGGGTGGACACGAATCTTTCATCACTCGCAATATGAAGTTTGCCAGGTTTGCATATGCCCGTCCAGAACTTACTGACATATGACTGCTGGGGCTGGGCATGGTCGATGATCTCAAATCTATGCGGGTGCTGCCCAGGCCAGTCGAATATGATCTCACTGTGGCGGGAGAAGAGGGAGGGGTGTTGAGTTTGAGCAGTGGGAGTGGGGCAGGGTGTGATATCTTCTGTCTTGGTGCCTGGGAATAAGATGGGAAGCCGATGCATTACTTATACCAACCTGATTAGTGTACATAGGCTTAGTCAAGTTAGTGTCGAAAGTGGTACATGAATCGAATTGCAATATTTTCACATTGACTGTAGCATGAGAGGAATGCGGACTGAATGAACGAATCACATCATAATGCAATGCTAATAATGATGTGTAAGGGCTAACCCTCTATTACGAAAGTTTTAGTTATTCTATTTCATTACCCACAAGTAATTACTAAATGAGACTCCCTGAAAACTTCCATAGAATGACCCACTTTCTATGTATACAACGATCTCATTTCATGACATCAGTTGCAATTTAGTGTTGTCGACAATTATGTAGTTTATGGGTTCCCCCGTGCACTAGATAATTGGATATTACGTCTAATTTGGCTTGCGTCCAAGGCCCGGGCCTCTTCTGGAACTGGATCTGTCGTCATACCCGGATCTCAGAGAGCTTGCATCAGAGACACCAATCACTCCATCGGGTTACAATTTGAGAGAGGACTGAGCAGAACCGCACACATATCTGACATTGATGGCCATTGAAAGACATGTACCTCTATCACATATTTCAAATCCCTAGATATGTGTGATATAATACTTATTTGATACACATAACAGGATTTATAACGGTAACCGACGAAATATCTTAAAGAAAGGGCAGGGCAATATCTAGTCAGTGTCATGTTTTCTATCCAAGGGCACCCTTACTGTGATGGCGCCTGATAATCATTGTCAGTGTCCACCAAGGGAAGGGATAAGATGGCGCATTACGATAATCCACTCCATGTCGCCGACTTCACCTATACATCAGACTATGTGGCGCTGGTGGTAAACGTGCGGCAGTCACACCTAGATCTGTGAACGTGCATGCGGCTCCCGCAGTGCCTGTGGACGGCCGGGCTGCTACCTCAGGACCAGGGTAGCCCCAACCACTTCAGGCAGTGAAAAAGCGGCAAAAACCAGGGCCCGACAGGCGACCGCAGACCAGACAAGCCTCGCGTACCCCTCACCCCACCCCGCGCCAAAACCTCACCAGGGACTCCGGGCAAACTGGGTCGACCTCAGCGCTGGTGACGCCGGCGCGTCAGGTTGAAGAGACGCTACCGCCACACTAACGCCGCCACGCGGGCATAGGCCGAACTACTGGTTGGTCGCCGCGTGACTAGTGTCTGGAACGCTCAGGAGATGGCGTCAGTGTGCAGTATCTTGAATCTGCAGCCCAATGTCGTTGAGTCTGACTGTCGTTTTTTCCATTTGGATATATATCAGTTGGGCATTTCTTGCACGTGCATAGGCCTCCATTTTACAAGAATGAATTTACGACTTAAAGAATATATGTATATTGCCGCACTGCAGGCTGTCTTTACCAAAGTCTCACACCTAAATATGTTTTGTTAACAAAAAGCTTTTATTCTATAGGGAGTATCCACTTGGGTGCAGGATACCCTGTTTTCGGTGAGCTCCAGTGGCCAGGTTGCTGTGTTTTGCTTTATCAAAATAAATGTTTCCCGATTTCATAACTTTTTTTTTCTAAATTAGAACATGTGCAATATGATCTCTATGCACTAACCATTACCATTCACTAAAACAACGATTGACACACCAAATGGTCATGGGGAAACAAAAAGACTAACATGAAAGCCTGGAGGGTAATTTTACTAGAAGATCTAATGAGGGCGTAATATGACTGTAAATGGAGATCAAATTGGGTGGGTCAGCATGCCCCCTCCCTACTTCAGGGGAAATGCCTCTGGATCTTCTTGAGTTTTATGTGGGAACCGTACTGCATCTGAGCTTACCCTTTTATCACGTCTTTAAACCTTTCCTCTTTATCGGAAATTGTGGGTGCCTTAAGCTATTGTTTTTCTGCAAGTGCTCACGTGTCGGTAGACGAAGTTACGTAAGAAGTACTTCACTCTCTGACTTTTTGCTTCTTTTTTCGAATTGTGGTAAGTTTTTGGGGTTACGACAAGGTGAGGATCAAAGTCGACTTTGGAGTGACATCAGAGAGAGTGTAATCACCATCAGCTATAGAATAACATATACCTATGTCACCCTTGCGCCATCTTGTAATGGCGTTCAGAAAATCACGCAAGAACGAGGCGTAATCCCTTATGTGGCTTCACTGTGCCTGACCCTCATACAAGATATATGTTTTCGCCGACTACAATATTTAATTCAAGAATATTTGCAGAGAATATGTTCATATCTCTTCTATATTCAGTGTATCTAATGAATGTAGACCAGATAAGATATAATCAAAGTCTTAGCTTATATCATAAATTCGAAATACATGAATTACAAAGGTAATTGAAATATAGATTATACATGTGTATGTTATATTTACCTAAATCCTATCTGATATCGGAAATATTCACAGCAAAGATTTGTATGTCTCTTGTATTGAACATATATTGATTTTGGATATTGCAAAATTTGTGTTCTTCATCATCTTGCATTTGACTATCCAATTGGGAATAATATGTTTATAAAGAATTCCAAGGAGCTTCCATAGTATAATCATCCAAAACTCAAGTGTGTGTATCTCTTCAATTGAGTGTCTCTCGTGAGTGGTGTGAGAGAAGATCATGGAGATCTGGTGCGCAGGCGCGTGTGTGGAGAGTTGTGCAGTGTCGTAATATACCAGAAAAAATCTAGTGAATTATCATGCACATATGAAGACAACTCCTTCGTTATCATGAGTTCCATAAAGGTTTCGCCTTCTAAAAAGTACGTGCATGGGCATATAAGGAGGATATTGTGATACTAGCAATTTAAAGAATGAATTCACATACGCCCATGGCTCATAAATGTCTGGTCTAGATACTAATACAATGTTCCTCTGATCATTTTTAATCTCAAATAATTTATGACATAATATAGATTTAGTGTTGAAATTTTACCTAATAATAATTCATATAAGGCTATTTAGGAAATTAGTTTTAGTAAATATCATCTAGCCTCCTCATAGTCACTGGGTGGGATTTCACATATTTCTAAGACATGAAAGTTGAAGGTATCGCACAATGTTTTACTGGAAAAGAACAACGTTATAGCAGGGAGAGAGCCCCAGACATCAAAGCTGTCCACAGACGGATGGGATATCGAGGGTACCAACACATGTCTGGACTTGGGCCGTCCTGCCTGAAAAGACACCGTCCACCAAACGGTGTCAGCCGTCTAATCTGCTTAGTCAGTTTGCAGCCAGGATTGTTCCGGGAAGGGATCGAGACGTCTGAGTACACACTGGAGGAGGCTCTTCTAGGCGTCCTCACACCATCCAGGGTCGGCAGGGGGTGGCGCTAGCCTCACACTCTCAACCACAAACACACCGCCGGAGCTGATGCTGGGATTGTTGTGAAAACACAGGTGTGTGTAATCCTCAGCGTCAACACGTGAGGGCGATTAAAGCGAAATCTGCACAGAGATCAACGATATATGTATAAAGTATAGATATAGCGCCGAATAGGTCTGGTTCATATATAAACTGGACTGTTTTAGGCGTGTACATTATGTGAAGTATATATGCAAACTCAAATCAATTTATAAATGTGAATAAATATGAATGAATAATATACGTGTACGAAAAGGATTAAAGACCCACACATATTCCATTACACATATGTCAGTATTTATGTGTACATGTGATTATTTTTAACAACGTGTACGACTTGAATTCTGCATATTTGGGGGGGGGGGGGGGGGAGCACTCCAACACGACTGACATTATTACAATCAATAATATCATAAATAAACTTTCACACAATAGTGATCCTATAAGGAAAGAAGCGTCAATGGAGATGTTATCTATCAACATGATGATCTGACCTAGACATAATCGATATAGCGATGCCATACCATTCTCTTGAATGGGAAATAAAATGTAAACAATGAGCTATAGTTTCATTCACTTGGCATATAATCATGCCGGCCCATAGTCCTCAATTATCTCACAACGATATGCATCTACCTCGTTTTGGGTAGTTATTTGTGTTTGTGGCCGTGTCAAATAAGTGTCATGGTATGGCATTATCATCTGCTCCATGATATACGGGTCTTCTGTTCTCACACAACTACACGATCAGCCATCCCTTTGTTTTACCCTGCTGCACAACAAGCCCGTACCTGCTCAGTTTAATGTGACCCTGCCCATAACCAACGTTGTTAACGTGAAATGCTGACATATGGCAGGGTGGGTCCCGTCAGAAGCATTCGTACGTCATTTTGGGATGGAATCACACAGTAGGGGGTAGTGCGAGACTGTGAATGGCCCTTGGATTGCATCTCTGAGGGTCAACGCTGCTATTCTATTGTCTCATAGGTGCGAGGGACAATGTCTAATTATTTTCCCAATAATTGTTACTGGGTTACACCTTCATTGACAGTGGTCACAATAGATAAACACACCCTTACAAGAAGCAATGGCTGCCCGTCAGAATCCAGCATGATTGGACACTGCCCCAAATCACCTCTCCCTTATAATTAATGTATGTCTTAGCACATAAGTGACACTTTCTGTTGTCTTCAGGGTTATTATTGTTTGCTTGCCTATTCATGGTTCCTTAATATTGCATATAATGGTTGGAAACGCTATAACCCTATCGTTAGGCAATTTACGTGGTTTGAAATCGGTGCTTTTTGGGCGATCAAAGATGCGAATCTGCTTTGTGTAGATACAATAAATTGGCTCCAGACTGTTAACCACGCCCGTGTTTGTTCTTGTGTACTATAGAATGCAAATGAAGTAGAACAATTGATTTAGTTAGACCAAAAAATATTTATCTGTCAGAGATCTGAATGTTATACATGCCATACAGCCATTGTTAACCAGAAATACAAGGCATTGCCAAATATCTTTATTTTACTACAATTATTTCAATATTCTGAGTTTTGATAAAAATTACAGAACCTTAATTGAAAACTTGTTGCACCTGTACAGTTGTGGTATCAGGGAAACTCTGTTGATTCTGTGTTGTATCCCTTGTAACTCTGATCTTCAATGCTTTAAAACATTTGTTACTTATTTACATATCGTATGTAGTGGCATACAATTAACGATTTTGATAAGTGTAAAATTCAACCAAATGTAGTGAAGGAGCTTGCGTAATCTATATGGACATGCTGGCTATTTCTTTACTTTCTAATGTTAGAAGATAATTTAGTTAGGAGGCTTTCCTCACTCTAAATCATCAATGATAACTAGAAATAGGAATGTAAATCACGAATAGCACGATTCCCTTTTCAATAAGTATTTTCATGTCAGTAGAGACTTCCGCAGTTCTCCCATGCCCCCCATGGCGTGAGGAATAATGCCATTATTATGTATTTTCTTATGAACGCCTTCTCCCTAAAGCCAATAGAATTCACTTGATTTGGTGTGACTTCAATTTGATGGAGTTCCCACTACCATGGTCCGGCACCTGTTCATATATTTGCGTTTTAAATCTCTGTATTTGACGACACCCCATTGAATGTATCTAAATATTTCCTCACTGATACCCCCTGTCAGAGCTCTTCAAAGTCCCGATATGACTGGCGATAACCCTCAAAGTGCTGCCTCCAATAATGATAGACCCAGACATTGAGACCAAACCATTGAAGGCACGACCCTTCCAGGACCTCAATCAAGCGGTCTTATATCTACAAAACCGCCGAATGCGTTTTTGCCTGCCCAAGCCATCGGGTGAACAATGGCGTTCCTTTTTTCCACAATGTTCCCCGAACTGCCATTCTAGGGGGCAGGAAGCGCCGTGATTATATGTATATGCGGTGGGCGGCCACCAGATGGAGTAGGGGGCATCCATTGTATCCGGTATCAATCCAGTATCTTACCCAGGTGGGCATATCCGGGGCGGTAGTCGGGGGGGGGGGGGGGGGGGTGGAAGTTTTCATGGGGTCACTATCACAGACGACACAGGTAATGGAGGTCGGGAGGGCGTCCCCCACAGACGCTGCGTCCAAGTCCGCGAAGCAGCGGGTAATAGATTTAACTAATATGGCACTATCTGTGAGGGGGGTCCTCAACAGGGGTGGGGGATGTACAGAGCCGAGCTATTCACTTAGGCGGGTGTATCTGAAAGGTGGGGCGGTGTGCCTTCAAAGGCAGGTGGGGAGGTGATGCGGAGAGAGCCGCCCGTGCCCACCTGTGGTTTGACATGATTGAGGCTGTTTACCTTATCGTAAACGGTAGGCTGAATTACGAGTGGCAGGTGGAAACATAACGATTACCGGTGATCGTCACCGAAGATGTAATATGCAGGTATAATGGTTCTGATCTGAATAGTGCATTATGGTGAAGCACACCTGTTCTGTGATCAGCGAGTGATTGAGGTCATAACAGAGCAAACGAACCGAATCCCAGATACGTAATACTCTGAGAGTAGCGGATTTTATGAGTGTTTTATATTTTATTTGCTTATTCACTAATCTGGTATCCATCCGATAACATTTGTAAACACATCAAGACTAACACGTTTGTGACATCCAATAGGCCCATGTCCTACGCCTCACTTCCTAATACCAACCTAATCGGGTAGACTACCGAAATTCTAAATACATATGCACAAGTGCATATATTATATGGCAATCATATAATTATATAGACATATTATAGGTAAATACATACGTACTAAATACGCAAATTATAGCCTACAACTTGCAGAAAAATCCAATAATGCTCATACACGTACATTGTTTCCCCGCTTGTCGTTGTGATCTAAATCAAAAGTGTTTAAATGTAAATGAATATGTTCCCCAAAATATTGATATCAACAAGTATATAACTCATAATAAATAAAATCTATTAAATTGCTTGGGGACCGAATGAGTTGACTGCACCCCACCCCCACCCCCACTCCATTATATTTTGATTATCCGAGTGGTTCAGATGATCAAGAAAGACTGCCGCTGTTTATCTTCTTTTACCGCGCAGTCGTGCGGAACTTCATAACCATGATACATCATGTGTGTCCAGGGGGTGATGCCTGTGTATCGTCTAACAGAGTCTCAGATTGAATAAGGCCGGTCCGCGCACGCACTGTGCACCACGGAGGTCCGTCTCAGTCGTCGGGCGTTGTCCACCCCAGACTTTGAAGTTTACAATATTCCAAAATGAGACGCCGCACCCCCAGCAGCGTTCCCGCTGACGCCCGGGTCTCAGGGACGCCCGGGTACACGACGCGCCACCACACGGGACGCGCAGGAACCACCTGACAAAAGAAGGGCGGGTGACAATGGAGGTGTCCACCCCCAACCCCTCTCCCCACTACCTCACCGCCCTTTTAGCCCCCCTGCGCCCCAAACTCGGCCCCACCCAGGAATGTCAAGAATGACTATAATTAGCTTCAAAGAATTACCACACATTGTGTTACTGATGTAAGCCTAGCGACCCCAACCTCTCCCCTGCTGGTGTAGGCCTGCGTCTCTGGAGGCGTGGTTAGACGCGGGGAGGGCGAGGAGAGGAAGCGTCTCGTCTTGGAGTCGCCATGATATACGCCCCACAATGGTCTGTGTACATATTGACGGGGTACCAACATGTCGGGCAGCGGGAGGGGAGGGGTGATATATCGTAGGGAGTGGCTCATAGCTTAAAGAAGGGAGCCATCATTTCTGTTGGTCTCTGAACAATACTGGTATTTCCAGATAGGTAAATCCCCTTACCCCCCCCCCCCCCCCCACCCACACACACACACAAACATACACACTTCGGTTCATATTATAAGACATTGACGCAAAGGATAATGTATGTAATAAGAGGATTGTGGTATTTCTATGCAGGATATGTGCATGTAAACGATCGCACTAACAGGGAAGATCCATAGTTATTTAGAATTTGTGGTGATCAACATTGTTGAAAATTGATATACGAAGAACTACAAATCCAAAACAAGAGAGAAGCGGAAGAGGAATACCACACTAACCAAAATCATACGAAATACACACCGATGGGGGAAAAAAGAAATTTGGTACCGTACCAAACATATACTTCCTTCTATCTGGGTCACATCAAAGAATATACATGTAATACATTTGTACATGTAAAACGTTGCATATATCTAGGTAGTACCATTTATCATGAGTGGTAAAATGAGATTTCCCTTAGACTAATGATTTAATTTGGGAAAGTAATACTTTAAAATCCATTGAGCAGTAAACGGTAGAATATTGCACGAAAGCAACACTTTGCCTTCACAGGTTTCAAAAGCACATATGTTTTCACACTGCTCAGTAGAGGTGGATACATTTCCAGGCATGCCTCCCGTGAAAGCATCACCTCCTCTATAACCTCTTTGTTTCTCTATCTGTGTGGTCGACGCTGGAGCAGACCTACCATAAGTGGTTCTAATTTGTTGTTAAGACGGCTACTCAGTTTCGAGTGGCTACCCTGGCGATGGTGTATCGTTGACAGACACTGAGAAAGCCACGCGCTGTGCATGCCCAGGCAAGTAATATCCAGTCTGGCCACCTCCCCAGACCACACATACACCCACCCCCATCACCTACCGCTATCTTTGTTGTCTCGCAGCCCTCTTGTCTAAATATTTTAGCTCACAGGCCCAGACAAGCTCGATGGATATAATCGTTTCCACTGTTATAGCACCATACCCTCCCCCATATACATCCCCAGCCTTTTAACTTTTTGTACAAAGCGGAGCCGAGCGGAGGTGTAACTTAGAAACGGTTTATTGTTGCTTAGATTTAGACCTGCTTAAGAGCAGACTTTTCATCCGGCCTACAGTTGTACGGAGGTTGTATGACATAACCTTTTCAGCAAGAAAGACGTTTTATTTATATGCCCTTGGGAAGCCATTATACAAACAAGGAACACACAATGCGGTCTTTTAGGAGAGGAAAAAAGAAGGGGATGATTTAAAGGAAAATTGACCAGTATATTCCTATAAGCGGGTTTCTCTGATCTTTAAATGTAAGGGTGAGATAAAGAAGCTGAATGGTAAATAGTAACTGCAGAAGATAGAACACGGAGCCCCAGGCACTCACTGAAAGATTCTTCTGGTTTTAAAATATTATACTACAATAGCTATACTGCTGTTGCAGAAGAATGTATTTATATTTATCGACCCTCTTCCAATCTGAACCAGAAAGAGGTATACTGTCTAAATGCTATGCATTTTCCATTCGTTTTTTCCCATTTTATCCCCAACTCAGCCCTTTTCAATGTTATACATATACATGTATACCTGTATTTCCTTGCAACTGTATTGTTTTATATTTTTAAGTCTGTCATTGCTCAGAAAAGAAGCATGCAAATGACAAAATATAATCATACGAATATGATAATAAGGGGGCAGTGATAAAGAGCATGACAAGATCAACCACTGATATAAAATTTAGTGTTAACTATGAATAAGCGGCCAAAAGAAACATTAAACATATCGAGCGTATAATATTTATATAAATACTTGATATCAGTTAGAAGATACATTTCTATTGGGTTTACGGGGGTTTACGCCGAGAATGGCCGATCATCGAACCCAAAACAACAAAAGACAACAATAATACACATTCATTATGTATGAACAAATGCACATTTCCACCCGCGCATTAACGTACGTGTCTTATCTCTCCATCACAGGTCCGAGCTTTATCTCAAATATGATAAGAGGCAGTGATACTGATAACGGTGTGTATACAGGTACATGTCAGGACCTGTTCTGGCATCCTCCAATCAGTTTTATTCGTGAATGTCAATGTAGATCCGGCGAGTTACCGCGGCAATACATATATACAAAGCTGCCAAAGAGAACAACTTATCCTGTTAGTGTTTTGACTCTAGCGTGAGCTTAGCGTCACTGCAAGGACTGTACCTAAATGTAACCTGCGACCCGCTTCAAGGCGGAGATTCGCGGATTAGGTATAAAGGAACGAGTCATACTTCGTCGCGCAGGTGCATTAATGAGCTGGCTTGTCGGTAGTTGCACTCAGTTTAGCAGAGCAGCAATACGAATTAACTAATGTGATGAACAAACACTGGACATGGATTAGATCTTGGCTGTGACAGCTTGCATCGTCAAGCAGTTTGACAAGCATGCTGAAAACACTTGTCACTGCATTGACTTTTAGTGTGGCGGTGCCAAAACTGAGAGGGCGAGGGGAGGGGGCATGCCAACTTTTAAGAGAATGATATTGAGGGAAAACACATATGTCATTCCAACTTGAATTATTGTTGTTTTATCGTTTATTTTTCACCCTTTAATTTTTGTTCATGAATTCATGACATGCCGTAAAAGAATATCGCTTAACTTCATCACAATACAGCATGTACATTTTCATCTTGGCAATTGGAGGCTACGAATGGTATCTATTCTAAAATATTACAAAGTGATAAACTTGCATTTAGCAGGACTCCATAACAAAGTTAAACGCCATACATTATAAAACAGGCTTGAATACTATTATGACAAGTAATGTTTGTAAATCAGAACAACCGGAAGACTATAAACTCGTTTTCAGGCCTGGTATAATAACAGACTATTATCATATCTACACATGTATATTCATATCCAACACCCCTACTCTCATCTACCCACCATCTACTCCCTCACCCATAGAACTCATATGGGATATCAAGACACCCGTGATGACCTCAGTGACCACTTGAGGACCAAAAGCCAATGTCACTGCTTTCCGGGCGTTACCGCTTCCATCTTCACCACAGACACAATAATCACCTTTAATCTCTGCACAGGTGTGGTCACTGCAGGTGGATGTGTGTTCATGTATACACACTCACACAGGTGAGGCAGGTTCCGCTAGAGGCGTGTGCCTCTTGAGAGTTACATAAAGAGGTGTTGTGTTACTGAAAAAGTACACCATTTTGTAAAGGTCCCTAACGAGGTCTGATGCAAGGGAGTCATGTTCCAGGATGGAATTGGTAATCCAACTCGACACCCCCAACTACCTCTCACACTGGGAGGTATATATATATATACCCCGACTGTTGTGTGCAGTCAATGGCTGACTGAAATAACTAGAATCACAGAATAGAAGAGCTAAAACGGTAAATCCCCCCTTTTTGGTGATTTACAAGGGTTCCTGACAATTAGGTGGAATGACGACAGGCATAGTCAGGCTATATTTGTTATAGCCAACTTTGCGGGGAATAAGTTACTTAACGGAAAATGCATGCTCTTTAACCGAGTTACATATAGAACAATGAATACTACGACATTACGATGAGATATCTATGTAGATAGATAATTGCGGGAGTCCTATATTCTCTATAGAGATGTTAGTCAGAAGTCTCTTCAATTCTAGTTAATAGCGGACTTCAACCATATAAGGAGGTCACCACGTATTTCAGCTGTTGTTCTAGCTTGTTTAACGTGGGTTATTGTATGGTTAAATATATGCAACAGAAGAATACGAATTATTTTCATCATTGCAACAACATATATTTCATGTATATGGGGAAATACAGACTTTGCTGGTATGTGCGCGGTACAAATATCTAAATTATGTTTGTTTACCTTTTGCCGAGGCTCCATCGATTGACCATTTGGCTTTACATATATCCAGATTTTAAAATTTACCAAATGATATAGGAGTGTTGCCAATCGTATACTAAAGCTACATTTCTAAAATTGTTACATAGATAGTTGATAATTACAATCATCTCATATGTAGCATACTGATGAAAATAATTGTGGGCCAAAGATGCATAGTCAATACTGTCATTGAACGGGACACGTATCTTGATTTTGGCGTATTTCTAATTAATCTTGAGCCATATCTTTAGTGATCATGTCACCTAGTAACAGATAACGCATGCCACCTCAGTTAATCACCATGTATCACTGGCAGATACCAACCCTACCCCTTCGCACCTGCGAAGTGTCCTTACAAAAGATACCCCACCCCATCCCGTCACGGGGTATGATGGGGTGCTGACCTGAAGCTCACCTTTGTAATCAGACTGTTTGCAGTGATGGTGAGGGGAATAATCCCCGAGTTAATGCCTGTTTAAATCCCCTCACCGTGTGATGAGCTGATCCCTGATTGACAGGTGTCATTCACACCTATTTCTTGTCAACATATCCTGCATGGCGTGTCTGTTGAGGATGTATTGTCAATCTAGGCGCAAAAGAAGTTTGTTCGGCACTGTTGTATTGTATAAAGGTCATATACAAAATAGACAGTATAGAGAGGTGGAGGGTTGGATTAACTGCTATAAATATGGACCATCTCTTAAGAGTCTCTTTGCATATATTCATATACAATTTAATCACCGGATATTCTGAATTGTCACTACGTTATTCTACATACGCAACTACTGTTGCGTATGTATGGGAATGTTCTTTGGGCTTGTGTCCTCTATTATGATATTATATATTATATATGTATTCTTTTGTATCTGTATGCAAATACTAAAGCCAATTGACATTTTACGGACATCAATAAGATCAAAGATAATATCAGACATTCAATCTGATCGCTCTGGGATTATTAGTTCTCTTAATTTGCCCAATTTAGGAGAGCCACCAAGTTTTTCAGAGTATATTAGCTATGTATTCATATTTGCGCACTTGAAAAGGTTCCTTTCAATGTTACTACTCAGATCTATCATCAACACATAATCAACAACGATTTTACTTAAAGAGAATCTTCATTGGTTTTGACATACACACATAATAAGGAAAACACAGTATTTCCAATAAAGCGACAGCCATCAGCTATTAAGCTGCTATAAAGAAGAAAAAAACAAAAACCGATAGTTCTCAGAATTTCACAGACCTGGTATCATTGTATGTCTGAAATCTTATTTGGTACGGATTAAAACATCGTTATTGATTCATTCTAAATGGTATTTGTAATGTAAAAAAATGTAAGACAATATAAACCGAAAAAAAGAATCTTGCAATCCTTGCATAATCTATCAAGACGTCCATACTCGGTAAGTGCATGTTCTATCAAAAGTCTAGACAGAAAAAGGCACAAAAAAAGACATCTGTGTGGTGACATTTTAAAAGACGGCTTACGACATGGTGCCTCGATTGCAAAAATACCACGCCGATCTAACGAGGTAGTACCAGAACTATGTCAGACTTGCTGATATCATCCCTCAGGCGTCGGTGACACGGGACTATTATGACTCAGTCCTCTGTAAGACCACTGTTGATGACAATATCATCCAGGTATTCCATCATAAAAGAGCAAAAACACCTCAAACAGAAGGCGTCATGTTTAACACCGCAGACCCACCGGAATTCATTCCATCATATATCTAGATGCGGCGATCGGTCGCTACCAGCAGCCTATAAGATAAACTCTTGTATTTACACGCCTGTTCGGTTTTATATTTTTTTCGTATTTTTGATCATTTCAATGCAGGACGACTGTTAGTGATGTCATACAATACGGGATCTGATCTCCACTCTTCCAGCCGAGTCATGAATAGACTATCACAAACCCCATGCAGTGACAATATTGCCAGTAAAGTGGTGTGTGGATCGCTACTTAGGGGAGGTTTTGTCTGGATCTTTTGTACAATTCTTGAAGGTAGTGATTACTAACAGGGCGAGTGGATTGGGAGGGGACAGCAGAAACATTGTCCCATTAGCAAAATTCTCATCGACTCCTAAATGTCAGATGTGAGTGGTAGCAGTAGGCGTAAAAGAAAAATAATCAGGATCGAACCACGGGTAAAAAAATTCTGCATCACTCACTCAAGTACACCACCTTCACAATACCTGCAATAGCTTGTTCAACCCGCACACCAACACCTCTACCACCGTCTATAGTGCGGCTACACCACGTGCATCCCAGGACCCCCTTTGTCTACCAAAGATCCAGACCCGACAAAAGGAACCACCGCAGGGCCTGGGAATGCCTCACCGCTGATCCCCGACTTAATTCAATTTTGATATTGGGCTGGAGCTGGGATTCCGTTTTACAGCCAATGGCTGAGGAGGTGTGGATTGAAGGGGTGTTATTGATGCGTGTGAGGTTGAGGTGGGGAGGAATAGAGAAGTGAACAAAGACACGACTGGTCAGTGGTCAAAAGACGGCGTACGTACAGTGGTAGATGTGTGGGCGGGTGGGAGGAGGGCGGTAGCGGGTTGGGATCACCGTACGTTGGTTTCTGGCAGGCATTGATAGTTGCTCAATGGGGGGTAGGCGAACATATACACGCCCCCTGTATAAGGGGGCTACTTATCACAGGGTTCTGGATCATTAACCCGTGAGGGGTGCAAAGATTGGACAAGGGGTCCTACTCCGGGAGTTCTACCAGGACCTATTCCCTCACAAGAAGGTGATTTTTATCTCGTTGTCACGTGCCGAGATGTGCATTTGTTACCCGCAAATAGGCTGACTCGATCTGGAGTCTTTTCCCCTGATATCTATTTTTTGTAGTTGTTATTTGTTTCTGAAGTATTCCAGCCTTAGATTGTATTTCACCATGTACCATATTTCTTAAATGTTCTTTTACCTTCGCCTAAGATCCTGAAAAATCAAATGCAGTATGATACTCCAAGTAAATGTAGAAAAAAACAACAAATTATATATATCATATATATATATATATATATATATATATATATATATATATATATATATATATATATATATATATAAATATATATATATATATATACATATATATATATATATATATATATATATATATATATATATAGTATATATATATTTATAATTTACATGATAGTTAATGAAACTTGCAGAGCATAGAGGGAGTTTCCATATCAGATTATATGCTTGTATTGATCATTTATTGAATTGGTTGAAGTAAGGTAATGTCAATGTCAATGCAAATACAGTAAAACCCCGCTTCCGGGATATCCCCCTTGACGAATACGTTTCTACTTCAATGTATATGAAACAAATAAAGGTAACACGTTCCCTGCTATTTCTATGATAAACCTAGGGGAACTTAATGGCATTCGAATGATGAAAAAGCCAGCAGGTCTATTGTTGAGTGGCTGGTGCGACGATTCCTGGATGTCTCGGCCCCTTTGGCATCTCAGACCCCATACGACACCTCGGACCCATCGGCACCTCGGCCCCCCGCTTTCACGCCTTCCTGCGCGAAAACGGTATATGTCTTCCAATGTGATTACTAACCCAAAATACGGATCCCCAAAAACACAAGCTTTGCTGTTTTATATTATTTGTCTATTATCAACAATAATTATAAAGAATCATACAAAACAAAAACATATCTTACAAAACATGTGTGATAACCCTCACCCTAACCCTATCCCTAACCCTAACCCTTTCCCTAACATTAACACTATCCTTATACCACGAAAGCGGGAGCGCGAAACGCGGTCGCGAGGGGGCCGAGATGACCGCACAAAAAGGGGTCCGAGATGCCGAAGGGGCCGAGATGACCGTGTACCGGTGCGACGAGGTCCTTCAGGGATTACCATTGTATGCATGTATGACGGGCTCGGTGGCCTATGGGTGTGCACGCGGGGTGAAGTGAATGGGAGGTTTCGAATGGGACAACGGGATCATTCTCGAATCATTCAGATCCATGTGTAGCTCAGCCAGACTCGGTCTGGTCAACTAGTCATATTTGAGAACGTACATTAGATAAAAAAATCATTGATCAGGTCAGAGTATGAGGTGTTATGATCAAAGTGTACTACATACATGCAACGAGTATACTCGCTGATATTGGTCTACATGTGCACATGTACACATGTCCAGCGGGTAAGGCTCTGCACATTGTCGCAGTCACACAACATTTTTTTCTGAAAATAAATTAACTAGGTAATTCATAAAAAAAAAGACACCCAAGCCAGACACAGTAATTACGTTCAAGGTTGTTGTTGAACCGAGTGAACATAAGATGGTGTATGTTGGTATCAGAATTCCAACCTTTTTCAGAAAAGTTCAATCTCAGTTGTTTGAAAATCAATAAGCTCGCTGTGTTGAATTGGGTGGTTTCAGTGTGAGGGGATTGAAGTAGTCAGTAAGGCCATCTACATTCAGTCCATATCCCGCCCGCAACCCCCTTCTCCGTGTCACATCAGCAGTAATTGGGAAGAATGAGGATGCAGGGTACAGTTGATATGTTGTATTTGAAATTGTGTTTTTATCTCCACGTAAAAATAGAATGCTCCCCCTCCCCCATCCCCTAGTTAACATTTTGGTTACATCCCTTCCTCGTTGGAGTTGCTTTTTAGACCACCCAGATAATTCTCACTTGTTCTTAAAGCAAGAAAAGAAAATGAGGTAAGAATAATCCACCAACGGGCAAGCAACAGTAAACATGTTAGAGCCAACATTCCGAACATTGTATGGCAAAATCCGTGTTAGAAGTCAGTTGATGATGATGGGTTTTCCCCAAGCCTCACAGATTTCATAGATTTTTTTCTGGTGACGATGTCCACAGGTTTGATAAGATATATCTTTGTCCTAAGAGTCAAACAAATGCTTATCTTGATAAACTCAATCGATAGTATATTGCACGTGCAACCTGTATTATGTGTGGGTGCACTACACGAAAGGAAAGGCATACAATCAATCATTTTGGATCATATGAAAAAGGGGATAGGGCTCAATTCAAATCCACAAGTGGGACAAATACCGGATGTAGTATTTATGTATCCGGTGGAATTACAACGTTATGATTTATACACATACATGTACATAAAACATGCTTTTGTACACTTTAGAACTATATTCATTTTGTGTCATTACTCGATACTTACTTTTCAGCTTTTGCCTGGTCATTGAATATTCACTATCCTTTTGTAGAAGTATCAATTATTTGTTAAACAACTGCAATCTATTGCATATAGTAATCATGTCTAGTCTATAAATAGAATATCTAGAATCGGCAAATATATTATTAGAGGCTTATCATACATTTAGTAATCCATAAGCTCAGGTGTATAGCGCTGACTGAGGTATATATATATACTGCCTAGTTTTTTTTGCATATTTTCTCCCTTTAATTCATAACTCTCAAGTAACCCTATAGAGTTGTTTTAACTCTATGGGTATACAAGTTTTTACGCCCGTAGAGTGTGGTGACCAGGCGCAGAAGAAAGCTTTTCAGTGGAGCAGGTCACGTGGTAAAAGTGATTATATAGTCGGACGGGTTGTGGGATATGAAATACTACGAGCAGTTGCGGCGATTAGAATTAAGAGTAATTTTTAATTAAAACACAATTTGCAATGGATTCTGTAAATTTTACATGAAGGACAGACAGCAGTGGACTGCGAAGGTCTACATTAATCAGGACTAACCTCAGTCGATCTGTATGAATACAGAAACTCATACAGAAAATAACAGGCGACCATTATGGTCTCTCCACAGGACTAGTTCTTTTTACGGTTATGGTGCGCATTAATACATCGTGTGTGGATGCAGATCCCAGCGTCCGTCTGTGCGCGGGGCTCTTTGATCTCACAGGTGTGTCCATTGTTCACACACTGGTGTCTAGCCCGGTACCCCACCTGCCTGTACATTTACAGGTCGACGTTAGGGCCGGTCAGCCACCCCCTGCGTCCCGACCCCCGCGTCCCCTGCCTGCCCTATCAACCCCTGCAGGGCAGCATTTCAAAGTGACCCGACATGGAATAAAAATCTATTACTGCGAATTGGTCCAGGCGGCATGGCAAGCCTCCACTTTGATCACTGTACACAATTAGGTATGTATCGGCAGTCCTTAATCACCAACAGGCTGTTTTGATCGGATGCGGGCGCGGGGCGAAATCAAATGTTAGCATTTCCGAGGTGTTACTGAGGGTTATTTGGCGTCGACTGTGTACATATTTGAAGGTTAGGATACTTTGAGAGCTGGTACTCAAGCTTTGCGGATGCCGCCGCCACTATAGGGGAGGTTATACCAAATATTAAGGAGGTGTTTCTCCATTTTAGGAGAGAAATGCAATATTGGTTTTTCTGGTAGATATTGGCACTATGGCTAACACTAGTACTACGATGCTTCTTTTGAAGTATATGCCTCTAAGTCCTCCCCGCCAGACATCTCTCCCTCAAGACCCCATTTACTATCGCCGGACATTAGAGGAAAGCTGCATACTTATGATACTACAAAATTACTAATCATATCTAAGTTCCCTTTCTTGATGAATGTCCATCATCAATGACTTGAGCAAGCCCAGTAGAATCTATTCACGAAATAGAACATTTTGCTATATATCTACGAGCTACTGCTAGTGGACTTGACAAATATACCCACAATGCTGAATCATCGTTAAGTCCAGGAAGTCTCTATTTAGCCGAGCAGACTTTGACCATTTCCCACTGTCTCATACAAAAATAGTCTCTGAGGATTTCCACCATCCAGCCTTAGGAGAGGCTCTCATGGGAATAATGGGATTTCTGTTCCCCGCCGGCATTATAAGCTTAAGGCATGTAGCAAAGATATGTAGTGATCTCATTAGACAAAACCAAGTGAGATTACACAGCGACTTCAATTTCATGGATTATTGGGAGTACCAATGTGAAATATTGTTAATATAAGCAGAGAAAATATCAACTCAGAAAATAATTTGTTCAATTGTACAGTCTCGAATGGTTGTTGCCACCTGGCGATTACAGAAGAAACCGTGACTCGTTAAGACCATTTCTTTTATAAATTCCCTCAATCTATTGGCATATGAAGTAGTATTTGCACACACATAGAGCTATCCAAGAGGCCTCTGTATCCCGAGGCTAACAACATGTTTAAGATACAAAACATCAGTATTATTTTCATTGTCAACAACTGTAGCGACGTTCCCTTGCCAGATTCTGAGTGGTACAATATCAATTACACTCAATTACATAGAATCTCTTTAATTATGAAACTGATAGGCTAAATGTAGGCCTACACTATGAGAGTGGTCGCAATTTAAGTCTTAAAACTTTCATTTCCTATATACTTAGCTTAAGTGACACAGATAATCTTCTGGGAGAATGAGTCCATGCAACGACTTACTTCTAGTGCATTGTCATGAATGAATATAAGATAAAGGTCTGCCATTCTTTGTCGCCTAATGATATTCTATTGATGATGATATTCCCTTTATTTATATTTAGATAGATGACAAGAATACAGACATGTATTTCACTCGTTCCTTTCTGGGCTGACACCTGACCACTCTGTAGTGCAGGTCAATGTTTCAATTATTGATAAAATGGATTGTTTCTCACCATAAGTTGTCTGTCAATGTTTTCATTGTGATAGATATACACGTATTTATTGCTCATAGCTATAAAGGCGTTTTAGACAATCTCTAAAATTCTTTTGAATATCCATGTTGATTTAGCTGAGACAAATGACGTTCTAGCAACAATAGAGAAATGATGCCTCAAGGCATCATGTGCCCTAACTACGGGAGTTCACTGAGGCATTATTTGCACTAGCCTTGAGGCATCATAGCTAAGGAAATGGTTAAGAGGTCGGAACTTGATCACGTATACAGGAAATCAATATGATGCCAACAGGCGAATTTTTTTTATGTCATTACTATCATTGTTTGTTTATGAATGGTGCCAGAACTACTTTAAGATCCTGAACGCATCATTGTGACGTAATGAAGATAGATACTTAATGTTTGGTGGGTGGCGTACATTCTACTCGACGGGGCATTGGGTGTTTTTTTTCCAATATTTGTGAAAGGCGAAAGAAATATCCGAGGTGGGTTGATAAACCGAAAGCAACTCTCCCAACAATTAAAAGAAAACCGCATTTACACAAAAAGGTATCTCATCATAAGTCATAGTCCTGCCTAGAATATGAAATCTCAGAGTAAGCTGTTCTGATTCGAAGAGAACAACATTCTCAAGAAAGAGTTTTGGAGCGGGCTCCATGTCACCTCCAGGGACACTGAGGCACTTCCTCAACTTCCTCAGGTGTTATGTAGATGAGGGTGACGAATAGGCTTCTCACGTCATGTCCATTAACCTGTCACACAGACTTTACTCCTTGATCAATCTCCAGAACCCTCACCCGTGCAGCACCGTGAAACCCTCCTGCACCCTCTCTGAATCACCATCATATATATTCACGTTCCAGGCGCCAGTTCCCCTCACGATAATAACTCCTGCGCTACCACAGATCGCTTTCACTGTCACCGTCCAACCACAGCACAGTGGATTGATATATTTGAGAGATAAGCATCGAAACCCCAGCTATGGCTGTGTACCACACGCACACTGACTCATTTATAAATCACAGTTTATAGTAGGGAGGGGAGGAATAGGATAATCTTTGTCGATGGAATTCTGATATGTGTTCTGACATTTATGTGATTTGGTGGAAGTTTTCACCCACGTAAATACCTATCATCGTGATGTAGATTCACCTGAGGTGACCTTCCATTGGCAGATTATTATTTTGTTACAAGAATTCTAGGGCCTTGATGTATGGTACATTGCGATTTACTAAGTAGACGAATACACAGAACATGCATTGTGTTGTACTAGTAATATGATATCTGTGAAATCATATTAGCCAACTTCCAACGTGTGACTAAAAGGACTCTAACATATTTTTGGAGTTTTCTTCTCTCTTGAAGTGAAGGTCCTTTAAGGTCATCACAAGAGTTTGCTATTGAAGAACCAGTGAAATGTCAAAGGCGGTTAATTCTGAAATAAAACCCAGATTCCATTGTTACTTAATATCACGATAGTACAAAGGTAATCCCATAGTAACTACCAGGGTTATATCAACCTATGGGCAAGCGACAACAAAGTACAGTGATTTATACGGCTCATAGATTTGGTTAATGGCATGCTATACCAGCTCTTGAACATAACGAAGATGACATTCATTCCCAAAACCTGAAGGTACACGAAGGTAAGGCTACCTCACGCGATCCTCGCAATAAAAATGATAGCAAGAGGAGCAATGTTGATAGCAACAGAAACAAGGTCGTGGCGTGTGAGTGCGAGGATCAAAAAGAAGATAAAGGAAGGGTTGGGGAGAATAGAAGCAGGGAAAGAGGCCCGGAGAGATACGAAGAGGGAGAGAGTCAGAGACTCATAGAGGAACACATGGGGGAAGCATTCATACACAGCTCAACACATAATACTGCAGACAGAAAGAAAAAGACACAAGGTTATAAGATTGGGGAGACATGCAGAGGAAAGAAGAGAGGGAAAGCAGCCAGAGATATAAGTTTTAACAGGCAGAGATAAAGATCCAGATGACAAAATAATGCAGATATTGAGCTGTATATTGGGGGGGGGGGGGTGCAGGGGAGATAGAGACAGTAATTCTAAGAGGGAGACAAAGAAAAAAATGAGTGTGTCAGAGAAAGGCAAGGGCAGATATGTATGAGCTGTGGATGGCCACATATAAATTTCCATAATCTGCCGATTTTCTCTACGAGTAGACGTTGGTGACTCTCAGTGGTCATTGATGAAGACCATACGACGTCCAGCTATGGTGACAAGGTGCAGTAATGGGCAGAGGGCGGGAACACCAGCCCCTCCCCTGCCGCCCAGACACACCCACACCCCACGACTCGCCTCCCCAATGGCGACAACCCCTTCACTGTTCAGTGTTCCCCACTGACCACTGGTCAGCGGAGACAATACCGCCCTCTGTATACGGCCTCATTTATGTGGTCGACTCTGGCCTTTTAGGGTCGCCTAATGGAGGGTTCTACCCTTAATTAGCATTATCTCCTGGACTTTAAATGAACACCTGTACCGGGCTGGGCCCTCCTCCAGTAGGGCACCTGTCAAACAGAGGGCTCGTCACGGGCACATAATGGATAGATGTATGGGTTTAGAGTCAGACTTGGGTCTGGTGTTTCACTCCACAGTGGTCACATAGACCACAGTCACTGCTTTTCACCAAGGTATTCATTGGGAAAGTACCATTGCCTCTTAATGGACAAAGAGGGAAATCCATCATGTCATGAGTGGCCTTAAGTGTGTAGATATGTAATATGCAAATTCACCTTTCTATAAGATACTTTTGTATCCAATGTCATTGCTATTACTAGAGATATTATACGGTAGTGAACAGATGATAGTGACTTTACACAAAATTATTGGAACACAGTATTGAATACCCGCAATATGTAATATGTGGTAATTTGTTCAGCATATCAGCCACTTACCCTCATCTATGCAAATAAGACTAACTTAAATCTGAGACACAAAATTGACATGGATGGGATTTTGTTTCATTTATTAGTGTTGCATTTGTCAAAAAATAATGACGTCTTTCTGTGTGATTGCCTCAAGGAGACTTTCATTCGGTGGTTATACGACAGATTCATCTTAAAAGTCACTCTCAGATGTGATCTAATGTTTATTCAATCGGCTACATGTGTACCAGCCAAATGCGAGAGTTGGTACACGAGCCCCGCAAAAGGGGCAACTGTTGATCTTCTTGGTAATGGGTTCTGTGGGTGTGTAAGGTACACTATTTATACTGCTTTATATGAATTAGTATTTACAATAATATGCTCTTATTCATAATAGTGCTTATTGATGTAAAAGTACGATCTCCGTGAGAGAGGGTATGAAGGTTTTTGTATCCTCTGTCGTGGAAGTTGCAATACATGTGCATTCATCTTTGAAATTCAATTCTTCAGTCGTACCTATTTTTGGTCAATGTTTGCCCAAGTGTCAGTTTAATAGAGTACAAGAACCAGCCATAAATCCCATGTGTGATACCATGGACTGCCTCAAGGATGAGCCTCTTCAGTAGAACATAAATCCATCAAGGATATAACCAGCAGGGGAGGTCACACTTCATGTTCCCAGTGTACACGATGCAAAGGAAACAAGCACACCTACCCCGCCATCCTGCCCCGCCCCAGCCACAGTAATCCATCCATAATCCCCACCCCCTCACGCCCACCCTCTGATGTTCCCCCGATGACCCCCTGTCGCCGATCTTAGGGAGGATTATTGGGTACAAAGCTGACCACTCCAGGGTCTGCTCAGGACGCTGGGAGCGTGCTGGAGGGTCCTTGTGGTCAGTATATTGACAGGTACCCCGGAGGGTGATGTCCTTTTGGAGACAACGAGGGCCCTTACCATGGACTGGTCGGCACTCGAATACTTCAGGCAGGTAACAAGCTCATTGTTTGACCTAGAGAACGGGCCCCATCAATGCTTCAGATATGGTGGGTGTAGAAGAAAGCAAGGATAGTTTCAACAACTTTTTATATACAAGTATTTACATTGCAAACAGGATGCTAGAAAATTGGCAGGCATACCCCTTCCTGTTATTCCACTGAGGTGGGGGGAGATAAAGCGTGCAAAAAGGTGTGATAAAGAAATAAATTGTGAAGGGAGTTTTACTTTTACACTGTTGCGGTTACGTTCAGGATGTTGGTTCCCTTTAATGATTGCATCCAATCGTAGTCAAAGGACCACATATAAAAAGACTCAAAGTAGATCATGGAGGACTTTTTCTTTTAAGATTTATAATTATGTCATCACCCCTATCTCCTTCATCTCGGCGTGTAAGAGTCGCCCTCTCCATTTTACAGGTTACCCAGAATACCGAACCATTGAACACGCGAACTGGTTTCCGGCGCCAGACACAGTGTACACCGTATACACAACAAGCGCAAGGCGTGAGGCGGGAACCAGCGAAGTGGAAGGATCCAGGCTGCTGCTTCTTGCAGGTGAACCTTGGATCCTTGGTGGTGAGGCTGGGTACCTTCCCCAAGACTGCCCCAGGGTCAGTAACCACGAGTCGAGAACATACACATCTCGCATGACGTTAATAATTTCTTTTCGTCCACAGAAGTTTGTCGGCATGCTTCCTGCACATTCTCTTCTCCCTCACTAACCCTGACCCCGATACATGGTTGTGTTCTTTGATCCAGCTCCGTGTTTAGTGGTGTACCGTAGAAAGTGGTGATCTTTGAGGAGGTGTATCTAATATTTTATACCACTACAGGTATCGTATATGTACAAATATCTATCTATACATCTATCTGATATGGAGGGTTAGCCAAATTAACAACTCATCAAAGAAAGTTTTGAAAATTAGGATTACTGACCTTAAGGCAAAAGTAATTCAACTTTAAAAAAAGTTTACCAACAGTATAACTACAACACATTTACATATTTGCAGATGTGGTCGGTCGACCAGGATCATTCTGGACAATCGACAAAGATAAGTTCATCGCATGTGGTTTCCGCATTTCTCCGCGTCTTTTACATTCAAAATGTATATCTAATCTAATACATAATTTCATGAAACATGCATAAGTTATTGAAAGGGACAAAAAGAGAATAACAACAAAAATAGACAAAGTATACACACACGTGTACATCATCATTACCATTATTAAAAGTTCCTGTATCATGTTCTGAATAATCGATTTTAGTGTTTATATCATAAAAGAGATACAGTAAAGATTAAGAAACTGTTTCAGTAAAACAGCAATTAACGACTGTAGGGACACATGGGTTGACCTAAGGGAAATGAGTCTGCTTTAGTTTATTTTTTCTAAATACCAACAACAAAGTACAGCCGTATGAACATGGATGCACGTGAGATCAGCTTCATTAATGTTTATCTGAAAAACTATATTGCTGATCTTCATTATATCCTTCGTCTGTGCTGTAACAAAAAATACATAATGATTATCTATAAAAGGGTATAACTTTTTTTTTAAATTCTAGTCAAATGGAGGACAGGATTTTCTGCATTTGTGTAGATGAAGAGGATGTCTTTCAGAATCAGGAAATATGATGCAGATGAGTAGAGTAAAAATCTTTGCTCAGCCAGTCCCACTCTTCTCGACTTTGGCACGAAAACCAAGTACACCTGGGACAGTTATTAGACAGGTAGGTCGGGGACCGTAGTGTATACATCACAGACGCGTGTGCAATCAGGTAATCACTCTCACCGGGTGTATCGTTCTTTCATCTCTCCGCCCCACGCCGACCCCTCCCCTCACACCCTCACCTCGTCGTACATCCCTGTGTGGCCGCCAGCCAGAACACGAACCATTCTCCCCCAGAAATCAACAAGTCCCACTCTGGCAGTCGACGATGAAGTTAAAAAATAAAAGCTACCGCCGCGTGTATACTAAGAGGACAAGGTCTGAGTGACGTGTTGTGCTAGATCCTCGGCGTGTGGTGTATCTCTCAGGTAACGGTTCCTGCCCTGAGGGTCGCACGCTATCTCGTACGATTCGCAGGGTTAATGCGGACAGGACACGCAATATACACGGAGTTTGGAACTGTTGGTGTGTTTTAGGGATTATTAACGTGTTGAGAGAGTTTGAAAACCTGGAAAGGGGCTTACATATCCACCTGACGTGTACAATAATTAAATGTGTTATACATCGAATTAAGCAGGAGGGTGGATAAAGTCTGTCGTTCAGCTGCATGTAGCTATTTCATAGTGAGGAGATCATACGTGTACATTATTTATTATATGTATACGTGTATTTCATTCGGGTTGATATAAAGGCAATACATTCGAAACACATCATAAATACCCAAGCCGAAATCAAGAGATATTCAAGTGGTTCATTGGGCAGAGGAAGCGGCAGTAAAACAGATAATATTTGATGATCTATATGGTATTTTCTTTTATGCCTGTCTCTCTGACTTCGTTTGCTTCTCACTCCAGGGGGCATCCATAAGGTACGTACGCACCGAGGGGGGGGGGCAAAATATTCGGAATGTTTGCTTATGCTCCTTTTTATTCTATTGCGTACACGACTGAGAGTGGGGGTGGGGGCATGTATATGGGGGAGGGGGGAGGGCGACCATAAGTAGGCCTATACTCCCTTCGTTGAATGTAACACTTCAACATGTATTTCCCGTATACATCATAATCGTATACTGTCACAAAATATAGATACTGAGACTCCGCATAGTCACCATTGAAATTCACCATATGTGGGCCTATATGCAAATTGCTCAAATTTCACTCAAACACATGGTTTCATTTGGCAAGGAGACCTTACATATGTGTTTCCAGAATGCACTTTTTGGTTCATATATAATAGGATACATCGGACGGGGAGGGGGGGGGGGGGGCAGTCTGTAAAATTACTTTGTATATACCTCGCTTTGAATGCTGTTTGTGTCACTTTTATGCGTGCATGTATTATTGACATGCAAGTCAGTTCGAATGTATTTATTCATGCATACATGAACTTGAAGATAATTGAACCTATTGTTATCTAACTTAGTGGGCCTACATTCATTATATATAAGTACATATTTGGCATATTGATCAAACAATGCTGACAATAATTCTAGTAATTAAATAATATTAGGCATTTCACGTCGTGTTATAAGTAGATCTATATACTAGCCCAATCCTAAATGTTTTGACATACAGTTACCGGAATTGTCTTCATATTTTGTAATACTCTGTCCGAGCAATTATCCATGTCATATCTTCGTTTCATAGTACACATAATTTATAAACTTTACGCCTGTTTGTCTAAACAATCTAATTTGCTCCTTCTAGGAGTGGGCATAGGTCTTAAAACCATATATGAATGTATTGAAAAGATAAGAGAATATTGGACATTGTGTTTTCCGCGTTATTTCCGATGGGTATTTAACCTTAATAAAAGTCTATCTCTCCCTGACCTAAAGGAGGTCGATGTTCACCGTCACCTTCACCTCACCTGGAAATAATTCTGCGAAAGACGTGTCGGGATGCCCGAATATAGCATAGATGCATATCCAATGAGGAATGTATGTAAAACAAGGTCAGGTCGTAGGTCGGATCATATGTATGAATATGCACGTACATCCATGATCGGTCATGTCTCCATTTAGTTGGCTGGCAATCACCAGACTCGGGGGTCATATTCACTTTCGGACGATCGGATCAGGGTGGATACAATTTAACATCTGTCTCCTTTCTTTTTTATTTCCTTTCTTCATTTCTTGCCATTCCGACGCCCTTTTCCCCTCCTCTAAGGGTCAAACGCTCTGATTAATCACCCCCTCCTCCATCCGGACAGCCATGTGCTGAGCGAGCATGACGCCTATAGAGGGGTCCTGGACGCACACAATAACGGGCTTTAATCAGTATTAGCAGGGGCTCTAAACAGTACGCTAGCCATTAGGAGCAATATACGGCACATAGAGAGGGCCCCCCAGAGCCGGGTCCACTGCCCGCCGACCAGGGCCCGTGTCCCGCCGGTCTGTACGGTCGGAGGGTGCCTCGATCCCGTCCCTCCATCCATCACAGGTCACAAAGCCGCCAAAATGAAGGTCATTACGCATGCCCGAGGCCATTAATCTTTATACCATAAAGACCACCCAACGGTGACGGGCAATGCACTGTACGCGAGTAGGGTGGGGGACTAGAGCGAGAAAAAAGTGCCAACGATAAGACCACAAACCCACGGAGCTTCCGACACACTACGACAAACGTTCCAACACACTACGACACATACTTTTTTCAACATTCCAAGACAGCGACAATGTGGCGATTAAGTTTCGTTGTCTGACGTTCTATGAATCCGAATTTTTCAACAATCTGCAATTTTCTATGATGCAGTGATTTTGATTCATAGCCGTATCATAGCCATGTGAGAGCCATATCGCAAGCATTGTGTGCCCACCTTAATGGAAGAAAGAGGGAGGGAGTGGGGCGGTTTTTCATCATTGCAGTTGTCATCACGCTCCCACATAAAGCTTTCAGCATTCCCGGATCAGTTATATCAGCTATGAGATTTGCATTGATTGCAGAGGGCGTGGGTTATCATTCAAGTGGAACGGGTCCCATGATTAATGAACATACCATCTGACACGATATCCTCCAGCACCCCCTGGGTGTGGAGAGGTGGGTGGAGTCCCTTAGCATACGCGGCTCCTTTGTAAATTGTTTGGACAATTGGTCTTGAACAAGCCTCATGCAGACAGGACCGTGGGATTTATCTTATACGGGAGGGCGTCTTCGTTTACTATATACGTACTCACATTTGTTCTTTTTCTCCTCAAACGTCCTGTTGTTTGTGTAGTACTGAGTGATATACGATATACTATTTACAAAGAGTAGTATTAGTTGACTGTAGCTTTCGTCGGTAAAACCGAGTGCACATGTACTTAAATTTCGGTTCGGTTATTTGTGAGCGGGATCTGTGGAATTGTACTCACGATACATGTATATTTTGTGAACGCGGAAATAAAATTCTTATATGAATACAAACTAGAATTGGCTAACATCGGACCAAGGTAGCATTTATATTAGGGAAGTAACATGGTTAACCGTTGATGCTGATAATTCAAAATTCCGTTCTTCGGAGATGAATCCAAAACAGACGACACTACAGAGACATGATACCTTATGACAGGCCACATGCGAATGACATGTCATTATATTCCCAGAACTGGCTCCTGGTGTGGTCAGCATCACGGGTCATGGCGGGGGCGGGGCAGGGCGTGACAGGGCGGGGCTCCAGGGCGGGGCTGTAGGCTGGGGCACGTGGGGTTATGAGAGGGTTGAAGGTCCCTGCACAGGTCACTTATGGGGGGATACATTATTAGTTACCAGCGGATAGGCGTGGCGAAGCTGGTCAGGGTGTGGACAGGTCAGTGTAGAGAGCATGCCCTAATCTGCTCATGAGTTTGTGGCGAGCAGCTGGTTGACCTTTTGACCACGCCCCATACCTTGGCGCCCGTGTTAGAGTGCCGCGTGTAATAGGCTGGGACGTAAAGGGTCAGGCCGAGGTTTGGTGCTGACTTTTTAATGTTGATAAAGAAGGCAAGTCTCACACGAACCCAGACGGTGGCTGTTGTAATTAGATATCTAATTGAACTGCATGTATTTGGCAAGTATCACTATAATGTTTGTATATAGGTGCCCTCCAGTATCTTAACTTTAACATTTCGCCTATATTTAACACAACTGGGCAGGATTGGGTTTAGGGGTGGATTATCTGTTTATAAATGTTAGTCGTGTTTCCTCTCAACTTGTAAGCCTCCCAACCACAGTGGTTGTAGTAAATGTCCTTTGGTTTGTTGTTGTTGTAGTTGTTGGGGTTGAGCTAGCTTCAGTCTGCAGCAGAATGTGGCAGTTTACTTCAAGTGGGTGGTAGAGGAATCTTTGGCTGTACGTGTTAGCCCTTACAGATGAGATCCATACATAGGTACTGTATATATATGCTTCCTATATGTTGCTATACATCCACAGACGATACACTTCTCACCAAAGTCAGACCCTATCTCGCCATCCCTTTCTCCAATACATTGAAACGTTAAGGTTGGACACATTGTCATATTCAACACAATGTCAAGGTTGCCTCCCCTGCCTGCAAGATCTGCCCCCCCCCCCCCCCCCACTAGCATGCGTCATTTTATTACATCTTCGCCACATCATTTTTGAGGGTGTCGGGACAACACTCTGGATTATTTAAATTGCTTGTCTGTGGTGTGTGTGTGGCGCTTAAATTAGACAAAAGACGATTGCTTGGCCCTGCAGGTGTCAGGAAGGCGTCTGTCGACTGTCTTTGTGATTATATCAGTGCCTCTACATCATAGTGTCAACTGTATACACATTGATAACATATCCGTCAAGAGACTGAAACCCCCGCTTAAGGGAACACCCTGCTTAATGAGAATCCCGCTTAAGGGGCCACCCTTCTTAAGGGGCCATTTTGCTCAGAACAGAGGGTGTCGCCCCAGCGGGTTATTACTGCACTCATATCACACCATATGCTTGTGCATTGCTACAGTTCAGGGCACTACTATCCAGACCTGTCCTTTGTCAAAATATTTTGTGTTGTTGCCCACATGGTGAATCTACTAGTGAACAACTTTAAGACAGCGACACGAACATTGTGCCCGATCACACTTTTACCTGATGGATGAGTCGGGTCGTTCAGAATCGTGTCATTGTACGCACTTCACAGACCCACCCGATTTTACGGCATTACTTGCCTTGGGGTAACGATCGACTCTGTCCGACCTTAATCTTGTTGTTGTACGCACTTCACTGACTGTTCCCGATTCTGAGTAGTCCGTTTAAATACATACACGTGTTATACACCGATTTGTAGGGAGAGAGAGGTGATGATAAATCTGAAAACCGTTTTGAATATCTTAATTGGATCCAAAGTTATCAAAATTTAAATAATTTTCTATGAATCCAGACCAGCGACCCGTGGCTAACCCTGGCTCGGCTTCCGGCGGCTCTCTTTGATCTCAATCAGGTCGCTGTACAAGGTCATACAGTGTAGAGGTATCAGACAGCGACATTCTTGTTCCCGATTATAATCGGTGATCCGATTGGTAAAAATCTGTGGAAAATGTCGCTGTCTTATGGGCTTTAAGATATGTGTTAATACATATATATGTGCAACTCACTGTAATGGCTTACGATTTTGGAAACGAAGGATGAAGCTTACATTAAAAACAGACTGTACGATTCCGTTTCTACCAATTAACTCCCTTTATCATAAGCTAGTCTTAACATGTCTCAGGCAAATTTGCACAGGGCGTCGGCCATCACAGCATGATACTGTACCAGATAGGGGTACTAGAAGTTAATCCTCAGGAATTCTATTCACACTGTGCGATAGTATTACAATTTTCTACCCCACCAACTGTGTTCTAGTCGTTGGTCAACTTGGGAGCACTAATCGGTGAGGAACAGCATCTGACCACATATCTGTGTGTGGCACTCCCAGTAACACCTCACCAAGCGACCAATTATGCTAATCATGTTCCAACATCAGTATACGCCACGCCGCTGACAACGGGAGGGAACATGTTCCATTTCCATATAAGCCGATATCGGAACATCGGACTGCAATTTGTCGTTGACAAAGGTACATATTGCTGGATGAGGGTGGAACACTGGCTGAGTCTGTTACGATGCCTCGCCTGAGCTTACAACTGTTTCTTTGTCGCCGAGAAAGGAACATTCATGTTCCAAAACCGTGCAGTGTGTAAGACTTTAGAGCATTATATATATATATATATATATATATATATATATATATATATATATATATATATATATATAGAATCACCTCAGTTCTGCTTTCTGGGTCATTTGATGCCATAACGTAGCAGTATGAAGGTCATAATTTAGCCAATAGGATTTTAAGCAGAAACCACTGACACGTATATTTCAGGGTCGTATCGAATCTGTACATCTAGAGGAGGCAGAATATTATGTACATGTATGTTCATATATGGGTAGCCAGCTTCAAAATTAATTAATCTCAACCGGTGTTCAAGAGTGTAGGTCATCATTTAACTAGGGACGATACATTTTGATGAAGCTTCATTTTACTACTAATCAGGTTTGGCATCAGATATTAATTAAAGACATGCGGGGATTGATGGAATGCAGGCCGCCCTGTAGAATGCAGCAATAATACAGTGACATGATTTTGAGAGGAGGTAAGGCAGGAAGTGAGCACACGTGAGTAAGTGTTCCATACAAGGCCTCACAGATTTAGCATGACTCCAATCATAAGTGGATTGCTTCATCATGGCATCACAGGTATACATTACAATACATGTATATATCTGCCTTTCAATAGCACCATACATGTTGCTTACCTAGCTATACATCAAATGTCGGCTTCTCTGTGACCAGTGGCCACACCCACTTGACGTGCTCCTATGGCATGCATATTAAAATGAAATGGGACCCGACAGCTAAAGGGACTGGGGAGGGGTTACCAACACTCACCCCAATCCATACTGCCCCACGCCTGACCCTGCCCCCTACGGACACTTCCCAGCATGGTACCACAAATGACGTCACACGACCCCACCGCAAAAGCACAGAGAACATGGGGACGATGACTTTACATAGTCAAATGGTTTGACCTTAGCTGCACTTTCTATGTATACTTGGGGTGGCTGTTTCATTGCCCTCAGAGAAAGGGGGCGGGGTGACAGGTTAAGGCATATTTATATTGGTGCCCCTAAGGGAGAGGGAGGGATCCAGATTGGATCCCTGACCCATGGCCTCTGTGACCTCTAGAGCATACCAACTATAGCCCGTTGTACTGGGAGGAGAATCGTGTAGAGGGCAAGAGGTGGCAGTGAACGCTATATTGGGCATTCCCACTTATAGTTAATGACATGTTTGTGCTTCCTATGTCCAACGGCATTGGTTAGCCTCTCGTTGAACTCTCCGTGGTACCAAGGCAACGTGAACTAGCGTCAATGGACCCATATACACGAACACTGCAAGGGGAAGCTATTCGTTATATATCAACTTGAGCTTAGCAATAGGATCCTAAATGTATTAATAGAATGTCCGGGATATCTTCATATACACTAAGGTGCCTTAAACAGAAATATTGCCACAGTACACTGAAAACGGTTAAATAACGAAAATTATCCAGAGTCGCATACTCATAACTATATGTACCCTGTTGAACCCTTGCTTTGACCTTATTACACCTACAAAGTCATTATCTGATTACAGAAGAGCCTGTTCTAACGGCAACTGGCCTCATCATGTGACCCTCCGCCATCTTACCCGCCATTGCGCCTGTGTCGAGGGATGATGACCTTGACCTTGTACAGCACATGCTAAAGACCTTCCGTCGCCTGTCACCGAAACGTCATTTCTCATGGAATAGGGCTCGCACCGTACCAGCTTCTCAGCGTGCGGTTTTAACCCTCAGGTCGTTGAACGCATGGCAAAGTATCCCTTGCGAATTATGATAATATTATACGGTATTTTGTCCAACGCCCAGTTCGAGATACCAGAGGTGTCTGACATTGATGGGAAATCAGAGAACATATCTCACATATAAGCATAATAACTAAAACCCTCAGCTACTCGTATTTACTGCAGTGGTCCCAATACATTATGCGCCTTATTAGACATTTGAAATTTATGCCACTATAAATATTAATAGGTCTTGCAACTTTTAAATACCCCTAAATCTATTATTTCCTTCCGATGATGATAAGAGGTTTACAGTTTGATTTGCGTTTTTTTTCTTTTCATATAGCATCAGGGTTGAATCGTATAAACGAGCCATGTAACAGTAAAGACATAAGCAGATCTCCAATTGTTTGTCATCCGTTTACATGTACAGCTAATTTGTTTTATTTCTGAAATAACACACGTACATTGTCTTGGTTCGGAAACGAATGAAAAAATGGCTGCTATATTATAGCATAGAGAAAAATATGCCCATGCTGTCAACCTCTTCGAGTTTTGTATTAAATACAGCATGGTTCGATGTTTATGTTCATTACATACCTGAAATCAATGATATTTTGTTCTAGAAACTATGTTGAAGGGAGGACCGCATTCCGCTGATATCTCAACATGCTCCTAATCAAAAGTGTACGGCACAGGATGTATGAGTATCAAGTTGTAACATATTATGAAACCTTATGGAACATTCACAAATGTGTAACTCATATTTGTTAAGTAAAAATATTGGTAATTGTATGAAGGATATATACTATTGACAGCATTTTGTCACGAGTTAATCTAATTACACAAGAACATACAGGTTCTTAGAAATGTAATTTGTATATTAATCCATTCAAGAAATACCAGGAAACCTAAAGTACTTTTAGGACAATCGACCTTGTGGCCAGTAGGTCATCTATCCCGGGGCAGCATAAAACGGAACCTGTTCGTTATCACTAACATACGTCTAGAAAAAGTTACAAAAGAAAGGATGTTATTAATATTGCCGGAAGAGGACGATGATTTATTACCTTGACACCAAACATGTGTTCGGCGTGGTCAGCTCAAATTTAAGTTCATATGGGGACAATAACGGAAGCAGCTGGGTCCAGGGTCCTGACTCGGCCGGAGGCAGGACTGCCCTCTAGCACTGGGCACGGGAACTTAGTTATGAGTGGTGTAATTGTTTGTGGCAACTGCCACTTCACCACTGACCGCCCCAGGTACCATAACATTGGATCCAACTGGTCCCCCAGGCTCTAACCTGACCTATGTTGACCGGCGGAGGACATGCGGGTCATTAATTAGAAAGGAAACTAGGTCGACAGGGTCATACTGGCCTGGCCTGCATTGGACCAACTGATCTCTGCGTAAATTATGTATCTTGAGTATTTGTTGGCACCTGCTCTTTGTTTGTATTGTCCTGTGGGTGAGCTGGTTAGTAGCAGATGGATTTGTTATTCATAAAGGATATTCATATACGTTCTTTATAACCTAGATGTTTTAGAATTGAAACTAGAAGAGCGCGTCATAGGTCCTGGTACTTTGAACCATTATGCACAGTTCCCAGTATATCAGCTCAAATAGTATAGGAAGACTAGTAAGTCCATGCTCTGCAGCAGGACTTAACTGTGATTTGATCTCATATATTTGATCCCAATTTTATATGTCCTTGGTCCCATCCAAACAAGCTTGTTATTTTCATACACACTCATGTATATGTTTAGATTAAATAGATGCTCTTTAGAATAACTGGTACTGTCCGACATCCATGGCATATCAGGCACTACAAACACTCTAAACTCTAAGTACCTGATCCATACCCGGCCATAGGCATGTATGACAATATTTAATTTCTGGTGGTGCATGGTCGGCAGGGCGTTGTTGGTCAGTATACCGGGTGGAGGGGCATGAAGTCCGGGGTAACATGCAGGGGCCGTGGCCCATCCCGTGCCCAACGACCAGTGACCCCTCCTAGAAGGTCAGACACGACGGTTGAGGGTTGGCACCTCAACCCTCCCCAACCCTGACCCCTCGTTATGCGCCCCACCATCGTACCCTGTGTGTACCCATTATAATATTCTCCCATAAGGAAGAAAAGTGAGTAAAGACAAGTCAAGAGGTTCTTTGAATGCTTGTGTTGAAAAGAAATGCGGTTCTTATATTCAGATGTCACAAAAACATATGGATGCTCATACATAGGTCTTATTCAAATACATATTGTTACAAGAATATTGTTCTATCATAAATGTAGGACGAACGAGAGCACAGGAAGCTTTCTCCAGACTCGTTGGTAGGACTGCGGAGTGAGACCCCGCCTAACACGGGCATAATAAATGTAAATGTCATTTCAAATTGTAGCTTTGTACTTCTCTCATCTATTCCCTATATATCCTTTTCTGATATTGATCTACTATTTAAGTTAGATAGTGCTCATGTGTATGTCTTAAGTTAGATATGAAATTTGCGTTTCTGGTCAACTGCTTGCATGGAGGTACAAGTTTATTCAGTCTAATTTGCGATGCCAAGGTGCAGAGCAAGACTTTAAAGGTGAGTGGACAAAGCTTTACCCTCGGTCTGAAGGTGCGGCGGACAAAAATGTAGGAACTACTCATTAAAAGAGTAGAAACTATGTTAAGATATTGGTAGGTAATTTTAATTGATTTCCCATATAATAAAGGTATTTACACAATATTTATCGAAGGCAGCCTACTCCTGCTCTGGTCTCTGATCAATTGGTCGACTTGATAAATTTTGAACAGGTTGATGAGAGTTTCGAAATTAATCTCGTTATTGATAAGTCTAAACATTTGACTATTTTTATATTGAAAATTAAAAAAACCCAAACATTCCAGCGATAAAAAAATCGAAACTATGCAAGTTCAGCCCCCAGCGAAAGATAGAGGACGCCATTGTCCAACACACATACATCCGGGCAGTGCCTGGAAGCGCCCGTGACCTTGGCGAAGTCCGTGGCCAAGTAAATATTGCAATGCCCGGGTCATGGCCGCGTGCGCCGACCGTTGATAAAGGCCTCCAGTGTCCGGGGATCCAGGTGGTGTCCGTGATCATATCGGTCAGCGCTGACCTCAGTGGTCAGGTCACGGAGTGGACAGTAAGCGGGTCAGACAACGCCCCCTATAACCAATCCACCTCCTCCCCACCTCTGCAGGCTAGTACAAGATTTCAATAGGCCGCGGGTTATAGAATGTTCTCATGGTACTAAAGACATTGGGGTTTGTCATTATACACCAAAGACGAAACAGTAGGGTAAAGACAAACCGAATTTAGTAACGCACTGTATGCACTGTGTATGAGGTATATGGTTATTTCATACATGGGAATGGTTCTATTATTGCTACTTCTGGAAATACAAGTACGCCATTTAGTATATTACGCCCTTTTTCTAATCAAATAAACATAGTTCTTTTGAATAAATACCCTTGTTAGTAAGAAGTATGTCTCAACTATGAAAAGTGTTAAAAAGTTTATACAAAATCTAAATCGCGTCGGAAGGTAACCTAATATCGGGGCAGTTGACCACGTTTCTGCGATTAGACACCGATAAAACCCCCATACGATGCGTGGTGGATTGGCATGTCTAGACTTATGTCTACATTTTTGCACCTTCCCGATATGTATCCGATATTTTTTTTTTGTATCGGTGCCATATCGGTAGGTCTAGATTGCTATCCTAGTAGGTGGACGCCAGGCCTAACAATTTCAACGTTACCAGACAGGCTTATGGCTTTGATCGTCAGATCACTTTTAATTTCGCATCACCAAACAATCACCAATATGGCCAAGGCTCAGCCTCAGATAATTATGTCAAACTGGCAAATTTCATCTTACTCCAGGCTAAGGCTTCCATTCACAGGCAAGGGTTATTCTACGTCAATGATCTAGATATCACCCTTTTTCTCATGGAACTCAAATACAGGATTCTCATAGAAACTAATGTATGCAAAATGTTGAAGAAGGAAAGGAAATACAAATTCCTCGATAGATTGTATAAGGAAATGTGAGATTGTGTAAGAGAGGATTTGATTGTGGTGCCCCCTCCCTTTTGGTGATACTCTTTGCTCATTTGCTCTTGAAATTGTTCACTGTAAAGTATGGTCTTTATACAAACAAACAAACTGTACAGTACGGTGTTGCCCCCGGTCCCTTTATCTCCCTTTCCCTTCATATCATTATCCCTTTCCAACATGTTTCGTCTCTTGGCAATTCTGATGATATGACATTGCCCTTCAGATGTACTCTGCATCTCTAGGATGTTTAAACGAAACTGCTGATCGTCCATCAGTAGCAATGATCAGACTGGTACCAAGCCAATCATAGTGAACTCTCCATGTTAGCAACAAAAGTCTAAAAACAATCTGAATAATGGCTGGAATGGAAGGAACCAAGGTGGCAACTTTCTCAAAATAGTAAGTAAGCACAGGTAGTCATGCCCTAGCGAGAGATATTTGTAAAGTTACCTCTTATCAAAACCTTTTAAAAATTAGCACCAAAAAAATCCGAGCTTGTTACTGACCAGCAGTGTTGAAAGAAGCCTTCTAATGCAGGGCAGAAAAATGTACTTTGTAATCTTATCTATGCGATGTCTACAATGTAAGAGATGAATTGAAATGAATAAACACTGCTTTTATGGAAATAAACACACGAAGACATTCTTATGTTGCATGTAAGCATATATTGAAATCCAGACTATGAACGTATCAATAACAGTATTTCAGTATAGACCTTAGAAAATTGTAAATCTCAGCAATGTTTAGAGGGAGTAGGGTGGATCGGGTGGGGTTATCATGTATGCATATAATGCGTAGACCATACAATAACAACGTGTTTATTTTGAGGACCGGATTCGGGCCTTATTTCCAAGTAAGTTGTATTTATAAGTTCCGAGGGAGTTGTATTTCTCTAGGATGTCACGAATCGGTATACGCACAGTCAGCGTTTAAAATAAGAAAATTCTGCGAAAGTAGGTCCATCTCCTAGTTATTCATAGGATGTAAATGCGGATATATTTAAACATAGTGTTCATGCAATGAATACAGAAGTGAGGAGCTAGATATAAACAATATTTGATAAGGTTCTATCTTCCGAGATATTAAGGGGATAGAAATTAATCCTTTTCAGGAAACAGAAATGATGGACACTCTGAACCAAATATTTTGATTTATATCCAAATGAAAATTGCTCTCCTATTTAGATCGCATGGAAATGAAAGCACCACCCCATTGAATTCTCTCCCCATGCGATTCAACTTCATGTCAATAACCTAAGCTGGTTCAAAAACGTGACTCGGAGTTCTTCAGCCCTTAATATGATATGCACATTTGAAATGGCCATAACCGGGTTAGGAGGTTGGTGGGTGGGATGGGGATGGGGAGGGGAGGTTGTCAGATATCCAGGGTAGCATCCAGGGTTTTGTTGTGATTTCTGATACTCTCTCCCCAACCTGCCAACCTCTCTGTCGGGTTGGATCAATATTATCATCGTCGTGTTACCTTAGCGCAGCGTATCAGTGACTGTGTAAGCACACAACTTGAGTTCGAGAGCTACCGGTATTTTGCGCAGCTTCCCCCCAACTCCCCTACCCCCACACACTTCAGATAGAGACTCAAAGCTATAGATCGCAGTCAATAGTAACAATAGTTGAAATTATGATCGACATTTTCTGGACAAGGTATAGCTCACTGGTTTTAACATATGACTCATTACCTGTGACTAAAGGGCTAAGAGTTAAGATTTGAAATTAATAGGTTATAGGCTGGTAATTCTCTGACATTGCATAACCAGGAAATACATATAGTGATATACATGTACATGTAATTTGGTAATTGGTTTCAGTTGCTAAAATCCATGCAAGGTTTACATGCGATTCTACAGAGAGAAGAACGTTTTACAGACATAAAGACCTGATACCTACAAGTATGGACTGGGCTCGTTGGGGATACCGAGCAGGTAGCTTACATGCTTCTTGATTAAAAGCAGTGATCACAACAATACAATATTGAAAATGGGAATATGAAAGTATCAAAACGAGATTTGCAATATGAAATCTTAGTAACTGGATATTGACACTAAAGAACAGATGTCCCCGAGGGCTATAAGGGGTAGCGAAAAGAAGATAAAATGAACGGTATTATGACCGAAAACACACATTATATCCGAATTTAAACATCTATAGATAAGTTGTTTGATTGTTACTAAGCTGTGCTATCTAGTGAAAATCTTGTGTAAATATTTGCGTGAAAACATGTGTGGGGATTCTGAGAGTCTGTGAGAGGAACACTTCCTATGTCATTAGAAGTTCAAAGGTCAAAGACCATATATTGTACCATCATTCCTGCTGGCAAATAACAGGACCTGAGTGTTCTCGTCCCACTTATTAACACACCTTGCCCCTTCCCCGGAATGTGCTGGTGTTTTAATTATTGTGTCCGGGCAAAGTAAGCGGCAATGATGTCCTCAGCCGACCTTGAAGTCAGATAGACCTAAACCTGATGTCTCTACAACATACTGGCATTTTCTTTGTATTTAGGAGCATGTTTTGTGATCGCTTTAGTGGCCGTAGGTGTGAAGCTAATGATCACTTTCCTTTTCACATCCGTCACCTTTATGCGTGGCGTATTCTTGTGGTGCTAATTGTTTTATTGCATCACAGGGAAACCAACTTACTAAATCTATAATTGACATCCCTCCCAACCCAGCCCCCTGATGGGCTGAGTCTGTAAGGGCCACACAGTCAATTCTGAACAAATAAAGACAAACTTCAACTCCCACCCACTAACACCTACAGGTGACCACCTACCTTACATACTGTGGCTGGATTGGGCGATACCTACAAGAAAAGCACAGCAGGTGGGGTGGTACGCACAGGGGCCATATTAACACCTGAAATAAAAGATGGCTGGTTTCCAGCTGTGTTCATGCTTGTTGTAGTGACCGTCATGTGGCTTGGTGACGTGACTCTCACTGACCGCTAGCAGCTTTTCATGGCACCACTCTTGGCTGGTCATTGTCGTGAGAGGAGCCAAAGGGAGGGCGCTGGACACTACCAACGACCAAGCCCAATTCATGATAAAAAGGCCACCCAAGGACATCAAAGCCTACGAAGGGAGAATGGTCCGAGTGACCGCCACGCCCACCGGAAAATGCCGGCGCTTTGACCTCAGATTGCCGGCTGACCTCAGGGGAGGGCGGGGTCTCAGCCTGCCATAGGCTGGGTCATGCCCGTGGTTACCCAAAGGCTAAATGTAGTGACATTCCTAGAATAAAAATGTCACCAATGTTAAAGGTTATACCTATACCTTGTGACATATCAATCAGAAACCTAGACAAACTGATACAAGATTTCATGTAAGTGCTGATTCGTTGGTTTGTTTGGGTCGTGTTGATACAAATTTCGAACTTCTTTTGATGAAATTTATCTCTTGAGATTACATATCTTATGTATTTCACAAGCACATATATACAGATGTAGTCCAATATATGTCCATCTGTGTACGTAGATCTGAAATAACCCTGAATTATTGAAATTGGTTCAGAAGGGTTGTGTCGTCTTCATGGGGTATGAATGCAATTCCATAAAGTAAACACGTTCTGCACAAAAATTATATACTTACAAAGAAAAATAGTAATGAATACAAATAATGTACTCCACAACAGAGAACAATCTTATCAACTCCTGTCAACGGCCAAGCGTGCTTATCTATCAACATGACAGTATATATATACGTGACCAATTTCTGCATTCCCATTATTTAGGCTCTGAGGGGGAGCGAGCTGTGGTATACAGCCCAGCATGCATGTGTCGTGCATGCATGCATATCCGAACTGTGACCCCTACATTGGTCTCCATGGTTGGCTACGTTTGCGCCCGAGGGAGTAGGTTGTTGGCGGATCCCCCTGCCCAGAGCACCCGGCAACCTGACCCGGTCACACCTCCCTGTCATTCACCCCCGTCGTCGGGGGTGATACTGACAGAGCATGGAGGACCGATCGGTGCTCCGGCGAGCATCTCTACTGGGTCTGTTTGACCAAGGCGACTAATATGCCAACACTGATCAATCATAGGGGGCTGACTGAAGGGTCAATCTTCGTGACAGAGCTCACAAAGCAGTCATGGTTCATTAAGCGGGAAATACCAACACACCTCGCTGACTGGATAGAGCCGTTAACTGTCGGTCGCATCTGCCTCTTTCAAACACGCTAGGGTTTTGTAGATGTATTCATAATGGACATGACCAATGGTCGGTGAGCGGACAGGGCCGCTATACATGTCCTCTAAACACGGTCTACATGTACACACACGATCAATCAGATCAGGGACTCTAGAAAAAAAGAAACCAACAACAACCCATCACAATGCTGGTCCAATGGCTTTGAATACAGGCTGTGAGTCAGCTCCAGGTGGAGACAAAATCTCCTGACCATGCCAGAGCATGGAACCTCTAGCCTCGGGGGTATCTCTATTTAGCCGTACCCCGGGTGTTTTCACATTGCCAAAATCCATCCATGGTCAACATAAGACCCTTTCGAATTTACATCATTAAGATTAATGTTTTTGTTATATAGCCCCACCTGCTATCTTTACAAACCATATTTATCTATACCAACCACCTAGAAGTCGATAAAATGGCGCTCGATCATAGAGCAGCATAAATTCCAGAGAATAGATATACTCTGATATACTTTTAGATTTCTCATCTATATCTATAGCTAAGTTGTATTCCATTTCAGATATCTCACCAATTACGCAAGCACTTTAACATCCCTAAAATGGTTGCTGATATGTTTTGTCTTACTCTCTTTACATGTAAATCAATGGCAAATTCCCTGTGAGCTGTCAGGAGTGGTTGTGGGCACAATGGTATGTTCATGTATGCATAATTGTGGCTTCGCTACGGTCAATAAGCGTTACTTTGAGGCAAAAGAGCAGAGACTCCAATGCCAACCACAGCGACGCCAAGGAGTGTGTCGGGTCAACACAGGGCGGCGCTGTGGCACACGTCATGTCATCGGCATGCTGACATCATCAAAACATGACGACACCTGACCTTGAGGCAGTGTGTTGATATACCGAGAAGAGAAGTGGATGGTATCAAATGGTATTGTTACATCAATCAGAGTTCATAAATCTACAACAACTGAATGTATTCCTGTCCTTTGTATAGACTGAGGCTTATGCGAATGTCTTTTGGAACCAGCCGGAGGCATAATGTAGAATTTACAACATGTTGCCCAAAATGGAGACCCCAATAGCATTAAAACTCACTCTCATTCAATTGAAACTTTTACAAAAATAAACAAAGTAAAATGCAAGTATGAGTAAGAAAACATTTCAAGGAACAAATGTATATATTTTTCGCACCAAGGTACCTGACTATTATATACGTAGACCTACATTCATATATACAACATATATAGGCTATACTTGTACATATACATGTTAGTATGATTCTTCTGGCTGAAAGTGAACAACCCGAGTGTCCATTCATCCATGCTGCCATGGTGGGTAGACACAACCTTAATTGTCCCCACGTGGCCGTTTAGAGACACATTTAGGACCCCTACTGCTTCTTGAGAACCAGTCGGGCGCGTGCCCTATCTTGTCAGCTAAACACTACCCATCCCCAAAGGATGGATCGGGAATGCTGGAGGGGTATGAATGGGAGCCAGGGAGCAAATAGTAGCCGGGGATCCGGCCATGAGTTATAAGCTTGTACTTCCTCTAGGACCTATTCCCAGGGACCCATGTCCTGAAAATAAAGCTCGTCCGGTATAGCTACATGCAACCTCCCATAGGCTTTCACTGAGCTTTTCATATCATAGGCAATCATGCATCGTGATGTTGCTCAGACAAGGGCCTCTCTCCTCTCCTTTAATTATCTATTTGGAACTTTTAACTAACTATCATGTTCTATGCTGATTATCATGAACCTCATGATCCTCCTCCTCAGTGTTTTTCAGTATTATTATAATTATCTTATCTATCATGATAATCAAGGTTCGCTGTGCGCTATGGTAGATCACCAATATCGTCGGCGGAATGCTGGCAAGCGATATAAAGGTGGTTGGATGGGATTCAATTCATTCCTTTGCATCATTTTATGAGTTTAATTCATCATGACTTCAATGATATATGACCTTGAATAGAATTTTTTTCCTTAATGAATGATACCGCCCAAATACACTCGCAGAGAGATGACGGGGGGAAGGCCCATCTCACAGGATGAAAAGAGAGAGAGAGTTCTAGGTGTTATAAGTGGAAAATCTCCAGGGCATGTGTGGGTCAACTATTTCCAGTTGAAAATCAGTCTCAAATTAGAGCAGAATGGGAATATGCTGATGGGGATCTAAGGGCGAGTTCCTTATAGAGAAGCCACATTCCTATAACGGTTAATCATCTGATTTATCTTCTCGAAAGGCCTGGCGTGGTCTTCGCCAGAGGTACAGGCAGAAACCGCATAAGACCTACCGATTTCTTAATGACATACTCTACCAACTGGACAAAACAGGAATTTCAGAAGGTAAGAGAGCGTTTATGTTGGCACCCTGATAAGGTCTTGGGACCTTAGTGAGCTAGGAAGTCCCCTTTCTCTGATGGTGCAGCAGCAGTTTGTTTGTGTATATCAAATTCGTCAATGGGCTGATATTTCATGATGAAACGAAATGCATATGATAAGAAAACAGATTTGATATATTCCGAGACAACGTTGGCCAGAAATAGGAGCTATGTATTACGCATCCATGAAACATGTCAAAACTTAAACTCAGACCTCCATCGTTCGATAATTAGTAGAAACCAAACGAGAGTTAGCCATGTCAATGTTTATGCCACGATGGGCAGGTTGTGTATTGCTACACGTGGCGTTAGCCGAGTTTAGTTAGTAGCAGACCTGACCAGAGTGGTATAAACATTAAGAAGGCTAGCTCGAGTTCGGTTTCGTATTTATCCTACCCTATCTCACCGATATACAGAGACAATTTTGTAAATATCCATGTTTGTAGCATGTTGACACTCATCGGAGGATGGCCACATTTATCAATGCTGCCGGATCTACTTTAGTAATCTCGTCCCTGATTTGTCCGTTTTTTTATTCACCTCGGTGCGTAAGTAAGATTTTATTCAACGCTCCGTCAAATACATTGAATCAATGTTAAATCTATGGCGTTTTTTATTAGGGGTAGGATAAAGGTCTGTTCAGTAGTTTTCATGAAAAATCATTGGATCTTGGATACATGTGCATGTTGTATATGTATAGGAGCGTTAATGGATAAGATGTATCTCGCAAGTGGAAATGCGAAAGTGACCTCAACTGGATTAGTATCAGAGATAGATAACAGATTATGACTTTCAATAAAAGTATCTAATCATATCATACTAATCTTCAGCATATCATTTATATTGATGTTTGCCTACATCTATGTATATGCTCGGTGTGAATTCTACAATAACTTCATAAAGACTAGCAGACAAATTGTACGATGAACAAATTAGGTAACAAACGCTGATGTCTCCAGTTCTGATTAGTCTGCCAATATATAGCTGATAACATATCCATGGAGCTTTATGCATGCTGTGAACGAGTTGCATTTCACCGGTTTATGCACGTTAATGGTGTTACACGTTTAATCAACCATTCCGTTCAGCAAAGCCTGAATAAACTGCCTTTGACCTTTATGTAGTGACGCCTGGCTCGCGGCCAAAACAAAAACTGCCAGTCCACCGCCCCGCCCCACTTTGTACCCTCTTGGCCTTGACAAGGCGCCCGCCAGTGCCCCCCGATCACCCCTCGCACTGGTTACGCCCTTCATCTAAACCCCTATGACCCACACCCAGTCTCCAAGATCATTCTAGAGCAGGTCGGGTATAGGGTGGAGCGGTTATATTAATATGGGAAAAATTCCACTCTAGGGGGAATTCCGTGAGCACATTTATCACACTAGGTAGCAGTGTGGAAGGTTTGGGTGAATTATGAGAGCGACCTGCTTGAGACTGCTTTAGATGGTCCGGTATTAGTTATTCTCTTGGAAAATATCTATAAATGATATTTGCTCTACTATTTTAATACACATTACATAATACAGGCATATTGGTCCAATTGCATCATTAACTGTTTTCCGTTGTTAATCTCTACAGTGAGTTTTAGGTCATGAGTAAAGACCCCCTTATTTCCGGTTGTTAGTATTGCATGAATAATGGAGCCCACAGTATCTTTTAGTGTAACAGCAAACTCAGTATATCTGCCTTCATTAGACCATTAGAAAGACTATATCCTATCGCTGAAATATGCTCATAATTTTATAATCCTTTTTCGACATGAATGCATGTGATATGAATTTCATGCAAACCGTATATACATGTACGTGTACACCAAACCTAGAACATACGGGTATTGGTAAATCTGTCGGGTGTCAAGCCCTGTTTAATAGTGTGTCACCCAGTCTGAGAGACACAGATATTTGATTACTCATATTTTACCTAATACTTCAGTGCCTTTATTTGAACTGCTGATTGAGATTTTGATTTGCGGTGTTAGAAACTACTATAAACGCAAGTGACTAAAAATGATTTTATAAAGTGATGTATGGAAAATATAATTTTCTATGCATATTTTTACAAAAGCCATGGATCAGAACCCCTTGGTTTAGAAACCACGCTCGGTGATCCAAGGAGGCTCCATGCGTATTAACCACAATGCATGTTCGAGGACATTTTACTGTTTTTACCGCTATACGCATTGACAGGCACAATAATACGAATTACCATGCATGTGGATATATGCCCTGCCTAGATATATCATTATCCCGACAAGCTTCACCCATCCCCTGGGAAGACTGACAGGGCTGAGTGATGGGCGTCGGACAGGAGCTCACGGTATTCGTGGCCAAGGGGAGTATAAACAAATCATCAAGCATGGCATTGGGCCGAGTCTGGGCCGGCAATGGGCCACGGCCCAGTTCTCCCCACCCCATCCCCTCCATCCACGCAGGTCACCCGCAGGCACTGGCCTTTGTTTCCATGACAACCAGCAATCAATCCATCCCACCCATTCTTACCTTTCTTGGGGCCCGGACCAGTGGCCATGGAAACTGATCTGTGGGAGTGTCAAGATGGGAGGTGGGGTGGGGGTATCACAGAGAGGCTGGTTACCTGTGCAGGTATATCTGTGAATACAACCGTACATGACCTCGACATGCCCTCTCAGCGATTCGTGTGTATAGGGTGAAACCCCCTTCAACCCGAATCCCTGTTATCGCAAAGTAGATCCCTTATCATGAAACCCTCTTCTCTTCTCGTCTCCCACTATCCTAGTTTGATACACATTGGCCAGTGTATGAATAGGAAGAATTGGGTCTGAGTAAGCAATCTACACCTGACTGATCGAGTTACATAGATTTGGATATGAAGTTCTCTTTTAGATTTATAGACTGAGATAAAATCTTTGACTCGGTTTCAGACATGCGACCATGATAAATGCCCCTACCTGGTCCGACAAGCCACTCTGTGTTGAGGTACTAGCTACGACAAAGACTGTGGTTCCTAGGCGATGAATATTACACTCGCCCCAGGTAAAGGGATTCCATTCCACCAGGGGAGTTGAGCAAGAACTTCTTGAGAGACGTTTGATTCATCTTCATTATTTTGAAGAACATCAACACTATCTATGGCAAACACCATTATATGAAGGTAATCTCAAATATTGGGGTCATTATACCATTATGCATGTTTTTAACAGCAAGAGTTATTCGGTACATTCCATACATTTAGAAACTCAATTATTCACGAAGAAATGTTCTCAAGATATCATTGCATCTATAATTTTCATAATGGATCGGTCTTCCAGGATATAAGACCATAGAATCGTAAACGTGTAGATAAGGAACTATTTCTAAAGCAAGGGCAGTGAAACATCTTTCGATTCTAGAAATGCAATTATTTCCAGAAATCGGACATTACATACCTAATTTTAGAGTATGTCTTGAACTGTTCTACGGTTCCCGGAAGGCGTGTCTACTTTTTCTGTTCTCGTTTCTCCCTTTCAAAGGACATCGCGAGGCAATGATGGCTGAGAATTAGGTAGGGCTGACATCATCTCATAAATTCACAACACTAAATTACATGTCACCATCGCCCAACCACAATCTAACAACAACAGGTACAGGACAGGGGGAGGTACATATTACACACATCGACCACACAGTTTATATTTACATGGTCACTGACCTGCCCCGCGAATTCTAAATCATACCCATCCTTGCTATTATTGATAGACGGTTTACTTGTTCCCTTCTACTGTAATTCATAGCTGGTATAGAGGAATAGTTAGGGAAAACTTTTGTTGGACACCTCGGAACAAAGAGTTAAAAACGTTCTGGCGACAACAGACCGCAGACTTTAAGCACAGGGTGATACACACGCGAGTTTTGCTTAATATACATGTATAGAAAATGCTGGTTTGCAAGATTATGGTAGACAAAGGAAAAAGAATGAAGTCAGTACCGCGATTTACGCTGGATATGATATGATATGAATGCAACACAGACAGTCTGACAAAGTCTTGGCCTTTCATATATTGCACACAAAAGAAATGGTCACGACGCTCTCAATTTTTAGTGAGTTAATATTTGAAAATTTCAATCATTCAAACTGACAGAGGTCTTGTCATCATATAATTTATGACGCTTTAGAATGTAATTGTAAATGTAATGGAAATATATTTGGCATATCACGATAAGTTCAGAATATAGCAATAACCATTATCATGCACATCCTGTAGTTATTCAGTCTTACCATTATTCTTTTACTCTTAAAAGAGATACTCGCCGAAACAATTTCGGTAACACAAAACAGGGAGGATTAGAGATTCTGGATGCAAATAGATTAGAAAAGCTAAAATATCCCCTGAAAATTTAATAAGATGAAAGTTAACAGATCCTAGTTCGACTCTCATTTGTTTGTAATTCGTGTCATATAACCACCGAAATACTCTACATGTATTAAATAATGTTGTACTCATGTTGACATCCATCATGAGCCATGTATACATAGTTCGGTTCCCAATGGGATTACGAAAAAAACAAAACAGTTCAGTGTGACTATGACAACACTACATGGAAGTAGGAAAAGTTTAAAGTTGAATCAGCTGGGGCTGGTGTGATATGGTGCATAGGTGTGTAAACAGTGGTACCCATTCTGAGCACAGGGGTCTTTGATCTTTAGCGCAGATCATGCCGATATTGAAATTCAAGTGTATAAATGCGGATAACATGTGTACACTATAAATCGCTAGCACATGAAAGGCTCTTTCCACACTGGGGCTTCTGAACATGCTATCATTTAAAGCTGACATTCTTTAATAACTTTATGTGAATATTCGATATGATACAAAACACATAATTTTTCAGTCATGAAATTATGATTTTGATAATAAAATTCAAGCGTATATAGATTATAGCATAATTTGACAGTTCAACGATCGATTGAAATCCGACAAACAACGACTCTTTCTCCCCAGTCCATAATTCTCAGATCATCTGAACAAGTAGGCTGCATAATTCTTGCTGAACAACCTAGGAACGAAAGAGGCACCGAGGGGACGGACACAAGCAGCAGTTTAGTGGCCGCCTCAAAATCAAGCAGGTGATAGGATATGATAAATGAAATGATCTACCATATCTCTAGGACAGGAAAATATACACTGGGTTCTCTCTGGTAACCGTTTGACTACCTTCTGTTAGATTATGTCGTCCAAAGCCTATGGTGGAATTACCCTGTATAAACAATACAAACTACAACTTACACTCACGACATGCCGACATGTTCAGGATTCTTCATCTGATTGAAAAATGCCAATTTTAAAAACGAATCACGACTGTTCAGGGGGCGAGGGGAGAGAGAGCATGTACATACATACACGCACGCGTGTTAGTTTCGTGTTGGTCGTGCTTCCATTTCTCTCTACCAGGACCATTGGTGTGTGTGTGTGTGTCGGGGGTCGCGTTGGAATCAGGGGGCTATTGACATGCTATGTGAATCGGAATCAGCGCCGAATCGATCTGGGTATGAGGGGTCCTGGGAGTCCTGGCGGTGCACCATGGACTCCTCGCGGGTCACGGGAGATGTTCACTGGCCTTGAAAGGACGGCAAATGCACCGCGCGCCCCATGTGAATGGGTGGATAACGGACGGTTCAGTGCTAACATGTCCAACATGTGAACCATGATCTATGCCCCGCGCCCCGTGATAAACATGTAAAGGGAAGGCGCGTATAGGCGTGTGTGTGAGAGGCGGGGGCGGAGCGGCTTGTTAGTAGGAGGTTCATATACCTACAGATACCTGAAGCACACCTCGCCCCCCCCCCCTTCCTCGCACACACCATTTTCCCCACTCTGCTATATTTTACAGGTGAATTGACCCCTCCAACTTTCTCCACTCTCCATACACTTTCTTCCCCCCAGGGTCTCCAATCCGCCTATTCAGTCAAAAAGGGGGACTAAACACACGACTGGCACCCATTGTCACCCTACCATACTTTCCCACGATATGGGGTTTTAACATGATAAAAGGGACAGCGGCTAGGCCGAAGGGGCATGCTGGGTTACGCCGGTGGAACCCGTTTTAGGGGTATATGGAGAGGGTATAGGGTATGACCGGAGGGGTAAGGGTGTCTTGTCGGACAAAAGGATCAAATGCTACAACGGGGTGATCCCATTGAACGCATTGACACTGCGGTCCGCCCCTGCTTGGTCGGCGGTGGTAGGGTACATAGCTAGTGGGGTAGTGTCCATACAAGGGCTATTTGGACGCTGAGTGGCCCTTGGGGATCCGTTAGGGTAACACAATGGACGACATGCTGGGCCCTTCGCCTGGTTCATAACGGCGGCGCCTTGCATTGATGCCTCAAGCTGAGGGTAAGGATTCTACCCAACATATACAAACTCCCTTAGGCTGCGCATACACATACACACCCCTATCTATAAAACCCTTCTTCTTTTTGGTCGTGATCAAAAGGTAGGTGTATATGGGTGGGTTCATGCAGGAGTCTCATGCCTGACCGACGATGATCAAGATTACTTCTGCCCTAATAGGTACGTGCAACATGTATGTTCATGTTGAGGTCGTCCCTTTGACCTTCAACAGCCGCGCTTTCTATTACAAGGGGCCTGGACAAGACCAGAGCCTCGTCAAGTCCCGTCTCATCTCTGTTACCAATGACAAGATCAGGTCAGACCCCTTTCATTGTAGAGACTGTATAGGAGAGTAGAAACCACTCATTATAATTTCTCTGTTGCCCATGTGAGGTATGACACGACATATGCTTTGCAGTTCCTTATTTAGGAACATGTTAGATGCCCTCAATAGAAAGTGTTGCTCGCGTGTTGATAATTTTGTCAAATGCATTACTTTGTATATTTGTCTATGTACTAGGAAGAATCCCAATATTCTAGGATACGTATCACCAATATATTCTCGAATAGAAAAAAAAGACTCAAAATATACACCTACCTAGGTGTGAAAGAGTGGTTTATGAAGGATTTTTCCGGGGTGTTTTCCGTCTCTATTGAAAGTAATTGAAAAGATAACACGTTATCGATACATAAAAATATTAACCTGGCAATGCACTAAAATTCAATACACTTCCTTTAATCTAATTACATTTTATACTTGTAAATCATTAACATATTCTTCAATGTCTTCTTATTTGATGAGTTAGTCAAACACCAACATTACCTGATATATATACGTCACGTTATAATCTTTTCCCCGTCCACCATCTATTCTGAGTAATCCTATCCATTCTGTCTCAATCACTCTATACCCTCGCCCATCCTACACTACATCCTCTGACACTTCTCTTCTGTTTTCATTCCAGTACCAGTTTCATTCTTTTATTGTCGAAAATATCTCAAGTTAACGTAACATTATTGAAGAGCCTAATACCCAGATCATGTCGGTATCCATTCACACTCCAATCTAGTGCCGTGATCTGGATATATCCTCCTATCCTCTGCAATCTATCCTTGTCTTAGTAGACCACCTCATAATACAGCACCCTGTTCTCAACCCTTAACATTCAACCTGTATGACCGACACAAATCTCCCCATATGCACATGTACACCGCAAACCCCGCCCCTGGCTAGGTCCCACGAGCCTAGAAATGACTATGGATGTCGGTGCACCACAGTGCATGGGTCGCTGACGCTTCCCATGATCTCCCGATGACTTATAATTAATGGTAGCATCGGTTAAGCGTCAGTTCAGCGTCGCTACGGTCCACTGACTTCGCGTCTTTCTACAACCCCGTTACAGACAGAGTCCCACTACTTCATGGTATTGTACTTTGTGTGCTTACCTGGTCCATGGATTAGCAGCCAATTGTATTTTGTTTAGACATTTGTTTTCTTATTGTATGACCAGGGTATAAATTGTCTTTCGTAAATATACTTCCAAATGTTATAAACATCGAATCTATGAATAATTTGTTAGATACAATTAACTTACATTATTTCCACATATAAATGGTCTTCTGGTGTAAACTGCCTAGTTGTAATCGTGCCATTTAAGGAATCGTATTATCTTTCCAATGATTCAGTCACAATGCCTAGTCCAATCAGATAACATTGAATCTCTGTTTTATTAAACTTCCCGGAAAACTGGAAAGAGCCACGACAATTTTCTGCCCAGGAGCTCATATGCTTCATGCTTTTAAAATAATATATATATGCAAGTATCAGAATGTCTGAAAAGACAAAGACCCAATACATACCTAAATACCTGGTTACTGCATCCCATTTAGGTAAACAACCGCTTTTAGGCGAAGAAAAACATAATTTCTTCTCTGTGGGAAAATAGCGTCTGTAAACTTGCAGTGCCTCCCCTTCCCCTCAAGAGATAACGTCATGTGTTCATGGTTCAGTGATGCATTCAATTGTTTTCCCACAGAGTGCACAGAATATTCCCCGCAACTAAAGGCTGGCGGAGAGAGAAGTCAAATAGCCGGTCATGAAATTACCCCGAATTTCTCTAAGAGGTCACCATTAGCCTGGCAACCAGTCTCAGACTTGGAGCCGTAATCACGCACACTGAGCTTTTGGCATGACAAATGTGATGCTATTTACTAAAGCCGGTCATATGTTGTATGGTTGGAATAGAGATTCTGGAGGGAGTGGGGCAAATATATTGATCCAATCGAAAAGTTTAGGTCACTTTCAGTCTATGCATCATTTTCTAGAATCCACTAGCACCCAGTCAACTTGCGATTTCTACAACTGCCTCTCTAGGATCCGAATGTATCAGATGGGCATACCTCTAATAGGCATAGAGACACTAGTCCTCTGCACATTTCCCAATGTCACAGAGTTGGCACACAGATATTATATAGAGATACTTTTTGCAGCACGCTGAAAGTCTAACCTCTCCCGAACCTAGGCAGCGTGTGGGAGAGCGTATGGCCCACGCTAAATAACAATATAGACAAAATGCCACTTCAAATATTCAATACAGCAATACGATGTACTATGTATGTGTGTTGTGCTGGCTGACTTGGGTTTATGCTGATCGGGCATGTTTCCCCAAGGATGATTTTGGATGATTTTAAAAATTACATGTGTATGTTCCTGGACCCGTGTGAGATGGATTTTGAAGAAAAAGAACCTAAATAGACATTTGTGGCGAGGTTATCCCTTAATTGACAAGACTATGTATAGAGGTAATAGCAGAACGGATACATATAGCGCAGTGAACTGCATATGTTTTGGTGAGTTTAAACATGTGACTGGTTTACATAAAACACATCACATGTGGCAGAATTAAAGAGAACCGACGGTGCCTCGATTCGCTCTTTGTTAACATTCAATTCTCACAGTCCGTGAAAGGTGTTTAAAGAGATAGATGCATTTGCGTAATAGAATAACAAGTATAATTACTATAGATTATAGCTACCTGCCCATTAATGCTTCAGGCAGTGTTTTCATGCAGACCAAATGGGTCACGGAATAGCGTGTTTTAGGTAATTGCATTTGATTGTAACTACTCCCAGAGGTAATGTGTAATATGCTTTAGAAAAGTAACTACATGTAGCTCCGCTTGCTGAGATCAAAATGGACAAATTTGTGGAATGATATATTAGTCTGATGGAAGTTAAGCGCTGAGATTTAGCCTCAATGTTAGAGATAATGAGATTATTACTTTGTTTAGTCTTATATGTTTCAATCCGATTATTAGCCACTATCTTAAACGCATAACCAGAGAGTACAGATGATGTAGCTGCTATTCCGTACGCATAGATAGAGTTACCTATAATACTTTTAGTTTTCTAGGTTTGTTGTTTAGATTCTTGATTCAATTTGGCACTTTTGAGACAACTTCTTGAATCGGAACCTTAAACTAGATCATTTGTTTATAGCCTTTATTGCTCTCGGCATCAGAACATCAGTACGTTATTGCAGGGAATAATTTGTATAATATCATTGTAACAATTGTAGCTGCCAACAGACAACGTTATGCACAGTTCAGCAATCAACATTACTCGTTAATTTAGTGTCATATTTGGTTTAATTCATTAGATAAATATTCTGTGATTGTACTACGAATCTGAGGGGGGGGGGGGGGGGTTAGCACTTCACAGGAACTCTCCTATATTCTATAAGAAAAAGGAAATGATATGTAAAGCGTTTTTTGTCTCAAGCCTCCAAACCACTAAAAGGTTCTGTCAATTGACACATTTCATAATATGTTTCAAAATTGCATTCATCATGAAGTTGGTACTTTAAAATTGACAATAGGGTTTTTAGAGAGGCTAGGGATCGTGTATGGATCATATATGTTCCGTTTAAGTAATATTTATCACTAGTCCCATATTTAATAACTAAGGTATACACAAATTGAAACATCACTATGCAGCCTGATTTAGTGAATATGACATTGACATATACAGACACAATGTATGAGGTATTTCTCTGACACCAGTCAATCATGCTCCAATCATGCCCCATGCGAACCAACCAACAGAAGTGTCTCTCACCCCTATTCACCTCTACTTCCAAACATGAAACATATTTCAGTTTAGATAAAATATGGCCCTGAGACCCTCTTCTCCACACAGATATAAGTGAGGGTGGGAGTGTCACAGCAGTACAACATTGGAATAAAACGCAATGCTCTGCTTTGTTTTGTTCATGCCTTTCTAATATAAATTGGATAATATAACACGACGCTATATGTATATAAAACACGATCTTAACTAAAATTCAAGGAATTACAATTCACAACGGAGCGCCTCCCAAAAAGCATCGCGTGACATTTAGGCAACATGGCGCTGCGTAATGCGTCTCACCTTTAGCGGCAGGTAGGACTGGGAGAGGCGTATGACAGTTTCACGCCGTAATTGTGAGTACTATTATGTCTCTGTCAGGTGTCAAGAGATGCAGTCTCTCGCACGCCATGGCCACCAGCATCTTCCCGTGACCAAGCAAGGTATACTGTTACCAACAACAAGGACCAATAGTCGGTGAATGGTAAATAAACGCCCCTCATCACCACCTCCGCTGTGCTGAGAGGTCCTGGAGGATGGCAACCGGGCCGGATGGGTCCGGGCAAGGGTTGAGCCGGGGGTGGGGGTCATTGCTCCGCTAGTGTGCGGTATGTGATTTGGGTGAGCGCAAAACCAGGGCTAAAATGAGTGGGAACACGCAAGGTTCCAACCCTAATAATGTCCCAGACCTCATGCTATCCTCATGAGCGTACGAAGTGTAAAACCCCTACAGTTTATGGTATTGGGGAATGTATCTACGTCAAGTGTGGGTAAACTATTAGAACTGTTGTGAGTTTATGTATATTCAGATTTATATGCATATGTACATTTGTATGTATTTTATCAATTTCACAACTGTAACCCAGACGTTTAAAATCAGATGGAATAATATTACAGAGAATCTCTATAGTCGTTGTCTCTGGGGCTATAAAACAGAGGGGGCCATGTGAGAAACACACGTACACATACTTCTCACGAATTCGTCATGACAAATGTGGATGTACCTGTAAGATGATAATTCTACCCTCCCCTTTCCTGTTTCTCTGCACCTATGTCTTCGCATTTTGCTCTTCCTTTCTTTGTGCCTCGCTTTCTTGTAGCTATATAGGCTGTAGAATTATCTACTCTTACACTCTGTTTCCCTACTCCTCTGTATACCAGTCCGTCTCTGCTTCCTCTAATTGAATACCCCCCCCCCCCCCCACCTTCTCTTTCCCTCTCTATGTCTTTCTCTGTTCTAGCTCTCTCTATGAATATATTTGATTGAAACTGATGCTTTGACAAGACGGAAGAGGTGAATGTACATGAATGATGTACAAGTTGTCGACGCTACACAACCACTTCATTGAAGAAACGCTCTGCCCCCTAGTGTGCATACCATAAACTAACCTTCACCTGGCTGTCAGCATTGGGAACGTAAATCTTTACATTGACTACCAAGAAAGGAAGAAACTAGATCAATTTCAGTTAAATTTTGGAACGATCCACGTCGATATTATCGTAACATTGTACCAACCCAGTAGTATACATGTCTACTAAAGCGTCACAGTAACGTGCGTGTGTAGCCTACTGCAATTCAGTAGCAAATTGACCCTGACTGTCTGTAATTAACGAGATGTAATAAATTTTTGTTTTTAATGAAAAGAGCAAGATGGCTACAATTTACAAATAGATGATAAATTCAGTAATTATAGGACACAATGCATGATTTGATACATAAGTAGGCGACATATTTATGGTAATGAAATTCTGTCAAATTACTGCTTTGATTTCAAGTGCAACCATATATCAAAAACAATTTTGCGCTAAATTATGTTCTTGGCAGGAATACATGTATATGATAATTGCTTTAAGCGTTTAAATCATGCAAGTAATAGCATTTTCAATTTTGAAAAAAGACAACAACCTTACCGTGTTCCAATAATGGGGTATTTGGAAGCATCATATGCAATAGCTATGTAAATTTAATCAGATTTTAATCAATTCATACAAGATTAATTCAATGTGTACATGTATCTTGATGCTATGCAGGGTTGTATGTCTATCATCTGATACATTTCACCAAGTACATTATCGGTATGTCTATCGGTTGGAATGTACCGCCATTAAGGTCTATCATATATGATCAATCTTCATCGTATTTCTTTCTTTGCTTTCCATGCCTTGGGTGAACATGCAATAAAACCACAGTTTCACTTACATCGTAACTCTTCCTGTACTAGTTTTCTGTTTCTTTCGTAAAACCACACAAGATATACTTTACATACTTATACAACACATTTCCAAAATGTTAACAGTAGCTTCTTTATTTCCCATTCTACGTAAATGACAAATATTCCATATGACCAATGTAGAGATATGCGAGTGATAATACCGAGGTATTGCCAGTATCAGACTCCATTCCCTGTGGGTTGTGGTGGTGATTACAGTGTCAGATGGATGAGTGTCAGGGAGGGGCAGTGGCATGTAGGGTTGGAGGGCACCACACAGGGTGGACATAGATCACTGGTCACGCTGGCAGGCACGGCGATTTGGACATGGACACTGGTCAGCTTTTACCTGTAGGACATGCCATGTTGACCAGATTCTCCTATGATTGATGGAACGGTATCTAGTGGACAACTTCCCCCACTCCCATCCCCAGGGGGGCTGACTGACCCCTCTGCTTCTGACCATGGTCACCAGGTACCTGGGGATGTCCATTACCTGCCATATACCTTTCACTTTGCTGAAAGATCCGCTGGCCCACACAAGTAGGCCTCCAAATAACAAAATGATCACGATTCAATTTCCCAGCCATAGATTTTACTCAGTGATGATGATCATGATGCCTTTCAAGTGACGTCCAGTTTACAACAGTCATGGGAGAATCGTCGGGAAAGCACTTGGAGTATTAAACAATTCCATGAATGAAATTGAATGATATTCAATGGGTTCATTTGTACAGGGTTTCAATAATAACTTTCATTGCAAGCTTTTGCCAGACTGACCGAAGAGAGTTCCTGACTAAATCCATATGAAGGAGCCCGATACAAGACAGTCATTAGGTGCGTTAATTCATGTGTACAATGTATTTTGATTTGGGGCAGTTGCTTACATCATAGCAACAGACAGGGTTACATCAACTACGAACCGCAGAATAGATGACAACAGGAGAGGCATTCAAATGGTCTTCCCTCAAGAGATAGGAAGAAGGACTGAAGTGGGTGAGATAGGCACGGAGGTAAATAGGGCCGTAGGGAATGGGCGTGATTGTAGGCTTTGCTATGACCTGTGGCGGTCAACCCCCGTCCACGATCCGTTCCCACCCACCAGTAATTACTGTCCCTTGGATTGACCATGACTGTCATACGACACCCGCTCTCCTCTCCACACCGCTCCGCTTTGATCTCCACGAACCCGGCCATCCCACGGTCACTCTCTACCTGGATCTTATGTCGTGCGACCTGCCCACTTCACCATAACCTCCCCGTAACCCTACCGTAACCCCATTACACGGGGCGCCAGCCAGGGCCCGCGACCACTGACCTCAGGGTGGTCAGGGTGAGGGACTGGACAACGGAAGACCATAAATTGACCGCTGGTATTTGGGAGAGAATTTTTTGGGGGTGAGCTGGGGTGGTCAGAGATGAAAGTGTTTTGCGAGACTAAAGAATGTCGCTTAAGTTCTTACATTATCAGAGTACGGTCTACATAGTGTGTAGGGATAATCCTTGTGGGATGAGGTCATCAGCTAATGCCTGATCTAACCGAGTCGCGTGACCCCTATTCTTCACTAACCTTTCTATGGCTAGTCTTTGATGTCTGGGACATCTAGGCTCTACCATTGAGCTGGGACTGAAGTCTATTATACTCTTATTCATTTCTCCCTTTTACCATTAACATTTCTCCATGTTAAAGCAAAAAACTAGCAAGAAACATGGAGAACACCAACAGTATACCGTGTTCATATATACAATAAAGAATGGGGAATTTTGCACCTTTTATTCGTAATCTGATTTTAGTGGGTACACGGAGAAGCTAGGTACAAATGGTTCAATTTGGTAAAAAGAAGTAAGAAACCCATTTCCGAAACAAAAATCGATAGACGTTTCAAGGAAGGTATTATGTACAGGAACCACCCAGAAGAAGGGAGGCAGTGTATCTTCATGCCTGAAGGAAAGTCATCAATCAATATATTGTTGGGACCATCGAGTTTGAAACAAATCTACCCTCTTCGTAGGGACGTAGTGATCTTGATTAACATCAGCAACCTTCATGTTGAAGTCATTTCGTTTCAATTCCTGTACACATTTGTACCGTGGTAGCAATCTAAGTAGACCAAATAAGATTGATTAAATGATTTTTTCCTACTTGAATTGGACGTTGTAATCGGAAACCTCTGGCAGAAATGACAATCAGATCAACTAACTTAGAATGTTGAACTAAAACAGGAACATTGTTCTGTAGATGCCATGTTTTCCTTGCCACATTCCTTGAAACCTTTTCTTTACCAAGACATATCTAAGAACTTAATTTACTCTGAGATGCATCAAATGTCATGATTTCTACTCTCTCTCTATCTGATCAATAGCGAATATCGATGTTATTGATATCAACAGGTTTCATTGTTTCTGTTTCCAAGCCAATAAAAGATCATAATATATTGCTGGAGAATATGAACTTCAAAGGAGAACATATGGATGTTTGTTTTTGTTTATCTATTTCTATTTCTCACGCTAGGATAAAGGGCCCTCCATCGGCCACTTCCGAGCTCCATTTACAATTAAATAAGAAATATCATTTTCCTGTAGTTACAGATAACAGCCTGCTCCATACCTAATAAAATATATGCACTCTCTTGTTTTACTTGGTTATGGTATCTCATTTATCATCCATCGATTACAAAGTCCCCATTCAGAATCAAAGTAAACAACTATCCACTGTTTCAATGTTATCATTCGAGAAGATGGATGATAGATACAACAAACGATGGGTTTGTAATAGATATAGCTAGGTTACAGGTTTGTAGACAGGCGGCTATGTAAACCACTCAAGATTTACGTCCTAATACACGTCAACCTTTCATGTTTATAGTTACCTGCGCACAAGACTATCGATTAATGTCTATTTGAAACATTTCATAATTCCTATTTTATATTCCCTTTAACAGCACATTTGTCTCAGTCGCATTCATCAAACAATGGTGCTCGCGAGTAGCCCCCAAGTGGTTGCTCTATCGTTCAAGCCGCAGCCTCACGCCTATTAAAATGTAAGTAGATTCCTGCCAGAGGCAACGCAAACAGGCACATGTCTGAACATACATAGACAAAGGTGAATCGAGCTTTGTAGTGTAAACGTCCTTATCACGGGTAGTTGGGTGGGTGTCCCTGGGAAACCACCATTCTGACCAGAGCCAGAGGGGACATGAAGAACCCGGACAGCCCACACCTCGGGCTGACCACTGGGCCGACTGTGTATTGACTGCTGGTCAGTGTGGAGAATGACCAAGGACTTGTTCCTAAAATCGATCTCTAGAAACTCATGAGAAATTCCCGATATGAATAATTTTCGTATTGCGATTCTTTTCCTTGAGACATAGGTGTATCCTCTTTTTTGGGGTTGGGGGGAAGGTGTGGGGTTGTTCATTTGATAATCATAATCCAATAATCTTCCTCGGCTATTAAGTCATAGAATTGTCATGGCCTAGAAAATTCTAAGACCGATTATAGAAATCGGCCCGATCTATTGGCGTGGCAACATCTCCACTTATAAAATTTACTTTTCTTATAGCATTGGCTGTGGCTGAGTAACACCCCTACCGCAGAGGTGCATCTAAAGAATGGCATTCTGCACATGGGCTTTCACGATTTTATGTATCGTTAGATTCAGAAACTATATGTGTACCGTTTCAGATTATGTCCAGTTAGAGCTGTGGAGAGTTTAAGTTGGTTTGTTGGATTCAGGTGGCTTTGGCCTGTACTCAAGCTGCTTACAAATATATAAGAAATACACTTGTTAATAGTACTAGGTCATACTACGCACGACACCAGATAGAATAGATAATCAGTTGCAGTAATGTGTAATTTCAAAACATGAAAACTGAAATACAACTATTAGAACATCATGTGTGAGAAAGATCTTTGGTTCTAGCAGTGGTGAAGAAGTGGCCGAGAGAAAACTGCTTGAAGGGCACTCGATGCCCATCGGCTTCAAGGAATTATCTTTTACCTGTATCATGACTTTTGTCATTATAGTATATAATTATCTTGTCTCTGTCCCTGTCTTGTCCCTGTGTAATCTTGATCGCTGTATACTGCTGGGCATACACAACTACACATTGACCGTCACTGACCAGAAAGGTATGATGACATCTTTATCTTCAATCAGGTCTTTCAAACATACATTTCCAAAACTATTGTGGATATGCTTGTGAAATACCCATATCGTATTGCAAGTGGATTATACTGATTGTTAATGTATTTAGATTCCATAAAAGTGAGACATAACGCATGTATAGTATACACACATATATATGCATATAGTGAATTTAGGTAAGTTTGAGATATATTTTGCGTCGGGAGGTGTATCGTAGAACGTATCATAGTCACCGTATCATAGTGCATCGTGAGCTCAGAAGATACCCCCTCAAAAGCTCTGGGGACTGTCGTAAAAGAAATGATTTGCATCAATTCAGTACGGTATAAATAAAGACATCGATGATTGCTTTATATTCCCTGGATACCAATTACGTTCAGGTATTCATATGACATCTCTACCTATGTATGCTGCCATGGAAACCTCCAATGCCGTTAAAAATATGCCCATTGAGATAACACCCCAAATAGTCCTAATTACAATTTCCATGAATTGCTCCGGATAGAATTGAGGGTGAAATTGCTGCCACACTTGGCCCGTACACTCACCCAACAGTTTTCTCCCTGAGCCCAATGGCTACAGGTGACACTGATTGTAATGGAGATTGCCTGAGAATCATAATCATTTCAGATTTGTGAACGAGGCGATGGGGGTGATATTTACTGGCTGAGTTTGGATAGGGAGAGGGTTTGTGGTAATCGGGGGCACAGACGTGTGCTCACCTTTATTTCACGGATGTGCACTTTGCAGGGAACAGCTGGTTGGTGCTTCTCCATTTTCCGTGTTCGCTCATCCTTCATTCTTCGGAGGCAGGCAATGATTGTAGCTGAACATGAACGTCTAGCAGACAGCAGTGGTTTTATACAGCAAAACTGTATCTCATCGTGTTGATAAGATTCCACTTCTTTGGCTTGTATTGTTACTAAACCACGCTTCGGGCTATATTCTACATGGTATCAACAGGTATTACATCATAATTTGTCCTCATAGTATTACATTACCTGTAAGTATCGATTATCAGAAGAAAGAATAACAACCTCTAACATGAATTTGAAGTATATAACCACTTACATTACAACGCAAATTATCCCGTCAGTTCCAAACGTCATAAATGTATTCCCTTATAAAGAAGGGCCTGGTGACTATCTCTTCTAAACTGCAAATATAGGGAAATACAAATGCAAACATCACAACCCAAATGCCACCTATTTCTTGAACTCCTTTGTTGTTCTACAAGTTGTTCCCACCCTTTTTAAGGAGACGGTATGGAGCGGTAAGAAAAACCGTCTTTTTATGCCGACAAAGTACTCATACATCCTATTAAAAAAAAGCGATGCACTCTTTAATTGTTTTATTACCGGTCCTTGTGGTTAGAAATAAGTAGGTTTTTTTCAATTAGGATATGCGCTCTGTGGTCTAGAACTGTTGAACTACGCGTATGGCCCGTCCTTTTTGCAACTTTAAATCAATTAGAAGCTGGACAGTCGCTAATGGTATAAGGACATTGCAATAGGTCAGGTGTGCCTTCTTCAGTGTGGCCTATAGACCCATCCGAGGTTAGACCTGAAGAGTCGCCATGTTGATTTTAAAACGAGGTATGGGGTGTACAACTCTGTGAGAGTACCTCCACATTTGAGATTTGAAAATGAGTACATATACTTATCGAACCTACGGAGTAACATTCCTCTTTTGTCCTCTTTCATAAGAGATGAATGTGTCGTGGTGATTGAACATTTTTCAGTAGTAGCGACCAAGTGGAACCTAGGAGAGGTCTGTAGTTTTCTAATGTTAAATATCAAGGTCCTTAAGATGGGATTCCACTGTGCCCTAACGGCCACCGAGAGGATATTCATCCCGGACTAAAGGACGAACTTAATCACCTGTACTATCCAACGGTCCCAGCCATCAAAATCAATTTGCACGAATGACTAAATCACAAACCCAACTTTACATGCATTATTTATCAGGCTTGAAGGTGAACGAAATCCACACCTAAATGGGCTGCGATCAGTCAAACCCAAGGCTCACCGCCCCTCATTGGAACACCTATAGCGGTGTTTTGGTGGTGCGCCTGGGGAGGGACTGATTTGAAATGTAGATTTTATTGGTGGTGAAAGGGAGGAAACGTTGTTGGTCTTCCCTTCCTTTTAATTAAAATCCCCCCATTGCTGGTGGTCCTGAATATCATTATGTTGACTACAAAGACCTCTGAGCGTGTGTACGTCCCAAAGATAGGCAATACTAATCCATTGTACATCCCCACGCAGTCTGATTTGACTTCGTACAAATACCGTAAGACATATAAATATATGTACATGTACTAAGATTGTAGTTTTTAATCTTCTTCTCTGCAGAACATTTGAGACCAAATGGCTATATCAACAATCATATCTACAGGTATAGTTATTATGCATACAAAAAGGTGTATTTGTTGGTGAACCTTTGTTCCATGACCAATTCTTTTCACATGAGTAAATTCTCAGTTGTATTATTCCCTCCCCCTCTACAGCCTGTTTACCATACTATTTTAACATATATGTGCAATATTGTTTATTCTATGAATGTCTTTTGTATTAATATTTAGAGTTGGTTTTCCCTGCCTCGAAAAGACATTGGCTATGTACCACAAACTCGCTGCTGCAAACGTAAAAGGGATATCTGTGAATGAATGCATAACATTTACCACCAGTATTTGAATCAAGCAAGTAATCCTCAAGTATCCTACACCAAAGCAGTGTGTTGGAAGTTACCGAGCGTCAGTATAATTATGAATAGATATGAGTCACATTTGCTTGTAGAAAAAGGCCATGGGACTCAGCATTATATTAGAATTAAATTGCTTGCAGGCAGTTGGCATTAATCACATGGTTAATGAAGAATGAGTAAAGCCATAGCTATTCTTTATTCATAATTGATATTAATTGCAAGAGAGTAATGGCAGTAAAGTAATCTGCATTGAATTTATGTGCGAAGCGTTTAAAAAAATCTAGATACACAATCTGATAGATATAGAGTTTTACGGTAGTGTGGACGTTAGTAAGGGGTGGGGGAGGGGGGGGGGGGGGGGGTAGGCACGCACTGGGGAGGTACACCAAAAGAGATGGAGCAGAAATATTCCTCCCAAGTCGCCACTGTTTTCTCTCCAGTAGCCACGAGGACAATGGAGTAAATTAATTGTGAAATCGCCCCCTGAATGTACCTGTACACCCTATACCCCGCAACCAGCGCAAGGGGGGTCGGAGTAACCGATCTCCCGGACGTGTAGAGGTGCTTGGTTTACCGCCTCAGGTGAGATATCTTCAAACGATGCCGCACCCACCCACCTCCACCTTAGTCACAGATGTGTCGGCGGACACTGATTTGTGATTTGTAAGCTTCGACGGGGGATTCCACCGCCCCTATACGAGAAGTCGTCATTACGACGGCGATTTCTATTGGGAAATAACAGGTTGTATTGAGGCCGGTTGACAATCACTGGCACTTTTACCCTCCGGCCCTATGTTTCTGGTCTACAAACAGGGACATCTAAATGGAACCCTCATATTACAAAATCTTAGACATGGAAAGTAAAGGTTTACCTGCAAACTTCATATAACAAGACTAAATGTGTCTATAGGCATAGACACAGTCGTACATGTGTTCGTTACAGTGTAGTGAATAGACATCAACTGTCTACAACAGGATGTTTTGAAAATACATAAATATGACCAGACCAACGAACATTCTCATATAATATACTCTCATGTAATAATTAGATGAAATCCTAAAGCAGTCTACGTAAAGCCCTTGGAATGTGTATGTTAATTGTATATTGTTCATTGTTTGAGCATGTGCATGGAATCTGATTGGGAAGTGATTGTATGCCCTCCTCAAATTCTTCCAGAATAATTAGAAAAAAAGGCATGTTTTTATATGTGTCTGTATGACTATTATTACATACTTGAGTGTGAATGTCAGTCAAATACTACCCCCTCATGGGGGTGTCATATTTGGCGACTACGGCCAACTATGGTGCGCTTCGTCTTACTAAACATAATTTAACGTGCTATTGACATGATCTGCAAGATCGACATCATCGCAACCGATGTCAACCTGACGGATGAATTGGCTTTGCAACTGTAAACTCAAGATACAAGCACCTTGTAATAATCGCAAGTGCATAATGATTGAGGTATCTAACATGGGGCTTGTACGTACAACAATTTAAATAGCTCAAATATTCAAAATCAATCGATAGTAACAACATGTCCCTTGCCTTGGTCCACAACGGGCGATGCACAGATAAGTTGAATGTACCCATTGTGCATGCACGAAAATGAAACTCGCTCTCTATTAATCATAGTCTATGCTATTTGGTAATAGTGCGTATAACATAAGATACACTTGAAGAGCAATAGCCGGGTGTGTAGGTGGGCAAGGTTTGACGTTCAAAGCAACGGTTTTCGGCTAGAGGCTACGATTAGGAGAGTGAAGTCATTTACATATTTTTGCACATGCGCAACGGGCACATCCTGCACAACTTCCGGTTGAAACTGACAGTGTCAACATGGAGGGGTTGTGACTCGACGACTTGATGAATGGCATTTTTTTGAGCGAATTGAGGTATATAATAATAAGAAAATTACCTGACTGTGGGAAGAACTATGTCTTAGTTCTCGGTCACCTTTCGCGGACACTTAAATGTCTGCGATAGGTGACCTCGAACTAAGATACAGTTTGTCAACAGTAAGGTCGTTTTCTCTTGATACTTACAAGAAGAAAACCATAGAAAATGTGTGTCCTTCATTTATTCTACTTGTTGAACCTTTGCTGTACACATACACTCTCATGCCTGTCTTTTGTCGCTTTTTGGAGTATGTCCGACCCTTATTGGAAGTTATCTTTATCTCACTCCTGGTATTTTCCCCTATAAACTTAACATTGGGAACCTCTACTCAACTCCCAGGGAGTATTGTAAAATAATGCTAAATGTGGATAGTGTCACCAATTAGTCATTGATAGGTGTGAGGTAAATTCTTAACCACTCTTGATCCATATGGTCACTGAAAATATACCATTTATTTTAGTTTGCTGCGTAATATCAATCAGCTTCAAATGCCCATGAGATTTGAAATTAAAACTCATGGCTTATTATCAATGGCTATGGATCTCAATGCAGTTCCTTCTTGATAGTCCGAAAGCATATAAATTTCTGTATGAGTAGGTAGATGTAAATTGTATCTTTAAATATTCCTATGAAGTTCATTTCATCCCTTCTTCCTGATATAAGAACCTTTACCATCGACCGTTTCTTTGCATTAGGATTTTATCAAACTGTTTTGTGTAAAACGCATAATCCCGCAGCTATATACTGAAGTACTTTGGGTTGATCAACTAGGTTAAACCTCTTTGGGTTTCTCTGACAATGAGGGAGAAAGGTCACATCGAGTGTACAGGAGATCTTCTTAATAGCTTCTACTGTATTAGCAAAGGGCAGAATCGTCCGATATAGATATACAAAACAAAGGTAAATATTGGTGCCTGGATTTTAAAACACTAAGCTGGAAAGGACCTTTTCGGTGATTGATAGTCACACAATGGTCAACTCTGAGATGCAACGCAGAACGAATGGAAAGAGGCAGCGATCTCTAAAATTCTCTTTTAGTCCCCAAACCACAATGAGTTGAACCTTGCCTTAAAGAGGGTCAGATATTTATTTCAACAAAAGATGTCGGATGACATTGAGCGCCCTTGAGCACGGCGCCTTATAAGCAGGGGGTCACTTGTGGGTTAGATATGAATGGATTCCGGAGCGAGACAGTGGTCAATATTCACGCTTCGCCAGGTTTATTAGTATTATCCTCGTCCATATCTTTAGCTGACCCCTTCCGTGATAGATCCTTTCGCGGTTACCATAGATCAACCCCTAAATCAATCTCCCAGTGCAGGTTGGACGAATACGATCCATATTTAGGAGCTATACACCTTATGGTATACCCAAATAAGCCACTGTATGCAAACATATTCTCGGCTTACCTTTGGACATGGGGTCTACCCTTTAACCCCTCGGTGACCCACAACCCCTACAATTTCACCCCCCGTCGACTATCCATGCAGGTGCTCGGAGTACGCTCCCGCATAGACAGGGATCCAGCCATCCATACAGACTTCAGGGTTCGGCTGGCTAATCCGTGGTGATCAGAGCACCCTGGATGTAATGATCGCTTAATCGGCTAATCCTTCCTACCCTCAGGGTAGTGCATTGTATCAGCGCGTGCCCAGATTCAAGGCGTATCTTCTGCCCCAGCAAATCATCTTAGCTTTAAACAGATTCAATGTGGTCAGATTCGTGAACCTCTCATCCAAAGATCTGACATGAAGTGATATGTAAAGACCGCACTTCTCTTCATTCTTATCTGTTGGCTCCTAAAATTGTTTCTTACAGGTTCTGAATCAATTTGCAACAGCCACTAGTATAAAGTCAGACAAGTCTTACATACATGTATGTAAATATAACAACCTTTTGTCAATCAATTTGTTCTATTTAGGCTGAATAAAAACATTATCTTCATTATTGATGAGACCTAAGAGATTAGAATAAACTTTCATTTTAATCTCTTTGCTCTTACCTCAGAAAGAAATACATGAATGGCTAAATGTTCACGTCAAGGAGTATCAGTAGACTAGTACCCTATGAGGTACACCACAGATTAGACTACTTTTTCACAAAGCTCTACGTGTACCCTCAAGAGGCGACAAAAGAGACTAGGGGCAACAGATGCTGATCCTTTCTTTTCGATTTACTCCATCATTGTCCTTATATGATATATGTGCTCACTCCCAGTAAAGCAATGACAACGCTAACAATGTTTCGTTGATAAAAAGAAGTAATGAATTCCTTGAATAGTGAAACACCTTTGAGTGTATATTAAAGTATGTGACATCTGGACTGCACCGTAAGACATTAACCAGCGACTGTAGAGACCTCTACGTTGAAGCCATTAGTCACGGTTGACTGACGCCGCCATCGTGCCGAGCCCTGTGGGTTGCCACTGATATTTACAACTGATAGATTAAGGGGTCTCTTCGTCAACATGATCAATTGCTCATCCACCTTAATCACCTCGATTGCAGACAGCAATGAAAAACGCGTCCAAATATCTGCTCTATTGAATAAATCTGCATACAACCCGAAAGATCGCAGGCATCTCTTCTGCATGACAATGACAAAGGTGGTTTTAACTTGTATAGGTGATTTACTCATACTTATCATCTATAACGTAAGGTATCATATAAATGTTACCGTTGTTTAGAACTATATGTAGTCTACTACCACTTTAACCCATTTCTTTGGTGTAGAACCTGTCTCCTCTTATTAGCCTGCAAGGAGTAAAGGTATATCAGAAGTATACCAGAAGAAAAGTCAATACATGTTTGCAAGGATCGATCCCCATATTCTGAAAAAGAAATTGTCAGGTCACTAATTTATTACAATAATGATACTTTACTTATGATTTACAATGGTTTATTATAATGTAACTTTGCTTCGCAGCATTTGGAAATATAAAAAGATGTAAAGTATACATATATGCAAAGATGATAGGTCCTGTATGTTTAAACTTACCTATGATCCCCGAAGAGGAGTATAGGCCTACGCGTTCAAGGTAGCCCCGATCGATCCATATAATTTATTCATATCTGTCAGGTTTTATTTGAGTGGGGACAAATTGTTCTTTGTATGATACATTTGAGAGCTGCCAACTCCAATCTGAAATTGATATCCTGATATCTGAACCGCCATATTCGGGGTGTCGTCAATTTTTCCACAAGTACCAAAGGTTCCTTAAGTATTACAACACGGGTGCACCATAGTACACAGAGCATTGTAACCAGTTCGAATTTAGGAAATAAAGAAAAGAAATCTCAGGGTATGTTTCTCATAAGATGTCGGGGTGTCGTCAATTTTTTCACAAGTACCAATCGTTCCTCAAGTGTTACAACACGAATGTACCATAGTACACCGATCATTGTAACCAGTTCGAATTTAGGAATTAAAAAAGAAATCTCAGGATCTGTTTCTCATAAGTTTGATTTTCCACCTGGGAGTTTGACACCTCCCGCGCGTGTGAATAGGCCCTATACCTGTGAACGAGCAATAAAGGTATAATCCGTGCAGAGCGGGCCGTGACAGCCTACCTTTATGTGTAACTCAGGAGTGTTACTAACCAATTTACCTGACGTTTCAATGGCCGCCACTGGGCGTTTTTACCTTGTAAGACCGTGCAGGTGTGTTCTCACCTGGACGGATCAGTTAGGGCCTCGGGTATCACTCTTCTCACGTTGGTATCAGAGACGTTCGCACCTCTACCTACACAGGTGTGCGCATATATAACAGGGCATGTAGCGTCTACCGCGCACCTGTTGTGTCTTCTGAGAATAACCCATCTCTTGGAGGTTGGATCTAGGGCTTAAACGCAGTGACTGAAAAAAGACACCAAACAGGGTTCCGAATTGGTCTGAAATTGGTCTTAGGTTAAGTGTATGAATCAGTAGGGGGTGAGAAGGATCACTCGTCCCGCGCATATATACAAATCGCACCGCTATGAAAAGAGGTGTCATCTCTGAGGCAGCTATTACTGCAACCCTACATGGAGCCGGTCCCTAAAGTTTACCCTAGGTATCTATTGGGGAAAACAAAATGATCATGCAACGATCCACAAATATACATTGATTTCCATTTCTTTGAAGAGGAAGTGAATATTTTCAAACTATACTGGAGGGCGCAACAATCTTTCATGCATAAAAGATGACTTATATACCACCATCCAAAGTAGGTTTTTGTTCAACTTTTAGGATGAATGGGGAAAAGTATTCTATCCGATATTAGGAACAGTGCCCGAACCCCTTCTACACAAGACTCCAGAAAATGACCCGCTACTTCGGGGCGGACCATCAAAGGAAGCGACCGACGAAAGAATTCAGACAGCAATTCAGTTAAAGCAGAGACTTTGATTGCCTGCGGGTCTTGGGACCGCTTTAAGCGCGCCCAGGCTCTGCCCAGTGGGATGCTAACAAGACCAAAGGTAGGCCTGCCCACCTCTGGCCCACGCCCGGACAAACGCGGGCACGAGCTGCTACTTGGCCAAATTGAAATTCTCACTTCAGACACGTGCAAATGTGAGGGTAATTACGATCCCCTTGACCATATATCACTGGAGAACTGGAAAGAGGGCTTTTTGAACACGCCTGAGAACGCCCCTCTCTTCCTGCTAGTGTACCCAATCAGGAAAATAAAACCAGCTAATCCGGTGCTAAACTTAGCACTGTGAAGTGGAATTCGAATACAGGTATGTATTTACTCGTGCTATACTTAAAGTTCAAGCGTCAGGGACAACGTTGAACCAAATGCGATATTTGATAAATCATTCACGAGAACGAAAATACATATGTTCGATTATCTTTCTTAGAAATAGCGCTCGTGTTATATTCAGCGTTACTCATCCCATCATTCTGTATCTGACATAAAAAAAAACATATATGCCCGATCTAGTTCGTCTGATTGCTTCCGCATTTGCATTGGATCAGTAGGATATATTGCTTATCAAATGGTTGCCAATATTTGAATTCTCATATTGCCTATTTTAAAGACGATCGAATTTAAATAATTCACGAACAATTAGAATTCAGCAATAAAATCCACCGCGCGTAATAAGGGAGGCTTTGGGTCGTAATTGAAAATAGATAACAATTAGAACTAGTAATATTTCAGCCAGTAGCTAACGGTTATTGCAAAATTCCCCATTGGCATGTCAGTGGCACTGCCACAACTACAATTACGTCAGAGAACTAACGGACACCAATCAGCCTCCCGCTGCACTTCGACCAGCACAGTAGATCACAAAGACATCTAAGATTTCCAATAGGGGATTGAACGAAAAATAACAATCAAAAATCCCATAGCCCTCGGTGTATTCGGCAAAGCGCATTTGATAAAAATAACATATTACAGCTAAACGAAGGGATGATTGGTGTTTTCTTTGTGCTAGAAAAGCTTTTGTTTGCACACCTGGACCTCGACTGGACAGTCATTACGTCAAAACCATAACATTTGCTCTGGTTCCCGTCTGGTACGACGGTAATAATGTCCCCTTGAAAGGCACCCCGTCAACGGCTAAAACCAAGATGGCTGACCCCACCGAGCGATAATACGGGAGGCTGCCATAATATCTACCACAAAGGGCTGTTGACCTTGGGACCTTCCCGGTATGACCTCTGCACGTCTTGGTCATGTTTGCTGCCCTGCCCTTTGTCCAGAAACAGATAATAATATCTGTATATTGCTGATGACCTAGGGTTGGGAATACAAGGAGGGGAGTGCGTGAGAACAGCCCGTAGGGGTCGGTTATAATATGGTGGCCATTTCTCACGAGTCACGCAAAGTCCAGTCCTGTCTGCTCGTTTTCAATTCGCGACACTCGATCACGATACTTGTTACTGTTCCTGATTGATCATTGGTCACTTTTTTCTTCCAGTTCCAGTCAGCTGCAAGGATACTTCCACCACGGTGCTATTCTAAGAGTTCTATAGCCAATGACACTACCGCACGCTATTCTGAAAGAATGAAAATTGTTCCCAATTTGGTAGAAGATCTGTGTCAGGTAATCAGTGCCTGGTAGAAAATGCGGGGACGGAGGGAAATGAGAGGCAATAATCTGTGACACCCCGTGAAACCTGCTCATGCTTCACTAATACATCTTTGCTTGGATTTTCATGGGACTAGTTTTATGGGATAGTTCTTCAATTTTAATGATTACTTTTGTTTTCCCAATTGAGGAATGCTTCTCTTCAGTGTGTCACATGTACACACTCGCCTATAGGTTTGGGTCGAAATTGCTTTTACTTGTAGAGAGAAAGACCTAGTTCTGTTGCAAGGCAAATCTACCAATGTTAACATTGTAGCTGTGTATAACGTATATGACGTTTAGAGTGTAATATTTGTATTTCTAAATTTCGTTGACGTATTATTTTCATGTAAATGTGGCACAATATATCCAGATGAATATATCAATTAAGAAAGAAGCGGCAGAGTATGATACGTACACAGTTACCAATGAATTTAAATAGGGGATTAATCAATAATGTTTCAAAAATACGTTGTATACCAATGCTATTGTTTATAGTATTATCCATATGGTCCGGCCTTTAATGCCAACCTGATGCTCAGGAAAATATGGCCTAAATGTATAACATAAAAAAACATAACATCAAAGATAATTTTAGCAGGGCACTGATTTGTGGGAGTACACCATCATAACGACAACAGAATGTGCATGTATGTACTTGTATTGCTTGATTTCAGAGACTCAATTTCTTTATGGATTGAAGTTTCCATTATCAGACGAGTAAGAACAACATCCTGACTCTCACTTCATACATTTAAGGAAACTAAATAACATAAACCTTGGAATATATAGGGTTGAGAGCAGTGCGAGGATTGAAGGGGAAATCTAATACCTTTTAGATGTCAATGTACACATATACAATCTACATGATATGGAAGATCGTTCTGTACCCTCAACGAATCTCATGTGTCAATAAACACGTTTACACATTTACAAAACACATTTACAAAAAGAAATATATATATATATATATATATATATATATATATATATATATATATATATATATATATATATATATATATATATACCTACATACATATGTACCTACATACAATGTACATATACACACATGTATATGCCAGGAAAGTCACAGAAATAGATACATAATCTGTCCCTAAAAAAAGCCTGATGATAATCATAATGATATCAATGGACGACTGGTTAATTCATCTTCAGAGAATAATTTTACTTCATCTTTTTTAAAGAGACACCAAAGGCGAATGAAAGATATTTAGGGCATTGGTGCTCGCGTGATAATAGACTATCAATGGTACAAAGGTCATCACTTCGATCAGATAGAGAGTGCTAATGATAATTGCCAGGACCAATTCTAATAAACCTACTCCGGACAACTTTCTGATTTCAGATAAGGATGAAGCTGAAGACCTTCCACATCAAAGCAATACGGTGTATTTTGAAACCGATAATTAGTAGTAGACATATATCATTAGCTTTGACTGCTCTTTATTTAAGGATTTGGCCACCATCTATTAGCCCATAGGTCAATAGAAGTATACTGACCTTTTTCTTTTCACGATGAATTGTAAATTTCCAAAGGAAGAGGAACACTTACCTGCAACTCTTTTACTTTTTTAGGGATAGATCGTTTCAATTCACATCATAATTCCAGAGCAAATTAAACATGTATTTATCCTAGTATTTGTTATTCTATATACACTGTACATACATGTATGAACTCAAATACTAGTTGGATGGAGATCTGTGCATACTCTCTCATGCTATCATATGTATTTTTACTTTCATGCTTTGTTGGTTTACGGGTTTTGTTTATGATGGGGCTCATGTATTGTACATGCCTATGCTACTCCTTTCTAGGATCCTTTCATGATATCCCTCTACAGGTACCCATATTCCAACACCATGAACTAAATTATTATGGCATTATCAGTGACCTTCTTTTCGGGTACTCCGCGCTTCAGCTAACACTGTACCCGTTAAATATTAATGGGTCTTCTTATAATTGTTTTGGCTGCTCAAATCTCTTTTGTCGCCACCCCAATAGACTTTTGGGTTCTGTTGGATGACATAGGTGTCTGATGTACTGTTTCCCTCAACAGAAGCCCGGGAAATACCTTTGAAAGGACACAATGACAACTGCAAAGGGAAGTCCTGCAAAGGGAAGTCCTGCAGTGCAGAAACCATCTCTATCCGCACACAATGTGTTGACATTGCAATCTCCAAGCCGACTTTCCCCCCTAACATGTCCCAAGCATTGTGCTCGTACCTGGTAGGAAAGGTCTGCGCTGGGAGATTGTTGCTGCCATGTGACGTTGATGACGGCACGCCCGCCTCACTTTGAATCTGACGTCGTCACCCACTTGCGCGCAGACCGCTACCACCACCGTCCCCTCTGGCGGGTGTGTTGTGCGTAATCACGCTGTGAAGTCTCGCCGAAGTCTCGTGCGCGTGCGTTACTGGTGCTGTTGGCATTGTCTATGGGTTGGCGACTGTGGCAGGGTGGGAACAAGAGGGTGCTGACCCCTGACCGAACCCCCTGTGTTTTATTTTGGTGACAGGCTCCATTCCTGATGACCCCCTGGCCGGCACCTCCTCACACACCTCCTCATCCTTGGCGTAATCTGCCCACCTGGTCCCCAACACAATGACACCAAATGCTGCTAGCACTTCGACCGACGAGGATTCATCGTGGACTGTGCCCATTGTTTGCGGTTATCCTATTCTGGAATCCCTCTGATTCGATTGTGCGGTATGCATTGTGGACATTTGCCACAATTCGGTTTGACCTTTACTAGGCTATAGAGAACAGAGGTGGATTAGTACATGATCAGAATAGTTTCTGAACGGATTTAGTAGTTTACTGCAAGTCATTTGTTTGGGGATTTAAAAATGGAATTGCCGTGGTCATGTGTAACTAAACAAGAAGTATTTTAATAGTTTTGCATCCACATCGGTTTCTATTATATTTGAATTAGAACTCTTCTCTTTCGTCGTCTTATCTTTGTTTCACTGCTTTATTACAACATTTGATAGTGTCAGTTTATTTCATTTTGCTTTTCCTTATATTTAAGAACTCTATCGGAATCTCCTCCTAGTCCTGACTCTCTTTGTTTATCAATGTATACTCGAAGTACTAACCTCATTTTACCAAGTTTTAAACATCATATCTTCAAATTACGACATAGTACTACTGAAAAGATCTATACTGGTGAGTTGTTTATTCAAAGACCATATCATGATTTTCGTAATAAGTGTGAAGTCTTCGCTCCTGTTATTTTATTTATTTTTATTCAAGTTATACTCATGATCATATATATTGATGATAATTCATAACCGAAAATGTTATGACATCACCATTCTACCTCTCAGAATCAAACAGAGGCCCTCAACACCATTAAGCGCATGCGCGCGAACCTCTCGCCATGAGTTTTTTTGGCCACCACCATGGGAGGTCAACTGCCAAACATGCAATCATTCTCCCTATCTGATTAGTATCCTTGCAAATCCTCAGCCACACTTTAAAAAACTTGAGCATGCCACACTTACGAAAAAAATGTTTTCTTAAAACACAACGATGGGGATGTTCCATGATAAACGACTTCCACCAGTATCTGTCACATCCATCTGCTCTGACAAGAAAAAAGATAGACACTGTTTGGAATATTGGAGCTCTCCTATCAAAAGACCTGTCGGATGTCGTTAGCAGTCTCACTTAATCATAGACGGGTAATATGACGTTCCTCTGGCACCAAGACCTACAATCACCTTCGTGCTGAACCGTCAATGTATCCCTATTATGTATCAGCACCCATCATCTTTCATACAGAGAAGTATGATGTGTAGAAACTAGTGCGATACGATTATCGTAAATTCATAAGGGTGATAGGGAGACTTTCATCGCATGAATATAATGAAGAGGCGATCACATACAATGTGACGGATTCGTCTTATCACGACGGGAGCATCTCAATTCAAAAAAGTGAAATGCATACCTCACATTCTATTCAGTTTTAAAAACAGAACTTACATGTGGTCTCTCATATTCTAAATATTGCCCTTCCTTTTTTGTATGTGTAGATATTTGTATATAACATAACTTGGTTATCTGAAGTTCATCTAAGCCTGTCCTCCAGAGGAATATAACATATACATATACATAGAATTATGTTGCTGATAACTAGTATAACGAAGTTGGCACTGCAGCAGTGTTATAAAAGACATTTACTGCCACTAAGGGCAATTCATTGAGCTACAAACAAGTTCCTAAAGTGTGCGATGATCATAAAGCAGCAGCATGGATACACCAACAAATTCTTATATCAACGTTGGCACCTGACAAACAACATGTCCATACAGAATCTTTGACGATCGCATAAAGCAGTATTACCGGACCATGAACACCTGGAGCTAGTAATTACCAGTCCAGCTGGGGGATCGGGTCGCATGTCGAACCGGCCCTTGTTACCAACACCCGTCATTGGATCACCCTGAGGTCAGACAATTAGGGCGCTTCCCGCAGGTTCGCAATGCCCCAAAGTTTGACCAGGCCACAAAGGTCAATCATTTTAATCACGCGCATGGAACGCCCATACTGCATACAATGAAACGATGCTGCCACCATCTGGGGTATCACTGTAGTCATGTAGTTACTGCCCCTGCCCATGAGGAAAAGAATCATTCCCATATCATTGTCATGTCGCAGTGGTGTCTCATGGTGGTTTACGAGAGCATTCATTGGAGCTTCATTGGGGGTTACACTAATAGGGTCTCAAATTGGCACTCTCTTCTCATGCGAGTTGACAGGTGTGCTTCAAGCATGAAAGTGTTGTGCATATGATATATGGATCTTTTCACTGAAAACTGACTATAGCGTGAGAATCCACACGTACATCGGGAACTAAACATTTGCTTGTGAAATCTTTACAAAGGAGGTTGGACATTTGTGACATGGTGTGTGTCTGGGATCACCTTACCCAGAACTCAGTGTTAGTTACCTGTGATAAACGGGCAACATGGGCGTAGAGGGTCTCCACCCATTCATCAAATATATTCATACCAGTATCACTCTAGACAGTTTTATCTTAATGATCACAGGAGGTCGGTGGGTGCATCTTCATCTTGCACTGAAATGGGTGAGTTCCATTGGATCCTGAAATGATACACGCACTGCCAATGAAATATCGCAATTATCTATGTCATGCACTATAGCAATATTATAGGAAAACATGTGGGTCTATCAGCCAGCTCGACCTGATTTACCTCTCTAATTGGTTATGACGTGGAGTGATTGTGAATTAAAAAGTGGCTGTGTCAGTCCTCTGACAATGCATTTAGTTTCTTGGACTTTGCAGAGCTTGAATAGCCAGAAGTTCTTTCGACTAGTTTTCGTCTTCCTGGTTTAGGTCCTCACTAAATGTATTCAGAAATACCCTGGAAATGACTACCTAGAATCATCGAGCTTCGTTGTTTTGCATCTACTATACACATCACTGTTATATTCAGATGGATTCCACGTTGATTTACAAGTAAAGTAAATTATATCCGTTCCACTAGTTGATAGGACAGTGTTTTTGTGACGGCCAAAACACTGCTCTCTATTTTCGGGAGATGTGTGACAAAGAACAGACACAATGCAGACATCCCATCAGACCAAAGATGGCCTCTTCGTCTGCTACACGCGACATCTGTCGGCGAGTGGCGTAATAAGAGGATAAGTGGCGAGTTAGATCAGATATGGAGGGATTTAAACTAAATCATCCACGTGGACCAGTGTCGCTCAACTCTGTCCTCTGCCTAATGACTAATGATCTCTCGTCAGTATGGAAGGGTAGAGGCCAAGGCCACGACACCTTTATCCTTTTTCTGTGCGTGAGTAACTTCTCAAAACAAAAGGTTTATGTTTATGCATTTCTAAGCTATGTAGGCACTAATACCATAAGCCTTTAGTGTACCATACTTGTACCTCATCTCGCTTATATCATATATTGTAGCATATTTTACAGTCGAAGTTTCCTAACGATTCAACATTTGTGAGTTCTTCACGCGATGCTTATTCCCTCGGGAAGGTACAGGTCAGCACGTTATACTGTGGGTTTGTGTGAAATGGTTCAGGTTCAGACATAGGTTTAGATTTTCTGTGTTCTGCCATGCCTTAACGAACGTTCAACTGTTGAAAAGATGTGCTATTCTCCGACTCATAAACTAATGGTTTTCATCCATCAATACATCTCTCTGTTAGAAATATGATTTAGATGGGGTAACCTTGCAGCTGTGGGGAGCTAGCTCAAGTGGTAGAGTGCGCTCGCTTAGCATGTGAGAGGTACCGGGATCGATACCCGGGTTCTCCAAGGCAACTGTTTTTTAATTCAGATTCAAGAGAACCCCACCATGGGCACCCCGCGGAGTCAACCACCCCTCATTAACGGATACCTTTTCTCCGAACAGATCCCAGTCTTAGATGTTGATTTTAACCCTGTGTAAGCGACCAGCCCACATAAGCGAACACATCACAAGCGGAAACATCACAATACCTCTCTGAAACAGAACATATCGATTCAAAACAAAACTGCTCTAATATCTCATCACGCGATGCTTATTCCCTCGGGAAGGTACAGGTCAGCACGTTATACTGTGGGTTTGTGTGAAATGGTTCAGGTTCAGACATAGGTTTAGATTTTCTGTGTTCTTCTAATAACCTAAATTTACATTTTGCGTCAGCAGCGCTAAAGGTCCGGCGGTGGTTCCTGACTGTATATCAGTGATGGCCAATGGAAATAGGCTATTAGGAGAAAACAAAAACATCTACATCGTTTTCGTTGGCCAATGGAAACGGGCATTAGATTCTGAATTTGCATACCTGGTGTTACATACGCCACTTTTCTGAGATGCACTTCCCTACTCACCCTACCCTCTCACCCACCTTATCCTTCATCAAAATTCCCCTTCCCCACTCCCAAACGGACACAGTGCACGTGGGTGGGTAAGGGGGGACTGTCCTCTTCACCGCCTAATCTACCACCTCACCTTCATCCAGGTGGAAAATCTCAGCGGCACCCGAGCAACCTGACCGCCTCCACCTGGCCACCAGTGCCGTAACTCTCCACTGAGTGGCGCCACGATCTGATCAAAGGAGATACCAATCCATGCCGCCGTTCACGAAACCACCGAATAATCGGGCATGCGGCGTTCAACGCGAAGCGACGGGCCATGAGGCAAGCCGGGCCCGCATCGCCGGAGTCGGTCCACTGGAAAATGAGGCCCGGGCCTTTTACGGTTTATTCCTTTAATTGAGAAAGGGAGCGATTTGTATGCAAACAATGCGCATACCATCCGTATATTGGACGACGGACGCACGTCAGATGAATTGCGCCCACTTGGTCACGTGTGCTCTAAAAGGTGGTTATGCAAATGAGATGTTCAGAAGGGACATAAAATAAAAGTAAATAGAAACGGAAGAAGAACGAAGATTTGATCTAAAGATTGCCTACTATTTCGGTCATTTATATCTTACTTTGTGGCTTGTAATAGTAGGATATGAGAATTGGAAATCAATTCGAAAGGGCAATACATAAAACCCATGCAAAGGCATGGATTTACAGGACGTTTGGCTTGAACAAAATAAAATGTTGTTTTCATAGTCTATAGGTAACTTGACTAGGTTCCGACACGGACTTGTATACAAAATTCTGATCTTACGACTGGATTAGGACAGTATTTGAACATAGGTGAGTGGACGTGGCGGCTTCGCGACTATCGAGAAAGTGACGATCTGAGTGCTCGTGCCCGCTGGCTACGGACTGCTTATGTTAATTGGTTTCATGAGTTAGGCCTGAATTGCTTCCTTTTTTTAGATACCAAAAACACCACACAAGGTGTGAGGTACGAATTTATTGAAGTAAAAGGGAAAAATACCAAGTATCTGAACATAGGCTTGGCTACATGTATTCCTGAATTAGTTTTGTTCCCTTCAATATTTCATGTCACATAAAAACAGTTAATGGATTTCTCATTGATACGTGAAACATTTTGGAGTGTCTTCAATCTGTAATAAACCTTATAGGGCCGGCGTCCACTGAGCTCCCTATACGCTCCGATATGCCCTACTATGGAATTCCTGATAGTAATATCAAAACCGCGTGGGAAGGGTACCTCTCATCAGGGCAGTTGACGACGTCTCTGCGATTAGGCTTTGATTAGAAATTGGGGTCTACGATTTCATTCCGATGAAAATCCTATGACATTTATTCATGATTAAATGGCGGTGAGAAATTGGGAGCGTTGCAGAGAATTATACGGGGAAGATCGCGGGACACTAATCAGAAAATTATGAAATCTTAAAATTAGATAGAAAATCCATATATGCTCATATGCACTGCAAATTTGAAGATTTTTGATTAAATCTAAGTGTCTCAAATCAATACTTTCTTAGTTTGAATTGTAACTGAGGTTGTAGTGCCAGATGAAAATACATTGTTGTTCTATGTGTACTGCTAAACATTGTCGATGCAATATTTCCTGAATTATGGTGTATTGTATATCTAAAAATGAAAATAACACCTTCAAGATATACACTTGTGCTCTAGTTGTATCGTGGGGAATATCGGGACCGTGATATCCGTTTTTTTAACATGAGAAGCCGTACGATGAGTCGTGAAGTCACTTGTCTAGACATTTGTTTACGATATGGTCCTTTCCGATTGGTCTACGATTCTAACTTCTTGTATCAGAGTCATATCGGTAGGTCTGAATTTCTATTGTAGTAGTTGGATGCCATGCCTTAACGAACGTTCAACTGTTGAAAAGATGTGCTATTCTCCGACTCATAAACTAATGGTTTTCATCCGTCAATACATCTCTCTGTTAGAAATATGATTTAGATGGGGTAACCTTGCAGCTGTGGGGAGCTAGCTCAAGTGGTAGAGCGCGCTCGCTTAGCATGTGAGAGGTACCGGGATCGATACCCGGGTTCTCCAAGGCAACTGTTTTTTAATTCAGATTCAAGAGAACCCCGCCATGGGCACCCCGCGGAATCGACCACCCCTCATTAACGGATACCTTTTCTCCGAACAGATCCCAGTCTTAGATGTTGATTTTAACCCTGTGTAAGCGACCAGCCCGCATAAGCGAACACATCACAAGCGGAAACATCACAATACCTCTCTGAAACAGAACATATCGATTCAAAACAAAACTGCTCTAATATCTCATCACGCGATGCTTATTCCCTCGGGAAGGTACAGGTCAGCACGTTATACTGTGGGTTTGTGTGAAATGGTTCAAGTTCAGACATAGGTTTAGATTTTCTGTGTTCTTCTAATAACCTACATTTTGCGTCAGCAGCGCTAAAGGTCCGGCAGTGGTTCCTGACTGTATATAAGTGATGGCCAATGGAAATAGGCTACCGCATAAGCGAACACATCACAAGCGGAAACATCACAATACCTCTCTGAAACAGAACATATCAATTCAAAACAAAACTGCTCTAATATCTCATCACGCGATGCTTATTCCCTCGGGAAGGTACAGGTCAGCACGTTATACTGTGGGTTTGTGTGAAATGGTTCAGGTTCAGACATAGGTTTAGATTTTCTGTGTTCTTCTAATAACCTAAATTTACATTTTGCGTCAGCAGCGCTAAAGATCCGGCGGTGGTTCCTGACTGTATATCAGTGATGGCCAATGGAAATAGGCTACCGCATAAGCGAACACATCGCAAGCGGAAACATCACAATACCTCTCTGAAACAACATATCGATTCAAAACAAAACTGCTCTAATATCTCATCTGACTTTCAAGAATAAATCAGTCAATATAAGATCGTCTTTCAACCAACGGGGAGCTAGCTCAAGTGGTAGAGCGCTCGCTTAGCATGTGAGAGGTACCGGGATCGATACCCGGGTTCTCCAAGGTGCATCATTTTCACTGATAGGAAAAGAAGAGTACAGAATGTACACATCCATTCTTGGAAACATTTCATTGCAGAAATCCACATGAATATAAACAGGGGCAGAGTCGCGCACACTTGGTTGACAACTGACTTAATTAGGTCATAGGCCTAACTCTAACAGACCTTGCATACTTTCGTAGGTTCTGGGGTGAACATAAATTTTTCACTTCATGAATGCCTTGAGGCATTTTCATACAGCATTTGGTCCTTCCTTGATTATTTCACTAATTCTGTATTCGGCAAAGGCACACAGCAGTGACCACTCCATCTCTACACACTGACCATCCTCCTGGCCCCCCGTGGAGACAAAATCGCATGCCTTCCCTCCACGGTTGCCGTTGGTCCTGGATACGGCAGGGATACCATCCCGAGATCAATAGAAGGTTGACCAGCCTGTATGGCCCTGTCCATCCATATGGCGCTAGTGGGGGCAGAATAGAAGAGGACGTGCATTGAAGAGGCGTAAACCCTCAAGGAGCTTTTGTTGACAGGCGTTCTGACAGCTGCCGTAGGATGTTTAGGGTTGCTATCTGGCCATGAAGAAGTCGTAAACATGTAGAAATGTAGGGATTTTGACAGGTTTCGTATTTTGATATTCTCTCCTTTTCAGAAGGCTGTGTCTGTGTAAATCTTTAAACATGGCTGTGAAGTGGCTCAGTGCCAATAATGAACTCACTTATGTCCGTCGTGATTGTGATCGGGCATAAAAGGTGGACAATTGTGAGGGTCCATCTTATAATACTTGAAATTATGTTTCTTGGGAGACTGATTACCCATTGTATAATGAGATTTACAAGTGAAAAAAACAAACATAAAAACGTACATATACGGTCAATAAAATTGTCCTTATCAGACAATCACTTCTCGTAATAAAAGTAATTTCATTACACTTCTCATGAGATGTGTGGAGTAGTGGAATGTGAATCTCAATAGCCTCTGGCTTCTAACCAACAAAAATGGCTATTGCATCACATTCTCAGATTATCTTCCATGATCTTGACTCGGAGCTACCGAATCTATGTTAATTTTCGGATGATGTAGTCATGATGCAAACTATAGGATGCAACCAGCAGCATAAAGTTATCTACCTTCGTGCTAAGACAATATATTGATCATTAAATTTTCATGCATGTGGTTATTTTAAAGAGAAAGTGTAGAATGAACCTCATTGCTTTAATTATTTCTATTGTTGTTAAACCAACTAACAGAAAACATTCGATGATAACGAGTTTGGTCCGGTCACCTCTCTCGAGAAATAACTCGGTCCCGGGATCTTTCAATGAGTCATTCTTTACGTTATATTCATACAATGAGATTCATGTATCTCACTGGGTTCAAAATCTCATAAGATTCTGTTTCTTGTTAGTGGTAAATGTCGCCAACAATTGCAGGGAAAAAATATGTTTCAGGGAAATGGAACCCTACAGTTCAGATGAAGAGAATGTATTCGAGTACAGAATCTCAGCAGGATTTGTCTCAGAGAAACGCCCTATGAGGTACATGAATCCCATCGCGTGAATCCCACTTTATCCCTACTTTGTATACATATTTTACACATTATGGAATCAAATATAGAAATTATAATTTAATGACCATGGCCATTTTGCAATCCGGGTTGATATTATAGTGCATAGCAATCGGAATGTACATTACAATTCCCTGCAATTTCAAGATTGTCCAAATTACTGAGAAGGGATAAATAGCCAGTATATGTGCTATCCCTATTATTTGGAAAATGAAGCGTGGCCATCGACAAGTTGACACCACCACACCTACAACTAGTACACCATTGCAGGCTGCAAAGCCACGTCTGAACTAGAGGGTCCATTCCTGGTTGCCATAGTGTCGCGCACAGCGGGTCTTGGCTTTGGGTGATTAACCTTCGTCCAAGTAAGGCGAATATGGCCAGGAGGATGAAATCCCCATTTATCGCTTCATTAGCCACCCCCACCCTCTGCTAATCACCACCCCCGGGAGGCACCCCTGCCCTTACTGCCGCCCTAGGGGTAAATCCACCCATCCGTGCCAAATTGGAGCCGTGGGGCTGGAGGTGGGTGTGAGCAAGGAGGAGGGTGGGAATGTGTGTAGAGACTGAGCTGAGGTGGTGTGGCTGTTCGGAGGATCAACAGACCAAGAGACTGGATCGTTGGGGTTGGGGTACAATGGGGGGCGTCCTATAAGGGGTATATACAGGTGAGGGTGATGGCTGCAGCTTAATGTAACACCTGGACGTCTGATTACAGGTATTAATGGCGGTTAACGGGGGCTGTATGGATCCTGGCCTCCTTGAGACGTGACAGATCACATCTCAGTGGCTGGCGACTCAATGTGGCCGTCCCAACGACATCCCCAAAGGTGAAACCAATTACACACCTTCTGCTGAGAGCCCCTTACAAAAGAGCCCATCTCCACCCCCATCTCTACCCTACCACCTCCACTAACCCCAAAAAGGGTAACACCACAGTGACACCAGAGGCTCCTATACACCTGGGTGTAAAATTAAGAAGCCAAGCTTTTAAAGCCGAATAGAATGCACCTTTATTGAACTGAGGACGAGAGGGGTTATAAAACAAGTGTCGGTAATGAAGGCATCGCGAGTGATAGGATTGAACCCCGATAAAAAGATTCTATAGGAGTCTAGTCTGTGTTGGGTTAGTGGGAGAGTACATATAAGGCTTTTTGTGGTTAGTAACTGAAGTCTGAAGTGGAAATACATTATTTACAGTCTTTTTGTTCTTCCCTCAGAGTGGCAGACGTTTTAGTTTGGTGTAAAGTATCACCGCTAGGTGGGGGTGACGGGCGTGACGATACGTCAATATACGTCTGACGTTTGCGTCATGGGCCATAAGGGATTCCCCCTCCTTTCAGGAGTTTATCTGCAGTAACTCGTGACGCCTGATAAAGACAGCTCAAACAAATAAACTGTATGGCACACCGGCCTGCATACAATCCAGGCACATCATCACTTACGTCATGGTGCATGCGTGGTGACATATCCACGTCTCGCTACATCAACAAAACTGATTAAGTAATTATGATAATTTTTTGGATTTGAGGTAAACCAAAGTAGGCTTTTCTGCATTCACGAACGACGACACAATAACTACATAAGTATACACACAATATGAAGCATTGATGATAATTAGTTCACCTCTACCATTGTTACAATTCTAGAAATCCTATCCATTGTCATTTCAGACAAATTTGTACATATAATACCCAAAAACTGAAGATACTATTTTTCTTCTGGGTTAGATTTCATTCCATAAATGAGCTGGGTCTTTTGAAAAGGCTGTGTTGGCTCTTTACTCTAGGCTCAATGTATTTTTATTTTCTAGTACCTACTATTCATAGGAATCGTTTCTTTTTCTGTCAGCACAAATTCCTATTAACCTGAAGAATATGTGAGTCATTGCCAGAAGCGATAACTGAGACATCCTAGTCGGCCCACCACATACCTTGCATTTTGAGATTTCCATCACCACCAAACTTGTCCTCAATCATTTCAAAACAATTTCGGATCTATTTTGTGCGCCACTAATCCCATCTGACCTGAAGCTATTCCAGAGACCCTCGACCTACTCATGACACTGCCAATCCTGACATTCTTTACTTAAACTCCGACCTTGGATGAGACATTCTCGGCGAGTCTCGCCAGTCTCGCGAGAACTCACGAGGTCTCGCGACGCGCGTGCCTGGCATTCCATAGCCGGAGATCCTTCTTGGTAGTGCACAAATTAATTACTGCCACGACGTCAAGCTGCCAGCATCAGGTCTTATTAATTAAGGCCCTTAGGTCAACGTTCCACATGAGTACATCAATAACGAGGTAATTAGATGGTGGGTCTAGGTCATCCACATTGACAGAGGCTGATTGCGTTATCTGTCATCGTGATAGGCGGGTCTGATGACAGGTCCATTGGAGCGGGCTCCATACACCCTGTCAATCAGAGTAACAGTATTGTTGTAAGTCACATCCCTGACGGTCCCATTGGATTATCGCCTCTCAGAGATCTTATTAAATCTTAGTGCTAGGAACCATCAGTCTCGGTTTTAACTCCTGACCTCTGTACAATAGCATCTACAGATATACTCATAGATTTAACAAAGTTTGGGCTAAAAAAACCATTAAAGTCAAAGGTACTGTATATTACCTGTCGGGTATAAAAATACAACAGCCGGATATGTCTGAACGTTGATCAACGAAGATGTAGCCTATCTTATTCTTCAGCCTCGCTTACAGGATTAGCGGTGTACCTTCCCTCTATTCACTCTTCGATATACATGGATAACGCATTTCCAGATATATGGTCATGGGGTTAGTCAATACTTCGAGCTACCTTGTATGTATGAATGTATTCATATATACATATGTGAAATATACGTATCTGTCATATAGCTAGGAGTTTCTGTAAAAGAGATTTTACCATTTATGGGATCAATCATACAGATTACTACCATCTAAAGTTATAAATAGATACAATCCCTCGCTATACATATATGGTATTAAGCAGTGACACGTGAAGAATGGGATGCCAAGAGTCTTCAAGTATCATGGTGCTTGAATGCTGATCACCACAAAAAAAGTATCCAATCTTAGATAGACCATTTGTAATCCCTGCCACATCTCCTTTAAACCCTCTTAAAGCAAATCTACTAACTCCACCCCAAATATATACACAGCAATAAAGAAAATACAGAAATAGATTAAGAAAATCACGAATAAAAAACGCAGACGAAAATCCCTTGGGAGTGCCCTTGGGGTAGTCCTCGCTGTTGTATAGCGAGATCCCCAAAAGGTTCCTCCCAAGTTTCTACACTGACAATAGATCTGGTTCTTTCTACCCCTGGTGCTTCCCTCACAAGTGTACGTGCTTGGTGAAATTGGGCGATAAGTCTAGTTCACTGCGAGCATGGGACGGAAAATTGATTTAGTCTGAAGGGGAGGTGACGCTCGGGGGAAGGGGACAGATAGTACCAGGTCTCCCTCGACTATCCCCCTCCTTCGGAGACACCGTTGTGGAGGTAATGGAGCGCAGACTGAAAATTGTTCTCAAATGGGAAATGATCCTGTTTTCAGAGTGCTCAAGGCATTATTCGGGGTCACAGTGGTCTTACAGTGTATACATTCATTTACTGACACGTCAGTGATGCATAGGTTCGCCTGTTGGTCACATACAATGTAGTTGTGGATTTATCTGTTAAGTATCAGAATTATTAAGAATGGATTATAGAATCGAACCTTTTAATGAATTGTCATAATGAGATGCAAATGCGCTATTGGTAAAGGCCTATGGCAAAACAAGATTGCCCTGTGGCCGGTGCAAAACTTTGCAGAATACAGCATATGACACATGATTTATTAGGTTAAGTTAACTTTTGTTGATTTTTCTACAGCCAGAAAAATAACATTATTCTCATTGCCACTTGGATCTTGAGAATTGTGCTCTTGTTCCTTTTTTTCTTCATTTTTCCTGATTATCCTTTGAAACCTCTTCATTCATTTCAAAATGTATATTTACAACAGTCTTGTTTTACAAAATTGGTTGGTCCCTAATCATATGTGCAGTACTCATACAAACTGCAACCAGCAGATAGACTGAGTGCATATAATTACGGTGTATGATTCCTCTAATAGCCTCCTGCAAACTTATTGTTATTTGGTTATCAATTGTAATGTCCTTGGACTGTAATGACAAAAATATCATGGCAAGTCACCACCACGAATAAACATACCCTGACCACAAATACATCCAACCCAACAAACTCTCGGTGACCCTGTTTTGGATTAGTACACCATACTGATAAGCATTGGTGTTGGACACTGCAACTAGGGAGGCGTTTACGCTGTAGCGGGGGTGGGCTGCGATAGATGCGGTATGTAAAAGCTTCATCCCCAGAGTGTCAACCACATATCACACTACATCAGAGCCTATGGGAGATCCTCCACATTTGGTCAACAACCGTCACAAGACCGACAAACACCCGTCGAGAACCAATATCTACAGATACCATACGAGATTGGAGAGGGGGCGATATACAAATCGCTGCTGTTTTCCCAATGCCACATGAGAACAAGAGTAATAGTGCACTTATGATTCATATCCTACCCGAGATATAACTTGAAGATTGAGTACTAGTGATAACGCAAATGATAATGGAACAACAGAATGGTTTTGAACCTCTTCCATAAAAATGTGATGACTGTCCACATTCAAAGCATAGGGGGTGATGTAGGCTATGGTATGGCACATATATATAATGGAGCAAACAATGTTAGATCTGAAAACATCATCAATATCTCGTACATGAAATCCAGTCTAAAGATGGGTTTCATGATGGGAAGGCAGCCTTACAACAAGAGAATTTTGCAGAAAAAATGATATACATGTACAGTGTACTAATGTAACCCCATGCCCCACCCATGAATTGACCTCTGTCTTGAACGGTATGTGGGTTAAGTATTCGGGTACCCTGGTTCCGCCAATATGACGCCTGAATTCCAGGCCAAATTCATATACGCCGTTCTGATCCAATTTGTACTCTCCCTTGGATTTTTTGTATGAAACATGTACTTGGAGCCCGGAGGTGAAATCCGGAGATCCTGGTGAGAAACATGCCCCTTTCTTTGTCCCGGTGTTTATCTCCTTGCAGGTGTAAAGAGTGGGTAATTTGTGTAAATAACCATGTATTTATCCCATTTGGTAAAAGGACTGCCTTTAGTGGCTGCACTTAGCTTGGCTCCCCCCGAGTCCCATAGCCATTACTTGACGACACATAACGTATTACGCCTGGTTTTTAATACATGTACATGCCATAAAGTCGTTCAGCTGAAGCACCAATGGGACATTTCCTGCAACTTTGTTTTTTTTTTAATGAAATTAAGGTGTGCCACAGTGTAATGTACATGTATGTCTTCTTAGATTGTGTAAAAAAACGCCAGTTGGATCAAACTAGAAACATGTACTTGTATAACACTGGTCATGCGTCGTTTAACGTATAACTTGCCATGGATAGCAGAAAAAACAGGAGTGAGAGTGCAAAGACATATGTAAAGTTCACAATGTACATGTACATATATACGTGTAGCTCCTTTTGCCGAATATCACTTTGGGCCTAGGGCATATAATATGGTGGTATAATACCCTTCAATCATCATTGAGAACAAAATATCCTGCATATGACATACGATTTATAAATAAAGTGTTCCCCTATGTTTACCGCATTGGTGATGATAAAATCGTCAGCGGGCTCTGGTCTTGTATATATTAAGGAACATAAGCGTATAACTGGTGTAAATCGATAGATTGACACAGAGATTGTGGCTGGAGCCTGACAAAGGATTAACAATGCATCCCCATCAAGCCGCTTAACGGTACCTGAGGATGGCCTGTGTCATGGCCCTGTGACACCGGGCTGACCCCCGCTTGCCCTGTACCCCAACCCATCCCACCCCTGGCCCCTCCACGTCCCCCTCCCTACTCCCTCCCCAGACCCGCTCCCCTCACCCACCCACCAACCAACCCATCCACCCATCCACCCACCCACCTATCTATCAGCACTTGCTACCTGCATTCATCCTCCTATATCGGTAAATACAACCAAAGATGATCCCCATATGACGGATGCTTGGATATATTTAAGCGTGATAATATGCCTGTGGGTTTAAAAACAACCCATCAATTATATGTAAATATTATAAGACTGTTAGATCAGATGGTGTTTTGACGCATTGGCCATGCAGTTCAAGGTTGCTTATCAATGGCATATCGCACATGGTTCATTTGAATAGGAAAAACGAAGCTGATATCGAGTCTATCATTGTGGGTGTCTCTATTAGTAGTTGTCAATAGCTTAGCATGTAAAGTGACGATACACGTACTCCTCTAAGTCATAGACTGCAATATAGCCATACAAAATAAGCATGTGCATTTCATGATATGTTATGAGACGAATTGTGAATGCATGTATCCAATCAAGGGTATCTATAGCATTCTTGAAGATAAATAGATGGTTCAATTATGAATTGTGTTGAAAATCTTTTATTATACATTAGATCCATCTGTGTTTGCATTATTTCAGTAATATCTCTTCTAGACCAATTGCGTGAAGGTATCCAGGAAGAGATGATGAATGCTATATATATATATATATATATATATATATATATATATATATATATATATATATACCCGTAATAATATGTCCTTATACAAAGTGTCTCTTTTCTCTCATACCAGACACTGAACCAATAAATGTATAACATGCACCATTTTCTGGGCGTATAAAAGGTCACCCCCCCCCCCCCTCCACACACACACCTTCCTTTACCCTCTTCTTCCCAATCACCTTTGCATCCTATCCCTGGGCATGCATACTCCATCCATGCAGCCAGCCAGCGCTAACTAGACCCTGGTAGATACTTGTAAGCCGTAGCGTCAACAGTGGAGATTTACAGGGTCATAATAGAGAAAGGGTTGACACAGCCCCTAGGTCCCGCCCTACCAAGGTGTAGCCTCCCTGGGCGACACACTCACCGTATTGTCGCACAGGTGTTTACGTGCGACTCGTTGTTGTTGCTCCATTGTCGCACCAGCAAGCAATTCTCGCCGGCAATATTTGTCCGGGGGAGTGGCCCTGCCAGATAGATTCCCCACCCGGAGGCTGGCTGCCGGGAGCGCCGCCGTTGGCCGGCCACAATAAACCCATTAACTTGGCCGTAAATGGGGAGGGGCGTGGGGTAGGTTAACAAGGTTTTCAGGATCCAGTCTAATCGGAGAAATTGATTCCCGTGATGGTAATAACTGATCAATATATATGGCCGGAAACAAATACCTCCTCTAAATTGAATGTCAGCACGCATATGTATTTGTCAATTTCTCTCCTTGCCTTTTTCTAGTTGTAGGCCCTTATCTTTTCTTCTGAGGTGATCGTTTTAATAATGTGGTCCTGGTATTTCTGATACTCTACATGAGAATCATCGGCCTGACATCAACATGGTAAACCACATTTCTGCTCATTCCATGTAGCAAAGGTCCCCATGGCATATTTGGTTCATGTAGCTTTGGGTTCAAAATGCCCTGCCATATATGCATGACTATTTTCCATAAGAAAAGTTAGATGGCCTGATAACCAAAGACAAGTAACCCCACAGCATAATCACCCCAACAAGAAACTCCATTAACGCAAGAAAGGAAATCGTTAAATTCCTTAGATAGTTTGAATTTCTGGATATTTTTCTAACATGCTCCTCAATTGTGGCCCACATTAGAGGTTTATGGTGATAGAATTGAATTTGCTATCACCTTCTGACCCTGCCGTGCCATGTGCAGATCACTGAATTTCTGATTTACAGAAAGCATTCATTTCATGTGGCTGGCATCCTTGGAGTTGCAACAATATGTGAATGGGTCTCGATATGCCACCAACGGTTCCAGTGTCCTCCAGTGACCAGAAAACTCCTGGGTCAAGTGGACAGAACCACGAGCCTGAGGGCGGTGGGTCTTGCCGCTGTCAGTCCACCTTTCTCTGGAGTTGAAGCCCCGTGGTGACCGAGGCTGGGAGTGACATGGCCCCTGCCAACATGGCACACCGCAATGCGTGACACTCATGAACCCTTAAATGACCACATTCATTGTATCTACCTGTGGCGTGCCCGCTAGGCCGTTATTGGGGCCATCTCCCCTTCTCAGGGCACTGGCTGTGGAAGGAGGGTCACAGAGGGCTCTACTAACCTACAGAAGGGTTAAAAGGTTCAAACCACTGGGGAATTCGCCCCTCCAGCATCCCACTAGAAAGCATTCTCCACGCCACTTGCCTGAATGGAACTGAGTCATATTTTAAGCAGATTATGGGGGCATATAACGGGATGTATGGACTGCACAGTGGTAACCTACCACCTCCCGCCCCATACCCACCCACACCACCTACCTCGCTGGACACTGGTCACTCCATAGGGTTATACTTGGGGCAGCATAGAATTTGTGGAAGTTGCATGGCTGGGTGGCTGGGAATGGATGGTGTGGGGTGAGGGGAGGGTCAGGGGGTGGAGTCCTTCAGACAGGTCTTGCTGTGAAGCGTTGACGGCGACCGGTCACTGCAGCCATCGCTGACCACTGCTGACCAATACCTCTTGACAGCTTCATAGCAGCAAGCCGGCAATAGGGCGGTATGTGCCCGGTAATATGACGGCAAGCGCCCGCACTCAGCGCCACTCTGTCCGCCCTTCTTGTCAGGTATCCACACCCTCTGCACTTGACTTGAGTGTACCAATTCTAACCAGCAATTCAGGGGAGGCGCAGAGACACAACGCTGCTGCAAATGAACAGTATCCCTATCATTACACTGAGCCTATTTTCCGTTACATAAATCCTAAAATCACACCTGTATAAGATCTAGGGAGTAGGTCTAGAAACCGAATTCAGTAAAGCTATCAAACTATAGACGAGTATGTATACATGTATAGAGGGAATCTCAGAGAAGACATTATTTATCAAATATATTGGTGGAGAAATATCTCCAGGTATCCGGAGGAATTAGGCTGTCTCAGGTATTCCTAAATTGATATATCTCAATTCTTGAACGTATACATACGTTTATAGCAGATAATGACATCTGTAGGGGCCTACCTCTATCAAACTCCAATAATCGTCTATATATGATTCTATTCATGTTAAGCTTTCACCATTATATTGGGGCTTCATTCAATCTTGTGGTGGACGATTTAAAGGACTGGTAACGGGAACCTGCTGTACTTCAAAGACGTTAAATATGAGAAAAATAACACCGTCCAAACTTTCCCAGAAGGTCTCCGCACAGTTCTAGATCCATTCAGAAACAGGCAAGCCCAGCACCGACCCAACAATCTACCCCCCCCCCCCCCCACCCCAGGGTGCCTCGAGTGTAGGGGACAGAGAGGCTAAGTCTGCTTTTTCATGTTATTCTTTGAGTGCTGCATTTTCTTGCGATCCCGTTTTATCAATGGCGATTTGAAGAAAACCAATCCTGCAGGTCAGGTTTCAAAGGATCCTGCCCACTCGGTGTTCTTTTCTCCCTTGTTCCTCTATATATAAACTGTGGACCCTCCGCAGGGCAGCGCCCTCCTTTACAATACAGCCACAGGGCCAGGTTCCTAAAACTGTCTGGGTTGTCTGTACTAAGTCACATTCTAGAGACCCCTTAGATAAATAAGATAATGGGCTATATATGCAAGTGCATGACATAATTGAATTTTGATCGGTCGAGGTATTTCACCTCCTTCCTGGCTTGTGGGAATGACAATTTATAAACTACATGTACATAGTTGGTATTTCGAAGATCTCTCAGCACTGGTTTAGGAACCGACTGCCATTCTTCCCCAGAGCCAGAAGCACCGCAAATTAACCACAAAGACATGTCAGGTGTAATTTCCAATTTTCCCACGTGTAATATGAGAAACTTTATCTCCGCTTATTTGCCTCCTCAGGGTATATGATATCTGTGTAAATGGTCTGATTGAAATGGGATGGGGCATTAGATGATTTAATGTCCGCAATCCGTGACCGTTATCATTGAAAAGAAATGTTATTCATAGGTCTGGTGAAAGAGGTGGAAGCTAGCAAACTTCGAAGTCAATATAAGTGTGTAATATGAAACGTGTATACTCTGTGATTATTTTGTGTGACACGAATTATATCCCATGCACTCAAAGCTGATAGCCTCTTCATTAATCATTAAATCATTATAGACGATATTAAAATGGTTGAGTGTGTTAAAGCTTTATTGATCAAGAAATCCATCACATCAGGTGGGGTGAAGGAGCTGTGGTCATAACAATCAATATGTTTAGTATTGATAAGAGATTGTAGATATTCACACTTGTATCACATGGACGGAATAAATGAGATCTACAGAGGGCTGTGGCGGTTCTGTCGGCCGGAAATCTGGCGGGAAAATAACACAAAGGACCTGTATGCCATTGTCTTACATATGTGTATAAAAGAAAGAGTGAACCATTAAAAATCAGTATGAGTCTTGAAGTCAACCGGAAGATGTCTCGGCGATAAAATCTTTTATTCACGCTACATACAATTAAATAAAAAGAACACAACATCATACTCGTAGGGCTGCCTTTCGTATATACTGTAATATATTTTGCACTTGCAACTATGAATGCATTTTACAAAATCTTGTTCTTACTGAATATTTCATAAAGGAAACTCGTATACATGTTTTTCGAACAATATACAAATATGATGCAGAGGTTGTACAATTGAATCCACCATGGGTAAGGGAGTTTAAGATCAGAAAGCAGAACGTCTTATATCGATTTACATTAATACGAAAACCCACGATATACGGGTATACCGAACCCTCCCATGTCTTGAGGTGTTGTTGGCAATCTGTCAATGGCCACAGGGCTCGAGTACTAATGACTTTGGCAGTTTAACCTAAAACCCTTTTGGGGTTTTCTCCAGATGCCTGGTTGGCGTGACGAATGTGCGTGCAGGCGTTTTTCAAGAACCGGACTAAGGTCCTGCGGCCTCCAAAGCCTCCTCCATGTTGTCCCTTCGTTATCGGCTCCATTCTCCCCCTGAACACTCTAATCATCTCTACCATCTATCTTCTCCTGTGTACTCACTGTCACTAGATCCCCAAGTCACCTTCTGTGAGTACATGTAATAACAAGCCACGTACTCCCTAGTTCGTGCTTATTAGCAGGGCGTCCAACATTCCCAAGACATGACTATAGGAGACAGGTCATTTAACTGTTTGTTGCATTTTCCTAAACTGTCAAATCCTATTAGTTATGTGCATGACATTTTACTTTAGATCCCTTTCTATAGAGAAAAAAAATATTGGCCCTAGCATCTATGTTTACATTGACGGCTGCTTGGTTGACCATATGTAACTTACATTGAATATTTTTCCATTCTTTCCGTATACGATTGGATGTGCGTGCTGCAAAGGCAATTCAAAAATATTTTCACATTTCATATAGATTGTAGATGTATTTACTCATATCGTAGTTATATTTACATGTATTGTAATAACATGTTAACTGGTAAGGAAACATTTCAGAGTAAATGATTATATCTCAACATATGGGTCTGTGCTACTGGATGATCCATGGTACATTTAGTGCGGAGTATTCCTGCCCTCTGGACTGGTGCAGACTTGGGGTGTGCGCAGTTGTCTGACACAAGTACAGTGTATAGTATGATTTAACCCTCGTGACACCACAGGAGTCATATACCACACAACTCTTTAGCAAACGTATGGGAAGGCATGACCAAGGGAGATGGAATACTTTATGTGTTCACAATTAAGGTGTTTCCAACGCTATAAACAGGTATTGAGAAATATAAACTAATGCAAGTAGATTCTAAGCGAACATCTACAGTTCAAAAATCCATTTTATTATACATGTAGTGATGCACTATTTTATAAGATACCCATATCATTATTGATTACGTTTAGTTATTAATCAAATTCAATTCGATTTTTCATTTTATACTAGTTTGTCTATATCATACCAGATCAAAATCAGCATGCATTTCTTTAGAGCTCGCACTTAGCCTACCACCAAGTTGTTATATAACATTTCGTCGTTATCTCCTTATGAACACACAATCGCAAATGTTTATAACGGAATCATGGAATACCTATACAGAAACAGCAAAAAATAAAGTAAGAATAATATAGTTTTCGCCATGAATATAGCCTCTTTTGCTGACATGGCGTAAAATCACTATCACTCACGAAGCGTACAGGTATGTATGGTAACTATAAGTGGGGAGGGGGGGAGGTGTTCAGGGTAGAAAATAACTGGGTAAGAAATTATGGCTGTTATGGGACATTTTGTGATGGTCTAGGGGCTGAGTTCAAAGTGTTAGCTGATCAACGCGCCCCAATGCAGTATTTACACAGATCTAAGATTGATATTCAAATAGAACGTCAAGACGGACGGAGAGGGAGGCAAAGGCAACACCCCTTATTTCGTTCATGATGGTAATAGATTCTAAGTAGATTTTCCGGATTTCGTTACACCAAATATATTATACAGGAACACATGTTTCGTTGGCCATCATCACACCTTCAGATTTATAAGCAAATCGCCAACAGATGATTAGAATAATTTCACCAAGTGACATACCCAGGAAAGGAGGTTACACCTATGCACTTGAGTTCCTAAAGAGAAGCAAGAATTGTAAATGTGAACGACCTGAAATTAGATATGACACTCTTGGACAATCGCCAGGTCATTTCTGCCTGCGTGGAATTGACACCGATAAAGGCCCATTGTGAGCCACCGTTCTCGCAAAGAATAAACCAATTTCTTGGAATCATTCATATTTCAGGTGTTATTATATTTCCCCCTGAATACATATTATGCGCCTGCCTAGTACTCAGGGAACGGTGATAAAAATAATAAATGAAAAAAGGAAGAGAACCCACTGGCTTTGTGTACACTATGCAGATCCATAGACTTCTCACAAGCTGTGACGATTGTGTCTTGCTGACATTTGGCAAGGTCATTGGGTCTTGTGTCGTCATGGGAACGGGCGGTGCACAGACATGTGACCCCTCCTCCTCCCCACCTCCCTCTCTATTCTCCCTTCCCCTGCCCCCACTACCTCCCACTCCCACCATCCGCCCATCCACTTAACACAACCCCCACCTCGACAAACCATATCGTGAGAAGCTACCTGTTGCCCAGTGTACTCCTACTCGAAGACTTATGGCGTTGTAAAAATCGTCAACGTATGTGTGTAGTAGTATATAGTAGTGTTGCACCTGGGTACACAATGGTAAATTCAACAGTAGGACTTTCTGAATGGCAGGTAAAAAGTGGAAAACGAATAATGAAAGATACATTGTGATCCAGGTTTTAAACTGAAAAATCAGTTTGTGTTTACCTTTTAATGAACCAGTCTAATAATGAAGCTTAAGAGAGCAAAGTTCTGGGTTGGATTATGGGAGGACAGAGGCAACTAGAGATAAAATATCGTTCAATTCTAGCTGATTCGCTATTCGTCTATGCTTTGGGAGCGAATCCTAATAGTATTAATACGGTGATAACTCTAGGGATAATAGTCCAACTGTCCATGCGGAAATAAAAATTTGCTGCTCTTTGCAAACGTAGCCGATATAGCAAAGTGAGTATTATTTGTCTGCACATGCAACCAGGTGGCCTGCCTCTCTTTAGTGTTTTGGTTTGTTTTATTAAATTTTCATTGTGTTATTTCTTTAGACTTCTCACTTCATGTGAACGTTTTCAATTTCCCAGATCGCACTCAGGAGATGTTGGGATAGTTCAAGAAAGAGCTTAAACCGGAGTCAACGGGGTCTTTGCGGTCAACCATCAAATGGCACGTCCCCAGATACGACCTCTCAACACCTTCCGTGTCTGTTTAAATAAACGCTTACACCACAGCTCTCTTAGTCCCCACCTGGACCAATGGGGGTGTTTATTCTTTTCCGTCAGCATGACATATTAACTTTGATAAAATATGTTGACGATAACTTATAACGCTTGTTCTGTAAACACCGGTTTCGAATCCTAAACCGACAGAAAATTCCCCTTGGTATACTATAGTGTGTTTAGAAGTCAACCTCTAATCAGTGAGAAATCGAGGGGCGTATTTTCCATACGTTATTGCATTTTGAAATATTTATATTCATACATATGTATATATGCAAGTATTGATTTGAAACACTTTAATCTATGGCATTTTGCATAAATTTAGCAACTATTTGTCAAAAGATCTGTTGTTAAACTTAGGAAAGTCCGAGGTCATATGGTAAACACACTGCAGGGTTTGATGACCGCGCCTCTTCATCTTACTATCCATATGCTTGAACAGGAATGGAAATCATATATACATGATGTAAATATGTAGGTATTGTAATGTCTTTTTGTATGAAAATGAAAATATATATCCATATATATGAGATACATGAATATACACTCGCTATGTATATATATATATATATATATATATATATATATATATATATATATATATATATATATATATATATCACATAAATCTCTGTAAATAGAGGAAATCGGCAGAAAGCAGTTGGCAGGGCGACATGCATTGGGAAGCAGGGGTTACGGAGGTTACAGGGGTTAGCGTTAGGGGGCGCAGTCACCACCGTTATCAGGTCAATCACACGCCATACCTGAGTTTACCTGGCCGACCGTGAGAACGTCAACAGGCCCCCGCCGCACGTTGTAGGGGGTAGTGTCACACCGCCCAGCGTCACATGACGTCACGTGGTGTAGGGACGCGTCACGTCATGTGTCAAGACGACATTGTACTGTTCATACTCATCTTTTTGTATTCAGATGTCATTGGATGAAATGTGTAACTGTATAACCGTCCAAGAGTTTCATGATTTGACATTACGTTTTTCTCGGATTGAATTATCACAGACAACCAGTCATAATTTCCTATTTTTTATTTAATGTTTAAACATTAAAAAAAGAAGACTATAAGCACATATGAAATTTACATGAGAAATGATTTTCATTGAAAAGCAGAACTACTTGAATACCTGCACCATTCTTCCAACTCCAAATTCTGAATGATCGAGAAAAAGTATTTTTCAGATTCCCACTGTATACGGTAACTGTTAATGTAATTATTAACCCGTATATATATATAGAAACTGAAAGCATTGTAATGACTTGCTAAATTAACATTAATACACATTTAGTGTAATGTTATTTGACCATGAGAAAAAAGTCGGTTTTGCTGTTCTTACCTTGTAACTCTATATGCACAGAAATTTCTGGCAGGAAGGTATTTCTTTCCTCTTTTGTCTTCAATTCCACACCTGAGGTTTATGTTCCACTAGGGTGGTAATGAATCACAAGACTCCTAGCAACAATCCCATAGTAATTACCTCATTAAGGCATGTATCAAGATTATCTAATATGAGGCCTAAAGGCAGGTAACACTGACTGGTCATTTAACACTACTCTCTTTAGTACTATCCTTTTTTCACAGCAGGTACAGAATCTCACACCTTAGACATCAAAGGGCCAGGGGAGTTGCCGCCAGGTAAGCACCGTGAGTAAAGGGGGTGTGGCTATCATCATTTTCCCACCAGGTGAACACCAGGTAGGTGGCCACTAACACCCCCAATTAAGCACCCCAAGCATCAGTGAGCTTCATCAGGTGGCTGCTAACATTCACGTGATTACCCTTGGTATTACGTGAATAAAACCCCGCGCTTTATACTTATATAGACCGACAAGCCTGTGAGCCCCAGGGCATTTAGTGTGCGTGTGTCTCTATTGAAATGTTTGCAGGGTTAGGGAATCCTCAGAAGTTGGTAACAATCTATGTATAAATGGTCTTTTATACTTCACATTATATCTGTATGTCATGTATCTATTCAGCATTGTTTTGAATAATAGTTATAAAAACAAGAACGACATGTTACGTTTATATCGTTTGGAATTCCGCGAAAATAAATTGTACCTAAAGTGAAAGTGTCTCACGCGAATGCGGCATGGTTGGCCTTACATAATGCTCTGTCGCGCGCCTCTTTCAAGTGTTTGGAGTTGCTTTTAGTAATAGTTGAATTAAATGGGATTTGGTGCGATTTGCCGCATTGGGAAAAGGGATGATGGCTCGGGCATGGGAAGAAAGCGATGCGGCGGGCTGTGCAATTGGCTAATTGCTTGCTGGGTCTGTCATTCTACGCCTTTTAAAACAGATTAAAGGGCATAGTACAGGTTTTATCCAACTTCAGAGGGCTCTCCAGTGAGGTTTTCACAGTGGCTAAACAGTGATGTGTCCTAAAGAAGCCGCCCAAATAACGGGAAAACATTGCGGGACTCTTGCCACCTGCGGCGGTCACTCACCGCTCACAGGCGCAACCCTGGGGTAGGAGTGAATGGCATGAAAGGCGAAGAGTGTAATGCAATTTGGCGGATAAACTGGTGAGATCAAGCTGGATATAGGCATATGTACTAGTAAATCGTTTCTATTGTTACCGTATTGAGTATTGTTGGTATCTATCAGGTAGACTGATACTGTTGGTAGTTATAATGAGATTGCTATGGTCCTTATTTTAACAGACTTTATGTAAGTATTAATGTATATACATTCCTATACATAGTAAAGGATATAGAGATCTTTTTCTATACATACACTATGAAATAGGAACTAGCAATGTAGGCAATGTGACTGATCAGAGCACAGCAAGATGTCAAGCCCTTCGCGTCACGTACATATTTATGCACCAGCCTACAACGACAGGAACACAGTCAACTGTGTCCGGGTATAACTAAAACATCTGTAATTATTTGCTTTATTAAAAGGAGGGATTTAGCTGAGAGGTATCATTCTGTTTACATGAACTACACTCCATGCCTCTTTTTTATAAGTTACTCTCTGTAGCAGGCTTTTTACGAATCACGGGGTCTTTGATCCTAGAATGTTGGAAAAGCGTTGCACCAGTAATATCGGATAGTATCATGTAATATCGTTCTTTTCATATTGTATCGCTACCTTTTACAAAACCGTATTCACAGTGTCATAGGTGAAAGGGTCATTAGATTTTGAATTGGATATAGATGGCGACATAATTATGATGCGACCCGCAAAAAATATGGAGCAACCCTTTCGACCTCGGATCACTATTCTGCGATCTTGATTTACTGTACCGTAACAGAAACATATATATACAATTAACAGTCCTAACACTCGCTTATTACCAACATTTACCTTCTATCCATGTATCGTTATTCTAACCAGTATCATCTTCAGCTGTATATATATCCACTGTCATCATTCGCCTGTATCTGTACATATCTCCGGTTATGCATTTGGATCAACATTGTGTGGAAGAACAATGTCCAACATTGAATACAATAAAGATCATAAAAAAACCAAAACATTATTCTAGTAATTATCGTGGCGTCGTAGGAACTTGACGCAATCACTTGCAGCAATGGGTTCGAATGACTAAACCTTTATTATTCGCTTTGTCTTTCACAGATCTATTTGTATTTCACCAGAGCTCCACTCTGAAGCACCTTGGACTTGGCCTTCTCTGTCAGTAATATATGTTGCTTGATTGTGCTGGAAATATTTTACTACGTTCAGACAAATCTTTTTGAAGCTTGAAATTTTATAAAACTAATTCATCAGTTTTTCGCGTTTCTCCAGATTCTTAGAACAATCATATTTACCGCATCGTTTCTTTTTTTATCTACTCCTCAAGCGTGAATCGTCGGACGAGCTTGCACAAGACGAGGGTACCCTGGAGAAAGATATAAGATGCTATCACCAAAATCGTCCTCAGGAACATCAGTCGAAAGGTTTTTAGTACCAGTCTTCTTAGGAACAACAGGCGTTTTCTTCTTGGCACCACCCATTACCAAAAGGATCCGATCTAATCTCTTCGAGATAAAACCATGTGATTAGTTTCATGATCTAAGGAGGAATGGCTGTTAATACAGATGGATGTCACCAGCTAACCAGTTAAAAGATAACAAACACTTGTTGGACTCTGTGCCGAAGTGAAATTGATCCCACTTTGTGATAAATATTAAAGATTTTACTGCGACTTAATCTTCAAATCGTTCCCTTACATTGTTTACCAGTGTTTCTCTCAAGTTATCAATAGTTTTATGTGCTGACGACGCATTCTTAGTATGTCTCTTGGTTTAAGTCACTTTATATACTTAATATTTGATTACGATACCGCTGGTAGGGCGCTGACTGATTATTTCTTGTCAACAGAATTAAAACCTAATGTGGAAGTTGTTTAGAGACAAAGAATAATCTCTTTGTGTAAAAGGGGGAGCGATAACACAAACGGGCACGGTGAGGAAAATCGGTCAATTGTATATGGCTGACACCACAGCCCCTTTATTAATGTTCAATGTGTATGGATCTTTGTAATATGACATACTGATCTGTAACTGAATAATGGCTAATAAAGAAATTATTTAAAAGAAAACAACAAAACCCAATCGATTCCCGCATCTGTCAGCGGGCGGCAGGAAGAGTGGGTTTGTCGCCGTCGAAAAAGGAGGTCCGCAGTTAATAAACTATGAGTAGATAATTGGATATTAATTTATATCTATACAAGCACGGTTATATAATAAGTTGTGACATTTTCTTTCCTCTTTCTTATTCTACAACACAATATACATTTTTGTATCATTTATGTTATCAGTAGTAACATTTTTTTAAATCAAATCACAATTTTTAATTGGGTGAATAAATTTTGATCTGGCCTTCTCCTATCCTGGGTCAGATAGGAATGATTTTGATAAGCGATGTATGGAATCCATAATTAAACTGAACACGGATAAAACCGATCTCCTCTCTTTTCAATATGTAGTGGTTACCAAGGCTATTCCCTACATAACTGAAAATTTAAAAACCTTCTTTTCCTTAGCAGCTATGCAGACTTCAAATTATCATGATTACAACTACTAACAAATGATATGAGTGTTAATGGTACAGAGCTTGGTTTCAATAGAAGTTTTTGCGCAGCGGACGGTTAGTTAAATTCCACATGGTAGTACCAACGATGTGGTTACTGTAATACTATTGAATGCACACATAAACTGCACATTCCACTATTGACATTCATCAATAGAACCTCAAAGACACGTGCATCGAACTGAAAGACAAACATTTGCATTAACTGATTATTTCTCGGATTTTCAGGAAGGGATTATCTAACGGTCACTGGGCTATTCTAAGATAATCCATACAATAGCGTCAACTGGTCAGATTCTCAGCTGCACCCGTGGACTCCTCACAAAGGGTAAATTTTCTGAGCCGTTGACTACTGAAACAACTGTGTTTCATATACAACCCACCACCGATAGGGCCATGATGATATAACGGTGCAACATTGTGTAACTATAACCCCATAGGTTTCACTTGACCCTCAGTCCCCCTCCCTCCTCACCTTCATATGCACACACAAAGAGCCATGCTCCAGGTATGACCAGGGGGTGGTGACCGTTGCTCCTGTATATAATAAAGTCACCATGGTAACCAAACAGGTGTGGTGAGTTAAGGACTGTAGGGAGGGCGACCACCCCGCACGTGGCTATTGTTTCCCACGCCCCAAACCCACTAAGCTTGATTGGAAACCAGGAGTATTTGCACCCTGCACCGTAAGTAGAGTTTGAGGATAGAACAAGGTAATTGGCAGGTGTCAATCAAGGCCGCACAGGTGACTGCAGTATACACACCCGCCCAACGGCCTATGAGTGTCAAATATGGCCCTGGAGTTAAACAAGTTGACAGTGAAGTATTTCCCTATGTGAATAGCGTTACTTTCAGTGCAATCACATAAGCAAATATGTTTAACGACTATATAGGAAGAATTTAGGAAATAAGGATAGTAGTCGTGTATACTGTGTGTATTCTATTTCATATACTACATGGTTACAAGTATCACACAAACATGATTTGTAGACCTTTATGTGGATGGCAGTTATATGTAAGGTAGAAATACTTTATTTTTTCAGAAAGTACTTGGTACATAAACGTAATTAGTGTAAATATAAAATTTGGTTACTTGTGATAGGTTTAAGGATGATATATGGCGGCTATATTTTCTCAAATTAAACCTCATGAGAAAATGCGTTATATCGCGTAGTGTCAATTATCTGATCGATGGGATGGTTATAATAAGAAACAGTTTTTATTGGTCCGCCCTTTTCTTTGGTGAAAAAATATGGCTCTCCCGAGCCAAATCCTGTTCCAGCTCATAACACACGTACTTTTATCTCTTCACACTGAATATGAGGACATCTGGCACGTAAGAAGACCCCAAAAGCATAACACCCATAACTAAACAATTGCCCACAGGAGACTTCCTTTCAGTCAGTCTCTACTGAAGCAAAACTACCCCCACCTAAAAAAAGCCCCACTTCACGGCTAAGTCATGCTTCATAGACTCCTATAGGTCGTGTATTGCCAACCCCAATCGGTATGCCAAACCCGAAATGGCACGGTGAGCTGTAATGACAAAGCGCATTTCACTTTGATCACCAAACCCAAGCCGAACAATCAATTAGTCAGGGGGTTCGGTGCGTCTTCCCGGAACATTCCTAGAACCAGGTGGGCACTCACAGAATGAATGCAGTGAAGCAGCGCTGTTAATTGGGTTCATAAACAAAGGGAATTTTGTTTCTCGGATGCGTTTGGGTCTGAATGACGCAGTTATGGTGCAGATCCCATACAGCAAGTTGATTTTGGTATTCTGTCTCATGTTCTATTTTCTCTTAACTCATTGTAACAAATATCGATGGCACTATTGGTTACTAGCATTTGCCCATAACCTAACTTCAAGTGCATTTTGGGTATCTCTGACCAAAATATGGCACTTAACCATAATAGGAACATTGCTCAGACAAGACTTAAAATTTATGCTGAAAAAATCTTCAAACACATTGCAACCTATCTTTTTTTCTTTTCTATACAAGGAAGTCGGAGGGTAGTGGTAACAATGGGAAATTCCCATTTTATTGTTTCTTCAAGTGCACATAGACGCTTTGAAGTGAGTGCATTGTGAAAGGAAACAATGGGAGAAATAGAAAAAACGTGTGACTGTGTGAAAAAGGATATCCCCATGTGTTTCATGAATGGTAACCATATAAAGAACAGTCATAGCGCACAACCCTAAAATCCGTCACAGTTATTTTTTTCTCCCCAGTATGGGTTGTTCGGAAACATAACTACAAGATACAATACCATTGTCATCGTATCGTAAATACTATTATTACATATTTTGAAAAGAGTGAAAATACCCTATGAAAAGGGAGATTTTCATAGAATACCCGTAATAAAGTAAATGATTGAATTTCGAAATACAGGTAAATGAGGATACTGATGAAAGTGAGTTATGTAATGTTGTATGAATGGACCAACCAAAATCACTCTGCATACATAAAGCGGCCGCTACTTTATGATTCGTATTATCATATTTGAAAATCAAATGAATTATTCAAACCAGGCAGAAGTCAAGGAGGCGTGTGTGTGGGGGGGTGTGGGGGTGGGTGACAGGTAAAGCAGTCAGTTGTATTATCCAATCACCACACATACTTCACACCTTCACCTCTCACGTGCGCCAGGTGCGAAACTAACGGTCAATCAGCACACGTAGCTCTCACCGCGCATGCGCCTGGCACCCCTGTGTGCTAACGTCACGTCTACGTCACATCATGACGTGTGTCGTCAGCGTTTCTAAGAGCGCACGCGACGCTGACCAGATGACACCAGGGGTCAACTTACAACTTACTACCTTTCGTTTGGAAAAATGGAAATCACGCCAAGTTGGCATTGTAATATGCTATCTGTGGTTGATGTCAGGGATTTGCGTTTCTGTCACAGAAATTACATGGTGTGTGTGTGCTCGAAGGGGACTAAGGGCGAGGGTGAAGGTAATCAGAGAGTAAATTTACGGGTGTCAGACTAAAAGGTTGGTAAAAATGTGTAATCATGGTCAATTATAACCAGATATTTCCGTGTTAAGAGATGTATGTGTGAACTCCCCATTGACGGGTTCGGCTCAAACAGCAATATTGTACGTTGTTCATGCATGTTTTCACATATTCATCTGCACCCATATATATTTTGTTGTTGTTAGAATTGTAATTTTCATCGTGTCCACTTTTCCATATAAGTGCCAGATTTTCTCTCGTACCATTGTTGCATATAAAGATTTTCAGTATTTCAGTTTTATTGACCATCGAGTGTATAACGGTTAATGTTCGATATAAGACGATATATAACTAATACGGTGAAAATAATGTGCTGGGCACTAAAAAGGTAAATCCATATGAGTGCATTTGCAAAGAGGAACTAGAAGTAACGACACTTGTTTTAAAATAAGGTTATTTAGAGAGTCATATGGCCAACGGTTTAGATGTTAATAACAGTAAACATTTATAAGTGTACCAATAAACTTCAAGAAACAGCTTCAAACATCAAAGAAAATTCCACATCAGTCTCTTATAAAGAGACACACTGACAGATTAACTACCACAGAGAGTTGGATCTGTCCAGCAATAGTATACCATGGACCAGTTTCTCTCATCCCTCCCCTGAAAAGATCAAAACCAATAATTACGGTTCAGATAATTACCCCGGACATTGAAATTCCCGGGCCAAGCAGTCAGTTGTGGCAGTTATTCACCACATGCCTTCGGTCAAAACGATCAAAGGATCAAAGAGCGGGACCAGGAACGTTTCTATGCGATTCTTTGTCCAGTATACACTCCCTGGTGTATACGGCGTGGCCGTGCATTTTGCAACAATAATGCCAGAACGGCTTAAGCTCTCCCTTGTTGAAGTTTGTATGTGAGAAAGGGGGTCCACAGAAGATCTATGCGGGTAAGGATCACTGACGAATGCATTGTACTCCATCACAGAACTCAATATTCCCACCCCCCTGCTTGCTGGACGCTCAATACTGCACTCCCCCTGCTTCCATATAACCTCCAAGCCCACAGTTACACAGCATCAAAGCCAGGGCGGTCACAATGCAACCGGTTCTTTCCTCGAGAAGAAAACCGTGGGGTTAAGAATAAACGACTTTTGTAAATGCCCCAAGAAAGCTCGGGCATGCAGGGCACCACACAGGGCTTAGTAGAGCTCTGGGAGCAGTGTACACCCAACCCTGACCCCCTCCCCTCTCGAAATACAAGTCCAGTTTTAATTTCCACTTCACTCTCCCAGCCCCCGGGACTGAAGTGTATGAGGGGTTAGGGATGGGGGTTGGGGGTTGGAAATTGGGAGGGTGGATCTTTTTAATGTCCACCAAAAAAGAAGGAGAAAAAAACGGGACAGAGGGGTCTGGCAGGGCGTTGAAAGGACTTGGTGGGGAGGACTAATGGAAGGGGGTTAGGTGGGCGATATCAGAAGGACCCGCTGGTCTGTTGTCCAGTTAAGCTTCCCCGGCTTCTTTAGATTGGCTTAGGTTTTTTAACCCGTCCACAAGGGGTCAGGGGGTGAAAGTACTCGGGGGCAGGCTGCGACCTCTGGCGGACGCCCCTGTTGGCGCGGGACGCCTGCCACGCATGCGCAGGAGGTCATACACCATGCACATGCTATAAATAAGTATTATAATTATACAACCTCAGTCATATGTCGCATATAGGCTACGGTGACCAACAGATTTACTTAGATACCTTTGCTTCTTTTTCTTTCCTTCTTAGCTTGGGTGATTTATCAAAAGTAACAGAAATCCGCGTGTGACCTATTCTAATTCCCTCTCATAATTAAACCATTTATCACAAAACATTTTGATTTATACATGTCTTCTTCAAAATCGGTTGTTATGTGATGGATTTCTCCAGGAGTATATTAACCCTTTAAGGACGATTGCCTGTGGCTGAGCTACTTCCGTAGCGACGAGTGCTTGTGTCAGTGTATACAGCTAGGAACCGAGCCCATAGACATCAGAACTCATACATGTGTCAAGTCTGTAATGATGTGATATGATAAGTTATCTTACTCATATGATAAGTCATCATATTCGTTACAAAGAAAATATGGAATATGATGTCATACACATGTATCTAACACAATATAATCTATATAGATTATATACATTCTGTGAAAATCTAAATAATATTGATCCATTATTTCTTTGTTAAAAACTATTTTGAATATGTTGGAACAATGATGCCTTGGGCGGTTGATGGCTCACGGCATCATTTGCCCTGGGCGGATGATGCCTCTGGGCATCAACCACCCCGGACCGAATTATGCCTGATTTCTCCAAAATCTACACAATTGTCTTAAACAAAGAAACTATGGATCAATAATCATGGTATCTTCACAGAATGTAGGTATAACATTGTTTTAAATAGTTCTAAGCAGAGGAAAACTGATAATAAGGATGGTGTATAATATCACGAGATAAAACAACGAAATTATGAGTCCAAACAAAAATGTGCTGGTCCCTTAATTTCATATACGGACACTAATGGCAGTCTTTAAGCATGCCGTCCTGCCACAGGCACCGGTTCTTAAAAAAAGACCAATGGCTGTTGAAGAATGTACATTGGGGTAATGTTTTCTTATTGTGCAATAGCTTTTCTATCAATATAGTATTCATAGAGCATCGACATACCTATTTCTGGACATATTAATGAAGTACAAGCAAGTTTCTTGGTGTAAAGAATTCGAAGCGTCGTTTTACATCCTTCATCATAATTCAATCATTTGCAACTTGTGACTGAGTTTGTGAAAAGCCCACCACAGAATGCTATATCAAGGGCTCTCTCCAGGGTCTAATCTATGCCAAAAGGGATATATCTTAATGCTGACTACAGGAGAGGTCTGATAGTGTCTCTGATCTCTGTGGTTTAATATTTGTCACCCTGCCCTTCCCGAAGTCAAAATTATTTGCATTCGTCTTCACGCATATCGTATATATATATATATATATATATATATATATATATATATATATATATATATATATATATATATATATACATTGTATATATATATAGGTATGGTTGTCCGTATCAGTAATTACAAATTGATATTCTCATTTCTAAAAGTTTGGCGACATGTATGTTTCCTCGGGTAATGTTTAGGTTGCTCTGTCACATTATATCTACACATATAAAAGTCCTTGATATTTAGCAAATAGTGTAATTGACATCTCCCTATATTCATAGACTAAGACACACAAGAAAGGGACAGAAAGATATATGTACCAACATTTACGCATTATGGAGAAAGGGTCACTGGCATTGAATACATTTTGTTTGGAATACAATAGCAAATCCGTCATACAATAAAAGGCCATACGAAATACACCAACATAGTCTCGACAATTAAACCAGAGCGTTACAAACATATTATAAATCCTACAAGCTATTTACCTTTATATTAGTCTTTTACATGCTAATCGCCCTAACAACAGCATCATTTTCGATTGTCCACACTCAAACTGGATTCAATACAAGTCGCGTGATTTAGAGGTGACGATGACATTTCATCTTGTCAAGTAAATATATCTATATACTAATTTCTTCTTGAACAATCAATTGTCCCATATTTCAGCAATATGCATTGCTAATATATTCGTCCTAAAGGATAGCATATGTAGAATAAGCTAGCATTTCTGAATCTGATTTATACATAAGGTGTTCATATAGTCTGTGACATGATACATGCGTTTACAGACATAAAATTACCTCTTTTATTAATAACAACTATAGATAGCAGCTGAGATAGTGAAAATGTAATGGTGTTTGAGTGATCTGTACGATACACGACCTATTCATTAGTTAGTAATTCACGTGATTCATGTACGCCTTAAACTGAGTATACCCCTAGCAAGAAAATGACAGATCTCCAGGGTAAGTAGCCATGACTGATGACCTCTGGGTAACTGCATGCTCTGACTGACCGCCCCCTCCCACCTGCCACGGCCAGTGACTGACCACGACCCACCTTCACCCTCCCACCCCCCTCCCTCATTCAGACCCCTTCAGTAAACCACCTTATCCCAGTGTCAGACTTCTTCTTGCAGAAGCATATCTCACCGATCAAGAGATGACAGGTCGACAAAAAAGGGAACCTCTAAAACGAGGCTGATTTATCAGTTTGCGCATGGCCTCTATAGAGTGAGACGCCCTGGTGCTGAAGGCTCTGATCGATCTCAGAGACAAGCAGACATCGTGTTTGGATTTACTTTTTCTTGTCAATAGGACTTTTCTGCCAAATATGTACTGCGTCACCCCCTCCTCCTGTTCTCGCTCACACCTTCCCTCCCTCCTGTCATCTTTCCTTCAACTGGCAAACACTTTTGAGATTCCTGTTTGTCAATGCCTTCCTCCCTCCCTACCTTCTCCCAACGAAGCCCTCCTTCCTCTACACCCTCCCCCTAAGATGAAGACCCCCTCCAGTTCTTCACAGCACCCATAGAAAACTAACCATAAATATAGGCTCAGATATAATGCCCATGCCATGGGTCAACCGTGGGATCAACATAAAACCAGTCTATTTTGGACTCTGGGACAATCGCATGAGATTCCCCAGATCACCGTGGCTTGAGAAAAAAACATTTCACAGCGACTTCATTTACATTTTAATGGACCATAAGTGGGCTATTATTTCCTGTTTTAGAGACGACCCGTTCATATGATTTGAAGAGGAATCAAATCTGTCAATTATTTACGATCTTCCGATATTCCAGGAAAAAGTGGTTATTTGCTGATTTTTTTAATAGTCGATACTTTTGAACCATAGACACAATCACAGATTGAAAAGATGACCGATAAATTGGATTAGTAGTTCTAAATGTGATAAGATTTATTCTTATGCTTCTCCAGTAATTATCAATCAAGTAGCCCTTCCCTCTCTTCCGACTCGAACACAAAGATATCGCTGAATATATCAATTTCACCTCTAATTAATTGGTAAACACACAATATCATGTAGTAGATAGTTGAAATGAGTACATATATGTCCATACAATATCTTGCACACCCTATCCAATATGTATACGTACAAATCACATGCTACCTAAGGCCTTTGGTATATATCTGTCAAGAGTGCAATGTAATCGCTGGTATCTTCGTCAGTATTTCTCTCATAATATATGTCCCAGTATCCCTGGTTTCGGGGTAGCACACAATCTACCTTTCTACACATAGAAAATTCAACGCTTTCAAATATCACCTCCCTTGCCAACAAAAGGAATGGTTACTATCTTCATCGGATAATGTTTAGTGACTTCAACAAAGATCCAAGAGAATTTTATCCATTTATCCACAAATCATCTATCGCCAACCTCAATTAGACTTCAGAAAGATCCAAGGAAAAACATTCCCAGGGATTTGGCTCAAGTATTCCAGATCTTAGATATAGATGCCCGCTATTATTCACTTTTCAGGGTTGGCGGGAAGAAGGGTTTCGAGCAGACGACATTCGAATTAGTCTATCTATGTGAAGGCAGGTCTTTCATGTGCGAGTCTGCGCGCACCGTGGTATCGGGTTGCGCGTCTGTATGAAAAGGGCGCGCCCTCCACCCTTTATCTGAGTACAACAAGGCAGGGGTAGAGGGCGCCACCAACCCTGATTTGTGATATGTGTTCTATTGAAATCCCGTCCGATACAGACGATCTAAGGTTTCTGCTCCTGAAAGACTCTCCATAAACGAGGTACCTACACAATGTTTCCTGAGGAACTGTCATTTAAGTTGGGTTTTGGCTTCCACAGGAGTAAGCAAAGGATGTGTCTGGGGTTTTGTGAGAGTAGGGTGGGGGTGTTTCTTTACCCAACAAGGTTCGGGTGCATTTGAGACATTGGTGGGAGTTCCTGACGATTTGAGGTATTAACCTTTCAGATGTTGAAGTTAGAGAAAGATTTACAAGATCTGCGGTCGATCTAGTAAGAATTCATTTTAACCATGTTATCGTGCCATATAGGCCTATGTGATGGTCATCGATACACTAGCAAACCGTACAGGTAATTTATCCAGCTCCGAAACTGTATCACCTCGAGTCTTGACTAATTTCAACTTGAATAGTTTCAACTGGGTCAGTATTGTCTCAACTAATATGAAATTTGATGAGGTTTTGTGCCCAGCATTATGATTCGCCTGATATATCCCCCTTCACTATTCGATGGGCAATTTTTTTATCATGAAGTTCATTCTAGACAATACACCTATCAATGACTAATGAAAAATAGTTAATAAATCAATTTTTTCTTATATTTAGTAAAATATAGTTATGCTGAATATCAGTACGTATTAAAGAGAAACAGGCTTACTGTCTCCGTACGGATTAAATACGCGGTAAAATCGGCGATCAGGTGAACCGATGCCGAAGGCAGAGGTTCATCTGATCAACGATTTTACCAAGTATATTATCCGTACGGAGACAGTCCGCCTGTTTCTCTATTATTATATACCTCAAAATATCCAATTTTTAACCTTGCTTCTGGATGAATTTTTTCATTTCGCCGCCGTACATGCCCCGTACGCCACATACATACCCCGTACGTCACCTAGGTGTCGTACGGATATGAATACGACATGGGTAGGAGCGGGCAGTATGTATAGGATATACTACCACAGGTATATAATAATAGCCTAATTGTTCTCAAGGAGAAGGGAAGTGTCATTAAGATATATACCGTTCATGTAACCAAGGGGAAGCTATCGATAATGTATAGGCCTAAATACTTAACATTTGTTCACATTTACCTTACTTATTGTGACAAGTTGGTATAAAAGGTCTAGTAGTGACCTGGGAGAATATGCTCAATACGATAACCCAGAGTCTCCGGACCTCTACATACATAGGTACTTCTGCGGATCAAATACCAGCACATCCACCTCAGCCGTGAGAGTGATGTCTTTATACACCGACACATAGACTCCATACATGTAAGAACGACCACTCACGCCAGAAGACAAACGTTAGGTAATCAGAGTATTTTTCAATCAAATATTTGGTTTACTGTTTTGTTTTTGTTGCAAGAAGTCACTGAGAACTTAGCTTAAGTGTACAGGAAGCAAGTAGAAGCATCGGTGGGCATTGCTGGTTTTTATTTAACACGGAGTTGTGCAATACCTGCTCCAGTTTCAGGCTATGATCTTGTAATAAGAGAGGTAAGTATACATCTCCTCGGTCTCCATACAATGTTCTTCAGATGCTTCTTAATCCCTGGATCTTCTTGATTTCAAATCTGCCGGAGGCTACACGAAATATTTGGGCAACTTAAGTTATTTGCATTTGAAATTAAGGAAGTAACTCGGTGAATATTTTCGACCAAAACATCTCGGAACCGATTCCATTCAGTCACACTAACCACCACTCCATAAAGTACGTGCATCCTTTGTTCTTTACACTAATAATCCTTCACAAAGAAGTAGATTTCTTTTAGCATATTCAGTAATGTGCCTTTATACTATTACCTACTTTCATGACCAGTTCTTTGAGATACTCGTAATTATCAATTTCTAGCAAGCCAGAGTAAGTAACAGTTATGAACTAAAGCCTATAAGACACCGACCCGACCGCTGTGCCCGATTCTACCTTTGCCCGACGGATCCGTCGGGTCTGTGACAATCTGCATCAATCGGGTCGGTGTACGCACTTCACCGACCCGATTTTATTGCTTTTCCCGACGCGTCGGGCATTACCACCGTGTCAGATATGACCGACTCTTCCCGACCTTAAGATTTCGGTGTACGCACTTTCACCGACTGTTCCCGATTCTGAGTAGGCCGCTTATATAGTGATGCTATGAATCCCCTCGTACTATACCCGAGTATTTTATACCGATTTGTAGGGGAGACAGAGGCGATTATAGATCCGTTTTGTGGTATCCTGAATAGAACAGAAGTTATTAAACTTTGCATTATTCCTATATATATATACTTATCACCCGGCCCGGGGCCCAGCCGGGTCCACTCCCGCCTGTTTTCTTTGATCTCAATCGGGTCGTTTTACGAGGTTATAAAAGGGGGAGGTGTAATCGGGAAGAGTCTACATGTCGGTGTCTTATAGGTATAAGACACCGAAATTTTATTCCCGACTATCACCGAGCCGATGGTCGGGATGAATCTGGAACAAATTTCGGTGTCTTATAGGCTTAAGAGCTCGGAACTAAAGCAAATTAAATTCATATTAGCAATGGGGATTGATGGAAAAGAAGGCTGAGATTAAACATTTACTGATATAGGGAATTATAAGCTAGCAGGGGGAGCCCTGCATAGCCTACATTGATGAAAAACTCCTGATTCAGTGTGTAAGATTGTATTGTCCATAAGTGAAGATTACAGCCAAACTGACGTATAGAGGATACCAATATATAGAAATGGCTTAGGCTGGTCAGTGTGAGTGTCAAAGATTCTGACAGAAGTTTCAGTGGCAAGAGATATAATGAGCTGGCAACTAACAGAAGGGAGGGCTCTTGTACTCAAACTGGGTTTCCTGATTACTGACACACTGGCGTCGCGCATCATTTTACGACAAGGGGGCTGACACAGCAGCCCCGCCTAATGGCTCCGGTTTTCCCCGTGCGGAGGCAGCAAACTGCCCCTCAGTTCTTTGCCTTACTTGTCTCACCCAATGTTTGTGTGCTGTCATGGTAGTGATCTCACTCTGACCAACCACTGCCTGTGTCATGCACTACACTAAATGCTCCAGGATCTTCATCTCCAACAAGCATGTGGTTTACCTTCAGGTCTGTAGTAAGAATTAATATCTAAGTTACATTTCATTCTGTATATATATATATATATATATATATATATATATATATATATATATATATATATATATATATATATATATAATCCATTAATTTCATTCTGAATGCAATGAAGAATGAGTTACATTAAATACAACATTTCATTCTCAATACAGTGAATCATGTGTTACATTGAAGACAACATTTCATTATAAATATATGAAAAATGTATCATACTAAATATTACACTTCATTATGAACATATGAAAAATGCATTATATCAAATACTGACATGTTCTATTTTTCTTTTCTTTTTTTATTCAGGAAAAAATACAGACATCAACTGTCGTCCGAAGACGTTCTTCCCAGTTTTAGCCAAGACATACAACACTAATCAACCACACAATATAGACAGACAATCATACAAACAAAAAGATAGAAATAATGATAAGTGACTATGAGTCTGTAAAAAGTCTAGAATAATATCAGTTAAGTCTAAAATACTACATACTTCATTTTTCCCTATGACAGAATTCCTGCTAAAAGGACAGCTATCGAGAAAAATACGGAGGCCCGCTTGATTGATGAACACTAATAATGAGATTCTACTATTGAGTGTTGAACAAAGTCAATATGAGAGAAGATTCAATAAAGAAATGCTACCAAAAAAAAGAGGTACTCCTGCCAGGCCAAGCACACGCATGCAGAGACTTTCAACATAAAAATTCAGATTACATTATATAGTGCGGATTTAATATATTCATACATGATTACCAGACACCTGATAATGATACCACATTAGGTTTCGATGTAAAATAGTCGCTTTAACGTTTTTTATACTTGTATTTCTGTCCAAGTCCGTGGTGAAACGGAGCACGTTCAGAATGCTTCAGGTCGTGCTGATCGCTTGCTGGTCTCCTGATTGAGCTGGTCTGTGCGGTGTATCCCTTCAATAAGAGGTCACCCTTTGTGAGTTAGTTGAGGTGTAATCCAATATAGCTAAAGACATCCAATCCCTCCTACTCTGTCCATAATATCCTTCTCTAATCCCCAATCGAGCATTTCCTTAATTCCATACTCACCATCAGAAGAAAATATGTGCTAAGCTCTCTCTACACTACACCCTTGTGGTTGACCAGTCGCTGACCACACAAAGGCCCCTGTAGTCCACGGAGAAGGTGGGCACCGCTGGTCATTTCAATAGGCGGGAAGCCACATACACCTCATTATGTTACACCCCATCAGCACCCGGCAACTTCTGAGCAAAGAAACTGCATAGTGGTAGACTCATGTATTCTGATCTAACCCGAGTGTAAAACCTTGTAACCCTTGCCGCGGAGACTGGAGAGGTACCCTCCTCCCCTCGTCATGTAGTGCAAGGTGTTTGCCCCTCGGCTAGACCTCTTAGGCCCGAGCTGAAGCACACGCCGCCTGCACGCTTCAGTAGCCCACCTGGCCTCCACCTCCACAAGCCCCTCAAACCCCACAAGCCCCGTTTCGCTCTCTGATCTGCTAATTATTCTTGGGAAAATGAGGCTTCCGCGAAGTGTGAGAAGGCCAATTAGCACTTGGGGTATTATGTTGGAGTTAAGGGGGTCGGAGGTCGAGGGATCTGGTACTGTGGACACCTGATGACCACCAAACCCACATCAAAGGTAAACATCAAAGGCAAGCAGCGCCCGCACCGACAAAGGTGAGTACGCCCACCTGCGTCCCGATTAGCCCCCGTGGGAAACCCTAGGGAGGCTGAGTGGTGGTGTAGGGGATGAGGGGTGGTCACTGATGCGTGGATTTGTGCGGCGGAGCAGGGAATTTCGCGTTTCATCGCAGCCTTGAGAGTGGGGGGTTATGGTCACGGATGAGGTGGGATTACGTGAACACGGGCTAATGACTCGGAGATTAGCCTGAAGGTAGGCTTTTTGTTTGACGATGAGGGTCTGGGTTGGAGGGCGCTATGCTGGGGCGTGGGAGTGGGATACTGGAAGAGTGGCGGGAGGGATACCTTGTTGGGTACTTGGATATATCTTACGTTCCAAGTACTTACAAGAAGGTGTAGCTTGGACACACAGTGAATGTGTTACGTGGATAAAGGGATAACAATAAGAATACAAAACTAGCAGAGCTCCCCCTGCCCCTCCTCACTGCCCCTCCTCTTTCACCGAGGAGAGTACACAACAAAGGCAACAACGAAAACAAAGGAGAAGAAAAGGGCAACGCCGTCTGCAGCAAAGGAAAGATGGGTAAATACTCTCCGCTTACACAAGGTCTGCGGAAATGTGAGTGCTTTTCAATGAAATCTTTAAGATAACGCGCTTACATTGATTAGTTCATCAAGGGGTTTACACTATTCCTTCACATACTAGGTTATAGCCCCTGTTTTATGTAAGGGGTAGCAGGTAGAACAACACCCCATCAGCATCCGAAATGTTTTATTCGCAAAGAATAGCGTCTTGGTCAGTTAGTGAGCATGGGTAATATTCCCCAGTTTGGACTCTATTTCTTACCTGAATACCTCCATTACATACAAATGAATACAATGTTCATAGCCAGTGTGAATTTGGCTTTATCCTCTCTTGATGGTGGGGCTGAAGACAACGGTTGGGGCTTGATTTGGATTGAGAGTGTTTTGTACCATATATACGTAACAATCAGTATAAAGAGTTGAATATAAATTATTCTAACTACTGTCTGAACATGTCAGCCTCTTACAAAAACAAAATGTCTACCCATAATTTCATGCTCAGGGAAAAACAAATAGTCAATCTTATTAGCCACTGGTTTACTTGTTACTACCCTGGCGGCTCGTGCTTCACATAGTGTTAAAACTACAGACAGATGCACAGGTGTACGTACGCACAGTTTCCCTATCGCAGATTATACCTGCAGCATACCGTCCGCATTTACCCCGGCTACACACATCATCCCCAGACTAAAGCCGAAAGGTAAACAAAGCATGCACCTGTGGTAGCAACACTCTATGCGCTAACTACAACTCTGAGTGAGCTAAACAGCGTCCCGCAGATTGGAAAACCTATACGCCATCCCTGTAAACAGCTAACCGTGTCGTCTAATTGCAATCATGACGGTTGTTCATTAGACCGTCGATGTAGCTACAGGTTGTGTCAATTGTGTCTGATGTATGCATAGAGGGTTTACCAAACTGGCGTAAATATATTTCAAATTGGCCTAATTGTGGTGTCTCTTTCTTTGGTGTCACATTGGATGAGGGGACACTCTACGATTTCGGTATCCAATGTTAGTCCATTTGTCATTGGCTCTATTTTGGCCTGAGATTTTTTTCACATATCAAATAGATGTAACGATAAAACGAAAGGCTACTAATATTGGATCTAATACGAATGAAAATTCATGGGCATTGCACACGAATTCTGTATCGGAATCAACATGATCTTCACGGATAGTAATTTCCTTTTTCATAACTTACAAAAGGAACTCATGAAAGTTCTCGAATATCAACAGATTTAATTCTACATCCCTCTGAGCAAGCCGCGGGGAGCTAGCTCAAGTGGTAGAGCGCTCGCTTAGCATGTGAGAGGTACCGGGATCGATACCCGGGTTCTCCAGTATGCAACGTTTTCAAACATAGACAAAGAAATATTGAATGGGAAAGTACAAAGAGATTTCATTTGCCCCTTAAGGTGAGACAAAAGTATTTCACATATTCTCCCCCAAGCTGTGAGTCTCAGTGGTCTTAAATAACACCTATTCACACAGGGAATTACCCTGTGTACCCGGTGTAGGGGTGTAGGGGTGTAGGGGTGAGATTATGTATATGTTAAGTCTTCCCATGTGAATTGAATCCGCCATGTTGTTCATCACTATGAACAGGTCAATTGTTTATAGCTATGTACCCTTTCTCGGTATAGTCATAAATAATTATAAGGATACATAAACATTCAATTAGACACCCAGGACACAGCTGATGAATTTGTATATAAACTAGTTGGGCTCTGTCTCCTTCGTCCAAGGGGAGCTAGCTCAAGTGGTAGAGCGCTCGCTTAGCATGTGAGAGGTACCGGGATCGATACCCGGGTTCTCCAAGGATCGTTTTGTATTGAAATTTCCAATATAACTATGGAATATAATACAAAAACAAACCGGGAAAATGCACATCACAGCTATTGCGCCTTGCTATGTTTCGACTGAGATAAAAAGGTATATCAACTATGGAAAACTAGCCAATATAGATATGAATTGTGAATAAATGAACATTATATTTAAATTGTCTGACCGAGTAAAATTTTTGATACCAGAAGAAGTATACTGGGATATGATGTGAAGAACCGGCCACATCGTAACGCGTCAAGGTAAAAAATCTTCACAAAAGGGGCCTTTTTGCAGCGGGGTTGAGCTGCGCGTATATAGTGTTGTCACAGATTGAAACATCAGGGAATCCAGATGTTTTGGCAAGACAGAAAGATTCCCTTACACTTCAACAATTCCCATCCTATCTCACTACTTCATTCTTTCTTTTACGAGCATTGCACTTTGAATGTGTTGTTCTCGGCAAATTATATCAATGAAAAAAAAAAAAAAAAAAAGCAGTCCCGCATATAAATGCTTCATTATAAATGGACTAAATCCAACCATGTATGTCATCACGTAAAACACCACTCCAAACGACAGAAGCAATAAACAAAATTGTTCTAAAATGTATTTAATTAAATGCAATTTGTGTAAAGGAGGAAAATTATCTTCAGAGCTCTTAACATAATTTGGAAATTCTACATAAATTAATTGCACACAATCATCCGAGGGGAGCTAGCTCAAGTGGTAGAGCGCTCGCTTAGCATGTGAGAGGTACCGGGATCGATACCCGGGTTCTCCAAGGTAACTTTTTTTGTATGGCATCTATTAAAAAATTATCTGATGGAAACCATGAAACGAAGTGAAATTTCATGCTTTGATCTTGGATTGCTTACTAAGGGAACTGAGAGTGGGAAATCCGCTTTTGCGGAAATCTTTTCTTTTACAATGTTCGTGGCAGGTGTTTATAACAAACTCACACTACCTGTCCTCAAAATATGTTAAACATAAGCGTTGTATGTTTTAGTGTTATATATACATTCGCGACCGATGTGGATTATGCGGATTAATGTTGCTCAAGTATTGATACGTATTTTTTTAATTTCAATTCAATTAAATGAAAATGAATAGCTGTTTTTCACGAGATCATTTCACGTATATTTCTGAATTGAAGTTTCATTACAAAATGTGATTCTTATGAAATGTTCACATTACACCACAACAAACGAGATAATGGCAAATACTGCAAAAATATTATTCGTACATGGTCATGAACCCTTAGAGTCAATTTGAGGACCAGTCCATGTGGCTGGCCCATTGACCATTACGTGTGTTTCGGTACTTGAGGTTTCTAAACGTGTTCCCATTTGCATGTGGTGTGAATGTAAAGAGGTCTCGACCTCGTATATCAATATCAAGCACACACATTTGGTGTTAGCATATATGGTGTGTTTAACGTTTCTTAATACATGAACTCTACTTATATTGTTTGTTGGTCTTCTGACTGGCTTAACCTCTTCGTCAGCCTTGTTCCATTGACCCTGATTCGTTCAACTGCACCAGTAATAAAATCATATACAGAAGAACCCCGCCTAACGGACACCACGCGTAAGCGGGCACCCCGCGTCAGCGGACACTTTCGCTCGGAACGGAAATGTTTCCCTCTATTAGATGTTTAATTTAACCTCGCGTAAGCGCTCACCCCGCGTAAGCGGTCACCCCGCGTAAGCAGACAGTTATTTCGGTACGAAAAGGCCCAAAACCCCGTGTAAGCAGACACCGCTGACGGACACCCTAAAAAAAAAAATATTTTTTTTGTCTTTTATGATATGCGTGAGTATATTCATAGAAAATAAATTTTGTTATTCAAAGTTTAATAACTTCGGACCCAATTAAGATATTGAAAAAATGATTTCAAATCTATCATCGCCTTTGTCTCCCCTACACATCGATGACACTTGCACATTGGACTGGCGGAAACTTGAAAACCCCGCGTAAGCGGTCACCCCGCGTAAGCGGTCACTTTGGCCCGGAACGGAGGGTGTCCGCTTACGAGGGATTTTACTGTACCTAATTATTCTACAATGTCAGATACATCTCTGTTGAAGATATTTGATATTTTGATGTGCTTTTGTAAACATGAAAATGTCTTCGAGCACATATAGCAAAATAAATTCTGGATATGTATGTCCAAACTTTTCTACTTTTGACATATCAACTTCAACAATGCACACTATCAAGTATGAATTTACTTTTTATTTTCTATGATTGTCTATACTCAATTCTCCTTTTTCTGGGGTGAAACTCGATTATACTCGTGGTAAGTTTCTTTTATTCAACATATATGTGAAATAACTGTTGAGTATGTTTATCTTCACTTGTTAAACCTGCTATAGAATGCTATAACTGGTAAACTGTATGTACATATGTTTAAACGTACATGTTTATGGCTGGAACATTGTCCAATAAAAGATATAATCATATACATACACATGAAGTTAATGTTTTTTGTTATGATGCCTCTACCCAATACATCATAATATTTATTTTGAATATTTCTATCTCGTACTTCCCAGATTCCACTCTACTTACACTAAAATCTCATACTTATACCTCTCAGCGAGGCTTCTTAGTTGTACTATTGAAACGTCAGTGGACTGAATTATTATATAGTATACCTCATCCCATGTCATCCTTTCATTCAATGTTTAAGGTCACCTTTTTACCTGTGTTAATTTTACATAATTTCATGATATTGTATGCTATGTGCATGGAACTTGAGTTTTGGAAAATACTTTGTACCATGATATATTGTTATTCAATTGGAAGATCTGGCAAACGTCAGAGATAGCTGTAATAAAAAAAACATTAGTAGTGAACATAGCGGCACTGATCAAAGCAGCAACCCTCACAGGGACAGTGATAAAAATACGACCTCGAACGGCGCATTTCGGCAAATCCCCTGATGATCAAATTACAGGGTTTTGTGCGGGCGCGTGAAAGTCCATCAAGATCAAGCCACCAGAGACCACATCCCGAGTTAAAATATTGACACTGGATCAGAGACTCCGACCATCAAATGGCCATTCAGTGCCTCAGTGGGCAGTGCCCGAGAGCTGCAGCTCAATAGGACATCCATCAGAATCAGAATCCAAGGCGGAATCACTGACGAGCCGCACACTGAATGGTACCACAACGCTAATTCTCACCCAGGGGGCAATACCAGTACCTGTTACTGATGAACCAATATTTTCTTACTAGTGTCACTGGCCAATAGATCGACCAGATAGTCAAGCATTCCTTGATGGTATTTATCGCCTAGGCCAGAGGCTACAGACGTGGTTCTGGTTGCACCCTCTTGGCTATCGACCAAAACGTGTAAAGTTTTCCGGATTGAACACTTTAAGTGTTTCAGAATGCTATATTGATTAAAAGATAGGATGCATTGCTATTGCTTTGTTCCATCTTTCAAGATTTAAAGAAAAATGAAGAAAAATAACAAAAGTAAGTATTGGAAGGAGACGAACGAAGATAGGAAGACCGGAAAAACAGTGAACTAGAAGAAACCAGATTGAAATAATGTACAAATTTCAGCATCACTCATTGCAATATGATCGTACAAATATACATTTCAAAAGAACACTTTGGATCTTTGGCTCTGCCAATAGCAACAACGTCACGAAAGAGAGGAAGGACGAACATAGATCAAAAACTACATGGCAAAACGCAGATTGAGAACAAGGAAACAATACAGGTCTATACTCGTAAAACAATAACAAATACAATGATAACAGGAATGAATCCTGTACAAAAGCTAGGATGGGATGAAGAAAAACAATATACTGAAGATCAAGATTGAAAATTAGAAAAAAAAATCATAGCAATAAATGGAAGTAGAATACGAAGGCGACCTACAAACAGGGTAAATTGGGAAATAAAGAGCGCTGAAAAACAGAGTTACAAGGAGAGGTGCACGCCCTAAATTGGCCAGATAGGGCGTGCCCATGGGTCATTTTGATCTGTAGTCCCTGCTACCACATGAATCAGGTGGCGACTGAGTGTCGGGCTGCTGGGTTTATGTTTCCCCGTTAACAGCTGGTTTGCCCCTCTCACAGCATCTGCTTAGCGAAGTGGCAGGAGGGCAGGCTGCCAAAAAGGTGTGAGAGGGTACAAAGCACGACTTGTCGGCTGCCGTGATTTGTTGTTGTGCATCGTGCAGCGATAAGAATAAATAACGATGTTAACGGAGACTGTAAACGTCCGTCAGCCGTACTGCCCAGAAACGTCGGCCAAATAGGCGTCAAATAGCACTGTGTTCTGTGGAGATCAAATAGACAAACCGAGGAGACAATACAAACCTAAAACCTAAAAAAAATGTTACTTTGATTCCGAAAGAAGAAAACAGTCAAATTCTATACAAATGATGAATTAAAGGAGTAATCCTCAAAAGCACACATTGGCTCGTAATAGAATGCGCTAGAAGAGATTGTGAGATTGCTATTGATTCTGAGTTAACTTTTTTTCTCTTTCTTGGTGTGTCGGTTGGGGTCAGTTTTTATTTATTGCTTAACGTATAGAATGCTTGCTCTTTGAACGCTTGGCGCCCGCATGTTCATTCAGAATATATTTATGAGTAATGAGTATGAAGGTGGAAAAAATAAAGGTAGTAGGAAAAAGTTATCAGATGGCCTTTGGTGAAGGTTTTGTGTAGACCATGACCTTAAAATTGGTGTGTGCCTTTACAACATTGTTAACCATTGCGTTGAGGCATGTCTGTAATAGAACACAAAGAGAGGAAAATGGGCTCCAACGAAAGAGCATCAGTTCATTGTAATATGAGAGGATTTTTTTTATTACCTTTGTTTCTTTGGGTACGAGTCGTTGGCATGCCCATCTCTGCTATGCATAGACGAATTCATAGCATGGCCATACAGACATGCCTCCCCATGCTCCACCCTAACCCCTCTTTGTGTGGTCATACGAGAATCGCTGCTTACTTCACAGTTTCCGTCACCGACGCCAAAAGACCTCAATCTTCAAAGAACCCCCGCGCGACAAGCATATTGGACATTTGAACCTTCATCCATTGTTCCTATTCAACTAATTAGCGTCATGTGAGCGGAAATTAATGTCTCCAACCGGGAGAAGTCCGTTAGTCAATTACAACACTGCAGTGACGTCATTGTCGTCAGGACGTCGCGGCGTCGGTATCTTACGTCATTGACGGAAGTCGCCGTCTGAGTCAGGTGGGCGATAAAATAGTATACGCACTGACCGTTGCGGCGACGTTTCTACTGATAAAAAACGATGCATAATGTTACATAGAGTGAGATCCGGAACACCTGGTCTTTATGGAGGTAACATATGGGGCGCTACCTCTGTCTTCTTCTCAGGTACACACTCAGGTATTTGATTAAGCCCGACCTGACAGAAGGAAGAACGTTTTGTGGGAGTGGTTGGTGGTGTTCGAGAAGAGAGGGGTACTCCCAGGCTGGCAAACGGCACAAAGTCTGATTATGCCCCACACCCGCCCTTCCCCAGTCCAGTAGCCAGACGTCGGGCGGACCGACCACTGGGACGATATCCACCTGTGCCGTGAACGCGCCCAACGGTCGCTTCCTTCCGGCGCCGGTACCAAACTTCCGAGATCAGAGCATGAGTGTGATACTGCTCATAAGCTTACTTAATTATCTGATGGGCATTGTGAAAACTGCACCGGCAGTGTCCAGGTCCATTGTACAGTCTCTATGTCATTTTGGAGAGAAAACATCATTCATTTGGCATTTGAAAGCAAAACTTGGATTACTACTTTGAATTATGAGGGCGTAATATATGAGCAATGAATAATATGGTTTAAGTCTGGAATGCATCTCAATTTTAACATGTCCTAGAAACTAGGGAATATTCTAGTAAAACATATATATATATATATATATATATATATATATATATATATATATTGTAGCGGGGAGGGGAGGGCGTCATCTCTCTTTGGTGAGTTCCGGGGAAGTCCCTGCGGGGAGGCCGGAGAGTGTGGAGAGGAGTCCCGGGGAAGTCTCCGGAACGAAGGCTCTCCCGGGGGGCGAGAGCTCACGAGAGATGACGTCATCCCCTCCAGTATATAAACAAACACGGCCCGTTGGCCAGGAGAGTTATCGTCAGACTACTGTGGGACACACAGGAGACTTGGGCAGTCATTGTAGCCTATAATTCTGTAAATAAACCTTGTACTTTATGCGCGGGCAACCGGTACACCACGACTTGAGTCTTTACTACATTGGTGGCAGCGGTGTTGATTTGAATTCGGAATGGAACCCTCGGAGGCTGAGTTGTTGGGCAGCGGAGTGCGGGGCGCATTAATAGAGGTGACTGACGATGACGTATTACTCCGCCAGCCGGGAATCGACCGCCGGGAGAGGAGGGAAGAAAGGCGGGAAGATAGGCGGGAGGAGACTGGAGCAGACGACATTGCTCCCCCGGAGCTCTACTCCGGGGAGAGGGCACTCCGGGGAGCGATGGCGGTTGGGATGGAGGGGCCCGGAGAGAGCGATTCCTCCGCGCGGCAGCATCCTCAGGAGAAAGGGGGCATGCGGGCCCCGCTGGCACCCCGGGGGTGTGGGCCCGCCGGGGAGGACCATGCAGGGGAGACTCCGGCTCGTCCTCCCCCGGGACTGTGGCCATGGAATCAGGGGTGGGGTGCCCCCCGGGAGACGGCACAAGGAGGGAGGGGAGGCCTGGCGGGAGCTTGGCCTTGGCGCACGGAGCTGGGAGCGGGGGATGTGGGACTGGGGGGGCCCGCTCGCTCGCCCCAGCCGGCAGCCCCGGCCCCCGCGGAGACCGACTCCCCCGGGTGGAAAGGGGACAGCCCCCTGCCGGGGAGGAAGGAGGAAGCAAGGTCTCCGGAGAGGCAGGCTTGGGGAACCTTCCAGCTGCCGTCGTCGTCGTTGGGGTCTACCCAGGCAGGGGGACCAGCGGTGGCGCCCAAGCCTATCGTCACCCCCGGGAAGTTTGATGGGACAACCAATCTGGAGGAGTATTTGGCCCATTTCACCCTTTGCGTGGCAGCCAATGGGTGGAGTGAGGCGCAGGCGGGAACCTTCTTGGGGGTGAGCCTGACGGGCCTGGCCCGGAGAGTCCTCACCGGAACCAACCCCGCAGCCCCCGGAGGGTACGCCGCTCTCCGGGCCGCGCTCTTCCGGCGCTTCCAGCCCAAGAATCAGAGCGAGACCTTCAAGGCGCTCCTCCGGAACAAGGAGAGGGGCGCGGAGGAGGAACTACAGTTGTTCGGGGAGGAGGTGTGGCGCCTGACGCGCCTGGCATATCCGGAGGCGGACGCCGTGACCGTCGACTCGATGTGCCGGGACCGGTTCGTCGAAGGGCTGAAAGACGACAGCCTAAGACATTGGATCTTTCAATCCAAGCCTCGTTCGATGGAGGACGCCGTCTCGACTGCCCTGGAGGCGGAGGCATATCTGAAGACGGACCGGGGGAGGCAGGGCAGAGTGCGCGCAGCGGGCAGCACCATGGCTGAGGAGATGAGGTCGCTCAAGGACGAGCTGGCTTCCTTGCGCGTGCAATTGGCCACCCCTCCCAGGAGGAAGTGCTATCGCTGCGGGGTGGAGGGACACCTGAAGAGGGACTGTCCACTCCCAGACAGGCTGGCCCCAGCTGGGCTATCCACCCCAGCCGGGGGGAGCACGGGTGCCGGCCAGACCCTCTCGGGAAACTGAGTGGGGCCCCCGCTGTTGGCGGAGTGGGGGTCGGGGAGGAAGCCGGAGGAAGGGGCAGGGCGGCCCAGGGACGGAGAGAACCGGGGGGACCGGGGGTGCAAGTGGAGGGGCGTCTCGGGGGCCTGCCGGTCAGGATGCTGTTGGACACTGGGGCGACAGTTAACTTGCTCTCCTTGTCATGGTGGAACCGTCACGGCCGACCCGAGGCCCTGCGGGAGACGTCAAGTAGACTTTGCTGTGCCGATGGGAGGCCCATGGTAGTAAAGGGGCTGTTTTCCGCTCTCCTGGGCTGCGGGGATTGGCAGGGGGAGGTCGAGTGGCAAGTAGCAGACATAGGATACGAGGCCATTCTGGGGGCCCGGTTCTTAAGGGATAGTGGGGCGACGGTGGATGTCGCTGGCTGTCGCCTGCTATGGGACCGGGTCGCCGGTCAGGCCTGCAGGGTGGTTAGCCTGAGGGGCGCGGTGGTCGGCGCCGGAGAGGAGGCCATCCTAGAGGGGGACGTCGACGGCTGGGAGGAGGAGCAGCCGGGTATACTGGAGGGAGCGGGCAGGCCCCAGCTGCTAGTGGGACGGGCGCTGGTGACCCCTTGCGGGGGAGCTTGCCCGGTGCGCGTCATGAACCCCGGGGGGGAGGCTGTGGTGGTTCACCGGGGAACCCACTTGGGGACCCTGGAACCCTTGCCCCCGGAAGAAGAGGAAGCGGGAGAGGATGTGAGGGCAGTGGCCGAGGACGCGGGACCCCCGGACCCCGAGGGAGAGGGAGTCCTGCTCGCGCTAGCAGCCCACCTGGAGGGGGCGCGTAAGCAGGAACTGCTTAGGCTGCTAAGGGAGGAAGCGGCAGCCTTCATGCTGAATAAGTCACAGACGGGGCGGACCACCCTGGTGGCCCACAAGATTGACACCGGCTCGGCCGCCCCCATCAAACAGCCCCCCCGGAGGCTGGCGCCCCATAGAAGAGCCACGATAGGGGCTGAAGTCGACCGCATGTTGGCAGAGGGGGTTATTGAGGAGTCGTCCAGCCCGTGGGCATCCCCGGTGGTGCTCGTCCGAAAGAAGGATGGTTCGGTGAGGTTTTGCGTTGACTACCGGAGAGTCAACGCGGTTACTGTTAAGGACGCCTACCCCCTTCCCCGGGTGGACGACTCCCTGGACACGCTGGCGGGGTCCACGTGGTTCAGTACGTTGGACCTCGTCAGCGGTTACTGGCAGGTAAGGATGGACGAGGCAGATCGGCCCAAGACGGCATTTACCACGCACCAGGGCCTCTTCCAGTACCGGGTAATGCCGTTTGGGCTGTGCAACGCCCCCGGAACGTTTGAGAGGCTAATGGAGGTGGCCCTGCGGGGGCTCAAGTGGTCGACTTGCCTCGTCTATCTGGACGATATCATAGTCTTCTCCCGGACCTACGAGGAGCACCTGGGCAGGCTAAGACAGGTCCTCCGTCGCCTGGCGGGCGCTGGGCTGAGAGTGAAGCCCAGTAAGTGCTGTCTGGCCCAGAGATCGGTGGGGTTCCTGGGACACGTAGTCTCCGAGGAGGGGGTAGGAACCGATCCGGGGAAAGTGGAGGCGGTGGCCACCTGGCCAGTCCCCCGGACGGTAGGGGACGTGCGGTCGTTCTTGGGGCTGGCCGGATATTACCGGTCGTTTGTACCGAGCTTTGCGGAATTAGCCCGGCCCCTGACCACCCTCACAGAGAAGGGGCGTGCCTTCAAATGGACGGACGAATGCGGCGGAGCATTTAACAAGTTAAAGGACCTTCTGGTGGAAGCCCCGGTACTCGGCTACCCTACGGAGGAAGGGGCGCTGATACTGGATACGGACGCCAGCGACATAGGGTTGGGGGCGGTCCTATCGCAGGTACAGCAGGGGTCGGAGAGAGTGCTTTCATACGCTAGCCGCACCCTCACCAAGCCGGAGAAGCGCTACTGTGTCACCCGCCGGGAACTCCTGGCCATAGTCTTTTCCCTGGGGAAGTTTAGGCACTACCTGGTGGGGAGACCAATACGCGTGAGGACTGACCACGCGGCCCTGAAATGGCTTATGGGCATAAAAGACCCGGTGGGGCAGCTGGCACGCTGGTTGCAGGTGATTGGGTGCTACGATCTCCGGATAGAGCACCGCCCCGGTAGGCTGCACGGGAACGCGGACGCTCTATCCCGGCTCCCCTGCGCACAGTGTGACCGGGCGGAGGGGGTCCGACCGCCGCCGCAAGAGAGATGTGCTGTGGTCACCCGGGGACAGAGCACTCCGAGGCTCGTCCCCGCCCCTTCCCCTGGGGACGCGGGGGCCACCGTGCCCCCGGACACTGACTATAGGGAGGGGTGGAGGACGGAACAGGCGGGTGACGCCGTTCTGCAAAGAGTACGAGCTTGGGCGGAGGGGAATGGGGATCCCCCGGAAGAGGAGGAGGAGCGGTCCGGGGAGCTGAAAGCCTGGTGGCTACAGAGGGACCGCCTGGTTGTCCGGGAAGGACTGGTGGGGAGGTGGTGGCATATCCCCGGGGGTGAGAAGCGTTTCCAGGTGGGGGTACCCCCCGGTAAGAGGCAGCAAGCCCTGAGCAGCGCTCATGGGTCCCCCCTGGCCGGACACTTCGGGAGGACGAGATCGATCCGGAAGTGTCAGGAGAAGTATTACTGGCCAGGATTTAGGAGGGACGTAACGCTATTCTGCGCGACCTGCGACCCCTGCATGAAGCGTAAGACCCCGGTGAGACGGCGGGCGCCGATGGGGCACATCGGCTCGGGGAGTCCCCTGCAGAGAGTGGCGCTTGACATCCTGGGCCCCCTTCCCCGGAGTCTAGATGGCCACAAATATATTTTGGTCATTATGGACTACTTCACCAAATGGGCGGAGGCGGTGGCCCTCCCCAACCAGGAGGCGGGGACGGTGGCCCGCGCCTTCGTGGAGGAGTTTGTCTGCCGGCTGGGCCCCCCGGTGACCCTACACTCCGACCAAGGGCGCAACTTTCAGTCTGAATTGTTTCGGGAAGTAGTGGCTCTCCTCGGGTCGGCCCAAACCCGCACCTGCGCTTTCCGTCCCCAGAGTGACGGGATGGTGGAGAGAGCCAACCGAACCCTGGAGAACCTACTGGCCACGATGGTTCGTCAGGATCAGCGCGACTGGTCTAGACACTTGCCCTTTGTGATGGGGGCCTACCGGGCGTCGGTCCACGCTTCCACCGGGGCCACCCCCAACACGCTGATGATGGGGAGGGAAACGGGGGCCCCCCTGGCACTGCTCTACCCGGAGGGGGACCTCCCCGCGGGGGAGGGCTATGGGGCGTTGCTGCAGGTCAGGATGGCTAGGGCTCACGAGTGGGCCCGGAAGAACCTGGGGGCGGCAGTAAGACGACAGTGCCGGAACCACGATGAGAAGGCGGCCTTGGACCCCCTCGAAGAGGGTACCTCAGTCTATTACTATTACCCCCGGAAGCGGTTGGGCTTGTCCCCCAAGCTCCAGTCCTACTGGACGGGCCCGTGGGTGGTGACGGCGATAATAGGGGGTCCGATCTACGAGATCTCAATGGGGCGGACCAGGCGGGTAGTTCACTACGATTCCCTAAAGAGGGCGCTCCCCGTGGCGGAAGCAGTGCGACGGGTGAGGCACCTAGCGGTTGACACTGACATCGGGAGGTCAACAAGCGAAATGTCGGCTGCTATGAACGCTCTAGAACAAGATGGGTGTTATTTTCGCGGGAGGAGCCCCCAGAGACCGAGAACTGCGGCGTGTAGACCACCGAGACAGGGGTGGCACCAACGGGGAGGACCGCGAGAGGCCTGGAGAAACAGGGCTAGATCGATAGCCCGGCATATAGGCAGTACGGGACGTGCGAGGCGCGGGCAGGTTCCCCGGGGAGAAACGCCCCGGCCGCGGCGTTCCGGGGGCCCGCCAACAAGAGGGCGCTCCCCGGGACGTGCACCCCGGGCTCCGCAGAATAAGACTCGCGTTCCCGATAAAGCTCGCTCTCCCCGGGCCCGTCGCCGGGAGGAGGGGGACGGCCCCCCGCGGAGAACGAGGAGCCGGTCGAGGGAAGCGGCCCGCTCCCCCCGAGCGCGGTCCCCGATCAGGGCTCCCTGCGGGGAGAGAGGGAGTGGTCCCCGGGGAGGCGGCCACAACGCTGGTTCGGCGCGCACCGCTGGTACCCTGCGCGGCGCTGTGACGGCCGAGGAACCAGCGTCAGATCTCGCGGATCTTCATTCACAGCGAGAGATGTCGAGCGAGCCAGTCGCGGTCAACATGGCGTCGAAAAGAAGTGCTTGCGAGGAATGTGGGGCGAGTTTTGCTCGGGTGGACGGTCTTCGCCGTCATCAATTGAGCTACCACGCGGAGTGGTGTGAGGGGTGGAGGTGCCCTGACTGTGGACACAAGTTCCAGGCGCCCCGAAAATCTGATTTTGTGGCTCACCTTCACCGCCATCAGCATCGTTGGGCTGAATTCCCGGACGAGATTCCGAAGCCGGATCGGATCTTCTTCCCGCCGGAGGAGAGGGCACGCAACAAGGCCCGTAGGGCCCAGGAGGCTGAGGCAGCAGCAGGGTCATCCGGGAAGGCCGCGGAAGGGGAGGAGCTGGCGAGCCCACCACCCCCCGAGGAGGACGCCGGCCCTGTCAAGGTCGGGAGGTCAGGGGTGGCGGAAATGGACGAAGGGGGGGAGGAGCCCCCGGAGAGCGCGGACGCTGGTTCTGGCCGGGCCAGAAAGCATAAGAAGAAAAAGCAGAGTAAGGACAAAAAGGAGAGGAAGAGGGAGAGCTCGGCGGGAGAGGACCGGTCGCCAGTCTCCTCCTGCAGGACGCCGGCCCCGAAGATAGTGGTGCTGACTCCGTCAGCAGCCACCCCGGTGCAGCGACCCCGGACGTCGGGCCTATCTACCACCAGCACTCCGTCCCTTTGCGACCCAGGGATCACGTTGGAGGATGAGCAGGAGACGGTCGAGGCCGCGGCTACCCTGGAGGGGTTGTTGGACTCCCCGGTGAGGAGGGTGGTGCACCGGACCCCCGAGGGAAAGAGGAGGAGGAGGGAGGGAGTTGCGGGTGTGATGTCTTGGGGACTAGACACGGACTCCCCCCTCTGCCAGGAGCCTACCCCCGGTACGCCGTCAACGTGGTCGCCGACCACTGTAGCCAACCTGCTGGGGCAGGTTCCCGAGGGCACGACAGGGCCGCAAGTTCGACGGTCGCCGAGGAGACCCCCCCGGGCGGGCGTAGGGGTGGTCCCGGGGAAGGGCATCCGGCTGGCAGGCCCCGGAGAGACGCAAAGGAAGGGAGGAGATACCCCGGGCTCCCCGGACCGCCCGCAGGACCGGCACACGGCCGAGACGCGCCCCCCCACTCCCACGCAGGACCTGACCAGCGGAGAGGAGATGAGCTCGACAGCCCCGGAGGCGGTGACGCCGCCAGCGGGTGGCGAACGACGGGGACAGCCCGACCAAGGGGCGAGCGGTGACGGAGGGCAGGAAGCCAGGGAGGTGGGGGGCCGCCGCACGTCCTCGGGGAGCACGGGGAAGCCGGCCCCGAAGAAGAGGCGCGAGCAGCGTATCGTGGTGCCGGGCCTGGCACTGGAGTGCGTGGTGTCGCACGCGGGCTTCCAGACGGCGGTGGAGGCATGGGACGGGGAGAGCCACGTGCGACTGATCCCCCCGGAGCACGAGCTGGAGGGGGTCAGGCTACCCTGGACGGGGCGACCGGAGGACAAGCTGCAGCGCTGGTCCCAGAGGGAAGCGCCGGGGGACTTCACGGCGGAGGGTTACGTCGTGGAGGGAGGAAGGCAAGGCACCTGGACGGAGGTGCGAAAGGACGGGTCAATAGAGATTGGCCACGAAGTAAAGACCCTCTATAAAAAAGTGAGTACCACACTTTCCCGCGAGATGTTGTTGCTGTGTCTGGGCTTGGTCAGAAAGGGGGCTGCGTTGGAGTAACGGGGTCTGTACTGACCCGACAGAAACGCCGGCCGAGGGGGCCGGGGAGGGGAGGAGACGGATGCCTTAGCGGTAGGGGAGGGCTGCACGGAGACGTCCGGGGATATTCTACGAGGCTGAGAGGGAGAAAGTAGCGGGGAGGCGGGGAAATGCAGTAGCCAGCGAGTGACCCCCCCTTTTGCTTGTCTCTTTGCAGAAGTCGGCGTAGGAGGAGAGACGGTGGCGGCGCCCCGGGGTAGGCGGGGTTCGCCCCCCCCCCCCCCCCCCCCCCCCCACGCACCAGCAGGACGGCGGCAGTAGAGAGAAGCGGCGGTGCCCCCTGGATAGGGGGGAGAGCAGGAGTGACGGGGTGAGGTGGTAGTGCCCCCCGGGAGAAGAGCGGAGGTAGGCCGTCCAGGGGCCACTCCGGGGACTCGTTCGGGTTTTGGGTCGCTGTTCCGGGGTGAGGTGCTAGTGCCCCCCGTGGAAGAAGAGCGGAGGTAGGCCGTCCAGGGGCCACTCCGGGGACGCGTTTTGTTGTTATTTTTGGAAACTTTAAAGTGGCGTTTAAGTAATTGTACAGACTGAAGAACTACTGTTAATCCTGTTGAACTGTTTTTACGGCCAATGTATGTCACGGCCTTTTACCCGTTTTAGGAGGCCCAGTGGGCGTATTATAGTGTTGGGAGAGTGTAGCGGGGAGGGGAGGGCGTCATCTCTCTTTGGTGAGTTCCGGGGAAGTCCCTGCGGGGAGGCCGGAGAGTGTGGAGAGGAGTCCCGGGGAAGTCTCCGGAACGAAGGCTCTCCCGGGGGGCGAGAGCTCACGAGAGATGACGTCATCCCCTCCAGTATATAAACAAACACGGCCCGTTGGCCAGGAGAGTTATCGTCAGACTACTGTGGGACACACAGGAGACTTGGGCAGTCATTGTAGCCTATAATTCTGTAAATAAACCTTGTACTTTATGCGCGGGCAACCGGTACACCACGACTTGAGTCTTTACTACAATATATATGTATATTTGCCATAGATATGTCAAGCCACAATCCAGGGTGTTTTGGTATGGATGAAATCACTCGCAGGATGTTTGTATTGTTTCTTAAAAGAACTTAGAATATATCTAATAATTTCATTTTCTTAATATATATTGTGATAATATTTCATGTTTTCTGTGTTATTAATAATCACATATACTGCTATACTCACTTGCGTCAATTGCATATTCAGCGTATTTGTGTATTTGTTTGCATAACACAATGCTGTGCGGTATGCCAATAATACCAATGCCGTAGCAGGGGATGGTATCTGTGTGACTTACCAGCATAGATAAATACAGTAGAACCCCGCCTTACAGACACCCCGCGTAAGTGAGCACCCCGCGTTAACGGACATCTTTGCTCGGAACAGATGTTTATATTAACCATGTGTAAGCGTACACCCTGCGTAAACGGTCACTTTGGCCCGGGAAAATGTCCGCTTACGTGGGGATCTACTGTAATAAAACCACTATTTGCAAATTCCATGTACATCTGTATGCAAAATCAAGTAACCACGAGGATCACCCTATGACTTATTCGTGAAAATATATTGTTATTAAGATTGAACGTTATCTGACACTACGTTTCAAAAGAGGTTTCATTTGATATGACTTGGCAGTTCTTTTAATCAGAGTGATATTCCCAAGATCATAACATTTATTATCCACCTAATACAAAGTGTCCAAAGAAAACACGTAGGGAGTTTGTATGGACATACCCTGCGCATACGGATATGTTGTATGCTCCGATGAGTGGCGCATACAGAAAAGTAATGCGAACGGAAAAATAGTGCATGACTAAAATGAATAGATATTGACATGCCACTTGCCCAGAAAAGGTGGATAGTAAATACAATATAGACTTGTTTCAGATAAAAGCGGTTGTATGCCCCTCGGAGTTGACTCTCCGCAATATCCTCGCATACGTTCGGATATTACTGCGCGTCAACTCCTCGTAGCAGACGACCGTTTGTATCTGAAACCAGTCAATATTGTGTATATATATACATGTATGTGTTATCGATAGCTGCTGAGGATAATCATTCATACCAAACATGCATGTTTCCTGTCTCTTATTGCCCCTAATCATACCATATCATTAACTTAGCAGGCATTATGAATACATCGAATACCAAAATCATGATAATTCCATATGTTATGCGTTTACTCCAATATAACACTTGGATCAGTCATCTATTTGTGCTGGTGATTGTCCCAATGGAGATTCAGCATGACGGGCATCCATCCAGTGGTTCCGCTATGTCATACGAGATGGCGCTGCACACCGCCGTACTCTTATGAGACCCTACGGGCAAAACACGTGATGAAACCTTCAGTGTGAACCATGTTATGATATACCCATTCCTTACAGGACAACTGTTCTTTTTCTTTCCCTTTTTAAAAGCAAATCTTTTATTAATCTTTCCACATATCTTTTTTACTTTGTGGTCTCTTCCCCTTGCTCCTTTTAAAAACATATTTTTGTCTTGGAGCGAGTCTTTAAATCTATCCCATCTAATCATTCTAACTGACTCAGTTCCTAGCATTTGATAGAGTTGCCATCCGTTCGTCTCTTTTTATCTAACATTTCTTGGTATGACGTTTTCTCGCCCGTAAGCGGACAAGTGTCTGTCCAATACACATGTATAGTACCATGTGTTTTGTGAGGACTTTGTATAGTGAACATTAATTGTTCGAACCTTTTCTGGGCGATGAAATTAGGTATACTTGGGGCAAGAATAAGAACGAGGAAATAAATAAGATATTACCGAGAATAAAACATCATATAAGTGACAAGACATGACATGTTCTAATATATAAAACACGGCAATGAGACTCCCAACCGGTTGGTGTTAATCGGTTAGAAATCACAGAGCGCCGGAGTGACGCTGAAGAAGGGAGATCAGGACAACGTTTCTATCCTAACAAGGTCCGTCCCCCATATTCCTCAATAAAAGACGATGTAGAAGGTAGTTTTCGAACATGTGGGACATCATGGACCATTCCAGAAACAGTCAGATAGAACGAAAACACTTAATCTTGTACAGGACATGGTGCCCATTCCCCTCACCTCAAGATTCTATTAAGGTTTCACCGTAGAGAATACGTGGTATCAGAAGAGTCTCAGTGGCGTCACCTAGGGATAATGTGATAAAGCAGTGTACCGCAGCGCGCCGCAATAGAGCAACCTCTCCAACCACAGTTTTCGTCTCCATGACATTGACAGACTGGGCACATGGATTATCTTCAAGAGCGAATTTATCCGTCACAGATTGTATCCCCTTTATATCACCCATCTTAAACACCCTTACATATAAATCTGACCTGTCTTTGTCAATTGAACTGGGACTTGTTTAATAATCTAGGCTTGTACATGTATGAAGATCCTCTTCAGTACGCCAACGAGACTCGGGGATGATGTGGGTGGACTTCATTCAACAATTATGGACGGCCTTTGGTCAGGTAGAATAGTCTTAGCTAAATGAGCTTGTATAATATAATCAAACGACAATCATCGGACGAGGTGTCCATGTGTACTTCCTTTCGCAGGTATAAGTTATTAAACCTACCCCTGGATAGCTGAGATTTTGAACACAATGAACTCTATGATTTTCACGAGAGGGCGCCACTCAGTCATGAGGTAAAGCCTGCCAGTGTTTCTCTAGTTGAAATACGGTATGGGACTGTTAACGAATCGAACAGAGCTGTAACTCACTGTACTGATTGAACACTACCTCATGAAATAAAGACATACACTTTTAGTGTTGAGATATGGACTTGTATTGACCCCTCCTACGTACGGTAGGCCTACACCTCCTCATGGTAACGCAGCTATTTGAGTGTGTTATCCGATAGGCGTTGCCACCTTGCGGGAGAATAAGTAAATCAAGTCAGACAACACTCCATAGGTGAATACTATACAGAGCCCGACGGCAAATATCAACATTTACAATATTACACTAGATTGTATTATACACTCGATGTCAAATTACCTGATGTTGCTGGATAAATGTATGTATGAATATATTATTATGGATTTGGTGGTAGGTGTGTGTGGGGGGGGGGGGGGGGGGGGTATCCATGAAGTACGCACGCGAAATTTCTGAGATATTTGACCCCATCCAAACCCCTCTCCCATCCTGAATACTTATATAGAACGTCCTGACCATGCTGTACAAGTCACAGAACGAGATGCTAATTTACAGTTTGTACGGACCGAGGCATTTATGCCGAGTTCCGTACAAGTTCATTTGGTTCATTTGGTATAACAACCAAGTACAAGTTCATTTGGTATAACAACCAATTTCTTAATAAACATGTATGGCAAGGTGGTCCGTATTTTAGTGTACGGACCAGTGGTCCGTACAGTATTTTTACGTCATATGCCGAAACAGTGCGTATTTACAGTATATACGGCATGGGTATATAGTAAATTAGGGTATAAAAGGGAAAGATGTCAGTTGGGATGGGAGTGGAAAAGTGAAAATATTTTTCATGTGGATTTTTCTGCCTCGGAGAGACCGGGATAACTTGGATAATATGTCCTTGTCGGCCATGGCATGAGGCTGAGGGTCTGCGGAGAGGTTCAAACCACTGTTTTATTAGTGTTATTGAGACTAAATCAATATTTTCTTTGTTTGACGCAAGGTAAAACAAGTACTGGCTATGGAAAAGCAGATTTCCACGGAAAAGTGGAAAACTGACATCTCTTAAAGGAGCTTACGCAAATTGAAAAAAAGAAGTTTAACCCTCACTCCCGACTCGGTACGTACTTTATGGATGACCCAAAACGTTGCTGGGCGACTCAGTTCACCAATGATTTCTGGAGCTATTTCCTTTGAAGTCAGTCTAGTAGAGGAAAGAACGACATGATACCATTCTTAAACACATGTAATCTCCAAAGAGCTTATGGTGTCTAATTTGAAAGTAATTTGACAGGATGTAGGTAGTAATACCTTGCATTTAGTGTTATGTTGAAACCACGTTTGTGTTGGTGCTTTGACATTAATGTAGATATGATGCACTTGTTTAAACTTTAATTCTTAAAAGTGAAAGTTACCATAACATATTGCCCAATCACCACGTGACTATCCATTTGTATACAAACGTGCGACAAACTCAATTTATCAAAGAAATATACTGGCGTTATGATATTGTTCTGATAGTATTGTATGTGGCGAATGAAATAAAGCGTCAAGATATTGTCAATGGGCCAAGGAAAATCAGGTTTAGTTGGTCTTCTCGGTACAGAGACATATGGTGACCCCTAATGATCCAGAATATGTAAATTGTTTTACCACATGACTCAGGCATACAGATACACATGTATGGTTTCTGAGAAACCAACCTTACCATAACCTAGGGTAGGTCATCATTCTTGCATTTATGCCTTATAAGGTAGTTGACCAATGAATAGGCATTTAATATTGTACTTGTATACTGAAATAAAAGAGATTATTTGAGTGAATTTGACATCTTTGTATTTTGCCGTTTATTGTAAAAATTAAGGGAAGGAACCCCTACTTCGTACAGTTATGATACCCTTTGGCATTTTGGATCTATTTGCGTCAGATGACGTGGAGTATATTTGTGGCTATCGCTACCATATATTTCGGTTTTTTGTTATAGGTGTACTATATCAGTCATGTATTCACAAAATGAATCATCTACACTCAATGAGATACATTTTTGTCCACATCACAGAAGGGCGTACATGGCCCAATATTGGGGGAAATTATAGTGTTGGAAATTTTAGTGATTTCCACGAAAAAATGTGGGCATATATTTGGGTTGAGGATATTATACCACTTCACTCTTACAAATATCAGACAAATACCATCAATCACATGACCGTGCGAAGAAGCCTCACTTTCCGGATCCATATTTGGTTTAAGTGGCTTGGAGCAAAGGTGCGAAATTGATGTACAACTGTCATGTCTCTTTGAGATATATCAGAGAGCTCACACCTGGTACAAGCATGTCGCCCGACACCGCCGGGCTGGCGTTTTTATATATGGTCCTGCCCTGTTTGCAGGCGCCCATGGTATAGTGGAGTACTATGTATTCTACAATTTACTACCCTCTGAATAATGGACCTGGGGCATTCCTTAGCTTTTCATATATAATCCAATCCAATGTTCGGTCTTGGGGCCTCCATAGTGAATTCAGGAAAAGATCTAAGTATCAAAGTAAGCCATGCTATAAATTAATCATAATGAAGCAACCAAAAAAGGAAGGAATATAATCATTCTGTTTTTGTCGCTTGACTAAATGACACTTAAAGTAGCACTCTTTGATATTGATGTACAATGTATTTATATTTTTGTTATTCCAACTGCTATACTGCATGCAGTGATACGTTTAAAGGCCCCTGCGATGTAGATATGTGGATAATATGTCGATGATATGCATACTATTTTCTAGTATCACATTTCCCTGTCCGATAGTTAAAGCCAGATTACTCATACAGAATCATCCTCTGGTTAAAGCTATGATAATGTCGCCTCCTTTCTCCTGTGTCATAAAGAACAATTCCGGTACACAAGGTATCCTGTTGGATTTAGTCATACCTTTTAAGGCCCGTTTCCATTGGCCGATTTCCATTCACCGATCTACAGTCAGGAACCACCAACGGACTTTTAGCACCGCTGACCCCAAAATCAGTCAATGGAAACGATCCAGCTCGTGAAGTGACCCATGACTTTTCTGCTTAGATTATGCAATATGGCACCACCTACTACTGAGTGAAAGCTTGGCCACTGAGAGAAATCAACTACCCTTCTATACCTACGCATAGTCAGTGACACAACAGACAGACTTTCTTTCCACGCCCGTTTCGTCAGCCAATGGAAACAGGCCTTTAATGTTAGCGCTCTAGACAGTCTTTCAAAAGCGACACTGCGCAGCTCGGAAGGGTCTATAGTTACGGGATGGGGCCGTGTTCTGACCACGTGGTGCCGCACACTGCCCCACGATCCGCGGTCAACCCAAAGCTGTTCCCGTGTCTCAGCATAACTCACCGCGGTCAGTCCGTGGTCAGTCCCAACCTGTGGTCACTGATCTATAGTTCCCCCAGGTCACAGGTCGCCCCGTCCTCCTGGGTTTCCGAAGCCAGGTGCGAACGGCCGCCAGGTGCGCTGACACTCCTCCAGTAGGCTGCGGGAAAGGTTGGTGGGAGGGGGGCGGCGGTGGTATCGTGGGTATCGAGGTGGGACGTGGGAGGGATCTTAACAAATGACCAAAGAAGGTATGGTCAGCGCAACAGCCCGTCGAGCAATACCATGTCTGGGCATAGTTTAGTGGTGTCGGTCAGTAAAGACCTACAAATCAAGCCATATGCTATCCCCCCTCCTCCTGACCATCCTCCAGTCCCCCCCCCCCTCCTTCCCAGGCCCTCTATATGTAGCCTGGCTCCTCCATGGATCCTCCACTTCACCTCCAGTGACTTTAAACACATCTCCTCCAGGTATCTAGCTATAGGATCTGCCTGGATACTTCACACTGGGAATACTCAGAGACTGCAGCATTGTACTCAGACTACAATACCTCCTATAGCTGTGGAAATCGTCCAGGATCCCACAAAGCTAGATCCACACACAGTAAGCGTTAAATCGATCGGTATTCCAAACCAAACTGTGGAATTCTACACGACAAAGAAAATGGCTGCTGAGGATATCGCCGCTCTGGTCATCGACAATGGTTCCGGTATGTGTAAAGCTGGCTTCGCCGGCGACGACGCCCCCCGCGCCGTGTTCCCTTCCGTGGTCGGCCGTCCCCGCCATCAAGGCGTGATGGTGGGCATGGGTCAGAAGGACTCCTACGTGGGTGATGAGGCCCAATCCAAGCGTGGTATCCTCACCCTGAAGTACCCCATCGAGCACGGGATCGTCACCAACTGGGATGATATGGAGAAAGTCTGGCATCATACATTCTACAATGAGCTCCGAGTAGCTCCAGAGGAACATCCCGTCTTGCTCACTGAAGCGCCGCTCAATCCTAAAGCCAACCGCGAGAAGATGACACAGATTATGTTTGAGACTTTCAACTGCCCTGCCATGTATGTAGCCATCCAGGCCGTCCTATCCTTGTATGCCTCAGGTAGGACCACAGGAATAGTCCTGGATTCCGGGGATGGCGTCACCCATACTGTCCCCATCTATGAGGGGTATGCTCTCCCGCATGCCATCGCCCGACTTGATCTAGCTGGGCGTGACCTCACTGACTACCTCATGAAGATCCTCACTGAGCGCGGGTATTCCTTCACCACCACTGCTGAGCGTGAGATTGTCCGGGACATCAAGGAGAAGCTCTGCTACGTCGCCCTGGACTTCGAGCAGGAGATGGCCACAGCGGCCGCCTCATCATCCTTGGAGAAGAGCTATGAGCTGCCAGACGGACAAGTCATCACCATAGGAAACGAGCGGTTCCGATGTGCAGAGGCACTCTTCCAGCCATCCTTCCTAGGCATGGAATCACCAGGGATCCATGAGACCAATTACAACTCCATCATGAAATGTGACGTGGACATTCGTAAGGATCTCTACGCGAATACTGTGCTTTCTGGTGGCACCACCATGTATCCCGGTATCGCTGACCGCATGCAGAAGGAGATTACCGCGCTCGCTCCAGCCACCATGAAGATTAAGATTATCGCTCCTCCAGAGCGCAAGTATTCCGTCTGGATCGGAGGGTCCATCCTCGCCTCGCTCTCCACCTTCCAGCAGATGTGGATCTCCAAGCAGGAGTATGATGAGTCTGGTCCATCAATCGTACATCGCAAATGCTTCTAGGTTTATCATAACATTGCCATTGTTATCTCGAGTAGGCGTACTTTCATCATTAGGCAACTGTTTTAAAATCTATGTTTTGTATTTGAGACAAACTGTTCTGGCTACCATTAATATGGCTCATTTGGGAATGACTGGAAATCAATCTAGGAATAATTAGATTATATGTGAATCAAAGAATTCAAGCAAATATAAGCTGAATCTACTGCTATATATTATAATCACAACCAATTATTGTGCGAATGTTAGAGGCAATCTTTGCTAAACGGGACGAAAACTTACTAAATGTATATCAAGACAGGTATATATATATATGAATGGGTAATGTCAACTGCTTTGTACAGCCTGGCGTTTATTGGTGGTACCTAGCACATATATATGTTTGAACCGGTGTCTCTGTCTCTCTCCATTCCCTACTCTATTCTATGTGCTCTTATTAAAAAAAAGACATGACCTTGTATCCCCATTGTTCTTTTATATTCACCTGGGACTTTAAACCTCCTTCCCCTCACAGCAGTCACTATGCAAAGTCTCTGTGCTTTATCTGTGATACTAGATCAAGGACATGTGCAAGCATGTCAAGATCTTAGGTAACCCGCGTCAAATAGTGTGTATAGGTTAGATATTATTATCAGTTATTCCGCAAGATGGCCAAATGATTGTATAGTTGCATGAATAAAACTATACTCATAAAGGATATAATAACGTAGCAATGCTCGATGTGACACATCATTAGTGACTGTAGTGATGTTGGCATATATATGTGAAATATAGTTTTAGAATATAATACCCTGTGGGAAAAAGAATTGTGATTGTTATGGGTCAGTTGAAATAAAATAGCTCAATATTTGTAAAGATTGTTTGCTGTGTTATTTGATCCTAAAATAGTGTTCTTCTTATTCAATTTCTTGTCTTTGTTCTCGTTATTGCTTCTTAGAAAATGGGAAATAAACAACATTAAACGATACACATTGTGAAAAACTGATATTTTGCATAACGTCAATGTTATGACGGAGGATACAGCTACTTCGTAAATACGTCTATCTATACTGATACATAGCCGAAGCAGTGAGACTTTTTTATAACGGAAGATAATTGACCATCTGTTGTTTTCTGGGAAAGACAGCTTCCCGGTCAAGCTTCACAGGTTAAATAGGTCACAGAAGAATTCTCCCAATAAAATAGTTCCGAAAATAAATGAACAGTGAAATTCCATGCAACATAAAGACCTGTTCATGAGCACATATAAACGGTATAAGCAACAGAACCAATGATCCACGTATATTCTGCTAAAATGCTTTCATGATGGGTCAGCGGAGGTAATGAATTCCCTTCCACTAAAATGATACTGGCAATAAACTACTTCTTCCATTTACACATATATTCCTCGCCCAAATACTAATTCTGATAAAAAGGACCTCGTAAGCTCATCGATATAAATCAGGAAATATCTAATAATAATTTTCGCTACTCATGCACGGTTTGATTTAAATGGACAAGACCACATTAATTTTGCTATTCTATTGAAACTGATTACCTTTTGGTTGTGGTTGTGGCGTGTATAGTTGGTATTACTAATATACATACAAATAAGATCAACTACCATCAATTACTACCAATACAAGTTGATAAAAGATATTTAAAGGCCATGTAACAGTAAAAAGCAGCGAGCAGCGAACTATTAAAATTTACAATAGCGGTTATGTTCAGGAAAGCTGGGGTTCATGACAAAGTTCGAGAAACGGATGTAGGGTCAGTATAGGCCCATTTCCATTGGTCGATTTCTCGCCACAGATCTACAGTCAGGAACCAGACAGACTTTTGGCACTGCTGACTCAAAATCAGTCAGTGGAAACGACCAGGCTCTTGAAATGACCCACCACTTTTTCTGCTTAGATTATGCAATGTGGCACTACCGACGGATGTATTTCAGTTATTTATGGGAGCCATCCATAAAGTACTAACGCACAATGTTCGGAAAAATCGACTCCACCCCCACCCCCCTGTTACACAGCATACGCTTCTCATGAGCCCCCTTACTGCGTATGTACATTTTCTCAACCCCTCCCAACCCTTGACTATTTTTATTCTGAGATTTTGTTATAAGATAGAAGTGTCTATTCTTAATTGGGATCTATATAGTATAAGTATATATGTCTCCATATGTTTTTTTCACCTTATGTATACAAACATATCATAATTGAAAAAAAAATCATTAATATAATTGATATGTCTGGCAAAATTATACATAAAGTTTTCCATGGATGGTGATTTCCTAAGCTGTATTTGACAGGAGAGGTAGAGAAAATAATTTCCTCCAACAAAATGCATTAGAATAGAATTTAATATCCCTTAGTATTAAAATCTTACTGTTTAAAGGGAGGAAAATCCCAGGAACAAATCTCAAGGTGTGTATAGTTATGCCCAGGGATATTCCACCCACCTCCTGCTGGGGAGGCCAGATTTTGTCGCCGACTTTTGCCATCCCACCTGCTGTGTGGCTACACCCAATTGCGATATTTTCGGTGAAAAATCTGAAGCACATCTCAAGGAAAAATTCGCTTTGGCCGGAGATTTTTTCCTTGATGTATTGTACCACTTCCTCCACCCCCCCTCCCCCCTCCCCCCTCCATACACACACCATGGGTTCTGGTGAATGTGTGTATCGGAGGGTGTGGGTGTTGTTGTAAGCGGGTGTTGATAGTGGCGGGTGTTGGTGAGGGATTGGTGTGGATGTTGGTTGCTACGGATATGGGTGTTTGTATTGGTGTCCCGGGTGTAGGATGTTGGTGTGGATGTGTGTGGATGAGCATGGGTGTAGGTGTTGGTTGGTGTGAATGTGAGCATTGGTGAGTGTGGGTGTGTTGTACAGGTGTTGATAATGGTGGGTGCTGGTGAGGGGTGTTGAAGTGGATAAGTATCACTGTGGGTCTTTGGTAGTGTGGGTGTTGGTTGGTGTGGATATAGGTGTTGATGGGGTGAGTGTTGTAGATAGGTGATATTGGTGGGAGCTGGTGTGGGGTGTTGGTGTGGATGGGTGTGAGTGTGGGTGTTAGTTGGCGTGGGTTTTGGTTGGTACGAACATGCGTGTTAATATTGATGTGTTAGGTGTTGCTGCATTGGTATGAATATAGGTGTTGGTGGATATTGGTGATGTATAAAGTAGGTGTTGATGTCGGTAGATGTTGGCGTGCTGGGTGTGCGGTGTTGGTGTGGAGGTGTAGATGGGTGTAAGTGCTGATGCTGGTTGATGTGGATGTAGGTGTTGTTGTGGGTAGGGGTCGTCATTGGTGGGTATTGTTACCGTTGTGTGGTGGGTATTTGTGTAAATGGGTGTGAGTGTGGGTGCTGATATTGGTTGGTGTGGCTGTTGTTCTTGGTAGGGGTTGATATCGGTGGATATTGATATTGGTGAGTGTGGCTGTTGTTGGTAGATGTTGATATCGGTGGGTGTTAATATTGGTGGGTGTAGGTGTTGATATGGTGGGTCTGGGTGTGGGTGTTGTGGGTACATCCATAAATTTTGCTTTAGATACAGTTTGAGGGGAAACTGTCCAAACACAGCCACGAACCTGCCTATCCAGCATACCTCCTGACCTACCTTCCATCCAGTTTGCACGCCTAACAACCTATCTATCGAACCAAGCTGCCCTCCCACCAACCTACTCATCTATCAACCCTCCTTACATATATCGACCTACCTATCCACCAAACTGCCTACCCACTGACCTGCTCACCTATCAACCTGTTCACTCACCAACCATTTCATCCACCAACCATTTCATCCACCACACTCCTGATTATTCCTATCAACCTACAGACATGCCCACTATCCAATATGCCCATTCAGAAACCTACTTAGCCACCTGCCACCACAGCAACCTACCCATCTAGTAGGCTGCCTACCAAGAAACACTGCTCATGCAATTTTTGTTCTCAGAAGTTTGCGTATGCATGCGTATGGAACATCAAGCCCTAAAGCCCCCCTCCCTTCCCCCCTTGTACGCTCTCATATGCATCTGGTCTAACCCCACCACCCACCACCCCTTGCTGAATACGTACTTTATGGATGGCCCCATGTTGGAAGGTCAAAGTAATCATTGGTTATATGCCCAACACAGAGAGTCTTCTATAAACTGTGAAAACTGAGTGAAAGTTTGGTCACTGAGTGAGAAATACTACCTCACTGATTTTTCTATACTGATGCACAGTTGGTGGCACCATCGACACACTTTCTGGGTAACTCAAAAATCCCCGTCGTTTTCGTCGGCCAATGGAAACGGCTTTATGAAGCCATCTTCCTTTAGGCCTTTTTCCATTCACCGACAAACACGGTATAGATTTTCTGTGTTCTCCTGACAGTATATCAGTAATGGCCAATGGAAATAAGCTATTAGGAGAACACAAAAAATCAAGACAGTGTTTGTCGACCAATGGAAACGGGCCTATTGGCTGACTATTCGCCACCGATCTGCAGTCGGGAACCACAAACACCAGCTCGGTGAATGGAAATAGACATGCAGAGAAATGTTCACCAATTTGGCCAGGGCTTGCATCAATTTATCACATTAGGAGTTTCATTTTGGACCAAAGTCGTATAGTCAGATAACCTATGTAAATTGTAATTGTTGTGCCTGTAGTCCCAACTGCGGGCTAGTATTACATGACCTTTTCAACTTTTATATTGACAGGAGGCTAGATTGGGGTCTCGGAATTGCCTATTTGCGTCTGGCCCATTGGCTCGAAATGCATCAGCTAACTGGTGATCAGTGATGGATCTACGTCCATGAGTGGGGTTGAAGTGTTGCAGCTCAGCATATATCGCACCGAAATTCTTCTGATCTCGTCTTCATCAACAGGACAATAAATGGGTTCTAGACAAGCGGAAAACGATAAAGATTGATTACTCATCAGACGTTCATTTCTTCCAATCTAGTAGAAAAAATATGGAAGCTTGCTGGAATATTGAGCGTTATAGGCATGACGCCAGGTGACAAAATCAAGAACTATTCAGTTATTTAAGGAGACGGTTGTGGATAGTGTCATTTTCTTCCATCCACATACGGATAGTTAATCCTTTATTTAAACTTATGAGGGGTTCTCCACGTACTGGGGGGGGGGGGGGGGAGCAATCCTCGTAGGTCGTCAAGGAAGAGGCGTACTTGGTTGTATCTGCTGCTAAAACAGTCCCACTACCTCCCAGGTCCAGCAGTAGCCCCATGCAGCTGAGTAGAGGAGGTGTTTGACTTCCACATGAGGACAAGGGTGGTGAAATTCACTCAGCTTGATCAAACAGTGTAAATCTACCCTATTTGGTTTGATCGATAATCTTGACCAGTCCATCCTCATGAGAGACACGTTGATTGCTCTGAGGGGACCCTCTATTCTACAATTCCCCAGGTGAAAATAAAAACAGGCATCTAAAACTGCGGACAAGCTGTGGTATTCCCCCATCTCATGCCTTTGATATTCTTCTCGTGTAAATGACCAGGGCCATCTCCTGCAAAGATAAGATGCCTCAGATCTGCACACAAGATATATATAATTGACTCAAGGGTCTATGTGTACTTCTTCAATGTAGGGTGGTGCCAACGAGTGTAAGGAAATAAACCATTTAAACTGATATTTCTGATATGGGAAATTGTTTGCCAACATCCCAAAATGATTGACACTTACGTACTACTTTTACTTTAGCTTGAAATTTTAACAAAATGTAAATTTCCAACAAAATGTAAAATCGGAAATGAGAAAACCATATTCCTATATATTACAGTAATGATCACTTTGGGCGTCGACGTAAATCAAACCTGATATAGGACAATCATCCCTCCTGTCAAATGTTCTATTATTCCCGATGACAGCATCAGTGTCGACAACTTTCGAGTCAGATTTTTAGCAAAAAATCCTTTCATCCCCTGAATATTTCTGGGAGTTTCCGGGCTGCAGCAGGGGCCGCACGTGGGCCAGGCCCGTGTAATGACCAGCTTAAAAACCCCTGCACGCGACCAGCTTGCCGCTCTGATAACCCAGGTCTGACATGTGTTGTATGTGAACAATCCACCTCTTGTTACCTGTTGGGAGCCGCATAAAGGTGGTGGGGCACGCCTTGAATACCAACCCCACCTGATGCGCACCCCACACCCTTTTACCCCTCCTAACACCGACCAATCAGTGGCCAGGGCTCATGGGAGCTTCTACCATGGAAAAGCTCGGTGCCAACACATGTTCGCAGCACTTAATCATTCCTTCCCATACTGCAGCTCCACAATTCCATAATGTTCCTCATGCATTGTGACAGCATGTTTTTATCACACTGGTAACAGAGCGTAATGATTGAAGCTTTGATTCCTTGTTCTCTGTGTGTATGTGGGTGTGATACCATACACAATGCTACCACACACTTATATACGAAATACAAAAAAAGAGGTGAAAGGAAAAGTATTGTTATACAGACAAAGAGGGTTGAATAGTTCAGATTTTGAGTCGTACTTAAGTACAATATGCCTTTGTCTTGGATGAGGTGGGAACAATTCTAGTCATTATTTAATGCATACATCTGCACAATCTAAATTCACATGTACCATATCGTTAAGCTCTATAGGATATGATGTTATGAATAATTCGGTGCAGTTTGTGCAACAACCTTGATCACATTGTCATCTCTAATATCGTTACGTCTCTTCTGCTAATTTTCGTCAGTTTTCTTCCCTTTTCTTTATCCTGCTTCCCGCATTCCATTCTCTCTCTCTCTCTCTCTCTCTCTCTCTCTCTTTCTCTCTCTCTCTCTCTCTCTCTCTCTCTCTCTCTCTCTCTCTCTTTTCTCCCGTATCCTTATCGCTATACCGTTCCTCTATTGACTTACCCTTACACCCCTACCATATCCTCTTACACTTCAAGCTTTTCATAAACACTATCCTTTAACATTCAATGTGTTATTTGCCACTGTAGAAGTCGTTCGTGCCCCAGCCAGATACAATAACGATGATAATACTATGAATAATAATAATGATCATGGTGCTTAAGATCTCTGACCCATGACCCTATCAACCCCGTCCTGTTTCTAACTATGTACACTACTACAATATATAATTCAATGATCATCTTTGATCTCCCGGGTTACTTTGGACTGTGCTGGCAGAGCGGCTTACTTTTGGTAATTGAAGCTTTTCCTGATGTCAGGTGTGAATAGGGTTTATCTTATTCTCCCAGTTCTCTGCTGACCACCTGACACCGGCAGCTCCCACACAGGTGTAATATTAGGCCGTATTACCCGGGCAGTGAGTACATTACCTAATACTGACTTGCACTGGTAAAGGATTTCGTGACTGGTGAAATATGGTCCTGTCGTGGTGTGACAAGTACCAAGGTCATCTACTTTAGGTATATACAGTGGTCACGAGAATGGATTACACTGGCGGCCGCAACAGTCGAAATTTCATATAATAATGAAATAAGGGAGGGATCCTGATTGCTACTATCTTTATGATATCTTGATAATAACTAAATTGAGAAACTTTATCCGTATATTTCAAATTTTATACAGTTGCCTAAACAGTCCTGAATAGCCTATCTGCATCTGGTCCAGTGGCTTGAAATGCACCAGTTACCTGGTGAATGGATCTACTTTCATGAGTAGGGTTAAAATGTTGCCGCTGAGCATATATATATCGCTCCAAAATTCTTCTGACCCCTTTTTCATCAACAGGTCAATAAATGGGGACAATCTATAGCTGATTTTAACTTCAAATGACTTTCCCAAAACTAAAAGGACATTCCTCAGGCACATACATTACGTGAAGTAAGAGCTGTGCCATGGAGGAAGACGTTAGATAGTGATCTGATAAAATTTCTGATTCAGTATTAACAAACGTTGTTTTTTTTGGAGGGAGGGGGGGGGTTATCATGCAAAAAGAAGTGGTACATACATGACCTCTGCATTGCAGTTCTTATTGTCCTCTCGCGACCATTGACACTTTCCCAACTGATGCAGCTGCTATCAGGTCAGCCATAATAGTTATATGTACAAGATGTCGAGGATAAACAAGGAAAGTCTAAGATCTTGATTTGAGATTTGAGTTAATGGTTTGCAACGTTTCGTCTACATTCAGTAGACTTCTTCAGGCAGTTCGAAATAATCATATTGAGAAACCTTATCCGTGTATTTCAAATTTGATACAGTATCCTAAACATGAATGGATATATCCCTTAAATTATTTCAAAACATATAGCGCATATTTTGTAGCCTTCTCCATTCCATACATATCGACGGCAATAACCGAAAAATCTAGGACCCTCGAAAGATAATGTCACCTTCGTAAAGAATATACATGAGGCGAGGCGAAGAAATTAAGTGATGCCTTTGATATGCTCTTTTGACTTAATTGTGATGTTATAGGACAAATAGTCATTGTGACAAGAACTTACACAAACATGTTTACAGGCAAAATACGAAATGAATGAAGACGACGACAAATAAGAAATGCATTATGGAAAATATAAGAGTTAAATATACAAATATAGCCTAAAGCGGGTCACTTTATCAGAAGGTACATGTGTTGCAGTTCAGATGGGGGAAATTATAAAAATGACAACTAGATAATTGGCACACTCTGAAAAATGAAAATGCAATGACCTGTAGATATCTATAGTATTTGAACCATACTAGCCAAAGCAGTTAATGTATGGGCGGTTCTGATTGGACGAGAGTCTGAATCTAATAAGTAGTAGTCAGATATACTGAGTTAACTCCCCACATATTATAATCGGTCACTGACATGTCATAAACTCAAAGGGATCTATGGGAAATGTCTTGGTTCAAAAGTATAACTCAAGATAGAAAATAACATTCCCAGAAACATTCGTGTTTGGACTATATATGGAAACATCGGAATGTACAATGTATTTGTATATTAGGGCAGACTTAACTTGTATCTTGCAGGCCAAATAAATATGATGCTATGTATATGTTCTCTAATGCATGATGGCTCTGAATGGTAAAACATACATGTGTTTACCTCTTGCGGCTATTCGTAAGTGTTATGGGCAGGATACGGACTGGCTCACCAAATTAGAAGGGGGTGAAGGTGGACCGTATAACAATAAAGTTGAATATTGTCTCAATAAATGCATATAATAGTTATTTATTTAACTTACCTTTAATGGAATAGGCGATCGTTAGATAGATCACTAAAGCGCACTGTTCTTTGAAATCTGAAATGTCACATAAGGATTTCTGTAATTCTTTTCATTAGTTAGCTTGTTATCGCTTTAATTACTGGATGTATCATTATTGTATTATTGAGATGAATAACCAAATCAACATTCATGTGGTGTGTTTATATAGACTAGACAAAAGAGAGAGAGAGGTTGCTGGGTTTATGTATATTTAGCTTATCAACCGCGTTATTCAGCTATCCATGACACTTAACTATATTGTAGCCGAACTTTCATGGGTACAGAGAAGTGATGTCTTCCAAAAAGAAGCTCATACAGGATAGAGTGGTTATTAGGTACTACCCTCGCTGCAATCACAGGTGCATTACTGTCCGGTATGTCAGTCTTTGTAACAGAAGCTTCGCGTTCACTCCCACCTTGAGACCATTACGTGGTGGTCAAGCGGTAAGTAACAACCCCCCATAAGCCACCACAATCAAAGCCTCTTCAGGCGTGAGACAAACCCACGGTGGCGCAAAATCACCCCCAAACAAACTGCCTACCTACGACCACCATCAGTGCCACCTTGTGGCGAGTCGGGGAACTATTTACCCGACGTAACGTCACAATGACGGCGGCGGATACGGCACCTATGACGTTACATCACGACTGCTCCGAGAGGGTAAAGATAGTTACCCCTTAGTCCTTCGAGAGTGGGATGGGCAGGGGTTTCCCACGGTAGACTGGTGATTGGCCCCTCTGCTGAACGGAGATAGGTAAATGGGGAAAGGGTGATGCAAGCTCAAGGAATGGGGGTTAGATCATCCAGTGTCATTGAGATCCACCCGGGATTGTACAGACAGGTAACATACCCTATAGATACCCCCGACCTATCTCAATCAGACAACACTGGTAGCACAGGGGCTAATCCAAGGGATATTCACACGACCAGCTCAGGTGTAAATGACACTACTTAGGGCCGGGATCAAACCCCCACAGGGATCCGACAGGTGCGGGAACAGAGACAACCTGGAGGGTTCTTTATAGTGAAAGCCCGCGCTTTCCCCACGGAAATAGAGGTTGTGGATTTATGGGAGGTGGTGAAGAAATGCTGAGCTTTTAAGTGGACACTCGGGTTGTGTAAAGTTTCTACTCTATCTAACAAAGTGTGTTCTCTTATATCACCTCTTACACGTATTATTACTGTCACCAAAGGTGGAGATGCTTTCATCGAGAATATATACATAGTCCTACAGAACTTGTCCATCTTATAACTTTCTTGGCAGTACTGATGGTAGTTCAAGCTGCAACAAAAGAACATTATGAAAAATCGAATTTCTTAGCTGAAGGTAATGTGAACTGCGGAGAGGCCCGGTTTAAATTCAATTTGTACATTATTAGGTCCATTGTTTGAGCAGAGTTTTTATGTTCCAATGCTTTACATGTTATCATCTTTTTGTAAAGTTGAGTTACTTGAACACTTACTTATAAAAATGAAGGGAATTTTGTGAATGCCTATGGCATGTCGCTGTATTTATTCAACCCCAGAATATCACAAAACGTTATATAATGCATACTAGTCCAACATGATGGAAGGCTTCGGAATGCATCTTTTTGTCATATTTTTTCCATCTATGAATCACTTGGCATCTTGGATGATATTTTTTCCGTGTCAACGGCCATTGTCCTATCATGGTCAGATGGATTTTCACTCTGCATGAATTTCTCCCTCATCTCTATGTATAACGGATATATGCTGGTTATTGCCTGAGACCTTACAAAATACCTCATATCATCTGCTATGTACATCTCTGTAGAGGCATGTAATTTGATGTACATAAATGACATATTTTCTTTCGTCTTTTTTTTCCACTGATGAAACCTTTGGTACACATATATAACAGATATGTGACATAGTTTAGAAATATATTTCTCTTTGGATCTGGCTGAGAAGTTTCCTTTTATAACTGTGATGTCCATATATCATAAAACAGACAGCTTTCCAAGTAGAATGTAACCTTTTCATATGATCCTTTAAAAATCATAAACAGTTAACGAGAAGAAACCTCTCAGGTTTTTACTGAACCTCTATTCTCCTAGGCGATACCTTCCTATTTCCCTAATTTGTAGGAATTATTAAGGAAGCAATTTTAGGAATGATCCGTTTATATTGAAACCACTATGCTCCACTCCACTCGTATACACAACCACCATTAGCCTTCTCGATCCCATTTATTCCGGGTGATTTCCGTGAGGTTTGAGCATATAGTCAAAACAAAAGCTGGAAACATATATCATAGCCTTCAGTCCCTGGTCCGAGACAACTGAGCAACATCTAGATGATATTAGTATAAGCACCATATGTTTCCCTTCATTACATTATCACAATTAAAACCTTGAGACATCTTCATGCTGAGAACTTAAGACACATATATGATACGTTTCGTACCTTCTAGGAAGTACTAGCTGCAACGTTCTATTTTTAGTTTAAACACGTGGCTACTTCGGGGTTCTAAACTGGCATTCTAGAATATGGGACGGTATATGAAAACTATAGACTCAGATAGTGGCTAATATTGGCTTTGACCCTCGTGACCATTGTCCATCGTCAGGGGTCCATGATGGGTCGGGTTGTGTCTAGGGCTGCAGCCACTGCCATATGTCACCCCATCTAAGTCAATGTTTGTGCCAGAGGCGAGTGAGAGAGGTTCTTAGCTTTCAACCACAGTCTGGGCCCAGAGGGTAGACCCACCCGAGAGCAACCCTCTCGCGCCCACCCCAACTCCTTTTCAATCTGTACAGGCACTGTGGCGTACATCACCACTTTCTTTGTTTCGATCCCACATGGAAAATCTTATTCAGATATTGAGGCACTTATCATAGCAGGTGCATGTACATTTGTTTTCATTCTGAATGAATGACTTCACGCATATCATCTGCATATACATACATACACTTATACATATACATATACATGTATATATTATATAAATATATATGTATATCAATATCCATGTATGTGTATTTATGTTCAAACATGTTTTATGCACACATACGTATGTGGCTATGAAGGGCTATACATGTACGTTTCTAATACATGTGTACACTTATATAAGATATGTTAGGTTTATAAATACATCTCTACGTATGTTGTGAGGTGATTTCGAAAGTTGTTCCAATCATGGTTCACCGTCTGATTTTGTAATCATACAATGAGTAAAGGCCAAAACTGTATATGGATGCTTTTGATTACCCAATATTGTTTCCTTATTTTCCACGAGCAAATTCAGGTTCGGAGAATACAAAAATGATATCTCTTTCAACAGTTCATCTAAATATTTATGTTTTATCATCAAGACTAGTAAGCTTCCTCGTTAGATCATACTTATCCATGTTATGGTTATTTACAATGGTTTAGTCACTCGTGTATATATTCATCTACATAAAGACACGTACGCACATATACATGCACTCATACAGAAAGGATAATGAGTAATTCATCATTTTTCCTTGATTATGCATATGATTGTATAATGCTCATACATAATATAGATGTATTTTAATGATAATTATATAATGTTATATCCATTAATGTATCATGAACATATAATAACATCTTTAGTGCATACTTTATTACATGTAGATACATATATCCGTACATGCACCAATGTATACATAAACGCATGCCTGCGCCATGCCCATGTACATATACGATAGACGTGTTTTACTCATACTTATATAATGTTATATGCATTAATGTATTATAAAATCATAATAACATTCTAATTACTTGTACATTTATACATAAATGAATAAATGCCTACATAAATGCATGGCTCCAATATGTGCCCTCTAGAACTGTAGTCATAAAACTAAGAAAAACGGCTGATCTCTGAGGACACTGAAAGACCAAGACGGGTTTCTTTGTTGGTGGGCGCTCCTTTTGGTGTTTGTCTTTAAATACAAAGAAAGATTCTCGAGTTTCACTTCGAGGCTCTCGCGAACGCGGCACGTGCACGGAACTCGACAGGTGCGATGGGTGCGACATCTGGCGGCTACGCACGACCCATGACCGTGATGGGGTGGGGGGAGGGGGTGCAACTACCTGTAGAACGTGTGTGGGAAAATTTCAACATCATCCGTTTACCCCTCACTGGCACCCACCCCTACACTTCCATCTCTATCCCCATCCGCATCCCACCACCCCTCCTTATCATCTCCCCTCCCTCCCCCCACAACCCCACCCCCCACCTACGACCTTTACCCGAGCCCTCTGCATATATGCGTGCATCGAAATCCACCCCGTTCTTTCTCACATTGTACTGCTCATCCAGGTTCACCCCTCTTTGTGAAATTTCTGCACCCCGTCCCAACACGAAACGGCCAATCTCTCTATACCCCCTATGTCACATACAAACCCCCACCTTACACACCCTCTCACCATTCTCCCCCCCCCCCCCCCCTGGCAGTGTGACTCGTAGAAGGCAGGTGGTAAGGGGATGGGTGAGGCAGAGCGTGTGGCTGTTGCAGCATTATGACATGTGTAGCAATGGCCAGGGGGGATTCCCCACACATGTGTGACATGCTATTAACGATCGTGTCATTAATTACGTGAAGTCGATTATACTGCTGATGCATGTAAATACAGAAAATAATGAGTGTGTGTACATAAAGTGTGATTGTCATATACCGTATATAGCCTTCGATCAAAAATATCGCTAATGCTTACCCATACTTTTTAACCCCACTCCAGCCTCAAACAAAGCTCACAAGGCAGAAATCATTATTATCTGGCTGTGCGTATTATATCTATCGCAGAACAAAGAATTCGGGGTTGGAATTCGATTAGAAGTGTCTTACCTAGCACAAAGTATTAGACCTCTATTCAAGGGAAGTTATTAGATCAATGACTCTCTACATCTGCTTCTATTAATTTTCGCCTTCCTCTGCTTCTCCCCCACGTTGTTGCTGACTATCAAAATGTCTTTGTGCACCTTGTGGATCTGTATTGCACGTCTTTACAGAAAAGTAAAAAGAAAAACACCTCTCGCACTTTAGACTAAGCATGAGACATCTAATTGATTGGGGTCTCTTTCACCTCCCTCCCCTACACACAGACACACCTATTTCTTCCTCTTTGTGCTGGACTTCAGTGACGATCCAGCTGTCTTGGTGCTCTTTGTGTGGATGCACATGCGGATCTCTGTGCATGGGGAGGGTGGAGAGTGAGAGCATTGAGATGGGGGTGCCTAAATGAGAGTGGGGGTAGGGGTTGTAGTTGTGAGTAGCGGTGCGTGTCATTGTATCATGCCAAGATACTCACGATGCACACGTGGCTGGCACAGGTCTATGACAGGTTCACAGCAGACTGCAGCAGACCACCCGATGGCGGACAACAGACCGCCCTCCTCTGCTAGCCGGCTCCACCCTGCTGGTTCCAATGATTAATGTTAAGTGAGCCAAAAAGAGTTAATAGCGGCCAGTTAAGCAGCCAGCCTTCTGCCTTTGTCTATGTTTACACAACAGATGGGGACGCCTGCCTGACATCAATGGCTACTATTTCATATTTTCATTATTTCTTCAGCGTAGTTAACCGGATATAGATACATAGATACATAGATACATACACACATACACACACACACACACACACACACACACACACACACACACACACCTACACACACACACACACACACACACACACACACACACACACATATACACACTCATATACATACATACATACATACATACATACATACATACACGCAATCGATAAATGCAATTGATTACACCTTTTTTTCTTTAGATGGAACAGCATTATTCTGAATATATGATAGTCGAGTGCCGATTATAATTAGCGAAAATGAGTGCGTCTGCCATACATATTGAAATAGAGGTATTGACAATTGAGATGTGTCAATTCGTGTTTCATGTTTGTTACCATTCTGTATTGTAAGCTATCTAGGAGGGAAACGTATTGGTAATCTCTTTTGGTTTGACTCACTTAATCATACTTCATTTTGATTAGATGATATAGCATGCACACAGTCACAAGCGATAGCGTATGTCACACATATCAATATAAACATATGGATAATAGGCCCAATTAGATGTAAGCCTGTATCAAAGACATCTAGGTTGGAATGGTATATTTTGGTATCTGAAAATTCACATTCATTTTGTCTGGGGATATGCAATAATGATGGGCATGTTTTACTACTCCAATACATCTTTTCGACTGTATATATATTATCAAGAGGCGTCAAAACGTTTGAGTTTGAGTTGACTTGGGTCACACATCTTGTTGGCTCTACAAAATGAGTGATATAAATTTTTGAATATTAGAAAGTAGTGAAATAAACAACCCTTTATGTCACACCTGTGACATAAATAAATCCCATGTTAAGCCTTTGGCGTTTGTTCATTAGGGGTAGGATAAATATCCTTATTTCTATGAAGCCTGTGACTGTACTTTTTCTCAGATTTTGTTATTGGCTTTGTAAAAACCATACATCACACATGGTAATAGAAGTTACAGTTACGATTGACCATGGGGGTTCTCAGCGCTTGGGCTAGCTCTAAAGGGTTTTACCCCCCGCAATCTGCTTGTGGTGTCCCTCCGGGGCGTGCGACCAGTACGCATGCGCACACGGCTTGACCTTTCCCACCACCATGTTGAGGGCGGCCCCTAGACGCCCTCACTGGTCACTCACCCCAGCGGTCAGTCCTGACCCCCAGGAGTGGACCAGTGACCAGCCTGCGACAGTGACACCTGAGAATTGTAGAGGGGCCCACCGTCACCCCTGACCCCTCACGATAGGGGTGACTTTGTCAAAATTCATCTCTATCAAAACAACATGCATGGTAAAATATTGAACCCGCCTTCTCTGTGTATAGAGCAGAGGAGTGGTTCCTAAACTCAGTCGATACAGTTCTTCAGGGTAGTAGGATTTCAATTATTTTCACTCTTCATTTGAAACTGAGGAATGCTAAATATCATCCTACTGTTATCTATCATAGTTCTTTAATTTGTTACCATGCTAATTACATGCAGTCGTTCAGAACAGGCTTGCACAGTTAGTCTAGCTTCACCGAAGATTAATAATACCTGTCTAGGTACGAGCCTTAGAATTCATCGTTCGGTGTGTTGAACAATACGGAGGCTAAATAAAATGGATGCAACGACAGAAACCTTGCCCTGCAAAGTTCTTATAGTGAAATCTCATAATTAAGCATAGGGAAATTACTATGAGATATTCATGACTACAGGTCAGATCCTCGAACCTTTTTTTATTAAAAAAAAACACACACCTGCAATTACACCTTTATACAAGTATCCTGAATGTTAAATAGATTCGCTTCTGCCAAGGAATTAGGCCTATTCTACCGGTTTAACCAATGCTCAAATATGTATAGTGACTCCCTTTGTCAAGATTGTCGGATAAACGATTCCAAATGTTAAAGAACATTTAAAAAAACAACTCCGTCTAATGATGTGTTTCCTTTTAAATTTTAGACTAAAATATCAGCCAAACACCCGTATTTCCAACGGCCTCAAATTATGTCCACTCCTTTTTGTGTTAAAATAACCATTTTCGAAAGACCCTGATTTGTGAGTACCATATACTTATCACAATCTAGCTCTGATGTAGTCGGCGGTGTAAATGTGCACTAAGTGCTACGTGCAGATTATCATACTTGGACCCCTCACTTCCTCTCCCCAGGACAGGTCCACTTTCTCCAAGACCTTTTGAAGCTGGACACGACAGATGGTCTAACGTACCCGCTTGATGGCTGCTGTTTTCTGAGTGTCACAAGTAGCCGGTCGTATCCGTCATGATGAGCGGGCAGACCGGCCATTATGGACCATCTATTGTGGGTGGGTAGAGGGGTATAGTGTCTGAGACAATCCAGATAGCGCTTAGATATGGCGGGGAAGGGGTTGTGAGAGAGGGAGGGGGTTGATGCGGTATATACGTATAGCAGGATGGTTAGATGAGTGGGTGGTGGGGATGATGATGGCGATGGCACTAGAGAGCTCCAGTTAATTCCCACTTGTCTGTGTATACCTGTGATTGGCTGATTGGGGACTACACACTCCTTCATGCCTCAAACGGGTTCCTGGGATGCCTTAATCACGGGGAACATTTAAAGGGCGGGGGTACTATCGGCCCACACGACCCCGCCGCCGACGCGCACGCCCCTGGTGGGCACCAGACAAACAAATCATACACGTGGGTATTGTGATGGTCAACCATACCCTCCCGCCTCACCCGCATCAGCCCCAGTGTTCATCCACCCCAGCTTCCTTCCCTCCCTTCTCCTATGGCCACCTTTCACCCCTGCCCACTGCCCACAGGTCACTCTCATCTGTGAGGCTCACATTCGGGGTTTGCTCATCTCTTTAGGATCTGGGGGAATTCACAGATGGCCAGCGACCGTCTTGGTGGGAGTGGGTGGGGGTGAGGGGACGGTCCCATTTCTTGCTGACTCCCCGCAGTCGGACGTGCGCAGCAAACCATGCAAAGCCCCGCCTTTGTGCTACAGCGTCAGGTGGAACTCTCCACACTGAGAGAGGAAAGAAAAGATAAAAAACCTTTAGAGAAAGGGCCTGAGGGTGCAAAGACCTTAGGGGGCGGTGGTCAGAAGTTTCTGATCTATGCTGATGACCCTTAGTCCCACACCCCCTCCCCTCTGATAGGGGTCGTGGGGGCTGTTAAAAAGCACAACTCGAGGGCTCTTGGTACACATCGAAACGTGGTTTTATTGCACCGAATAACATTTGCGTTTCCATTCATCAGTAACTCCTTGTAGTCTCAACATGCGCGAGAACAGGTTTAAGTATGTTTAATGTTTAATATTATCACATTCAAAATGTTCTTTTAAAAATATAGTATTTCATAAATGACCATTTTATGTACATTATTCTTTATAGGGGACGGTTGTTAGTATCTAACAGTAGATCTAACATTATCATATAAGTACAAAGGCCAATTATCAACAGGTGAATCTCTGCATGAGTAACTTGCATGGCTTCAGTATTGAGAGAGAATTTGAGTTAAAGCATCTGTTGCAATGTACTATATCGTAACATCTGTGTAAGTACGTAGTCCCAAAGTCTACAAAGAGAAGCGTATATACAGAAAGAAATTAATTCACAATTATCTTCTCCTTGCTATTTACACTACATGGCGATTTCAGCGGCTCCTTTGTTTCACAGCGACCCTCTTAGAAGGTATAATACATCGATTATTATCAGTCTGTGTGAGACGTGGCCAGGATCACCTATCATCGTCCACTGTCTTTGTATAGGTGGCTCACTAACTATCACTATGTACATCCGTATCCTGCGGAGTAGTGCTAAGCACGGTGCCCTCACGTGGGCCACCGTTTCAGTTTATTTACACTGGTGTGCAGCAGTCCGGCTTTGGGCTGTGGTGATATTAGTCTGTCTGTTATCAAGCGTAATATCCATATTGCTTTCTTTTTCTCGCAAACCATCGGGTTGGTGGTTCAAAAGCTGCCTTTGCTTTGCGTATGTATTTACAATTCCCTTTCTGAAAAGACAAAAAAACGGCGTCATATTAGTTCAGTTATGGTTATCTCGTTCTTAGTACAGATGTAATTATATGCTATGCATTTAGAATTAAACTACTGTGGTATAGATGTTACTCTATTGAATCTTTATGGAGCTTGTCAATTCATAACTTCAGAAGCAATAGATAGTAATGTTAAATCCTGTAGTTATATATCTCACGACTGATCACATCAATATACGGACAACACAATAGGAATGTATCTTCAATAGGGCGAATAGTGGGAGCTTAAGGAAGAAAGACAAACTAGACACTCTCCTAGATAAACTCGGGGTGGTTTAGGAGGCGGAATTCCGATAGTTAATCGACAGCGCCCTTTTATTCGTACCCACCGTCGTACTATCCGGGTGTCAGCTATCGGTTTTCACAGGGTAAACTTTAGGGGGTGGATGGGGGTGTACTGCGGCTTACCTGGAGGGGTTGGTGACCACTGTGATGTCCCCCTGGCGATGGCACACGACACTAGGGTCAGGCGCCCGGCGTCTGCCTAGCGTCTGTCCAGCGTCTCTAGTCACGTGGGGGGCGCCTCGGTGACGCTCTACTGCATACGCTTCTCGCGACCATGCACGACTTTCTGCTGGCTAAAGAAGTCTGTAGAGGAATGAATATGCAGATGTTAGGAAGGTGCAGTTGAACACACGGACAAGATGATAGAATTTAAGGCAGAAATGTAATACAAAATGTATTTAGAAATGTATTCATGTATGGAGAAAGAGCAAAATCATATGCGATTATCAAATCAACATGTTATGCCAGTAGGTAAATGGGCGCTTCCCCTTTGCTTGTTTTTCGTACATTTCAAACTTTCGTTCACATCTCAATGTCGGAAACTAAAGTTTTTACATGTATATTCATGGATAGGCTAAATAGATATAGGCTAAACATATATTAGGCACGCGTTAGATGATTTAGTATTATTAGGGGGGTGTCACTACAACACACAGGTGTCTGTCTATTATGGGCATAAACAGGGAGATTCAAATGCATGCAACATTAGTATACTAGGGAATACAATACGTGAATATTTACGTAGAAATATATGTTTATAGGTGGTTTTGGGGGGAAAAAATCAGGAGGTGAAAAGTACATGTACAAAGATGCATGAATGTGTACGCCAGATTAGCTTCACTCATTGATCCCCATCATCAAAGAACGTCTCCTACGGGACAACCCACCACTTTGGGGTATATATCCTTCAGGGTCCATGGACATGGCTATACACTTAGAACTACAGTCAGGAGGACGCACGGGGGCACGTGCTAAGGACGTGGAAGAATTTTACTTCTGTCCGAGTGGTCACTGGCAAAAAGAACATTATCCCCCGGGTCAAACGGCATGCTTCTTGCCGGCAAAGGTGCGTGTCTAGCCCAGCTTCCCACGACCGTCGGGCCAGCTGTCTGCCAATTATATATTGGCCCGAGAAAGGGAGGGGGAGGCTTAGGAGGGGGCTTGGGGGCGGCTGGAAGCAGCATACCGTGACGCGCTGTATAGGTATGCCCTGTTGATCTTGCGGTTCCTCACTTGCACCTGCCCCTCATTTGCATATCGCTACTTTCCAAGACGCTACAAAGAAAGCCAAAAACTCCCGCACCACCGGCGGGCGCAAAAGTGACGCGCTCCCACCTGCCCAGGAAGTATACAATGTATATCTGTACTTTAGGCGTATATCAAAATGTTTTTAAAAAAAGTGGTGATAAAAAATACCCGCATTATCCCCACGCTCTGGCCTTGCCTATGAGCAATTATGACATCCGTGGTAATTAAGTGATATTTTGTTAATTGATGAGGTTAAATGGAAGCAGATTAGATAAAACGACAGCATTACCTCACCTGTGATTTGCGACTGCCTCCTCTGGTGGTATCTGAGTGTTGTGGTGCGGTGTAGCGCTTTCCCACTGCTCCCTGGCGGACGGTGGACAGGGGAATTTTCACTGTTTTCTGAATGATCCAAATGATCCAATCGCAACGGTGAACACCTAGACTTGTCGCAATTATTCATGTTGACGTTATTGTTTTTGATGGGGCTGTTATTGTTGTTATCGCTCCAGTATAAAGCAGCCAAGTTCCTCACCACCCCAGCTGCCCGCAGCCTTCGCAGGGGGCTTATATTCTCACAGCATGTCCCGCAGGTGAGTGAGGCACTTTTCCCGGATTTCCTCACAGAACTTGTACCATCGCCAACCCCTTCACCTAAAATTCCATTCTTATAATCCACGAGACGTTTCCTCTTGGAGGGGCTTCGCGATACAACACAGGCACAATTATTGTTATTATTCTCCATGTCCTTCACGGAACACCTCCTGTTGACCTTCCCCGGAGACTTCCTAGCCTTCGCAGGGGACTGCCTTCCTCCGGGGTTATTGTTCCTGGATAACGATTCTTTCTTCTTCTCCGGCGTAGTGGCGATGAGCTTGTACTTGTAACGTCCACTCAGTGGTATCTCCGCACAGAAATCGTAGTTCCAGCGGTCAGTGTTGGTTTCTATGATGTTGGTCATCTCACGTTGGTAAACTCCATGGACCTCTTGCCTGGACAGTGGTGAGGCTCCAAACGTCAGCTTGCGGCACACTCCCGATCTCTGCGGTGATCGTGGGGGTGTCTTCTTTACGCTGGACATCTCCTTAATTAATCCCAACATCTCGGTAATGCGCAGTAGAGTAGAGTAATTAAAAGTCTCTCGTAATTCCTCAAGTAGTATCCAACTTCAGAGAAGGACTCTATTATCAGAGGGCGGTATTGAAGGTGTAAGGCCCACTTAACTACCTGTACACCACCACCACCTGCCCATCGGTATGCTCTCTTTGTTCCAGTCGCCGTATACTCTTGGGTTCGTACTGGAATCTCGCAGGAAGACCTAACTCACCTGGTCCACCTGGTCTTTGACGATTAATGCTTGAGGTTCCCTCCTGACCACGTGTTTTATCAGACCTAGGACTTCTAGGCGTCTTCCACGAAAGTTAACGCTGATTGGTTGACACTCCGGGCGTACGCCAATCAGAACGCAGCAGTCTGGCTTGCATATCATTAAGTTAAAGGGACGCTGGCTTTAAGGCGTCCGTGCGACCACGTGGAGATTGGGGGGTTGGGGGTGCGCCTTGGTAGTAATAGTAGAGAGGGAGGGTGACAGTGGGGGTTGGGGGTTAAAGATAGAGTGATGGGTGTACGGGCAAGTTGGGAGGGGGTGGTTTAATGGCTAGCTTTAGTGCGCAGACGCAGCATACGGTACATATCCTGTACGATATCGGTAGGGGTGCTGGGGATGGGGCACCAGGCATGGCGTGCATACACGGAAACACAGCAGTGCTTACATGTAGCATGTGGGGAGGCAATCTGGTCCTGTTCTGACACCACCCGGGTGTCAGGGGTACGGGGACTAGTGACAATAGACCCGGTACATGCAAGACGAGGCAGCCGACCGCAAAGACAACGGCTGATGAGGGAGGGCCAGCATGAAAAGACCATAGCCTGAACACGTATAGCCTCCTCCATCGGGTCCCATTAAGCTACCAACACCATTGTTCACTTCCCGACATGTGCCATCTAAATATATAAACCCCCACCGCCGCTATATACATTCTATACCCCTTTATTGTCTCCATTGGAAACTCCATGGGTAACAAGTGCTTGACATGAAGATTTTCCTCTCACGCTCACCCTATCTTTCTAAACTCCTTCCCTCACCACCACTGCCCCCCTGTTCTCTCGTTCCCTGCTTCCTATCCTCTGCCTTTTATTTTCTCTCTCTCTGCCTATCATTTGATGATATTTGCTCTCTCTGGCTCTTTGCTTAACATTAACTTCCTTCCATTTTGCCCCTCTCTCTAAATTCATCTCCGGCCTTGCTTCTTTATACTATATTTTGGTGCCTCCATCTTCTCATTAATTCTCTTTCCCGCACTCTCTCACCACGTTCCTCAGCATTCCCTAATTCCATCTAGAAAATCACTCTTTCTTTTTGCGTCATTTGTTTCTCGACCTAATACATTTTTTATGTTTCCATTTCGTTCCAATGTAGTCAGTGTGTCTGCCCCCTTCCTCCATATGCAGTATTGCGTATATATCGACACGGACTCCCTCCCCCCCTCTCTCTCTCCTTCAATCTTCGTTCCATCTCTCTCGCCTTAGTACTGGTATGCCTGTGTCTCTCTCTGTCTTCCATCCAGCCTCAAGGAACCCAGGGATCTCATTTTTTTGTCATTTCTTGTATATTGTAAAGTAGCCTAAATTATTTGAATGTCCAATCTAAAGTTGAATTGAATAAGCCTTCGGTGTATCATCAAAGGAATGTATAGTTTGGTCCAGTATCAAAAGACTGTCATCAATAACTGGTTTGAGATATAGATATAGAATAATTTCACCAGCGCATGTCCCCACCCCCTTCACCACAGACGATATTTACCCTGTTCTGCTATTCTGATGGAATAGCATTTCACGCATGTACATACGAGGGCATTCACGTAAGTCAGGTGTGTTGGTATGCCGTGCACGTGCGTGAAGCACCATAAGGAGGGTTGCTGGGTACCACTAATGCCATACCGGCACATGGCGCTACCTTATTAGCGTAGCAGGTTGGTAGGCACCCCCTGCCATGCACCATTGTGCATGTGTATGGTTTCTATAATGACTGGCGTTATGAGCTCATTATGTCTAGTCTGACAGCCCCTGGTTGGTCTGTCACTCAGGTACCTGTGCCAAAGGGTAAACATGAGTAAACTTATTGTGTGACTTGCATGTTCAGAATCAGTTATGTTCTTGTTATTTTCTCTAGACATTTGTGCATTGTTTCTGGACAGTGTGTCTCGAGGGCAGTTTCCCCAAACTCACACGCGCCTCGTATTGTTTATTTTGAACGATGAGGACATGTACATATATTTTGTGGTACTTTTCTGTACCTAACCATAAAGGCTACATATACACGAGTATGCATCTTACTGTCCTCGTCCGTTGTATAATTAACGCCTCACCTTTTTGATCCAATTGTCCTTTTGGGGAAGTGTCAACATATTAATATGCACATTTTCCCCTACCATATAAAATGAATGTATTCAATATAATTTACCATTATCTTATTTATTTAAGTGGGTCACACTTTGCAGATAATTGAAAATCATGCTTTGTGTGTCTGACGAATAACCTCCATCACTCCTGCAGGGGAATCTCAGAACTCTTCGGGATCTGTGACGTCATCACCGACCAGTAACCAACAGGCTGATACCGCTATCTGTACTATTGTATATTCCGTCAAAGATGATATTTCGGGCTCTGCCTAACCATTATCAAAGATACGATATCAAATGTTTCACATTTTAACTATTATAAATAGATGTGTTATTTCCCCAATCAATAAATTCGTAGGATCACAAATATCATGATATCCATACCTTATAACAAGCTATATGTACTATAAAACATCACATGTGGTTGTGAAGGTTAGTTAATATACTCATATGTGATGTACAACCATTTGGACATCTGTTTTGTAATTGATGCTTACTGCGTGGGAGTAATTCAGGGACAGGTGTGGGAGTCTAAGGCGTTTTTATGTGACAGATGCAGTTTGAAGAAGAAATACTTTAACCAGACCCTATTTATTTATACATGTACATACAGATATTGGCATCCTGACATATCATATCTGGGTTTACTGACAACAAATACCTAGAGGCATTTAAAGTATATCAGAAGCTTTCAGATCACCACATTTCTCTGCAAGGAGAATTATTTTATTTGACTTTCAATAAGTCTAATCATCTGACAGATTCCCTGCTCGATATATGTAGATTCCTGGCATGGATGACACAAAGATTCCCCCTTTCTTAATTCAATGATCTTTTCCCTAATAGCCCCAGAGCGACACGACCTTCAATAAAGATTGTATGCACTCACGTCGCCACTTCAACTCACCGTTTTAAGGTGGTATATGGACATATGTATCGCCTTGATATATTCCTGGACGGATTTTAAATGATTTCATATATAACCTAGTAGATACGCATCAGTGCAAAGGTCCACCATAATGCACCTAGATACGAGTGACATTTATGGCTCTACAGCAATATGGTTCCGCAGTCAAAGCCCAAGGTGACTTCTAAATTCAATAATGCCTCTTTAGACGCCCCAAGCAGTCCTCAACTAGATCATTTACATATTCAACAGTCTGTATATTTAGCAGAAATCATCACACAATCCAAGGTATAGGGTGGTATGCATTACCCCATCTAACCCCCTCTCCCCTTCGCTTTTGATATCAGGAACTTCGCTTAATTCCACTTCTCTCCGCCCCCATCCACCCCTCCTTAATTCCGCCGCGTCCACCCTCCTATCCCCACCCCCAGCATTCACCCACGCACGCATACATACATACATATATATATGCACCACCCCAGTGCCCAAGTCAAACGTTAAGAGGCAGTGAGAAATTTCAATTTTATTGGCGCCATTGACGCTATTGGTAGTGGGCGTCGCTGCTTTGATAGTGGTTGTAATGGTTTGATGACCGGCATCATCGCCCAGCCGACGCTTGTAGGGACAGGGGGCGGTGTCCGTGTCTTCCTATTCATGTGGCGTCGGCTCCGTCGAGCACGGAGATAGCGTCACCCCGAGCTCGATTCGCGATGACCGGAGGGGATGGTGGTAGAGAAAGGGGGGATGGGTCATTACGCTACCACAGAAGTCCCGCTCAAATTGAATGTGAAATGCAGCGAGAAGGGAAATGCTCAGTGGATACCGCGAATAAGGAAATGAAGGCCGTGTTTGACGAGGTTGCACTAAATATGTATAGGATCTGCGATACCATCACCTTTTTTTCAGCGGCATATTTGAGATTTGAATGTTGGGTCAGACACCTGGGAGCCATTCCTAAAAGCAATCTTGTCTGTTTCTTCCTGTAAGCCCTACACTCTGCCCTGATGGTGAAATTCTCCTCTGACCAGTAACATGTTGATTTGATTTGCGACGCGTTGGAATGCAATTTCTCCCCCTTTCCATGTAGTGCGTATGTATATTTGGGAATGTAATTCCTTTATGGAATGAAACTAGCTCATTCGATTGGGCAAAATAACCTTCGCCATTTTTTCACAATTTTTAATAGCTGTTTCTATATGAATTGAAACAATAGTAACCTGAGATGAAACTACTAACATTACCAATGCTTCATCGATATTGATCTATTGAATTAAGACAATTTTATTCAGATATGAATAAGAGTGATCTATATTCTGCAGAATACATTTGATTTTATATCACAATGTCATCGATATATCTTACTCCCATATGTATTATCCTGTCTCTCCGAATATAATAAAGTTCAATGAACATCGAAGTTTGAGAAGAGAGTTAATGCATTGATGTAAACACATTCCTCCTCGTTAATTTTCATAGTTGGTTTCCTTATGATTTCATTTTCTGTTTCAACTTAGTTTCCCACCATTTTAATGTATGATTTTCCACAGGAGGCGGACCCTATAGCCACACATTATTCGCAGGGGGCACAGTGCAATAAACGGTGGGGTGCTAGCAAGAGGTGTAAACGAGAGATACTATTAAGGAGAAGGGCATAACAAAATGAAACGGAAAGGTGGTGTGAGGACAGGAGTAGAGGAAGGTAGCATTCAATCGTATAAACATCCCCACGTCGATGCATGTACGCCTGTAAAGCATAATGGCGATACATTTGTTTAAAAATCACTCAATATATTGGGTGGAATTATCAATATATGATAAACAACTATGATAAGCAATCTGTTTACTTTCTATATTGTGTTGACCAACACATATTCGATACAAATCGAGAGACAAGGGCAAGGGAGAGAGTGAGAGAGATGGGGAGAGAGAGAGAGAGAGAGAGAGAGAGAGAGAGAGACGAGCGAGAGAGACAGTGAGAGAGAACTACGCGAAAAAAACCCAGATATTTCATATGTATACATACGCCACCGCGTAAACGTGTTTATCCCATGTATTTTGAAAGGTTTTTAAATGTATACATCCATATTACTCGCCAGCGTATATGGCATATACAAGAGTGTTTTTCCTTGTACACTGAAGCATAATGGCTGAATTTGCTAGAAAGCATATATAAAATGAAATATCCTGGTTGGAACATGTATATGCAGGTTATATACATAATATATACGTTTGGCGTATATATATATGTATAATGATAAAAAAGTTTGCCACCCGACCGCCCTGCACCCACCACCCTGTCCCCCCACCCCCTCAATTTCTGACCACTCATCGCAGCCTGCAAAAGATGCCAGGTTTATCATATGTAATCAACAAATATGATCAATAGGGTTTTAGAATGATTTCATAATCAAAATTGGTAATACAACATTGGATTTTCCATATATCTTATCTACACCCAACGAAAAATATCTTTCTAAAATGAATATATGTAGAGTGAACTGTACATGCTTTGTATAGAATGTGCAGGTGTATATGAAATATTTAAGACTACAACATGGATACTTAAATACGTCAATGAATGAAGCGTATGCACGATGAAAAAGAGGACTAACATAATTTACGCAAAATCGTAGCTATATATGCTGGACGTATACATATATAAACCAGGGTTCTTCGCAATGTGGAGGAATCAACGTCAAAACAGAACTATCTGAGGATGAATAATGTCATAAACTACACAGGCAACGACTGACCTACCAAAACCAGACATATTCAGAAAAACCTCTCTGGATTTACATTTTCCCGCCAACCATCCAGGTATTTATGGTGGTGTTTGGGCAGGTCGTGTAGGACAATAAAGAAATTAAATCGGGGCGCTAAATGCAAGCGAGTCACCCCCATTCGTTGGAGCCTTTTGCATTATGTGATTAATTGAATTACAACGTCTATTGGGGTCAGTTGTTGCCCAAGGCTTTCAGGAAGGGGTCTCCCCTTATATATCCCATTGGGAAGTTCAGGGATCTGCCTTGCTGATGGTAATACCCCTGAAAGGTTATTCATTTATTGTAGTCACTCAAGTCAATAAGGATAATAAATTCCCAACCAGGCCAAAGTTGGAGGATACACCTTGGTTATATCGCGGATAGAGGAGCTATTTTATTCCTTTATTTTGTCAGGATACATGAAAAGAGATGAGAATTTTATACTTTTATTTTGCAAGGGATTCTGGCCATCCGACCTTCACGCAGAATACCGAAAGGTAAAATATATAACGCCAAAACTTAAACACGGTGATATAATCATACAGATGCAATATGCCAAAATCTCCAATATGTGTTGGCCTACTACGCAGCAACTAGCATTGTTTTTCCATAACCGGATAACTCGAGTCCTCACAGAACAATTAGCAACCCTATAACTTCTATTTGCTATTCATCTCTAAATTTTAGTTCAAATTTAGTTCTTTTTATTGCATATTGAAACATTGGCATACAATCACTGCATTACATGCTTGTACGAAAATTACTTATTAGGTATTCGTAATTAATATGTTTTAGCCAATACATGTATGTGCATGGTTCAATAACTTTAAAAAGTATGGACGAAGTGAGAAACCACAGGTGTTCTTTATAAGGAGAGCGGTTGATTACGTGGTGCTCTGATGTTGAAATGGAGTAGTATACCTCGGTGTTGCCCGTGCTGAGCAACAGTGAGATAAAGAAGATAAGACCTGGACGAGGTATAAGTGAGCGCTATTCTTTGCTCCGCAGCGATTAGACCGCATTGTAGGTGCTGGAGGCTCAGTCTACCTGGAGTGAGGTCGCCTTGTGATATAGCGACTGCATGAATTTCAATTCTACTCCACGAGTCACTAGAAAACTGACATTCAGGAAACTGATTCACAGCAAGCAGTTCTATGACAATAATATGAGAGATAAGGTACTTTGCTGAGAAATTTAAGATCTTCGTACGATAATATCAAGAGAAGTTCCCAGGTCTTATGTAACATCTGATAATGCCCCACAACGGTACATCACTACAACACAAATGAAATTGTATTAACATCAAATACTCCTCCCTCTTGTGTCTAGGAGGGAGTCTAGTATGTTACAGTTCTTAACTTGTTATCTGCCGGCACCTTATTGTATTTACGAAGGGATCAATTTTCCATCGCATCGCACATCTTGAAATGTTCATGATTTGCGATGGATTCGTCGCACAAGCATTGATTGCCTGCTATTGTACTGGTACATGGGGTACAGTGCAATCAGTTATTGGCATCCTTGTCAGCCCCTCCTTAAGTGACATACCTCCGCCTCAGGCTGTGGCTGTTTATGTGGATCTGACACCTTTAGAATTCTATATCCTGTCACATGTACCCCAATTTCTGACCTGATTTAAACATTTATAAACATATCAGAGTTTATGTTTCTTGACTGGGATGAAGTTGTGTAGAAATGATAACATTCTGAACAGAGTTAGAATTTGAAGCTCTGCGATGATTTCATGGCATCAGTGGGGCATACCCTTTTTTATTTATTTTTATTTAGAGTTTTTCAGATACATTCATGAACATAGATCAACAATGAAAGTTCTGGATTAGCTACATCAAGATAAAAAGAAAATTTAAATGGCACTAAAGGCCAAGAGAGTGATGGATGAAAGGAGGTGAAAATTTGACATCTGAACTGGTTTTTATAGAAACATCTCGATTATTTTTTTGAAAATGTCTGTGTGCGGTGCCAGTTGCAGGGTTATAGGCTGTCCCAGAGTTTACATCCTCGCTAGAAAGGCGAATGCAATACAACAGAGCTTTTTGTCGATTCAAGTCTAAAGTTGATTTTCTGTGAGAGTCGAGTATTACGTCTTTTAGAGTCTATCCAAGGTTGATTGTATCTGTTACGATACAGCATCACCATAAGTTGCCTTTGGTTTTCCCTGCGATTGGTTTTCCCTGGACTAATACTGCATCAGTGAATTGTCAGGAAATCTGGGACAATTAACTGATGCAGTATTAGTCCATTACCTCAGGAAATATCTATTACAACCTGGTAATATTGGTATCATTTGAATCGTCTTGGAATTCCCAATAAGATAGGATGTTTATTTCCATAGGTCATAGCGATAGATCTTTCATTAAATCGCTGTGAAAACAGGAAGGTAACATGTTTGTGTTTTTTTTTTACCAAAATAATCTAGATGTTCAATCTAGGACTAGAAATCTTAGCCAAAACACAGGTATATGATATTATACCAATGAATAGGCCCAAGTGTTAGCTTTCGAACAATATTTTATTTATAAAAATCGGCCTGTTATTCACGATATGACAACGATTTACACTTCTACAATTATTCTGTGCTTATGGGACTGAAGCCATGCTGCTGATACAGGTGAGGGCTCGCCTCGTTTTCGTTTTGCCAGTGTGTGGCTGGTTTCTGGCAAGCGGTGGCTAGCCACATGCAACCAGCGCAACACATTCTCTCTTTGACTACAGCAGCGCCACACTTATGTGCAACAGGTGACATTCATCTGTCTCGGCAGCCTAGCGGATGATGGCGGCACATGAGTCTAGCATCCATACTTGACCTATAAATAGACCATCTCCGCCTAAAGATATCTCTCGCGTGCACCTGGCCACTCTCTTCTACACACCTGTTGATATTAACTGCGCCATATGCCAGGCCACGGGGAGCTAGCTCAAGTGGTAGAGCGCTCGCTTAGCATGTGAGAGGTACCGGGATCGATACCCGGGTTCTCCAGGCCAGAAATACTTTTTGAATTTAAGAACCTTATAAATCTTGCTTAGGTTAATAGGTAGGTAGTCTGAATTAATATTCTGGCCGAATTTTGTGTGATTTTAAAATTGGTCTAATATCACCTTTTTATACCGGTATGCTTTGCATGAAAAAGTCCCCGAAAAGGAGATAAGGAAGGTATATTGGCGAGGAAAATACTTTTTGATATAATTAGTTAAACATATTTAAATCAATTGCACGAAGACCGTTTTTAATTTAAATAGTTTAAAACAAATCGTATCATTGCAGCGTCTATTTCCAAATCATACAAATTGCTTACGTCGCAGTGTTTGTAGATGCTTAATCTTATCAGGAATTACCATCGGGTTTCCAGTTAAGCCAGTCATTCTGTTTCTACGAGTAGAGGGTGGGTGTGTTTGCTGAGTTCTTTTTTCGTGTTTTTTTTCAAACTATGCAAAATATTATGATCTGCATCACTTAAATTGGCATAATACTATTGATACCAAGGCTCTCATGATATGTTAATAGCGGTTTCTTCAATCCCTGTGTGAGTAGGGTTTACCTTCTAGTTTCTGCCGGATTATAGGTAGGCTATTGCCATGAGATATTTTGTGCATTCCCAATAATATTACTGATCTACTAGGTGATCTATATTCGCCAGGTATTGCTCCACTGGGGTCATATCTAATAGTAAAGCCAAGTTCCAATTAGACTTTGTCAGCTGTGTCTATCCAATCTTCACAACGAAGATATGACTATTGTGTGCAAAGGTTAACAACACATTAGAATTAGTCAGAGAGGTATAGGGTTTGATTACAAGGTTCTCCAAGTGTATCATTTTAGTTCGCCAAGAAATATCAACTAGAAACATTAATATACAATATACCTGGTTAGCTCATTCTAAGGAAATGACCGTCTGCATGGCATGGATATAATAGGTTTTTGCAAAAATGTGGCATTGCCTTTTTTCTACATATATCTTAGACGAAAAAAACAAAGCATAACCATATATTGAAAGTCAACTATTCCCTAATATATACAATATCTGAATTTCCATATGGTTATTGGACACCAATGGGGAGCTAGCTCAAGTGGTAGAGCGCTAGCTTAGCATGTGAGACGTACAGAGATCGATACCCGGGTTCTCCAAGTGTATCATTTTCATTTACCAAGAAATATTTACTTGAAACATTGACACATAATTTCTCATGTGTGCTCATTCTTTGAAAATGATTGTCAGCATGGCATGGATATGATATGATTTTGCAAAAATGTCCTATTCCTTTTCTTAGATATATTTTAGCCTAGAAAAACAAAGCATATCCATGTATTTAATGTCAACTAGTCCCTAATATAAACAATATCTGAATTCCCATATGGCTATTGGACACCAATGGGGAGCTAGCTCAAGTGGTAAAGCACTCGCTTAGCATGTGAGACGTACAGAGATCGATACCCGGGTTCTCCAAGTGTATTATTTTCATTCACCAAGAAATATTTACTTGAAGCATTGACACATTTTGTGATTGGTGAACTCATTCTAGGGGAATGACTGTCAGCATGGCATGGATATGATATGATTTTGCAAAAATGTCCTATTCCCTTTTCGTAGATATATTTTAGCCTAGAAAAACAAAGCATATCCATGTATTGAATGTTACTGGTCCTGATAATATACAATATCTGAATTCCCATATGGTTATTGGACACCAATGGGGAGCTAGCTCAAGTGGTAGAGCGCTCGCTTAGCATGTGAGAGGTACCGGGATCGATACCCGGGTTCTCCAAATGTATCATTTTCATTCACCAAGAAATATTTACTTGAAACACTGACACATTTTGTGATTGGTGAACTCATTCTAGGGGAATGACTGTCAGCATGGCATGGATATGATATGATTTTGCAAAAATGTCTTATTCCCTTTTTCATAGATATATTTTACCATAGAAAAACAAACATATCCATATATTAAATGTCAACTAGTCCCTAATATAAACGATATCTGAATTCCCATATGGTTATTGGACACCAATGGGGGGCTAGCTCAAGTGGTAGAGCGCTCGCTTAGCATGTGAGAGGTACCGGGATCGATACCCGGGTTCTCAAAGTGTATCATTTTCATCCACAAAGAAATATTTACTTGAAACATATTACCTTTTTGTAGATATATTTTAGCCTAGAAAAACAAAGCATATCCATGTATTGAATGTCTACTAGTCCCTAATAAAAACAATATCTGAATTCCCATATGGTTATTGGACACCAATGGGGAGCTAGCTCAAGTGGTAGAGCGCTCGCTTAGCATGTGAGAGGTACCGGGATCGATACCTGGGTTCTCCAAGTGTATCATTTTCATTCACCAAGAAATATTTACTTGAAAAATTGACACATTTTGTGCTTGGTGAACTCATTCTAAGGGAATGACTATCAGCATGGCATAGATATGATATGATTTTGCAAAAATGACCTATTCCCTTTTTTGTAGATATATTTTAGCCTAGAAAAACAAAGCATATCCATGTATTGAATGTCACTGGTCCCAATATCTATATTCCCATATGGTTATTGGACACCAATGGGGAACTAGCTCAAGTGGTAGAGCGCTCGCTTAGCATGTGAGAGGTACCGGGATCGATACCCGGGTTCTCCAAGTGTATCATTTTCATTCACCAAGAAATATTTACTTGAAACATTGACACATGATATGCTTGGTGAGCTCATTCTGAGGGAATGACTATCAGCATGGCATAGATATGATATGATTTTGCAAAAATGTCCTATTCCCTTTTCTTAGATATATTTTAGCCTAGAAAAACAAAGCATATCCATGTATTGAATGTCACTGGTCCAGATAATATACAATATCTGAATTCCCATATGGTTATTGGACACCAATGGGGAGCTAGCTCAAGTGGTAGAGCGCTCCCTTAGCATGTGAGAGGTACCGAGATCGATACCCGGGTTCTCCAAGTGTATCATTTTCATTCACCAAGAAATATTTACTTGAAACATTGAAACATGATATGCTTGGTGAGCTCATTCTAAGGGAATGACTATCAGCATGGCATGGATATGATATGATTTTGCAAGAATGTCCTATTCCCTTTTCGTAGATATATTTTAGCCTAGAAAAACAAAGCATATCCATGTATTGAATGTCACTGTTCCAGATAATATACAATATCTGAATTCCCATATGGTTATTGGACACCAATGGGGAGCTAGCTCAAGTGGTAGAGCGCTCACTTAGCATGTGAGAGGTAACGGGATCGATACCCGGGTTCTCCAAGTGTATCATTTTCATTCACAAAGAAATATTTACTTGAAACATTGGCACATAATTCCTCATGTGTGCTCATTCTTAGAAAACGATTGTCAGCATGGCATGGATATTATATGATTTTGCAAAATGTCCTATTCCCTTTTCTTAGATATATTTTAGCCTAGAAAAACAAAGAATATTCAAGTATTAAATGTCAGCTAGTCCCTAATATAAACAATATCTGAATTCCCATATGGTTATTGGACACCAATGGGGAGCTAGCTCAAGTGGTAGAGCGCTCGCTTAGCATGTGAGAGGTACCGGGGTCGATACCCAGGTTCTCCAAGTGTATCATTTTCATTCATCAAGAATAACTTGAAACATTGACCTATGATATGCTTGGTGAGCTCATTCTAAGGGAATGACTATCAGCATGGCATGGATATTATATGATTTTGCAAAAATGACCTATTCCCTTTTTTGTAGATATATTTTAGCCTAGAAAAACAAAGCATATCCATGTATTGAATGTCACTGGTCCCAATATCTATATTCCCATATGGTTATTGGACACCAATGGGGAGCTAGCTCAAGTGGTAGAGCGCTCGCTTAGCATGTGAGAGGTACCGGGATCGATACCCGGGTTCTCCAAGTGTATCATTTTCATTCACCAAGAAATATTTACTTGAAACATTGACACATGATATGCTTGGTGAGCTCATTCTAAGGGAATGACTATCAGCATGGCATGGATATGATATGATTTTGCAAAAATGTCCTATTCCCTTTTCGTAGATATATTTTAGCCTAGAAAAACAAAGCATATCCATGTATTGAATGTCACTGGTCCCAATATCTATATTCCCATATGGTTATTGGACACCAATGGGGAGCTAGCTCAAGTGGTAGAGCGCTCGCTTAGCATGTGAGAGGTACCGGGATCGATACCCGGGTTCTCCAAGTGTATCATTTTCATTCACCAAGAAATATTTACTTGAAACATTGACACATAATTTCTCATGTGTGCTCATTCTTTGAATATGATTGTCAGCATGGCATGGATATGATATGATTTTGCAAAAATGTCTTATTCCCCTTTTCATAGATATATTTTAGCCTAAAAAACAAAGCATATCCATGTATTAAATGTCAACTAGTCCCTAATATAAACAATATCTGAATTCCCATATGGTTATTGGACACCAATGGGGAGCTAGCTCAAGTGGTAGAGCGCTCGCTTAGCATGTGAGAGGTACTGGGATCGATACCCGGGTTCTCCAAGTGTATCATTTTCATTCACCAAGAAATATTTACTTGAAACATTGACACATGATATGCTTGGTGAGCTCATCCAAGGGAATGACTATCAGCATGGCATGGATATGATATGATTTTGCAAAAATGTCCTATTCCCTTTTCGTAGATATATTTTAGCCTAGAAAAACAAAGCATATCCATGTATTGAATGTCACTGGTCCAGATAATATACAATATCTAAATTCCCATATGGTTATTGGACACCAATGGGGAGCTAGCTCAAGTGGTAGAGCGCTTGCTTAGCATGTGAGAGGTACCTGGATCGATACCCGGGTTCTCCAAGTGTATCATTTTCATCCACAAAGAAATATTTACTTGAAACATTGACACATGTTGTGCTTGGTGAGCTCATTTTAAGGGAATGACTATCAGCATGTCATGGATATAATATGATTTGCAAAAATATCCTATTCCCTTTTCGTAGATATATTTTAGCCTAGAAAGACACAGCATATCCATGTATTAAATGTCACTGGTCCCGATAATATACAATATCTAAATTCCCATATGATCATTGGACACCAATGGGGAGCTAGCTCAAGTGGTAGAGCGCTCGCTTAGCATGTGAGAGGTACCGGGATCGATACCCGGGTTCTCCAAGTGTATCATTTTCATTCACAAAGAAATATTTACTTGAAAATTTAACACTTAATTTTTTCATGTGTGCTGATTCTTTGAAAATGACTATCAGCATAGCATGGTTATGATATGATTTTGCAAAAATGTCCTATTCCCTTTTCGCATGTATAGTTTAGCCTAGAAAAACAAAGAATATTCATGTATTGAATGTCACTGGTCCTGATAATATACAATATCTGAATTCCCATATGGTAATTGGACACCAATGGGGAGCTAGCTCAAGTGGTAGAGCGCTTGCTTAGCATGTGAGAGGTACCGGGATCGATACCAAGGTTCTCCAAGTGAATCATTTTCATTCACCAAGAAATATTTACTTGAAACATTGACACATGTTCTGCTTGGTCAGCTTATTCTAAGGGAATGACTATCAGCATGGCATGGATATATTATGATTTGCAAAAATGTCCTATTCCCTTTTCGTAGATATATTTTAGCCAAGAAAGACAAAGCATATCCATGTATTAAATGTCACTGGTCCCGATAATATACAATATCTGAATTCCCATATGATGATTGGACACCATGGGGAGCTAGCTCAAGTGGTAGAGCGCTCGCTTAGCATGTGAGAGGTACCGGGATCGATAGCCGGGTTCTCCAAGTGTATCATTTTCATCCACAAAGAAATATTTACTTGAAAATTTGACGCCTAATTTCTCATGTGTGCTCATTCTTTGAAAATGATTGTCAGCATGGCATGGATATGATATGATTTTGCAAAAATGTCCTATTACCTTTTTGTAGATATATTTTAGTCTAGAAAAACAAAGCATATCCATGTATTGAATGTCTACTAGTCCCTAATAAAAACAATATCTGAATTCCCATATGGTTAGTGGACACCAATTGGGAGCTAGCTCAAGTGGTAGAGCGCTCGCTTAGCATGTGAGAGGTACCGTGATCGATACCTGGGTTCTCCAAGTGTATCATTTTCATTCACCAAGAAATATTTACTTGAAACATTGACACATTTTGTGCTTTGTGAACTCATTCTAAGGGAATGACTATCAGCATGGCATGGATATGATATGATTTTGCAAAAATGACCTATTCCCTTTTTTGTAGATATATTTTAGCCTAGATAAACAAAGCATATCCATGTATTGAATGTCACTGGTCCCAATATCTATATTCCCATATGGTTATTGGACACCAATGGGGAGCTAGCTCAAGTGGTAGAGCGCTCGCTTAGCATGTGAGAGGTACCGGGATCGATACCCGGGTTCTCCAAGTGTATCATTTTCATTCACCAAGAAATATTTACTTAAAACATTGACACATGATATGCTTGGTGAGCTCATTCTAAGGGAATGACTATCAGCATGGCATGGATATGATATGATTTTGCAAAAATGTCCTATTCCCTTTTCTTAGATATATTTTAGCCTAGAAAACCAAAGCATATCCATGTATTGAATGTCGATGGTCCTGATAATATACAATAGCTGAATTCCCATATGGTTATTGGACACCAATGGGGAGCTAGCTCAAGTGGTAGAGTGCTCGCTTAGCATGTGAGAGGTACCGAGATCGATACCCGGGTTCTCCAAGTGTATCATTTTCATTCACCAAGAAATATTTACTTGAAACATTGAAACATGATATGCTTGGTGAGCTCATTCTAAGGGAATGACTATCAGCATGGCATGGATATGATATGATTTTGCAAAAATGTCCTATTCCCTTTTCGTAGATATATTTTAGCCTAGAAAAACAAAGCATTTCCATGTATTGAATGTCACTGGTCCAGATAATATACAATATCTGAATTCCCATATGGTTATTGGACACCAATGGGGAGCTAGCTCAAGTGGTAGAGCGCTTGCTTAGCATGTGAGAGGTAACGGGATCGATACCCGGGTTCTCCAAGTGTATCATTTTCATCCACTAAGAAATATTTACTTGAAACATTGACACATGTTGTACTTGGTCAGCTCATTCTAAAGGAATGACTATCAGCATGGCATGGATATAATATGATTTGCAAAAATAACCTGTTCCCTTTTCGTAGATATATTTTAGCCTAGAAAGACAAAGCATACATGTATTAAATGTCACTGGTCCCGATAATATACAATATCTGAATTCCCATATGATCATTGGACACCAATGGGGAGCTAGCTCAAGTGGTAGAGCGCTCGCTTAGCATGTGAGAGCTACCGGGATCGATACCCGGGTTCTCCAAGTGTATCATTTTCATTCACAAAGAAATATTTACTTGAAAATTTGACACATAATTTCTCATGTGTGCTGATTCTTTGAAAATGACTATCAGCATGGCATGGATATGATATGATTTTGCAAAAATGTCCTATTCCCTTTTCTTAGATATATTTTAGCCTAGAAAAACAAAGAATATTCATGTATTGAATGTCACTGGTCCTGATAATATACAAAATCTGAATTCCCATATGGTTACTGGACACCAATGGGGAGCTAGCTCAAGTGGTAGAGCGCTCGCTTAGCATGTGAGAGGTACCGGGATCGATACCCGGGTTCTCCAAGTGAATCATTTTCATTCACCAAGAAATATTTACTTGAAACATTGACACATGATATGCTTGGTGAGCTCATTCTAAGGGAATGACTATCAGCATGGCATGGATATGATCTGATTTTGCAATAATGTCCTATTCCCTTTTCGTAGATATATTTTAGCCTAGAAAAACAAAGCATATCCATGTATTGAATGTCACTGGTCCAGATAATATACAATATCTGAATTCCCATATGTTTATTGGACACCAATGGGGAGCTAGCTCAAGTGGTAGAGCGCTCGCTTAGCATGTGAGAGGTACCGGGATCGATACCCGGGTTCTCCAAGTGTATCATTTTCATTCACCAAGAAATATTTACTTGAAACATTGACCTATGATATGCTTGGTGAGCTCATTCTAAGGGAATGACTATCAGCATGTTTTGGATATGATATGATTTTGCAAAAATGACCTATTCCCTTTTTTGTAGATATATCTTAGCGTAGAAAAACAAAGCATATCCATGTATTGAATGTCACTGGTCCCAATATCTATATTCCCATATGGTTATTGGACACCAATGGGGAGCTAGCTCAAGTGGTAGAGCGCTAGCTTAGCATGTGAGAGGTACCGGGATCGATACCCGGGTTCTCCAAGTGTATGATTTTCATTCACCAAGAAATATTTACTTGAAACATTGACATATAATTTCTCATGTGTGCTAATTCTTAGAATATGATTGTCAGCATGGGAATATTTACTTGAAAATTTGACACTTAATTTCTCATGTGTGCTGATTCTTTGAAAATGACTATCAGCATAGCATGGTTATGATATGATTTTGCAAAAATGTCCTATTCCCTTTTCGCATATATAGTTTAGCCTAGAAAAACAAAGAATATTCATGTATTGAATGTCACTGGTCCTGATTATATACAATATCTGAATTCCCATATGGTTATTGGACACCAATGGGGAGCTAGCTCAAGTGGTAGAGCGCTCGCTTAGCATGTGAGAGGTACCGGAATCGATACCCGGGTTCTCCAAGTGAATCATTTTCATTCACCAAGAAATATTTACGTGAAACATTGACACATGTTCTGCTTGGTCAGCTCATTCTAAGGGAATGACTATCAGCATGGCATAGATATAATATGATTTGCAAAAATGTCCTATTCCCTTTTCGTAGATATATTTTAGCCTAGAAAGACAAAGCATATCCATGTATTAAATGTCACTGGTCCCGATAATATACAATATCAGAATTCCCATATGGTAATTGGACACCAATGGGGAGCTAGCTCAAGTGGTAGAGCGCTCGCTTAGCATGTGAGAGGTACCGGGATCGATACCCGGGTTCTCAAAGTGTATCATTTTCATCCACAAAGAAATATTTATTTGAAAATTTGACACCTAATTTCTCATGTGTGCTCATTCTTTGAGAATGATTGTCAGCATGGCATGGATATGATATGATTTTGCAAAAATGTCCTATTACCTTTTTGTAGATATATTTTACCCTAGAAAAACAAAGCATATCCATGTATTGAATGTCTACTAGTCCCTAATAAAAACAATATCTGAATTCCCATATGGTTATTGGACACCAATGGGGAGCTAGCTCAAGTGGTAGAGCGCTCGCTTAGCATGTGAGAGGTACCGGGATCGATACCCGGGTTCTCCAAGTGTATCATTTTCATTCACCAAGAAATATTTACTTGAAAAATTGACACATTTTGTGCTTGGTGAACTCATTCTAAGGGAATGACTATCAGCATGGCATGGATATGATATGATTTTGCAAAAATGACCTATTCCCTTTTTTGTAGATATATTTTAGCCTAGAAAAACAAAGCAATCCATGTATTGAATGTCACTGGTCCCAATATCTATATTCCCATATGGTTATTGGACACCAATGGGGAGCTAGTTCAAGTGGTAGAGCGCTCGCTTAGCATGTGAGAGGTACCGGGATCGATACCCGGGTTCTCCAAGTGTATCATTTTCATTCACCAAGAAATATTTACTTGAAACATTGACACATGATATGCTTGGTGAGCTCATTCTAAGGGAATGACTATCAGCATGGCATGGATATGATATGATTTTGCAAAAATGTCCTATTCCCTTTTCGTAGATATATTTTAGTCTAGAAAAACAAAGAATATTCATGTATTGAATGTCACTGGTCCTGATAATATACAATATCTGAATTCCCATATGGTTATTGGACACCAATGGGGAGCTAGCTCAAGTGGTAGGGCGCTCGCTTAGCATGTGAGAGGTAACGGGATCGATACCCGGGTTCTCCAAGTGTATCATTTTCATCCACAAAGAAATATTTACTTGAAACATTGACACATGTTGTGCTTGGTGAGCTCATTTTAAGGGAATGACTATCAGCATGGCATGGATATAATATGATTTGCAAAAATAACCTGTTCCCTTTTCGTAGATATATTTTAGCCTAGAAAGACAAAGCATACATGTATTAAATGTCACTGGTCCCGATAATATACAATATCTGAATTCCCATATGATCATTGGACACCAATGGGGAGCTAGCTCAAGTGGTAGAGCGCTCGCTTAGCATGTGAGAGGTACCGGGATCGATACCCGGGTTCTACAAGTGTATCATTTTCATTCACCAAGAAATATTTACTTGAAAATTTGACACATAATTTCTCATGTGTGCTGATTCTTTGAAAATGACTATCAGCATGGTATGGATATGATATGATTTTGCAAAAATGTCCTATTCCCTTTTCGCATATATAGTTTAGCCTAGAAAAACAAAGAATATTCATGTATCGAATATCACTGGTCCTGATTATATACAATATCTGAATTCCCATATGGTTATTGGACACCAATGGGGAGCTAGCTCAAGTGGTAGAGTGCTCGCTTAGCATGTGAGAGGTACCGGGAACGATACCCGGGTTCTCCAAGTGCATCATTTTCATTCACCAAGAAATATTTACTTGAAACATTGACACATTTTGTGCTTGGTGAATTTATTCAAGGGGAATGACTGTTAGCATGGCATGGATATGATCTGATTTTGCAAAAATGTCCTATTCCCTTTTCGTAGATATATTTTAGCCTAGAAAAACAAAGCATATCCATGTATTGAATGTTACTTTTCCCAATATCTATATTCCCATTTGGCACATCAATGGGGAGCTAGCTCAAGTGGTAGAGCGCTCGCTTAGCATGTGAGAGGTACCGGGATCGATACCCGGGTTCTCCAAGTGTATCATTTTCATTCACCAAGAAATATTTACTTGAAACATTGACACATGATATGCTTGGTGAGCTCATTCTAAGGGAATGACTATCAGCATGGCATGGATATGATATGATTTTGCAAAAATGTCTATTCCCTTTTCTTATATGTATTTTAGCCTAGAAAAACAAAGCATATCCATGTATTGAATGTCACTGGTCCTGATAATATACAATATCTGAATTCCCATATGGTTATTGGACACCAATGGGGAGCTAGCTCAAGTGGTAGGGCGCTCGCTTAGCATGTGAGAGGTAACGGGATCGATACCCGGGTTCTCCAAGTGTATCATTTTCATCCACAAAGAAATATTTACTTGAAACATTGACACATGTTGTGCTTGGTGAGCTCATTTTAAGGGAATGACTATCAGCATGGCATGGATATAATATGATTTGCAAAAATAACCTGTTCCCTTTTCGTAGATATATTTTAGCCTAGAAAGACAAAGCATACATGTATTAAATGTCACTGGTCCCGATAATATACAATATCTGAATTCCCATATGATCATTGGACACCAATGGGGAGCTAGCTCAAGTGGTAGAGCGCATGTTAGCATGTGAGAGGTACCGGGATCGATACCCGGGTTCTCCAAGTGTATCATTTTCATTCACCAAGAAATATTTACTTGAAAATTTGACACATAATTTTTCATGTGTGCTGATTCTTTGAAAATGACTATCAGCATGGCATGGATATGATATGATTTTGCAAAAATGTCCTATTCCCTTTTCGCATATATAGTTTAGCCTAGAAAAACAAAGATTATTCATGTATCGAATATCACTGGTCCTGATAATATACAATATCTGAATTCCCATATGGTTATTGGACACCAATGGGGAGCTAGCTCAAGTGGTAGAGTGCTCGCTTAGCATGTGAGAGGTACCGGGAACGATACCCGGGTTCTCCAAGTGCATCATTTTCATTCACCAAGAAATATTTACTTGAAACATTGACACATTTTGTGCTTGGTGAATTTATTCAAGGGGAATGACTGTTAGCATGGCATGGATATGATATGATTTTGCAAAAATGTCCTATTCCCTTTTCGTAGATATATTTTAGCCTAGAAAAACAAAGCATATCCATGTATAAGATGTCAACTAGTCCCTAATATAAACAATATCTGAATTCCCATATGGTTATTGGACACCAATGGGGAGCTAGCTCAAGTGGTAGAGTGCTCGCTTAGCATGTGAGAGGTACCGGGATCGATACCAAGGTTCTCCAAGTGAATCATTTTCATTCACCAAGAAATATTTACTTGAAACATTGACACATGTTGTGCTTGGTCAGCTCATTCTAAGGGAATGACTATCAGCATGGCATGGATATAATATGATTTGCAAAAATATCCTGTTCCCTTTTCGTAGATATATTTTAGCCTAGAAAAACAAAGAATATTCATGTATTGAATGTCACTGGTCCTGATAATATACAATATCTGAATTCCCATATGGTTATTGGACACCAATGGGGAGCTAGCTCAAGTGGTAGAGCGCTCGCTTAGCATGTGAGAGGTACCGGAATCGATACCCGGGTTCTCCAAGTGAATCATTTTCATTCACCAAGAAATATTTACTTGAAACATTGACACATGTTCTGCTTGGTCAGCTCATTCTAAGGGAATGACTATCAGCATGGCATGGATATAATATGATTTGCAAAAATGTCCTATTCCCTTTTCGTAGATATATTTTAGCCAAGAAAGACAAAGCATATCCATGTATTAAATGTCACTGGTCCCGATAATATGCAATATCAGAATTCCCATATGGTAATTGGACACCAATGGGGAGCTAGCTCAAGTGGTAGAGCGCTCGCTTAGCATGTGAGAGGTACCGGGATCGATACCCGGGTTCTCAAAGTGTATCATTTTCATCCACAAAGAAATATTTATTTGAAAATTTGACACCTAATTTCTCATGTGTGCTCATTCTTTGAAAATGAATGTCAGCATGGCATGGATATGATATGATTTTGTAAAAATGTCCTATTACCTTTTTGTAGATATATTTTACCCTAGAAAAACAAAGCATATCCATGTATTGAATGTCTACTAGTCCCTAATAAAAACAATATCTGAATTCCCATATGGTTATTGGACACCAATGGGGAGCTAGCTCAAGTGGTAGAGCGCTCGCTTAGCATGTGAGAGGTACCGGGATCGAGACCGGGTTCTCCAAGTGTATCATTTTCATTCACCAAGAAATATTTACTTGAAAAATTGACACATTTTGTGCTTGGTGAACTCATTCTAAGGGAATGACTATCAGCATGGCATGGATATGATATGATTTTGCAAAAATGACCTATTCCCTTTTTTGTAGATATATTTTAGCCTAGAAAAACAAAGCAATCCATGTATTGAATGTCACTGGTCCCAATATCTATATTCCCATAGTGTTATTGGACACCAATTGGGAGCTAGTTCAAGTGGTAGAGCGCTCGCTTAGCATGTGAGAGGTACCGGGATCGATACCCGGGTTCTCCAAGTGTATCATTTTCATTCACCAAGAAATATTTACTTGAAACATTGACACATGATATGCTTGGTGAGCTCATTCTAAGGGAATGACTATCAGCATGGCATGGATATGATATGATTTTGCAAAAATGTCCTATTCCCTTTTCGTAGATATATTTTAGTTTAGAAAAACAAAGAATATTCATGTATTGAATGTCACTGGTCCTGATAATATACAATATCTGAATTCCCATATGGTTCTTGGACACCAATGGGGAGCTAGCTCAAGTGGTAGAGCGCTCGCTTAGCATGTGAGAGGTAACGGGATCGATACCCAGGTTCTCCAAGTGTATCATTTTCATCCACTAAGAAATATTTACTTGAAACATTGACACATGTTGTGCTTGGTGAGCTCATTTTAAGGGAATGACTATCAGCATGGCATGGATATAATATGATTTGCAATAATAACCTGTTCCCTTTTCGTAGATATATTTTAGCCTAGAAAGACAAAGCATACATGTATTAAATGTCACTGGTCCCGATAATATACAATATCTGAATTCCCATATGATCATTGGACACCAATGGGGAGCTAGCTCAAGTGGTAGAGCGCTCGCTTAGCATGTGAGAGCTACCGGGATCGATACCCGGGTTCTCCAAGTGTATCATTTTCATTCACAAAGAAATATTTACTTGAAAATTTGACACATAATTTCTCATGTGTGCTGATTCTTTGAAAATGACTATCAGCATGGCATGGATATGATATGATTTTGCAAAAATGTCCTATTCCCTTTTCTTAGATATATTTTAGCCTAGAAAAACAAAGAATATTCATGTATTGAATGTCACTGGTCCTGATAATATACAATATCTGAATTCCAATATGGTTATTGGACACCAATGGGGAGCTAGCTCAAGTGGTAGAGCGCTCGCTTAGCATGTGAGAGGTACCGGGATCGATACCCGGGTTCTCCAAGTGTATCATTTTCATTCACCAAGAAATATTTACTTGAAAAATTGACACATTTTGTGCTTGGTGAACTCATTCTAAGGGAATGACTATCAGCATGGCATGGATATGATATGATTTTGCAAAAATGACCTATTCCCTTTTTTGTAGATATATTTTAGCCTAGAAAAACAAAGCATATCCATGTATTGAATGTCACTTGTCCCAATATCTATATTCCCATTTGGCACATCAATGGGGAGCTAGCTCAAGTGGTAGAGCGCTCGCTTAGCATGTGAGAGGTACCGGGATCGATACCCGGGTTCTCCAAGTGTATCATTTTCATTCACCAAGAAATATTTACTTGAAACATTGACACATGATATGCTTGGTGAGCTCATTCTAAGGGAAAGACTATCAGCATGGCATGGATATGATATGATTTTGCAAAAATGTCTATTCCCTTTTCTTATATGTATTTTAGCCTAGAAAAACAAAGCATATCCATGTATTGAATGTCACTGGTCCAGATAATATACAATATCTGAATTCCAATATGGTTATTGGACACCAATGGGGAGCTAGCTCAAGTGGTAGAGCGCTCGCTTAGCATGTGAGAGGTACCGAGATCGATACCCGGGTTCTCCAAGTGTATCATTTTCATTCACCAAGAAATATTTACTTGAAACATTGAAGCATGATATGCTTATTGAGCTCATTCTAAGGGAATGACTATGAGCATGGCATGGATATGATATGATTTTCCAAAAATGTCCTATTCCCTTTTCGTAGATATATTTTAGCCTAGAAAAACAAAGCATATCCATGTATTGAATGTCACTGGTCCTGATAATATACAATATCTGAATTCCCATATGGTTATTGGACACCAATGGGGAGCTAGCTCAAGTGGTAGGGCGCTCGCTTAGCATGTGAGAGGTAACGGGATCGATAACCGGGTTCTCCAAGTGTATCATTTTCATCCACAAAGAAATATTTACTTGAAACATTGACACATGTTGTGCTTGGTGAGCTCATTTTAAGGGAATGACTATCAGCATGGCATGGATATAATATGATTTGCAAAAATAACCTGTTCCCTTTTCGTAGATATATTTTAGCCTAGAAAGACAAAGCATACATGTATTAAATGTCACTGGTCCCGATAATATACAATATCTGAATTCCCATATGATCATTGGACACCAATGGGGAGCTAGCTCAAGTGGTAGAGCGCTCGCTTAGCATGTGAGAGGTACCGGGATCGATACCCGGGTTCTCCAAGTGTATCATTTTCATTCACCAAGAAATATTTACTTGAAAATTTGACACATAATTTCTCATGTGTGCTGATTCTTTGAAAATGACTATCAGCATGGCATGGATATGATATGATTTTGCAAAAATGTCCTATTCCCTTTTCGCATATATAGTTTAGCCTAGAAAAACAAAGATTATTCATGTATCGAATATCACTGGTCCTGATAATATACAATATCTGAATTCCCATATGGTTATTGGACACCAATGGGGAGCTAGCTCAAGTGGTAGAGTGCTCGCTTAGCATGTGAGAGGTACCGGGAACGATACCCGGGTTCTCCAAGTGCATCATTTTCATTCACCAAGAAATATTTACTTGAAACATTAACACATTTTGTGCTTGGTGAATTTATTCAAGGGGAATGACTGTTAGCATGGCATGGATATGATCTGATTTTGCAAAAATGTCCTATTCCCTTTTCGTAGATATGTTTTAGTCTAGAAAAACAAAGCATATCCATGTATAAGATGTCAACTAGTCCCTAATATAAACAATATCTGAATTCCCATATGGTTATTGGACACCAATGGGGAGCTAGCTCAAGTGGTAGAGTGCTCGCTTAGCATGTGAGAGGTACCGGGATCGATACCAAGGTTCTCCAAGTGAATCATTTTCATTCACCAAGAAATATTTACTTGAAACATTGACACATGTTGTGCTTGGTCAGCTCATTCTAAGGAAATGACTATCAGCATGGCATGGATATAATATGATTTGCAAAACTGCCTATTCCCTTTTCGTAGATATATTTTAGCCTAGAAAAACAAAACATATCCATGTATTAGATGTCAACTAGTCCCTAATATAAACAATATCTGAATTCCCATATGGTTATTGGACACCAATGGGGAGCTAGCTCAAGTGGTAGAGCGCTCGCTTAGCATGTGAGAGGTACCGGGATCGATACCCGGGTTCTCCAAGTGAATCATTTTCATTCACCAATAAATATTTACTTGAAACATTGACACATGTTGTGCTTGGTCAGCTCATTCTAAGGGAATGACTATCAGCATGGCATGGATATAATATGATTAGCAAAAATGTCCTATTCCCTTTTCGTAGATATATTTTAGCCTAGAAAAACAAAGCATATCCATGTATTAGATGTCAACTAGACCCTAATATAAATAATATCTGAATTCCCATATGGTTATTGGACACCAATGGGGAGCTAGCTCAAGTGATAGAGCGCTCGCTTAGCATGTGAGAGGTACCGGGATCGATACCCGGGTTCTCCAAGTGTATCATTTTCATTCACCAAGAAATATTTACTTGAAACATTGACACATGATATGCTTGGTGAGCTCATTCTAAGGGAATGACTATCAGCATGGCATGGATATGATATGATTTTGCCAAAATGTCCTATTCCCTTTTCTTAGATATATTTTAGCCTAGAAAAACAAAGAATATTCATGTATTGAATGTCACTGGTCCTGATAATATACAATATCTAAATTCCCATATGGTTATTGGATACCAATGGGGAGCTAGCTCAAGTGGTAGAGCGCTCGCTTAGCATGTGAGAGGTACCGGGATCGATACCCGGGTTCTCCAAGTGTATAATTTTCATCAACAAAGTTATATTTACTTGAAACATTGACACCAGATATGCTTGGTGAGCTCATTCTAAGGGAATGACTAGCAGCATGGCATGGATATGATATGATTTAGCAAAAATGACCTATTCCCTTTTTTGTAGATAGATTTTACCCTAGAAAAACAAAGCATATCCATGTATTGAATGTCACTAGTCCCAATATCTATATTACCATATGGTTATTGGACACCAATGGGGAGCTAGCTCAAGTGGTAGAGCGCTCGCTTAGCATGTGAGAGGTACCGGGATCGATACCCGGGTTCTCCAAGTCAATCATTTTCATTCACAAAGAAATGTTTACTTGAAATATTGACACATGATATGCTTGGTGAGCTCATTCTAAGGGAATGACTATCAGCATGGCATGGATATGATATGATTTTGCAAAAACGTCCTATTCCCTTTTCTTAGATATATTTTAGCCTAGAAAAACAAAGAATATTCATGTATTGAATGTCACTGGTCCAGAAAATATACAATATCTGAATTCCCATTTGGTTATTGGACACCAATGGGGAGCTAGCTCAAGTGGTAGAGCGCTCGCTTAGCATGTGAGAGGTACCGGGATCGATACCCGGGTTCTCCAAGTGTATCATTTTCATTCACCAAGAAATATTTATTTGAAACATTGACACATGATATGCTTGGTGAGCTCATTCTAAGGGAAGGACTATCAGCATGGCATGGATATGATATGATTTTGCAAAAATGTCCTATTCCCTTTTCTTAGATGTATTTTAGCCTAGAAAAGCAAAGCATATTCATGTATTGAATGTCACTGGTCCTGATAATATACAATATCTGAATTCCCATATGGTTAATGGATACCAATGGGGAGCTAGCTCAAGTGGTAGAGCGCTCGCTTAGCATGTGAGAGGTACCGGGATCGATACCCGGGTTCTCCAAGTGTATCATTTTCATCAACAAAGTTATATTTACTTGAAACATTGACACTAGATATGCTTGGTGAGCTCATTCTAAGGGAATGACTAGCAGCATGGCATGGATATGATCTGATTTTGCAAAAATGACCTATTCCCTTTTTTGTAGATATATTCTAGCCTAGAAAAACAAAGCATATCCATGTATTGAATGTCACTAGTCCCAATATCTATATTACCATATGGTTATTGGACACCAATGGGGAGCTAGCTCAAGTGGTAGAGCGCTCGCTTAGCATGTGAGAGGTACCGGGATCGATACCCGGGTTCTCCAAGTGTATCATTTTCATTCACCAAGAAATATTTATTTGAAACATTGACACATGATATGCTTGGTGAGCTCATTCTAAGGGAATGACTATCAGCATGGCATGGATATGATATGATTTTGCAAAAATGTCCTATTCCCTTTTCTTAGATGTATTTTAGCCTAGAAAAGCAAAGCATATTCATGTATTGAATGTCACTGGTCCTGATAATATACAATATCTGAATTCCCATATGGTTATTGGATACCAATGGGGAGCTAGCTCAAGTGGTAGAGCGCTCGCTTAGCATGTGAGAGGTACCGGGATCGATACCCGGGTTCTCCAAGTGTATCATTTTCATCAACAAAGTTATATTTACTTGAAACATTGACACTAGATATGCTTGGTGAGCTCATTCTAAGGGAATGACTATCAGCATGGCAGGGATATGATATGATTTTGCAAAAATGTCCTATTCCCTTTTCTTAGATATATTTTAGCCTAGAAAAACAAAGAATATTCATGTATTGAATGTCACTGGTCCTGATAATATACAATATCTAAATTCCCATATGGTTATTGGATACCAATGGGGAGCTAGCTCAAGTGGTAGAGCGCTCGCTTAGCATGTGAGAGGTACCGGGATCGATACCCGGGTTCTCCAAGTGTATAATTTTCATCAACAAAGTTATATTTATTTGAAACATTGACACTAGATATGCTTGGTGAGCTCATTCTAAGGGAATGACTAGCAGCATGGCATGGATATGATATGATTTTGCAAAAATGACCTATTCCCTTTTTTGTAGATAGATTTTAGCCTAGAAAAACAAAGCATATCCATGTATTGAATGTCACTAGTCCCAATATCTATATTACCATATGGTTATTGGACACCAATGGGGAGCTAACTCGAGTGGTATAGCGCTTGCTTAGCATGTGAGGGGTACCGGGATCGATACCCGGGTTCTCCAAGTCAATCATTTTCATTCACAAAGAAATATTTACTTGAAACATTGACACATGATATGCTTGGTGAGCTCATTCTAAGGGAATGACTATCAGCATGGCATGGATATGATATGATTTGCAAAAATGTCCTGTTCCCTTTTCTTAGATATATTTTAGCCTAGAAAAACAAAGAATATTCATGTATTGAATGTCACTGGTCCTAATAATATACAATATCTGAATCCCCATATGGTTATTGGATACCAATGGGGAGCTAGCTCAAGTGGTAGAGCGCTTGCTTAGCATGTGAGAGGTACCGGGATCGATACCCGGGTTCTCCAAGTGTATCATTTTCATCAACAAAGTTATATTTACTTGAAACATTGACACTAGATATGCTTGGTAAGCTCATTCTAAGGGAATGACTAGCAGTATGGCATGGATATGATATGATTTTGCAAAAATGTCCTATTCCCTTTTTTGTAGATATATTTTAGCCTAGAAAAACAAAGCATATCCATGTATTGAATGTCACTAGTCCCAATATCTATATTACCATATGGTTATTGGACACCAATGGGGAGCTAGCTCAAGTGGTAGAGCGCTCGCTTAGCATGTGATAGGTACCGGGATCGATACCCGGGTTCTCCAAGTGAATCATTTTCATTCACCAAGAAATATTTACTTGAAACATTGACACATGTTGTGCTTGGTGAGCTCATTCTAAGGGAAGGACTATCAGCATGGCATGGATATAATATGATTTGCAAAAATGTCCTATTCCCTTTTCGTAGATATATTTTAGCCTAGAAAAACAAAGCATATCCATGTATTAGATGTCAACTAGACCCTAATATAAACAATATCTGAATTCCCATATTATTATTGGACACCAATGGGGAGCTAGCTCAAGTGGTAGAGTGCTCGCTTAGCATGTGAGAGGTACTGGGATTGATACCCGGGATCTCCAAGTCAATCATTTTCATTCACCAAGAAATATTTACTTGAAACATTGACACATGATTTGCTTGGTGAGCTCATTCTAAGGCAAAGACTATCAGCATAGCATGGATATGATATGATTTTGCAAAAATGTCCTGTTCCCTTTTCGTAGATATATTTTAGCCTAGAAAAACAAAGAATATTCATGTATTGAATGTCACTGGTCCAGATAATATACAATATCTGAATTCCCATGTGGTTATCGGACACCAATGGGGAGCTAGCTCAAGTGGTATAGCGCTCGCTTAGCATGTGAGAGGTAACGGGATCGATACCCGGGTTCTCCAAGTGTATCATTTTCATTCACCAAGAAATATTTACTTGAAACATTGACACATGATATGCTTGGTGAGCTCATTCTAAGGGAATGACTAGCAGCATGGCATGGATATGATATGATTTTGCAAAAATGACCTATTCCCTTTTTTGTAGATATATTTTAGCCTAGAAAAACAAAGCATATCCATGTATTGAATGTCACTAGTCCCAATATCTATATTACCATATGGTTATTGGACACCAATGGGGAGCTAGCTCAAGTGGTAGAGCGCTCGCTTAGCATGTGAGAGGTACCGGGATCGATACCCGGGTTCTCCAAGTGAATCATTTTCATTCACCAAGAAATATTTACTTGAAACATTGACACATGTTGTGCTTGGTGAGCTCATTCTAAGGGAAGGACTATCAGCATGGCATGGATATAATATGATTTGCAAAAATGTCCTATTCCCTTTTCGTAGATATATTTTAGCCTAGAAAAACAAAGCATATCCATGTATTAGATGTCAACTAGACCCTAATATAAACAATATCTGAATTCCCATATTATTATTGGACACCAATGGGGAGCTAGCTCAAGTGGTAGAGCGCTCGCTTAGCATGTGAGAGGTACCGGGATCGATACCCGGGTTCTCCAAGTCAATCATTTTCATTCACAAAGAAATGTTTACTTGAAACATTGACACATGATATGCTTGGTGAGCTCATTCTAAGGGAATGACTATCAGCATGGCATGGTTATGATATGATTTTGCAAAAATGTCCTATTCCCTTTTCTTAGATATATTTTAGCCTAGAAAAACAAAGAATATTCATGTATTGAATGTCACTGGTCCTGATAATATACAATATCTGAATCCCCATATGGTTAATGGATACCAATGGGGAGCTAGCTCAAGTGGTAGAGCGCTCGCTTAGCATGTGAGAGGTACCGGGATCGATACCCGGGTTCTCCAAGTGTATCATTTTCATTCACCAAGAAATATTTACTTGAAACATTGACACATGATATGCTTGGTGAGCTCATTCTAAGGGAATGACTAGCAGCATGGCATGGATATGATATGATTTTGCAAAAATGACCTATTCCCTTTTTTGTAGATATATTTTAGCCTAGTAAAACAAAGCATATCCATGTATTGAATGTCACTAGTCCCAATATCTATATTACCATATGGTTTTTGGACACCAATGGGGAGCTAGCTCAAGTGGTAGAGCGCTCGCTTAGCATGTGAGAGGTACCGGGATCGATACCCGGGTTCTCCAAGTGAATCATTTTCATTCACCAAGAAATATTTACTTGAAACATTGACACATGTTGTGCTTGGTCAGCTTATTCTAAGGGAATGACTATCAGCATGGCATGGATATAATATGATTTGCAAAAATGTCCTATTCCCTTTTCGTAGATATATTTTAGCCTAGAAAAACAAAGCATATCCATGTATTAGATGTCAACTAGTCCCTAATATAAACAATATCTGAATTCCCATATGGTTATTGGACACCAATGGGGAGCTAGCTCAAGTGGTAGAGCGCTCGCTTAGCATGTGAGAGGTACCGGGATCGATACCCGGGTTCTCCAAGTGAATCATTTTCATTCACCAAGAAATATTTACTTGAAACATTGACACATGTTGTGCTTGGTCAGCTCATTCTAAGGGAATGACTATCAGCATGGCATGGATATAATATGATTTGCAAAAATTTCCTATTCCCTTTTTGTAGATATATTTTAGCCTAGAAAAACAAAGCATATCCATGTATTAGATGTCAACTAGACCCTAATATAAACAATATCTGAATTCCCATATGGTTATTGGACACCAATGGGGAGCTAGCTCAAGTGGTAGAGTGCTCGCTTAGCATGTGAGAGGTACCGGGATCGATACCCGGGTTCTCGAAGTGTATCATTTTCATTCACCAAGAAATATTTACTTGAAACATTGACACATGATATGCTTGGTGAGCTCATTCTAAGGAAAGTACTATCAGCATGGCAGGGATATGATATGATTTTGCAAAATGTCCTATTCCCTTTTCGTAGATATATTTTAGCCTAGAAAAACAAAGAATATTCATGTATTGAATGTCACTGGTCCTGATAATATACAATATCTAAATTCCCATATGGTTATTGGATACCAATGGGGAGCTAGCTCAAGTGGTAGAGCGCTCGCTTAGCATGTGAGAGGTACCGGGATCGATACCCGGGTTCTCCAAGTGTATCATTTTCATCAACAAAGTTATATTTACTTGAAATATTGACACTAGATATGCTTGGTGAGCTCACTCTAAGGGAATGACTAGCAGCATGGCATGGATATGATATGATTTTGCAAAAATGACCTATTCCCTTTTTTGTAGATAGGTTTTAGCCTAGAAAAACAAAGCATATCCATGTATTGAATGCCACTAGTCCCAATATCTATATTACCATATGGTTATTGGATACCAATGGGGAGCTAGCTCAAGTGGTAGAGCGCTCGCTTAGCATGTGAGAGGTACCGGGATCGATACCCGGGTTCTCCAAGTCAATCATTTTCATTCACAAAGAAATGTTTACTTGAAACATTGACACATGATATGCTTGGTGAGCTCATTCTAAGGGAATGACTATCAGCATGGCATGGATATGATATGATTTTCCAAAAATGTCCTATTCCCTTTTCTTAGATATATTTTAGCCTAGAAAAACAAAGAATATTCATGTATTGAATGTCACTGGTCCTGATAATATACAATATCTGAATCCCCATATGGTTATTGGATACCAATGGGGAGCTAGCTCAAGTGGTAGAGCGCTCGCTTAGCATGTGAGAGGTACCGGGATCGATACCCGGGTTCTCCAAGTGTATCATTTTCATTCACCAAGAAATATTTACTTGAAACATTGACACATGATATGCTTGGTGAGCTCATTCTAAGGGAATGACTAGCAGCATGGCATGGATATGATATGATTTTGCAAAAATGACCTATTCCCTTTTTTGTAGATATATTTTAGCCTAGAAAAACAAAGCATATCCATGTATTGAATGTCACTAGTCCCAATATCTATATTACCATATGGTTATTGGACACCAATGGGGAGCTAGCTCAAGTGGTAGAGCGCTCGCTTAGCATGTGAGAGGTACCGGGATCGATACCCGGGTTCTCCAAGTGAATCATTTTCATTCACCAAGAAATATTTACTTGAAACATTGACACATGTTGTGCTTGGTCAGCTTATTCTAAGGGAATGACTATCAGCATGGCATGGATATAATATGATTTGCAAAAATGTCCTATTCCCTTTTCGTAGATATATTTTAGCCTAGAAAAACAAAGCATATCCATGTATTAGATGTCAACTAGTCCCTAATATAAACAATATCTGAATTCCCATATGGTTATTGGACACCAATGGGGAGCTAGCTCAAGTGGTAGAGCGCTCGCTTAGCATGTGAGACGTACCGGGATCGATACCCGGGTTCTCCAAGTGTAATATTTTCATCAACAAAGTTATATTTACTTGAAACATTGACACATGATATGCTTGGTGAGCTCATTCTAAGGGAATGACTAGCAGCATGGCATGGATATGATATGATTTTGCAAAAATGTCCTATTCCCTTTTTTGTAGATAGATTTTAGCCTAGAAAAACAAAGCATATCCATGTATTGAATGTCACTAGTCCCAATATCTATATTACCATATGGTTATTGGACACCAATGGGGAGCTAGCTCAAGTGGTAGAGCGCTCGCTTAGCATGTGAGAGGTACCGGGATCGATACCCGGGTTCTCCAAGTGCATCATTTTCATTCACCAAGAAATATTTACTTGAAACATTGACACATGATATGCTTGGTGAGCTCATTCTAAGGGAATGACTCGCAGCATGGCATGGATATGATATGATTTTGCAAAAATGTCCTATTCCCTTTTTTGTAGATAGATTTTAGCCTAGAAAAACAAAGCATATCCATGTATTGAATGTCACTAGTCCCAATATCTATATTACCAAATGGTTATTGGACACCAATGGGGAGCTAGCTCAAGTGGTAGAGCGCTCGCTTAGCATGTGAGAGGTACCGGGATCGATACCCGGGTTCTCCAAGTGTATCATTTTCATCAACAAAGTTATATTTACTTGAAATATTGACACTAGATATGCTTGGTGAGCTCACTCTAAGGGAATGACTAGCAGCATGGCATGGATATGATATGATTTTGCAAAAATGACCTATTCCCTTTTTTGTAGATATATTTTAGCCTAGAAAAACAAAGCATATCCATGTATTGAATGCCACTAGTCCCAATATCTATATTACCATATGGTTATTGGACACCAATGGGGAGCTAGCTCAAGTGGTAAAGCGCTCGCTTAGCATGTGAGAGGTACCGGGATCGATACCCGGGTTCTCCAAGTCAATCATTTTCATTCACAAAGAAATGTTTACTTGAAACATTGACACATGATATGCTTGGTGAGCTCATTCTAAGGGAATGACTATCAGCATGGCATGGATATGATATGATTTTCCAAAAATGTCCTATTCCCTTTTCTTAGATATATTTTAGCCTAGAAAAACAAAGAATATTCATGTATTGAATGTCACTGGTCCTGATAATATACAATATCTGAATCCCCATATGGTTATTGGATACCAATGGGGAGCTAGCTCAAGTGGTAGAGCGCTCGCTTAGCATGTGAGAGGTACCGGGATCGATACCCGGGTTCTCCAAGTGTATCATTTTCATTCACCAAGAAATATTTGCTTGAAACATTGACACATGATATGCTTGGTGAGCTCATTCTAAGGGAATGACTAGCAGCATGGCATGGATATGATATGATTTTGCAAAAATGACCTATTCCCTTTTTTGTAGATATATTTTAGCCTAGAAAAACAAAGCATATCCATGTATTGAATGTCACTAGTCCCAATATCTATATTACCATATGGTTATTGGACACCAATGGGGAGCTAGCTCAAGTGGTAGAGCGCTCGCTTAGCATGTGAGAGGTACCGGGATCGATACCCGGGTTCTCCAAGTGAATCATTTTCATTCACCAAGAAATATTTACTTGAAACATTGACACATGTTGTGCTTGGTCAGCTTATTCTAAGGGAATGACTATCAGCATGGCATGGATATAATATGATTTGCAAAATTGTCCTATTCCCTTTTCGTAGATATATTTTAGCCTAGAAAAACAAAGCATATCCATGTATCAGATGTCAACTAGTCCCTAATATAAACAATATCTGAATTCCCATATGGTTATTGGACACCAATGGGGAGCTAGCTCAAGTGGTAGAGCGCTCGCTTAGCATGTGAGAGGTACCGGGATCGATACCCGGGTTCTCCAAGTGAATCATTTTCATTCACCAAGAAATATTAACTTGAAACATTGACACAGGTTGTGCTTGGTCAGCTCATTCTAAGGGAATGACTATCAGCATGGCATGGATATAATATGATTTGCAAAAATGTCCTATTCCCTTTTCGTAGATATATTTTAGCCTAGAAAAACAAAGCATATCCATGTATTAGATGTCAACTAGACCCTAATATAAACAATATCCGAATTCCCATATGGTTATTGGACACCAATGGGGAGCTAGCTCAAGTGGTAGAGCGCTGGCTTAGCATGTGAGAGGTACCGGGATCGATACCCGGGTTCTCCAAGTGTATCATTTTCATTCACCAAGAAATATTTACTTGAAACATTGACACATGATATGCTTGGTGAGCTCATTCTAAGGGAAGGACTATCAGCATGGCAGGGATATGATATGATTTTGCAAAAATGTCCTTTTCCCTTTTCGTAGATATATTTTAGCCTAGAAAAACAAAGAATATTCATGTATTGAATGTCACTGGTCCTGATAATATACAATATCTGAATCCCCATATGGTTATTGGATACCAATGGGGAGCTAGCTCAAGTGGTAGAGCGCTCGCTTAGCATGTGAGAGGTACCGGGATCGATACCCGGGTTCTCCAAGTGTATCATTTTCATCAACAAAGTTATATTTACTTGAAATATTGACACTAGATATGCTTGGTGAGCTCACTCTAAGGGAATGACTAGCAGCATGGCATGGATATGATATGATTTTGCAAAAATGACCTATTCCCTTTTTTGTAGATATATTTTAGCCTAGAAAAACAAAGCATATCCATGTATTGAATGCCACTAGTCCCAATATCTATATTACCATATGGTTATTGGACACCAATGGGGAGCTAGCTCAAGTGGTAAAGCGCTCGCTTAGCATGTGAGAGGTACCGGGATCGATACCCGGGTTCTCCAAGTCAATCATTTTCATTCACAAAGAAATGTTTACTTGAAACATTGACACATGATATGCTTGGTGAGCTCATTCTAAGGGAATGACTATCAGCATGGCATGGATATGATATGATTTTCCAAAAATGTCCTATTCCCTTTTCTTAGATATATTTTAGCCTAGAAAAACAAAGAATATTCATGTATTGAATGTCACTGGTCCTGATAATATACAATATCTGAATCCCCATATGGTTATTGGATACCAATGGGGAGCTAGCTCAAGTGGTAGAGCGCTCGCTTAGCATGTGAGAGGTACCGGGATCGATACCCGGGTTCTCCAAGTGTATCATTTTCATTCACCAAGAAATATTTGCTTGAAACATTGACACATGATATGCTTGGTGAGCTCATTCTAAGGGAATGACTAGCAGCATGGCATGGATATGATATGATTTTGCAAAAATGACCTATTCCCTTTTTTGTAGATATATTTTAGCATAGAAAAACAAAGCATATCCATGTATTGAATGTCACTAGTCCCAATATCTATATTACCATATGGTTATTGGACACCAATGGGGAGCTAGCTCAAGTGGTAGAGCGCTCGCTTAGCATGTGAGAGGTACCGGGATCGATACCCGGGTTCTCCAAGTGAATCATTTTCATTCACCAAGAAATATTTACTTGAAACATTGACACATGTTGTGCTTGGTCAGCTTATTCTAAGGGAATGACTATCAGCATGGCATGGATATAATATGATTTGCAAAAATGTCCTATTCCCTTTTCGTAGATATATTTTAGCCTAGAAAAACAAAGCATATCCATGTATTAGATGTCAACTAGTCCCTAATATAAACAATATCTGAATTCCCATATGGTTATTGGACACCAATGGGGAGCTAGCTCAAGTGGTAGAGCGCTCGCTTAGCATGTGAGAGGTACCGGGATCGATACCCGGGTTCTCCAAGTGAATCATTTTCATTCACCAAGAAATATTAACTTGAAACATTGACACAGGTTGTGCTTGGTCAGCTCATTCTAAGGGAATGACTATCAGCATGGCATGGATATAATATGATTTGCAAAAATGTCCTATTCCCTTTTCGTAGATATATTTTAGCCTAGAAAAACAAAGCATATCCATGTATTAGATGTCAACTAGACCCTAATATAAACAATATCCGAATTCCCATATGGTTATTGGACACCAATGGGGAGCTAGCTCAAGTGGTAGAGCGCTCGCTTAGCATGTGAGAGGTACCGGGATCGATACCCGGGTTCTCCAAGTGTATCATTTTCATTCACCAAGAAATATTTACTTGAAACATTGACACATGATATGCTTGGTGAGCTCATTCTAAGGGAAGGACTATCAGCATGGCATGGATATGATATGATTTTCCAAAAATGTCCTATTCCCTTTTCTTAGATATATTTTAGCCTAGAAAAACAAAGAATATTCATGTATTGAATGTCACTGGTCCTGATAATATACAATATCTGAATCCCCATATGGTTATTGGATACCAATGGGGAGCTAGCTCAAGTGGTAGAGCGCTCGCTTAGCATGTGAGAGGTACCGGGATCGATACCCGGGTTCTCCAAGTGTATCATTTTCATTCACCAAGAAATATTTGCTTGAAACATTGACACATGATATGCTTGGTGAGCTCATTCTAAGGGAATGACTAGCAGCATGGCATGGATATGATATGATTTTGCAAAAATGACCTATTCCCTTTTTTGTAGATATATTTTAGCATAGAAAAACAAAGCATATCCATGTATTGAATGTCACTAGTCCCAATATCTATATTACCATATGGTTATTGGACACCAATGGGGAGCTAGCTCAAGTGGTAGAGCGCTCGCTTAGCATGTGAGAGGTACCGGGATCGATACCCGGGTTCTCCAAGTGAATCATTTTCATTCACCAAGAAATATTTACTTGAAACATTGACACATGTTGTGCTTGGTCAGCTTATTCTAAGGGAATGACTATCAGCATGGCATGGATATAATATGATTTGCAAAAATGTCCTATTCCCTTTTCGTAGATATATTTTAGCCTAGAAAAACAAAGCATATCCATGTATTAGATGTCAACTAGTCCCTAATATAAACAATATCTGAATTCCCATATGGTTATTGGACACCAATGGGGAGCTAGCTCAAGTGGTAGAGCGCTCGCTTAGCATGTGAGAGGTACCGGGATCGATACCCGGGTTCTCCAAGTGAATCATTTTCATTCACCAAGAAATATTAACTTGAAACATTGACACAGGTTGTGCTTGGTCAGCTCATTCTAAGGGAATGACTATCAGCATGGCATGGATATAATATGATTTGCAAAAATGTCCTATTCCCTTTTCGTAGATATATTTTAGCCTAGAAAAACAAAGCATATCCATGTATTAGATGTCAACTAGACCCTAATATAAACAATATCCGAATTCCCATATGGTTATTGGACACCAATGGGGAGCTAGCTCAAGTGGTAGAGCGCTGGCTTAGCATGTGAGAGGTACCGGGATCGATACCCGGGTTCTCCAAGTGTATCATTTTCATTCACCAAGAAATATTTACTTGAAACATTGACACATGATATGCTTGGTGAGCTCATTCTAAGGGAAGGACTATCAGCATGGCAGGGATATGATATGATTTTGCAAAAATGTCCTTTTCCCTTTTCGTAGATATATTTTAGCCTAGAAAAACAAAGAATATTCATGTATTGAATGTCACTGGTCCTGATAATATACAATATCTGAATCCCCATATGGTTATTGGATACCAATGGGGAGCTAGCTCAAGTGGTAGAGCGCTCGCTTAGCATGTGAGAGGTACCGGGATCGATACCCGGGTTCTCCAAGTGTATCATTTTCATCAACAAAGTTATATTTACTTGAAATATTGACACTAGATATGCTTGGTGAGCTCACTCTAAGGGAATGACTAGCAGCATGGCATGGATATGATATGATTTTGCAAAAATGACCTATTCCCTTTTTTGTAGATATATTTTAGCCTAGAAAAACAAAGCATATCCATGTATTGAATGCCACTAGTCCCAATATCTATATTACCATATGGTTATTGGACACCAATGGGGAGCTAGCTCAAGTGGTAAAGCGCTCGCTTAGCATGTGAGAGGTACCGGGATCGATACCCGGGTTCTCCAAGTCAATCATTTTCATTCACAAAGAAATGTTTACTTGAAACATTGACACATGATATGCTTGGTGAGCTCATTCTAAGGGAATGACTATCAGCATGGCATGGATATGATATGATTTTCCAAAAATGTCCTATTCCCTTTTCTTAGATATATTTTAGCCTAGAAAAACAAAGAATATTCATGTATTGAATGTCACTGGTCCTGATAATATACAATATCTGAATCCCCATATGGTTATTGGATACCAATGGGGAGCTAGCTCAAGTGGTAGAGCGCTCGCTTAGCATGTGAGAGGTACCGGGATCGATACCCGGGTTCTCCAAGTGTATCATTTTCATTCACCAAGAAATATTTGCTTGAAACATTGACACATGATATGCTTGGTGAGCTCATTCTAAGGGAATGACTAGCAGCATGGCATGGATATGATATGATTTTGCAAAAATGACCTATTCCCTTTTTTGTAGATATATTTTAGCATAGAAAAACAAAGCATATCCATGTATTGAATGTCACTAGTCCCAATATCTATATTACCATATGGTTATTGGACACCAATGGGGAGCTAGCTCAAGTGGTAGAGCGCTCGCTTAGCATGTGAGAGGTACCGGAATCGATACCCGGGTTCTCCAAGTGAATCATTTTCATTCACCAAGAAATATTTACTTGAAACATTGACACATGTTGTGCTTGGTCAGCTTATTCTAAGGGAATGACTATCAGCATGGCATGGATATAATATGATTTGCAAAAATGTCCTATTCCCTTTTCGTAGATATATTTTAGCCTAGAAAAACAAAGCATATCCATGTATTAGATGTCAACTAGTCCCTAATATAAACAATATCTGAATTCCCATATGGTTATTGGACACCAATGGGGAGCTAGCTCAAGTGGTAGAGCGCTCGCTTAGCATGTGAGAGGTACCGGGATCGATACCCGGGTTCTCCAAGTGAATCATTTTCATTCACCAAGAAATATTAACTTGAAACATTGACACAGGTTGTGCTTGGTCAGCTCATTCTAAGGGAATGACTATCAGCATGGCATGGATATAATATGATTTGCAAAAATGTCCTATTCCCTTTTCGTAGATATATTTTAGCCTAGAAAAACAAAGCATATCCATGTATTAGATGTCAACTAGACCCTAATATAAACAATATCCGAATTCCCATATGGTTATTGGACACCAATGGGGAGCTAGCTCAAGTGGTAGAGCGCTCGCTTAGCATGTGAGAGGTACCGGGATCGATACCCGGGTTCTCCAAGTGTATCATTTTCATTCACCAAGAAATATTTACTTGAAACATTGACACATGATATGCTTGGTGAGCTCATTCTAAGGGAAGGACTATCAGCATGGCAGGGATATGATATGATTTTGCAAAAATGTCCTATTCCCTTTTCGTAGATATATTTTAGCCTAGAAAAAAAAGAATATTCATGTATTGAATGTCACTGGTCCTGATAATATACAATATCTAAATTCCCATATGGTTATTGGATACCAATGGGGAGCTAGCTCAAGTGGTAGAGCGCTCGCTTAGCATGTGAGAGGTACCGGGATCGATACCCGGGTTCTCCAAGTGTATCATTTTCATCAACAAAGTTATATTTACTTGAAATATTGACACTAGATATGCTTGGTGAGCTCACTCTAAGGGAATGACTAGCAGCATGGCATGGATATGATATGATTTTGCAAAAATGACCTATTCCCTTTTTTGTAGATAGATTTTAGCCTAGAAAAACAAAGCATATCCATGTATTGAATGCCACTAGTCCCAATATCTATATTACCATATGATTATTGGACACCAATGGGGAGCTAGCTCAAGTGGTAGAGCGCTCGCTTAGCATGTGAGAGGTACCGGGATCAATACCCGGGTTCTCCAAGTCAATCATTTTCATTCACAAAGAAATGTTTACTTGAAACATTGACACATGATATGCTTGGTGAGCTCATTCTAAGGGAATGACTATCAGCATGGCATGGATATGATATGATTTTCCAAAAATGTCCTATTCCCTTTTCTTAGATATATTTTAGCCTAGAAAAACAAAGAATATTCATGTATTGAATGTCACTGGTCCTGATAATATACAATATCTGAATCCCCATATGGTTATTGGATACCAATGGGGAGCTAGCTCAAGTGGTAGAGCGCTCGCTTAGCATGTGAGAGGTACCGGGATCGATACCCGGGTTCTCCAAGTGTATCATTTTCATTCACCAAGAAATATTTACTTGAAACATTGACACATGATATGCTTGGTGAGCTCATTCTAAGGGAATGACTAGCAGCATGGCATGGATATGATATGATTTTGCAAAAATGACCTATTCCCTTTTTTGTAGATATATTTTAGCCTAGAAAAACAAAGCATATCCATGTATTGAATGTCACTAGTCCCAATATCTATATTACCATATGGTTATTGGACACCAATGGGGAGCTAGCTCAAGTGGTAGAGCGCTCGCTTAGCATGTGAGAGGTACCGGGATCGATACCCGGGTTCTCCAAGTGAATCATTTTCATTCACCAAGAAATATTTACTTGAAACATTGACACATGTTGTGCTTGGTCAGCTTATTCTAAGGGAATGACTATCAGCATGGCATGGATATAATATGATTTGCAAAAATGTCCTATTCCCTTTTCGTAGATATATTTTAGCCTAGAAAAACAAAGCATATCCATGTATTAGATGTCAACTAGTCCCTAATATAAACAATATCAGAATTCCCATATGGTTATTGGACACCAATGGGGAGCTAGCTCAAGTGGTAGAGCGCTCGCTTAGCATGTGAGAGGTACCGGGATCGATACCCGGGTTCTCCAAGTGTATCATTTTCATCAACAAAGTTATATTTACTTGAAACATTGACACTAGATATGCTTGGTGAGCTCATTCTAAGGGAATGACTAGCAGCATGGCATGGATATGATATGATTTTGCAAAAATGTCCTATTCCCTTTTTTGTAGATAGATTTTAGCCTAGAAAAACAAAGCATATCCATGTATTGAATGTCACTAGTCCCAATATCTATATTACCATATGGTTATTGGACACCAATGGGGAGCTAGCTCAAGTGGTAGAGCGCTCGCTTAGCATGTGAGAGGTACCGGGATCGATACCCGGGTTCTCCAAGTATATCATTTTCATTCACCAAGAAATATTTACTTGAAACATTGACACATGATATGCTTGGTGAGCTCATTCTAAGGGAATGACTCGCAGCATGGCATGGATATGATATGATTTTGCAAAAATGTCCTATTCCCTTTTTTGTAGATAGACTTTAGCCTAGAAAAACAAAGCATATCCATGTATTGAATGTCACTAGTCCCAATATCTATATTACCATATGGTTATTGGACACCAATGGGGAGCTAGCTCAAGTGGTAGAGCGCTCGCTTAGCATGTGAGAGGTACCGGGATCGATACCCGGGTTCTCCAAGTGTATCATTTTCATTCACCAAGAAATATTTACTTGAAACATTGACACTAGATATGCTTGGTGAGCTCATTCTAAGGGAATGACTCGCAGCATGGCATGGATATGATATGATTTTGCAAAAATGTCCTATTCCCTTTTTTGTAGATAGATTTTAGCCTAGAAAAACAAAGCATATCCATGTATTGAATGTCACTAGTCCCAATATCTATATTACCATATGGTTATTGGACACCAATGGGGAGCTAGCTCAAGTGGTAGAGCGCTCGCTTAGCATGTGAGAGGTACCGGGATCGATACCCGGGTTCTCCAAGTGTATCATTTTCATCCACAAAGAAATATTTACTTGAAACATTGACACATAATTTCTCATGTGTGCTCATTCTTTGAATATGATTGTCAGCATGGCATGGATATGATATGATTTTGCAAAAATGTCTTATTCCCTTTTGCATAAATATATTTTAGCCTAAAAAAACAAAGCATATCCATGTATTAAATGTCAACTAGTCCCTAATATAAACAATATCTGAATTCCCATATGGTTGTTGGACACCAATGGGGAGCTAGCTCGAGTGGTAGAGTGCTCGCTTAGCATGTGAGAGGTACCGGGATCGATACCCAGGATCTCCAAGTGTATCATTTTCATTCACCAAGAAATATTTACTTGAAACATTGACACATGATTTGCTTGGTGAGCTCATCCTAAGGCAATGACTATCAGCATAGCATGGATATGATATGATTTTGCAAAAATGTCCTATTCCCTTTTCTTAGATATATTTTAGCCTAGAAAAACAAAGCATATCCATGTATTGAATGTCACTGGTCCAGATAATATACAATATCTGAATTCCCATATGGTTATCGGACACCAATGGGGAGCTAGCTCAAGTGGTATAGCGCTCGCTTAGCATGTGAGAGGTACCGGGATCGATACCCGGGTTCTCCAAGTGTATCATTTTCATTCACCAAGAAATATTTACTTGAAACATTGACACATGATATGCTTGGTGAGCTCATTCTAAGGGAATGACTATCAGCATGGCATGGATATGATATGATTTTGCAAAAATGTCCTATTCCCTTTTCTTAGATGTATTTTAGCCTAGAAAAGCAAAGCATATTCATGTATTGAATGTCACTGGTCCAGAAAATATACAATATCTGAATTCCCATATGGTTATTAGACACCAATGGGGAGCTAGCTCAAGTGGTAGAGCGCTCGCTTAGCATGTGAGAGTTACCTGGATCGATACCCGGGTTCTCCAAGTGTATCATTTTCATTCACCAAGAAATATTTATTTGAAACATTGACACATGATATGCTTGGTGAGCTCATTCTAAGGGAATGACTATCAGCATGGCATGGATATGATATGATTTTTCAAAAATGTCCTATTCCCTTTTCTTAGATGTATTTTAGCCTAGAAAAGCAAAGCATATTCATGTATTGAATGTCACTGGTCCTGATAATATACAATATCTGAATTCCCATATGGTTATTGGATACCAATGGGGAGCTAGCTCAAGTGGTAGAGCGCTCGCTTAGCATGTGAGAGGTACCGGGATCGATACCCGGGTTCTCCAAGTTTATCATTTTCATCAACAAAGTTATATTTACTTGAAACATTGACACTAGATATGCTTGGTGAGCTCATTCTAAGGGAATGACTAGCAGCATGGCATGGATATGATATGATTTTGCAAAAATGTCCTATTCCCTTTTTTGTAGATATATTTTAGCCTAGAAAAACAAAGCATATCCATGTATTGAATGTCACTAGTCCCAATATCTATATTACCATATGGTTATTGGACACCAATGGGGAGCTAGCTCAAGTGGTAGAGCGCTCGCTTAGCATGTGAGAGGTACCGGGATCGATACCCGGGTTCTCCAAGTGTATCATTTTCATCCACAAAGAAATATTTACTTGAAACATTGACACATAATTTCTCATGTGTGCTCATTCTTTGAATATGATTGTCAGCATGGCATGGATATGATATGATTTTGCAAAAATGTCTTATTCTCTTTTTCATAAATATATTTTAGCCTAAAAAAACAAAGCATATCCATGTATTAAATGTCAACTAGTCCCTAATATAAACAATATCTGAATTCCCATATGGTTGTTGGACACCAATGGGGAGCTAGCTCGAGTGGTAGAGTGCTCGCTTAGCATGTGAGAGGTACTGGGATCGATACCCGGGATCTCCAAGTGAATCATTTTCATTCACCAAAAAATATTTACTTGAAACATTGACACATGTTTTGCTTGGTGAGCTCATCCTAAGGCAATGACTATCAGCATAGCATGGATATGATATGATTTTGCAAAAATGTCCTATTCCCTTTTCTTAGATATATTTTAGCCTAGAAAAACAAAGCATATCCATGTTTGAATGTCACTGGTCCAGATAATATACAATATCTGAATTCCCATATGGTTATCGGACACCAATGGGGAGCTAGCTCAAGTGGTATAGCGCTCGCTTAGCATGTGAGAGGTACCGGGATCGATACCCGGGTTCTCCAAGTGTATCATTTTCATTCACCAAGAAATATTTACTTGAAACATTGACACATGATATGCTTGGTGAGCTCATTCTAAGGGAATGACTATCAGCATGGCATGGATATGATATGATTTTGCAAAAATGTCCTATTCCCTTTTCGTAGATATATTTTAGCCTAGAAAAACAAAGCATATCCATGTATTGAATGTCACTGGTCCCAATATCTATATTCCCATATGGTTATTGGACACCAATGGGGAGCTAGCTCAAGTGGTAGAGCGCTCGCTTAGCATGTGAGAGGTACCGGGATCGATACCCGGGTTCTCCAAGTGTATCATTTTCATTCACCAAGAAATATTTACTTGAAACATTGACACATAATTTCTCATGTGTGCTCATTCTTTGAATATGATTGTCAGCATGGCATGGATATGATATGATTTTGCAAAAATGTCTTATTCCCCTTTTCATAGATATATTTTAGCCTAAAAAAACAAAGCATATCCATGTATTAAATGTCAACTAGTCCCTAATATAAACAATATCTGAATTCCCATATGGTTATTGGACACCAATGGGGAGCATGTGAGAGGTACCCGGATCGATACCTGGGTTCTCCAAGTGAATCATTTTCATTCACCAAGAAATATTTACTTGAAACATTGACACATGTTGTGCTTGGTCAGCTCATTCTAAGGGAATGACTATCAGGATGGCATGGATATGATATGATTTTGCAAAAATGTCCTATTCCCTTATCTTAGATGTATTTTAGCCTAGAAAAGCAAAGCATATTCATGTATTGAATTTCACTGGTCCTGATAATATACAATATCTGAATTCTCATATGGTTATTGGATACCAATGGGGAGCTAGCTCAAGTGGTAGAGCGCTCGCTTAGCATGTGAGAGGTACCGGGATCGATACCCAGGTTCTCCAAGTGTATCATTTTCATCAACGAAGTTATATTTACTTGAAACATTGACACTAGATATGCTTGGTGAGCTCATTCTAAGGGAATGACTAGCAGCATGGCATGGATATGATATGATTTTGCAAAAATGTCCAATTCCCTTTTTTGTAGATAGATTTTAGCCTAGAAAAACAAAGCATATCCATGTATTGAATGTCACTAGTCCCAATATTTATATTACCATATGGTTATTGGACACCAATGGGGAGCTAGCTCAAGTGGTAGAGCGCTCGCTTAGCATGTGAGAGGTACCGGGATCGATACCCGGGTTCTCCAAGTGTATCATTTTCATCCACAAAGAAATATTTACTTGAAACATTGACACATAATTTCTCATGTGTGCTCATTCTTTGAATATGATTGTCAGCATGGCATGGATATGATATGATTTTGCAAAAATGTCTTATTCCCCTTTTCATAGATATATTTTAGCCTAAAAAAACAAAGCATATCCATGTATTAAATGTCAACTAGTCCCTAATATAAACAATATCTGAATTCCCATATGGTTATTGGACACCAATGGGGAGCATGTGAGAGGTACCCGGATCGATACCTGGGTTCTCCAAGTGAATCATTTTCATTCACCAAGAAATATTTACTTGAAACATTGACACATGTTGTGCATGGTCAGCTCATTCTAAGGGAATGACTATCAGGATGGCATGGATATGATATGATTTTGCAAAAATGTCCTATTCCCTTATCTTAGATGTATTTTAGCCTAGAAAAGCAAAGCATATTCATGTATTGAATTTCACTGGTCCTGATAATATACAATATCTGAATTCCCATATGGTTATTGGATACCAATGGGGCGCTAGCTCAAGTGGTAGAGCGCTCGCTTAGCATGTGAGAGGTACCGGGATCGATACCCAGGTTCTCCAAGTGTATCATTTTCATCAACGAAGTTATATTTACTTGAAACATTGACACTAGATATGCTTGGTGAGCTCATTCTAAGGGAATGACTAGCAGCATGGCATGGATATGATATGATTTTGCAAAAATGTCCAATTCCCTTTTTTGTAGATAGATTTTAGCCTAGAAAAACAAAGCATATCCATGTATTGAATGTCACTAGTCCCAATATTTATATTACCATATGGTTATTGGACACCAATGGGGAGCTAGCTCAAGTGGTAGAGCGCTCGCTTAGCATGTGAGAGGTACCGGGATCGATACCCGGGTTCTCCAAGTGTATCATTTTCATCCACAAAGAAATATTTACTTGAAACATTGACACATAATTTCTCATGTGTGCTCATTCTTTGAATATGATTGTCAGCATGGCATGGATATGATATGGTTTTGCAAAAATGTCTTATTCCCTTTTTCATAAATATATTTTAGCCTAAAAAAGCAAAGCATATCCATGTATTAACTGTCAACTAGTCCCTAATATAAACAATATCTGAATTCCCATATGGTTGTTGGACACCAATGGGGAGCTAGCTCGAGTGGTAGAGTGCTCGCTTAGCATGTGAGAGGTACTGGGATCGATACCCGGGATCTCCATGTGAATCATTTTCATTCACCAAGAAATATTTACTTGAAACATTGACACATGATTTGCTTGGTGAGCTCATCCTAAGGCAATGACTATCAGCATAGCATGGATATGATATGATTTTGCAAAAATGTCCTATTACCTTTTTGTAGATATATTTTAGCCTAGAAAAACAAAGCATATCCATGTATTGAATGTCTACTAGTCCCTAATAAAAACAATATCTGAATTCCCATATGGTTATTGGACACCAATGGGGAGCTAGCTCAAGTGGTAGAGCGCTCGCTTAGCATGTGAGAGGTACCGGGATCGATACCCGGGTTCTCCAAGTGTATCATTTTCATTCACCAAGAAATATTTACTTGAAAAATTGACACATTTTGTGCTTGGTGAACTCATTCTAAGGGAATGACTATCAGCATGGCATAGATATGATATGATTTTGCAAAAATGACTTATTCCCTTTTTTGTAGATATATTTTAGCCTAGAAAAACAAAGCATATCCATGTATTGAATGTCACTGGTCCCAATATCTATATTCCCATATGGTTATTGGACACCAATGGGGAACTAGCTCAAGTGGTAGAGCGCTCGCTTAGCATGTGAGAGGTACCGGGATCGATACCCGGGTTCTCCAAGTGTATCATTTTCATTCACCAAGAAATATTTACTTGAAACATTGACACATGATATGCTTGGTGAGCTCATTCTGAGGGAATGACTATCAGCATGGTATGGATATGATATGATTTTGCAAAAATGTCCTATTCCCTTTTCTTAGATATATTTTAGCCTAGAAAAACAAAGCATATCCATGTATTAGATGTCAACTAGTCCCTAATATAAACAATATCTGAATTCCCATATGGTTATTGGACACCAATGGGGAGCTAGCTCAAGTGGTAGAGCGCTCGCTTAGCATGTGAGAGGTACCGGGATCGATACCCGGGTTCTCCAAGTGAATCATTTTCATTCACTAAGAAATATTTACTTGAAACATTGACACATGTTGTGCTTGGTCAGCTCATTCTAAGGGAATGACTATCAGCATGGCATGGATATAATATGATTTGCAAAAATGTCCTATTCCCTTTTCATAGATATATTTTAGCCTAGAAAAACAAAGCATATCCATGTATTAGATGTCAACTAGACCCTAATATAAACAATATCAGAATTCCCATATGGTTATTGGACACCAATGGGGAGCTAGCTCAAGTGGTAGAGCGCTCGCTTAGCATGTGAGAGGTACCGGGATCGATACCCGGGTTCTCCAAGTCAATCATTTTCATTCACAAAGAAATGTTTACTTGAAACATTGACACATGATATGCTTGGTGAGCTCATTCTAAGGGAATGACTATCAGCATGGCATGGATATGATATGATTTTGCAAAAATGTCCTTTTCCCTTTTCTTAGATATATTTTAGCCTAGAAAAACAAAGAATATTCATGTATTGAATGTCACTGGTCCTGATAATATACAATATCTGAATCCCCATATGGTTATTGGATACCAATGGGGAGCTAGCTCAAGTGGTAGAGCGCTCGCTTAGCATGTGAGAGGTACCGGGATCGATACCCGGGTTCTCCAAGTGTATCATTTTCATCAACAAAGTTATATTTACTTGAAACATTGACACTAGATATGCTTGGTGAGCTCATTCTAAGGGAATGACTAGCAGCATGGCATGGATATGATATGATTTTGCAAAAATGTCCAATTCCCTTTTTTGTAGATAGATTTTAGCCTAGAAAAACAAAGCATATCCATGTATTGAATGTCACTAGTCCCAATATTTATATTACCATATGGTTATTGGACACCAATGGGGAGCTAGCTCAAGTGGTAGAGCGCTCGCTTAGCATGTGAGAGGTACCGGGATCGATACCCGGGTTCTCCAAGTCAATCATTTTCATTCACAAAGAATTGTTTACTTGAAACATTGACACATGATATGCTTGGTGAGCTCATTCTAAGGGAATGACTATCAGCATGGCATGGATATGATATGATTTTGCAAAAATGTCCTTTTCCCTTTTCTTAGATATATTTTAGCCTAGAAAAACAAAGAATATTCATGTATTGAATGTCACTGGTCCTGATAATATACAATATCTGAATCCCCATATGGTTATTGGATACCAATGGGGAGCTAGCTCAAGTGGTAGAGCGCTCGCTTAGCATGTGAGAGGTACCGGGATCGATACCCGGGTTCTCCAAGTGTATCATTTTCATCAACAAAGTTATATTTACTTGAAATATTGACACTAGATATGCTTGGTGAGCTCATTCTAAGGGAATGACTAGCAGCATGGCATGGATATGATATGATTTTGCAAAAATGACCTATTCCCTTTTTTGTAGATAGATTTTAGCCTAGAAAAACAAAGCATATCCATGTATTGAATGTCACTAGTCCCAATATCTATATTACCATATGGTTATTGGACACCAATGGGGAGCTTGCTCAAGTGGTAGAGCGCTCGCTTAGCATGTGAGAGGTACCAGGATCGATACCCGGGTTCTCCAAGTGAATCATTTTCATTCACCAAGAAATATTTACTTGAAACTTTGACACATGTTGTGCTTGGTCAGCTCATTCTAAGGGAATGACTATCAGCATGGCATGGATATAATATGATTTGCAAAAATGTCCTATTCCCTTTTTGTAGATATATTTAAGCCTAGAAAAACAAAGCATATCCATGTATTAGATGTCAACTAGTCCCTAATATAAACAATATCTGAATTCCCATATGGTTATTGGACACCGATGGGGAGCTAGCTCAAGTGGTAGAGTGCTCGCTTAGCATGTGAGAGGTACCGGGATCGATACCCGGGTTCTCCAAGTGAATCATTTTCATTCACCAAGAAATATTTACTTGAAACATTGACACATGATATCCTTGGTGAGCTCATTCTAAGGGAATGACTATCAGCATGGCATGGATATGATATGATTTTGCAAAAATGTCCTATTCCCTTTTCTTAGATATATTTTAGCCTAGAAAAACAAAGAATATTCATGTATTGAATGTCACTGGTCCTGATAATATACAATATCTAAATTCCCATATGGTTATTGGATACCAATGGGGAGCTAGCTCAAGTGGTAGAGCGCTCGCTTAGCATGTGAGAGGTACCGGGATCGATACCCGGGTTCTCCAAGTGTATCATTTTCATCAACAAAGTTATATTTACTTGAAACATTGACACTAGATATGCTTGGTGAGCTCATTCTAAGGGAATGACTAGCAGCATGGCATGGATATGATATGATTTTGCAAAAATGTCCTATTCCCTTTTTTGTAGATAGATTTTAGCCTAGAAAAACAAAGCATATCCATGTATTGAATGTCACTAGTCCCAATATCTATATTACCATATGGTTATTGGACACCAATGGGGAGCTAGCTCAAGTGGTAGAGCGCTCGCTTAGCATGTGAGAGGTACCGGGATCGATACCCGGGTTCTCCAAGTGCATCATTTTCATTCACCAAGAAATATTTACTTGAAACATTGACACATGATATGCTTGGTGAGCTCATTCTAAGGGAATGACTCGCAGCATGGCATGGATATGATATGATTTTGCAAAAATGTCCTATTCCCTTTTTTGTAGATAGATTTTAGCCTAGAAAAACAAAGCATATCCATGTATTGAATGTCACTAGTCCCAATATCTATATTACCATATGGTTATTGGACACCAATGGGGAGCTAGCTCAAGTGGTAGAGCGCTCGCTTAGCATGTGAGAGGTACCGGGATCGATACCCGGGTTCTCCAAGTGTATCATTTTCATCAACAAAGTTATATTTACTTGAAATATTGACACTAGATATGCTTGGTGAGCTCACTCTAAGGGAATGACTAGCAGCATGGCATGGATATGATATGATTTTGCAAAAATGACCTATTCCCTTTTTTGTAGATATATTTTAGCCTAGAAAAACAAAGCATATCCATGTATTGAATGCCACTAGTCCCAATATCTATATTACCATATGGTTATTGGACACCAATGGGGAGCTAGCTCAAGTGGTAGAGCGCTCGCTTAGCATGTGAGAGGTACCGGGATCGATACCCGGGTTCTCCAAGTCAATCATTTTCATTCACAAAGAAATGTTTACTTGAAACATTGACACATGATATGCTCGGTGAGCTCATTCTAAGGGAATGACTAGCAGCATGGCATGGATATGATATGATTTTCCAAAAATGTCCTATTCCCTTTTCTTAGATATATTTTAGCCTAGAAAAACAAAGAATATTCATGTATTGAATGTCACTGGTCCTGATAATATACAATATCTGAATCCCCATATGGTTATTGGATACCAATGGGGAGCTAGCTCAAGTGGTAGAGCGCTCGCTTAGCATGTGAGAGGTACCGGGATCGATACCCAGGTTCTCCAAGTGAATCATTTTCATTCACCAAGAAATATTTACTTGAAACATTGACACATGTTGTGCTTGGTCAGCTTATTCTAAGGGAATGACTATCAGCATGGCATGGATATAATATGATTTGCAAAAATGTCCTATTCCCTTTTCGTAGATATATTTTAGCCTAGAAAAACAAAGCATATCCATGTATTAGATGTCAACTAGTCCCTAATATAAACAATATCTGAATTCCCATATGGTTATTGGACACCAATGGGGAGCTAGCTCAAGTGGTAGAGCGCTCGCTTAGCATGTGAGAGGTACCGGGATCGATACCCGGGTTCTCCAAGTGTATCATTTTCATCAACAAAGTTATATTTACTTGAAACATTGACACTAGATATGCTTGGTGAGCTCATTCTAAGGGAATGACTAGCATTATGGCATGGATATGATATGATTTTGCAAAAATGTCCTATTCCCTTTTTTGTAGATAGATTTTAGCCTAGAAAAAAAAAGCATATCCATGTATTTAATGTCACTAGTCCCAATATCTATATTACCATATGGTTATTGGACACCAATGGGGAGCTAGCTCAAGTGGTAGAGCGCTCGCTTAGCATGTGAGAGGTACCGGGATCGATACCCGGGTTCTCCAAGTGTATCATTTTCATTCACCAAGAAATATTTACTTGAAACATTGACACATGATATGCTTGGTGAGCTCATTCTAAGGGAATGACTCGCAGCATGGCATGGATATGATATGATTTTGCAAAAATGTCCTATTCCCTTTTTTGTAGATAGATTTTAGCCTAGAAAAACAAAGCATATCCATGTATTGAATGTCACTAGTCCCAATATCTATATTACCATATGGTTATTGGACACCAATGGGGAGCTAGCTCAAGTGGTAGAGCGCTCGCTTAGCATGTGAGAGGTACCGAGATCTATACCCGGGTTCTCCAAGTGTATCATTTTCATCAACAAAGTTATATTTACTTGAAATATTGACACTAGATATGCTTGGTGAGCTCACTCTAAGGGAATGACTAGCAGCATGGTATGGATATGATATGATTTTGCAAAAATGACCTATTCCCTTTTTTGTAGATATATTTTAGCCTAGAAAAACAAAGCATATCCATGTATTGAATGCCACTAGTCCCAATATCTATATTACCATATGGTTATTGGACACCAATGGGGAGCTAGCTCAAGTGGTAGAGCGCTCGCTTAGCATGTGAGAGGTACCGGGATCGATACCCGGGTTCTCCAAGTCAATCATTTTCATTCACAAAGAAATGTTTACTTGAAACATTGACACATGATATGCTTGGTGAGCTCATTCTAAGGGAATGACTATCAGCATGGCATGGATATGATATGATTTTCCAAAAATGTCCTATTCCCTTTTCTTAGATATATTTTAGCCTAGAAAAACAAAGAATGTTCATGTATTGAATGTCACTGGTCCTGATAATATACAATATCTGAATCCCCATATGGTTATTGGATACCAATGGGGAGCTAGCTCAAGTGGTAGAGCGCTCGCTTAGCATGTGAGAGGTACCGGGATCGATACCCGGGTTCTCCAAGTGTATCATTTTCATTCACCAAGAAATATTTACTTGAAACATTGACACACGATATGCTTGGTGAGCTCATTCTAAGGGAATGACTAGCAGCATGGCATGGATATGATATGATTTTGCAAAAATGACCTATTCCCTTTTTTGTAGATATATTTTAGCCTAGAAAAACAAAGCATATCCATGTATTGAATGTCACTAGTCCCAATATCTATATTACCATATGGTTATTGGACACCAATGGGGAGCTAGCTCAAGTGGTAGAGCGCTCGCTTAGCATGTGAGAGGTACCGGGATCGATACCCGGGTTCTCCAAGTGAATCATTTTCATTCACCAAGAAATATTTACTTGAAACATTGACACATGTTGTGCTTGGTCAGCTCATTCTAAAGGAATGACTATCAGCATGGCATGGATATAATATGATTTGCAAAAATGTCCTATTCCCTTTTTGTAGATATATTTTAGCCTAGAAAAACAAAGCATATCCATGTATTAGATGTCAACTAGACCCTAATATAAACAATATCTGAATTCCCATATGGTTATTGGACACCAATGGGGAGCTAGCTCAAGTGGTAGAGCGCTCGCTTAGCATGTGAGAGGTACCGGGATCGATACCCGGGTTCTCCAAGTGTATCATTTTCATTCACCAAGAAATATTTACTTGAAACATTGACACATGATATGCTTGGTGAGCTCATTCTAAGGAAAGGACTATCAGCATGGCAGGGATATGATATGATTTTGCAAAAATGTCCTATTCCCTTTTCGTAGATATATTTTAGCCTAGAAAAACAAAGAATATTCATGTATTGAATGTCACTGGTCCTGATAATATACAATATCTAAATTCCCATATGGTTATTGGATACCAATGGGGAGCTAGCTCAAGTGGTAGAGCGCTCGCTTAGCATGTGAGAGGTACCGGGATCGATACCCGGGTTCTCCAAGTGTATCATTTTCATCAACAAAGTTATATTTACTTGAAATATTGACACTAGATATGCTTGGTGAGCTCACTCTAAGGGAATGACTAGCAGCATGGCATGGATATGATATGATTTTGCAAAAATGACCTATTCCCTTTTTTGTAGATAGGTTTTAGCCTAGAAAAACAAAGCATATCCATGTATTGAATGCCACTAGTCCCAATATCTATATTACCATATGGTTATTGGATACCAATGGGGAGCTAGCTCAAGTGGTAGAGCGCTCGCTTAGCATGTGAGAGGTACCGGGATCGATACCCGGGTTCTCCAAGTCAATCATTTTCATTCACAAAGAAATGTTTACTTGAAACATTGACACATGATATGCTTGGTGAGCTCATTCTAAGGGAATGACTATCAGCATGGCATGGATATGATATGATTTTCCAAAAATGTCCTATTCCCTTTTCTTAGATATATTTTAGCCTAGAAAAACAAAAAATATTCATGTATTGAATGTCACTGGTCCTGATAATATACAATATCTGAATCCCCATATGGTTATTGGATACCAATGGGGAGCTAGCTCAAGTGGTAGAGCGCTCGCTTAGCATGTGAGAGGTACCGGGATCGATACCCGGGTTCTCCAAGTGTATCATTTTCATTCACCAAGAAATATTTACTTGAAACATTGACACATGATATGCTTGGTGAGCTCATTCTAAGGGAATGTCTAGCAGCATGGCATGGATATGATATGATTTTGCAAAAATGACCTATTCCCTTTTTTGTAGATATATTTTAGCCTAGAAAAACAAAGCATATCCATGTATTGAATGTCACTAGTCCCAATATCTATATTACCATATGGTTATTGGACACCAATGGGGAGCTAGCTCAAGTGGTAGAGCGCTCGCTTAGCATGTGAGAGGTACCGGGATCGATACCCGGGTTCTCCAAGTGAATCATTTTCATTCACCAAGAAATATTTACTTGAAACATTGACACATGTTGTGCTTGGTCAGCTTATTCTAAGGGAATGACTATCAGCATGGCATGGATATAATATGATTTGCAAAAATGTCCTATTCCCTTTTCGTAGATATATTTTAGCCTAGAAAAACAAAGCATATCCATGTATTAGATGTCAAATAGTCCCTAAAATAAACAATATCTGAATTCCCATATGGTTATTGGACACCAATGGGGAGCTAGCTCAAGTGGTAGAGCGCTCGCTTAGCATGTGAGAGGTACCGGGATCGATACCCGGGTTCTCCAAGTGTATCATTTTCATTCACCAAGAAATATTTACTTGAAACATTGACACATGATATGCTTGGTGAGCTCATTCTAAGGGAATGACTCACAGCATGGCATGGATATGATATGATTTTGCAAAAATGTCCTATTCCCTTTTTTGTAGATAGATTTTAGCCTAGAAAAACAAAGCATATCCATGTATTGAATGTCACTAGTCCCAATATCTATATTACCATATGGTTATTGGACACCAATGGGGAGCTAGCTCAAGTGGTAGAGCGCTCGCTTAGCATGTGAGAGGTACCGGGATCGATACCAGGGTTCTCCAAGTGTATCATTTTCATTCACCAAGAAATATTTACTTGGAACATTGACACTAGATATGCTTGGTGAGCTCATTCTAAGGGAATGACTCGCAGCATGGCATGGATATGATATGATTTTGCAAAAATGTCCTATTCCCTTTTTTGTAGATAGATTTTAGCCTAGAAAAACAAAGCATATCCATGTATTGAATGTCACTTGTCCCAATATCTATATTACCATATGGTTATTGGACACCAATGGGGAGCTAGCTCAAGTGGTAGAGCGCTCGCTTAGCATGTGAGAGGTACCGGGATCGATACCCGGGTTCTCCAAGTGTATCATTTTCATCCACAAAGAAATATTTACTTGAAACATTGACACATAATTTCTCATGTGTGCTCATTCTTTGAATATGATTGTCAGCATGGCATGGATATGATATGATTTTGCAAAAATGTCTTATTCCCTTTTGCATAAATATATTTTAGCCTAAAAAAACAAAGCATATCCATGTATTAAATGTCAAATAGTCCCTAATATAAACAATATCTGAATTCCCATATGGTTGTTGGACACCAATGGGGAGCTAGCTCGAGTGGTAGAGTGCTCGCTTAGCATGTGAGAGGTACCGGGATCGATACCCAGGATCTCCAAGTGAATCATTTTCATTCACCAAGAAATATTTACTTGAAACATTGACACATGATTTGCTTGGTGAGCTCATCCTAAGGCAATGACTATCAGCATAGCATGGATATGATATGATTTTGCAAAAATGTCCTATTCCCTTTTCTTAGATATATTTTAGCCTAGAAAAACAAAGCATATCCATGTATTGAATGTCACTGGTCCAGATAATATACAATATCTGAATTCCCATATGGTTATTGGACACCAATGGGGAGCTAGCTCAAGTGGTATAGCGCTCGCTTAGCATGTGAGAGGTACCGAGATCGATGTCGGGTTCTCCAAGTGTATCATTTTCATTCACCAAAAAATATTTACTTGAAACATTGACACATGATTTGCTTGGTGAGCTCATTCTAAGGGAATGACTATCGGCATGGCATTGATATGATATGATTTTGCTAAAATGTCCTATTCCCTTTTCTTAGATATATTTTAGCCTAGAAAAACAAAGAATATTCATGTATTGAATGTCACCGGTCCAGATAATAAACAATATCTGAATTCCCATATGGTTATTGGACACCAGTGGGGAGCTAGCTCAAGTGGTAGAGCGCTCGCTTAGCATGTGAGAGGTACCGGGATCGATACCAGGGTTCTCCAAGTGTATCATTTTCATTCACCAAGAAATATTTATTTGAAACATTGACACATGATATGCTTGGTGAGCTCATTCTCAGGGAATGACTATCAGCATGGCATGGATATGATATGATTTTGCAAAAATGGCCTATTCCCTTTTCGTAGATATATTTTAGCCTAGAAAAACAAAGCATATCCATGTGTTGAATGTCACTGTTCCAGATAATATTCAATATCTGAATACCCATATGGTTATTGGACACCAATGGGGAGCTAGCTCAAGTGGTAGAGCGCTCGCTTAGCATGTGAGAGGTACCGGGATCGATACCCGGGTTCTCCAAGTGTATCATTTTCATTCACCAAAAAATATTTACTTGAAACATTGACACATGATATGCTTGGTGAGCTCATTCTAAGGGAATGACTAGCAGCATGGCATGGATATGATTTTGCAAAAATGACCTATTCCCTTTTTTGTAGATATATTTTAGCCTAGAAAAACAAAGCATATCCATGTATTGAATGTCACTAGTCCCAATATCTATATTACCATATGGTTATTGGACACCAATGGGGAGCTAGCTCAAGTGGTAGAGCGCTCGCTTAGCATGTGAGAGGTACCGGGATCGATACCCGGGTTCTCCAAGTGAATCATTTTCATTCACCAAGAAATATTTACTTGAAACATTGACACATGTTGTGCTTGGTCAGCTCATTCTAAGGGAATGACTATCAGCATGGCATGGATATAATATGATTTGCAAAAATGTCCTATTCCCTTTTCGTAGCTATATTTTAGCCTAGAAAAACAAAGCATATCCATGTATTAGATGTCAACTAGTCCCTAATATAAACAATATCTGAATTCCCATATGGTTATTGGACACCAATGGGGAGCTAGCTCAAGTGGTAGAGCGCTCGCTTAGCATGTGAGAGGTACCGGGATCGATACCCGGGTTCTCCAAGTGAATCATTTTCATTCACCAAGAAATATTTACTTGAAACATTGACACATGTTGTGCTTGGTCAGCTCATTCTAAGGGAATGACTATCAGCATGGCATGGATATAATATAATTTGCAAAAATGTCCTATTCCCTTTTTGTAGATATATTTTAGCCTAGAAAAACAAAGCATATCCATGTATTAGATGTCAACTAGACCCTAATATAAACAATATCTGAATTCCCATATGGTTATTGGACACCAATGGGGAGCTAGCTCAAGTGGTAGAGCGCTCGCTTAGCATGTGAGAGGTACCGGGATCGATACCCGGGTTCTCGAAGTGTATCATTTTCATTCACCAAGAAATATTTACTTGAAACATTGACACATGATAAGCTTGGTGAGCTCATTCTAAGGAAAGGACTATCAGCATGGCAGGGATATGATATGATTTTGCAAAATGTCCTATTCCCTTTTCGTAGATATATTTTAGCCTAGAAAAACAAAGAATATTCATGTATTGAATGTCACTGGTCCTGATAATATACAATATCTAAATTCCCATATGGTTATTGGATACCAATGGGGAGCTAGCTCAAGTGGTAGAGCGCTCGCTTAGCATGTGAGAGGTACCGGGATCGATACCCGGGTTCTCCAAGTGTATCATTTTCATTCACCAAGAAATATTTACTTGAAACATTGACACATGATATGCTTGGTGAGCTCATTCTAAGGGAATGACTAGCAGCATGGCATGGATATGATATGATTTTGCAAAAATGACCTATTCCCTTTTTTGTAGATATATTTTAGCCTAGAAAAACAAAGCATATCCATGTATTGAATGTCACTAGTCCCAATATCTATATTACCATATGGTTGTTGGACACCAATGGGGAGCTAGCTCAAGTGGTAGAGCGCTCGCTTAGCATGTGAGAGGTACCGGGATCGATACCCGGGTTCTCCAAGTGAATCATTTTCATTCACCAAGAAATATTTACTTGAAACATTGACACATGTTGTGCTTGGTCAGCTTATTCTAAGGGAATGACTATCAGCATGGCATGGATATAATATGATTTGCAAAAATGTCCTATTCCCTTTTCGTAGATATATTTTAGCCTAGAAAAACAAAGCATATCCATGTATTAGATGTCAACTAGTCCCTAATATAAACAATATCTGAATTCCCATATGGTTATTGGACACCAATGGGGAGCTAGCTCAAGTGGTAGAGCGCTCGCTTAGCATGTGAGAGGTACCGGGATCGATACCCGGGTTCTCCAAGTGTAATATTTTCATCAACAAAGTTATATTTACTTGAAACATTGACACATGATATGCTTGGTGAGCTCATTCTAAGGGAATGACTAGCAGCATGGCATGGATATGATATGATTTTGCAAAAATGTCCTATTCCCTTTTTTGTAGATAGATTTTAGCCTAGAAAAACAAAGCATATCCATGTATTGAATGTCACTAGTCCCAATATCTATATTACCATATGGTTATTGGACACCAATGGGGAGCTAGCTCAAGTGGTAGAGCGCTCGCTTAGCATGTGAGAGGTACCGGGATCGATACCCGGGTTCTCCAAGTGCATCATTTTCATTCACCAAGAAATATTTACTTGAAACATTGACACATGATATGCTTGGTGAGCTCATTCTAAGGGAATGACTCGCAGCATGGCATGGATATGATATGATTTTGCAAAAATGTCCTATTCCCTTTTTTGTAGATAGATTTTAGCCTAGAAAAACAAAGCATATCCATGTATTGAATGTCACTAGTCCCAATATCTATATTACCATATGGTTATTGGACACCAATGGGGAGCTAGCTCAAGTGGTAGAGCGCTCGCTTAGCATGTGAGAGGTACCGGGATCGATACCCGGGTTCTCAAAGTGTATCATTTTCATCAACAAAGTTATATTTACTTGAAATATTGACACTAGATATGCTTGGTGAGCTCACTCTAAGGGAATGACTAGCAGCATGGCATGGATATGATATGATTTTGCAAAAATGACCTATTCCCTTTTTTGTAGATATATTTTAGCCTAGAAAAACAAAGCATATCCATGTATTGAATGCCACTAGTCCCAATATCTATATTACCATATGATTATTGGACACCAATGGGGAGCTAGCTCAAGTGGTAAAGCGCTCGCTTAGCATGTGAGAGGTACCGGGATCGATACCCGGGTTCTCCAAGTCAATCATTTTCATTCACAAAGAAATGTTTACTTGAAACATTGACACATGATATGCTTGGTGAGCTCATTCTAAGGGAATGACTATCAGCATGGCATGGATATGATATGATTTTCCAAAAATGTCCTATTCCCTTTTCTTAGATATATTTTAGCCTAGAAAAACAAAGAATATTCATGTATTGAATGTCACTGGTCCTGATAATATACAATATCTGAATCCCCATATGGTTATTGGATACCAATGGGGAGCTAGCTCAAGTGGTAGAGCGCTCGCTTAGCATGTGAGAGGTACCGGGATCGATACCCGGGTTCTCCAAGTGTATCATTTTCATTCACCAAGAAATATTTGCTTGAAACATTGACACATGATATGCTTGGTGAGCTCATTCTAAGGGAATGACTAGCAGCATGGCATGGATATGATATGATTTTGCAAAAATGACCTATTCCCTTTTTTGTAGATATATTTTAGCATAGAAAAACAAAGCATATCCATGTATTGAATGTCACTAGTCCCAATATCTATATTACCATATGGTTATTGGACACCAATGGGGAGCTAGCTCAAGTGGTAGAGCGCTCGCTTAGCATGTGAGAGGTACCGGGATCGATACCCGGGTTCTCCAAGTGAATCATTTTCATTCACCAAGAAATATTTACTTGAAACATTGACACATGTTGTGCTTGGTCAGCTTATTCTAAGGGAATGACTATCAGCATGGCATGGATATAATATGATTTGCAAAAATGTCCTATTCCCTTTTCGTAGATATATTTTAGCCTAGAAAAACAAAGCATATCCATGTATTAGATGTCAACTAGTCCCTAATATAAACAATATCTGAATTCCCATATGGTTATTGGACACCAATGGGGAGCTAGCTCAAGTGGTAGAGCGCTCGCTTAGCATGTGAGAGGTACCGGGATCGATACCCGGGTTCTCCAAGTGAATCATTTTCATTCACCAAGAAATATTAACTTGAAACATTGACACAGGTTGTGCTTGGTCAGCTCATTCTAAGGGAATGACTATCAGCATGGCATGGATATAATATGATTTGCAAAAATGTCCTATTCCCTTTTCGTAGATATATTTTAGCCTAGAAAAACAAAGCATATCCATGTATTAGATGTCAACTAGACCCTAATATAAACAATATCCGAATTCCCATATGGTTATTGGACACCAATGGGGAGCTAGCTCAAGTGGTAGAGCGCTCGCTTAGCATGTGAGAGGTACCGGGATCGATACCCGGGTTCTCCAAGTGTATCATTTTCATTCACCAAGAAATATTTACTTGAAACATTGACACATGATATGCTTGGTGAGCTCATTCTAAGGGAAGGACTATCAGCATGGCAGGGATATGATATGATTTTGCAAAAATGTCCTATTCCCTTTTCGTAGATATATTTTAGCCTAGAAAAAAAAGAATATTCATGTATTGAATGTCACTGGTCCTGATAATATACAATATCTGAATCCCCATATGGTTATTGGATACCAATGGGGAGCTAGCTCAAGTGGTAGAGCGCTCGCTTAGCATGTGAGAGGTACCGGGATCGATACCCGGGTTCTCCAAGTGTATCATTTTCATCAACAAAGTTATATTTACTTGAAATATTGACACTAGATATGCTTGGTGAGCTCACTCTAAGGGAATGACTAGCAGCATGGCATGGATATGATATGATTTTGCAAAAATGACCTATTCCCTTTTTTGTAGATATATTTTAGCCTAGAAAAACAAAGCATATCCATGTATTGAATGCCACTAGTCCCAATATCTATATTACCATATGGTTATTGGACACCAATGGGGAGCTAGCTCAAGTGGTAAAGCGCTCGCTTAGCATGTGAGAGGTACCGGGATCGATACCCGGGTTCTCCAAGTCAATCATTTTCATTCACAAAGAAATGTTTACTTGAAACATTGACACATGATATGCTTGGTGAGCTCATTCTAAGGGAATGACTAGCAGCATGGCATGGATATGATATGATTTTCCAAAAATGTCCTATTCCCTTTTCTTAGATATATTTTAGCCTAGAAAAACAAAGAATATTCATGTATTGAATGTCACTGGTCCTGATAATATACAATATCTGAATCCCCATATGGTTATTGGATACCAATGGGGAGCTAGCTCAAGTGGTAGAGCGCTCGCTTAGCATGTGAGAGGTACCGGGATCGATACCCGGGTTCTCCAAGTGTATCATTTTCATTCACCAAGAAATATTTGCTTGAAACATTGACACATGATATGCTTGGTGAGCTCATTCTAAGGGAATGACTAGCAGCATGGCATGGATATGATATGATTTTGCAAAAATGACCTATTCCCTTTTTTGTAGATATATTTTAGCATAGAAAAACAAAGCATATCCATGTATTGAATGTCACTAGTCCCAATATCTATATTACCATATGGTTATTGGACACCAATGGGGAGCTAGCTCAAGTGGTAGAGCGCTCGCTTAGCATGTGAGAGGTACCGGGATCGATACCCGGGTTCTCCAAGTGTATCATTTTCATCAACAAAGTTATATTTACTTGAAATATTGACACTAGATATGCTTGGTGAGCTCACTCTAAGGGAATGACTAGCAGCATGGCATGGATATGATATGATTTTGCAAAAATGACCTATTCCCTTTTTTGTAGATATATTTTAGCCTAGAAAAACAAAGCATATCCATGTATTGAATGCCACTAGTCCCAATATCTATATTACCATATGGTTATTGGACACCAATGGGGAGCTAGCTCAAGTGGTAAAGCGCTCGCTTAGCATGTGAGAGGTACCGGGATCGATACCCGGGTTCTCCAAGTCAATCATTTTCATTCACAAAGAAATGTTTACTTGAAACATTGACACATGATATGCTTGGTGAGCTCATTCTAAGGGAATGACTATCAGCATGGCATGGATATGATATGATTTTCCAAAAATGTCCTATTCCCTTTTCTTAGATATATTTTAGCCTAGAAAAACAAAGAATATTCATGTATTGAATGTCACTGGTCCTGATAATATACAATATCTGAATCCCCATATGGTTATTGGATACCAATGGGGAGCTAGCTCAAGTGGTAGAGCGCTCGCTTAGCATGTGAGAGGTACCGGGATCGATACCCGGGTTCTCCAAGTGTATCATTTTCATTCACCAAGAAATATTTGCTTGAAACATTGACACATGATATGCTTGGTGAGCTCATTCTAAGGGAATGACTAGCAGCATGGCATGGATATGATATGATTTTGCAAAAATGACCTATTCCCTTTTTTGTAGATATATTTTAGCCTAGAAAAACAAAGCATATCCATGTATTGAATGTCACTAGTCCCAATATCTATATTACCATATGGTTATTGGACACCAATGGGGAGCTAGCTCAAGTGGTAGAGCGCTCGCTTAGCATGTGAGAGGTACCGAGATCGATACCCGGGTTCTCCAAGTGAATCATTTTCATTCACCAAGAAATATTTACTTGAAACATTGACACATGTTGTGCTTGGTCAGCTTATTCTAAGGGAATGACTATCAGCATGGCATGGATATAATATGATTTGCAAAAATGTCCTATTCCCTTTTCGTAGATATATTTTAGCCTAGAAAAACAAAGCATATCCATGTATTAGATGTCAACTAGTCCCTAATATAAACAATATCTGAATTCCCATATGGTTATTGGACACCAATGGGGAGCTAGCTCAAGTGGTAGAGCGCTCGCTTAGCATGTGAGAGGTACCGGGATCGATACCCGGGTTCTCCAAGTGAATCATTTTCATTCACCAAGAAATATTAACTTGAAACATTGACACAGGTTGTGCTTGGTCAGCTCATTCTAAGGGAATGACTATCAGCATGGCATGTATTATATGATTTGCAAAAATGTCCTATTCCCTTTTCGTAGATATATTTTAGCCTAGAAAAACAAAGCATATCCATGTATTAGATGTCAACTAGACCCTAATATAAACAATATCCGAATTCCCATATGGTTATTGGACACCAATGGGGAGCTAGCTCAAGTGGTAGAGCGCTCGCTTAGCATGTGAGAGGTACCGGGATCGATACCCGGGTTCTCCAAGTGTATCATTTTCATTCACCAAGAAATATTTACTTGAAACATTGACACATGATATGCTTGGTGAGCTCATTCTAAGGGAAGGACTATCAGCATGGCAGGGATATGATATGATTTTGCAAAAATGTCCTTTTCCCTTTTCGTAGATATATTTTAGCCTAGAAAAACAAAGAATATTCATGTATTGAATGTCACTGGTCCTGATAATATACAATATCTGAATCCCCATATGGTTATTGGATACCAATGGGGAGCTAGCTCAAGTGGTAGAGCGCTCGCTTAGCATGTGAGAGGTACCGGGATCGATACCCGGGTTCTCCAAGTGTATCATTTTCATCAACAAAGTTATATTTACTTGAAATATTGACACTAGATATGCTTGGTGAGCTCACTCTAAGGGAATGACTAGCAGCATGGCATGGATATGATATGATTTTGCAAAAATGACCTATTCCCTTTTTTGTAGATATATTTTAGCCTAGAAAAACAAAGCATATCCATGTATTGAATGCCACTAGTCCCAATATCTATATTACCATATGGTTATTGGACACCAATGGGGAGCTAGCTCAAGTGGTAAAGCGCTCGCTTAGCATGTGAGAGGTACCGGGATCGATACCCGGGTTCTCCAAGTCAATCATTTTCATTCACAAAGAAATGTTTACTTGAAACATTGACACATGATATGCTTGGTGAGCTCATTCTAAGGGAATGACTCGCAGCATGGCATGGATATGATATGATTTTCCAAAAATGTCCTATTCCCTTTTCTTAGATATATTTTAGCCTAGAAAAACAAAGAATATTCATGTATTGAATGTCACTGGTCCTGATAATATACAATATCTGAATCCCCATATGGTTATTGGATACCAATGGGGAGCTAGCTCAAGTGGTAGAGCGCTCGCTTAGCATGTGAGAGGTACCGGGATCGATACCCGGGTTCTCCAAGTGTATCATTTTCATTCACCAAGAAATATTTGCTTGAAACATTGACACATGATATGCTTGGTGAGCTCATTCTAAGGGAATGACTAGCAGCATGGCATGGATATGATATGATTTTGCAAAAATGACCTATTCCCTTTTTTGTAGATATATTTTAGCATAGAAAAACAAAGCATATCCATGTATTGAATGTCACTAGTCCCAATATCTATATTACCATATGGTTATTGGACACCAATGGGGAGCTAGCTCAAGTGGTAGAGCGCTCGCTTAGCATGTGAGAGGTACCGGGATCGATACCCGGGTTCTCCAAGTGAATCATTTTCATTCACCAAGAAATATTTACTTGAAACATTGACACATGTTGTGCTTGGTCAGCTTATTCTAAGGGAATGACTATCAGCATGGCATGGATATAATATGATTTGCAAAAATGTCCTATTCCCTTTTCGTAGATATATTTTAGCCTAGAAAAACAAAGCATATCCATGTATTAGATGTCAACTAGTCCCTAATATAAACAATATCTGAATTCCCATATGGTTATTGGACACCAATGGGGAGCTAGCTCAAGTGGTAGAGCGCTCGCTTAGCATGTGAGAGGTACCGGGATCGATACCCGGGTTCTCCAAGTGAATCATTTTCATTCACCAAGAAATATTAACTTGAAACATTGACACAGGTTGTGCTTGGTCAGCTCATTCTAAGGGAATGACTATCAGCATGGCATGGATATAATATGATTTGCAAAAATGTCCTATTCCCTTTTCGTAGATATATTTTAGCCTAGAAAAACAAAGCATATCCATGTATTAGATGTCAACTAGACCCTAATATAAACAATATCCGAATTCCCATATGGTTATTGGACACCAATGGGGAGCTAGCTCAAGTGGTAGAGCGCTCGCTTAGCATGTGAGAGGTACCGGGATCGATACCCGGGTTCTCCAAGTGTATCATTTTCATTCACCAAGAAATATTTACTTGAAACATTGACACATGATATGCTTGGTGAGCTCATTCTAAGGGAAGGACTATCAGCATGGCAGGGATATGATATGATTTTGCAAAAATGTCCTATTCCCTTTTCGTAGATATATTTTAGCCTAGAAAAAAAAGAATATTCATGTATTGAATGTCACTGGTCCTGATAATATACAATATCTGAATCCCCATATGGTTATTGGATACCAATGGGGAGCTAGCTCAAGTGGTAGAGCGCTCGCTTAGCATGTGAGAGGTACCGGGATCGATACCCGGGTTCTCCAAGTGTATCATTTTCATCAACAAAGTTATATTTACTTGAAATATTGACACTAGATATGCTTGGTGAGCTCACTCTAAGGGAATGACTAGCAGCATGGCATGGATATGATATGATTTTGCAAAAATGACCTATTCCCTTTTTTGTAGATATATTTTAGCCTAGAAAAACAAAGCATATCCATGTATTGAATGCCACTAGTCCCAATATCTATATTACCATATGGTTATTGGACACCAATGGGGAGCTAGCTCAAGTGGTAAAGCGCTCGCTTAGCATGTGAGAGGTACCGGGATCGATACCCGGGTTCTCCAAGTCAATCATTTTCATTCACAAAGAAATGTTTACTTGAAACATTGACACATGATATGCTTGGTGAGCTCATTCTAAGGGAATGACTAGCAGCATGGCATGGATATGATATGATTTTCCAAAAATGTCCTATTCCCTTTTCTTAGATATATTTTAGCCTAGAAAAACAAAGAATATTCATGTATTGAATGTCACTGGTCCTGATAATATACAATATCTGAATCCCCATATGGTTATTGGATACCAATGGGGAGCTAGCTCAAGTGGTAGAGCGCTCGCTTAGCATGTGAGAGGTACCGGGATCGATACCCGGGTTCTCCAAGTGTATCATTTTCATTCACCAAGAAATATTTGCTTGAAACATTGACACATGATATGCTTGGTGAGCTCATTCTAAGGGAATGACTAGCAGCATGGCATGGATATGATATGATTTTGCAAAAATGACCTATTCCCTTTTTTGTAGATATATTTTAGCATAGAAAAACAAAGCATATCCATGTATTGAATGTCACTAGTCCCAATATCTATATTACCATATGGTTATTGGACACCAATGGGGAGCTAGCTCAAGTGGTAGAGCGCTCGCTTAGCATGTGAGAGGTACCGGGATCGATACCCGGGTTCTCCAAGTGTATCATTTTCATCAACAAAGTTATATTTACTTGAAATATTGACACTAGATATGCTTGGTGAGCTCACTCTAAGGGAATGACTAGCAGCATGGCATGGATATGATATGATTTTGCAAAAATGACCTATTCCCTTTTTTGTAGATATATTTTAGCCTAGAAAAACAAAGCATATCCATGTATTGAATGCCACTAGTCCCAATATCTATATTACCATATGGTTATTGGACACCAATGGGGAGCTAGCTCAAGTGGTAAAGCGCTCGCTTAGCATGTGAGAGGTACCGGGATCGATACCCGGGTTCTCCAAGTCAATCATTTTCATTCACAAAGAAATGTTTACTTGAAACATTGACACATGATATGCTTGGTGAGCTCATTCTAAGGGAATGACTATCAGCATGGCATGGATATGATATGATTTTCCAAAAATGTCCTATTCCCTTTTCTTAGATATATTTTAGCCTAGAAAAACAAAGAATATTCATGTATTGAATGTCACTGGTCCTGATAATATACAATATCTGAATCCCCATATGGTTATTGGATACCAATGGGGAGCTAGCTCAAGTGGTAGAGCGCTCGCTTAGCATGTGAGAGGTACCGGGATCGATACCCGGGTTCTCCAAGTGTATCATTTTCATTCACCAAGAAATATTTGCTTGAAACATTGACACATGATATGCTTGGTGAGCTCATTCTAAGGGAATGACTAGCAGCATGGCATGGATATGATATGATTTTGCAAAAATGACCTATTCCCTTTTTTGTAGATATATTTTAGCCTAGAAAAACAAAGCATATCCATGTATTGAATGTCACTAGTCCCAATATCTATATTACCATATGGTTATTGGACACCAATGGGGAGCTAGCTCAAGTGGTAGAGCGCTCGCTTAGCATGTGAGAGGTACCGAGATCGATACCCGGGTTCTCCAAGTGAATCATTTTCATTCACCAAGAAATATTTACTTGAAACATTGACACATGTTGTGCTTGGTCAGCTTCTTCTAAGGGAATGACTATCAGCATGGCATGGATATAATATGATTTGCAAAAATGTCCTATTCCCTTTTCGTAGATATATTTTAGCCTAGAAAAACAAAGCATATCCATGTATTAGATGTCAACTAGTCCCTAATATAAACAATATCTGAATTCCCATATGGTTATTGGACACCAATGGGGAGCTAGCTCAAGTGGTAGAGCGCTCGCTTAGCATGTGAGAGGTACCGGGATCGATACCCGGGTTCTCCAAGTGAATCATTTTCATTCACCAAGAAATATTAACTTGAAACATTGACACAGGTTGTGCTTGGTCAGCTCATTCTAAGGGAATGACTATCAGCATGGCATGTATTATATGATTTGCAAAAATGTCCTATTCCCTTTTCGTAGATATATTTTAGCCTAGAAAAACAAAGCATATCCATGTATTAGATGTCAACTAGACCCTAATATAAACAATATCCGAATTCCCATATGGTTATTGGACACCAATGGGGAGCTAGCTCAAGTGGTAGAGCGCTCGCTTAGCATGTGAGAGGTACCGGGATCGATACCCGGGTTCTCCAAGTGTATCATTTTCATTCACCAAGAAATATTTACTTGAAACATTGACACATGATATGCTTGGTGAGCTCATTCTAAGGGAAGGACTATCAGCATGGCAGGGATATGATATGATTTTGCAAAAATGTCCTTTTCCCTTTTCGTAGATATATTTTAGCCTAGAAAAACAAAGAATATTCATGTATTGAATGTCACTGGTCCTGATAATATACAATATCTGAATCCCCATATGGTTATTGGATACCAATGGGGAGCTAGCTCAAGTGGTAGAGCGCTCGCTTAGCATGTGAGAGGTACCGGGATCGATACCCGGGTTCTCCAAGTGTATCATTTTCATCAACAAAGTTATATTTACTTGAAATATTGACACTAGATATGCTTGGTGAGCTCACTCTAAGGGAATGACTAGCAGCATGGCATGGATATGATATGATTTTGCAAAAATGACCTATTCCCTTTTTTGTAGATATATTTTAGCCTAGAAAAACAAAGCATATCCATGTATTGAATGCCACTAGTCCCAATATCTATATTACCATATGGTTATTGGACACCAATGGGGAGCTAGCTCAAGTGGTAAAGCGCTCGCTTAGCATGTGAGAGGTACCGGGATCGATACCCGGGTTCTCCAAGTCAATCATTTTCATTCACAAAGAAATGTTTACTTGAAACATTGACACATGATATGCTTGGTGAGCTCATTCTAAGGGAATGACTATCAGCATGGCATGGATATGATATGATTTTCCAAAAATGTCCTATTCCCTTTTCTTAGATATATTTTAGCCTAGAAAAACAAAGAATATTCATGTATTGAATGTCACTGGTCCTGATAATATACAATATCTGAATCCCCATATGGTTATTGGATACCAATGGGGAGCTAGCTCAAGTGGTAGAGCGCTCGCTTAGCATGTGAGAGGTACCGGGATCGATACCCGGGTTCTCCAAGTGTATCATTTTCATTCACCAAGAAATATTTGCTTGAAACATTGACACATGATATGCTTGGTGAGCTCATTCTAAGGGAATGACTAGCAGCATGGCATGGATATGATATGATTTTGCAAAAATGACCTATTCCCTTTTTTGTAGATATATTTTAGCATAGAAAAACAAAGCATATCCATGTATTGAATGTCACTAGTCCCAATATCTATATTACCATATGGTTATTGGACACCAATGGGGAGCTAGCTCAAGTGGTAGAGCGCTCGCTTAGCATGTGAGAGGTACCGGGATCGATACCCGGGTTCTCCAAGTGAATCATTTTCATTCACCAAGAAATATTTACTTGAAACATTGACACATGTTGTGCTTGGTCAGCTTATTCTAAGGGAATGACTATCAGCATGGCATGGATATAATATGATTTGCAAAAATGTCCTATTCCCTTTTCGTAGATATATTTTAGCCTAGAAAAACAAAGCATATCCATGTATTAGATGTCAACTAGTCCCTAATATAAACAATATCTGAATTCCCATATGGTTATTGGACACCAATGGGGAGCTAGCTCAAGTGGTAGAGCGCTCGCTTAGCATGTGAGAGGTACCGGGATCGATACCCGGGTTCTCCAAGTGAATCATTTTCATTCACCAAGAAATATTAACTTGAAACATTGACACAGGTTGTGCTTGGTCAGCTCATTCTAAGGGAATGACTATCAGCATGGCATGGATATAATATGATTTGCAAAAATGTCCTATTCCCTTTTCGTAGATATATTTTAGCCTAGAAAAACAAAGCATATCCATGTATTAGATGTCAACTAGACCCTAATATAAACAATATCCGAATTCCCATATGGTTATTGGACACCAATGGGGAGCTAGCTCAAGTGGTAGAGCGCTCGCTTAGCATGTGAGAGGTACCGGGATCGATACCCGGGTTCTCCAAGTGTATCATTTTCATTCACCAAGAAATATTTACTTGAAACATTGACACATGATATGCTTGGTGAGCTCATTCTAAGGGAAGGACTATCAGCATGGCAGGGATATGATATGATTTTGCAAAAATGTCCTATTCCCTTTTCGTAGATATATTTTAGCCTAGAAAAAAAAGAATATTCATGTATTGAATGTCACTGGTCCTGATAATATACAATATCTAAATTCCCATATGGTTATTGGATACCAATGGGGAGCTAGCTCAAGTGGTAGAGCGCTCGCTTAGCATGTGAGAGGTACCGGGATCGATACCCGGGTTCTCCAAGTGTATCATTTTCATCAACAAAGTTATATTTACTTGAAATATTGACACTAGATATGCTTGGTGAGCTCACTCTAAGGGAATGACTAGCAGCATGGCATGGATATGATATGATTTTGCAAAAATGACCTATTCCCTTTTTTGTAGATAGATTTTAGCCTAGAAAAACAAAGCATATCCATGTATTGAATGCCACTAGTCCCAATATCTATATTACCATATGATTATTGGACACCAATGGGGAGCTAGCTCAAGTGGTAGAGCGCTCGCTTAGCATGTGAGAGGTACCGGGATCAATACCCGGGTTCTCCAAGTCAATCATTTTCATTCACAAAGAAATGTTTACTTGAAACATTGACACATGATATGCTTGGTGAGCTCATTCTAAGGGAATGACTATCAGCATGGCATGGATATGATATGATTTTCCAAAAATGTCCTATTCCCTTTTCTTAGATATATTTTAGCCTAGAAAAACAAAGAATATTCATGTATTGAATGTCACTGGTCCTGATAATATACAATATCTGAATCCCCATATGGTTATTGGATACCAATGGGGAGCTAGCTCAAGTGGTAGAGCGCTCGCTTAGCATGTGAGAGGTACCGGGATCGATACCCGGGTTCTCCAAGTGTATCATTTTCATTCACCAATAAATATTTACTTGAAACATTGACACATGATATGCTTGGTGAGCTCATTCTAAGGGAATGACTAGCAGCATGGCATGGATATGATATGATTTTGCAAAAATGTCCTATTCCCTTTTTTGTAGATAGATTTTAGCCTAGAAAAACAAAGCATATCCATGTATTAGATGTCACTAGTCCCAATATCTATATTACCATATGGTTATTGGACACCAATGGGGAGCTAGCTCAAGTGGTAGAGCGCTCGCTTAGCATGTGAGAGGTACCGGGATCGATACCCGGGTTCTCCAAGTATATCATTTTCATTCACCAAGAAATATTTACTTGAAACATTGACACATGATATGCTTGGTGAGCTCATTCTAAGGGAATGACTCGCAGCATGGCATGGATATGATATGATTTTGCAAAAATGTCCTATTCCCTTTTTTGTAGATAGATTTTAGCCTAGAAAAACAAAGCATATCCATGTATTGAATGTCACTAGTCCCAATATCTATATTACCATATGGTTATTGGACACCAATGGGGAGCTAGCTCAAGTGGTAGAGCGCTCGCTTAGCATGTGAGAGGTACCGGGATCGATACCCGGGTTCTCCAAGTGTATCATTTTCATTCACCAAGAAATATTTACTTGAAACATTGACACTAGATATGCTTGGTGAGCTCATTCTAAGGGAATGACTCGCAGCATGGCATGGATATGATATGATTTTGCAAAAATGTCCTATTCCCTTTTTTGTAGATAGATTTTAGCCTAGAAAAACAAAGCATATCCATGTATTGAATGTCACTAGTCCCAATATCTATATTACCATATGGTTATTGGACACCAATGGGGAGCTAGCTCAAGTGGTAGAGCGCTCGCTTAGCATGTGAGAGGTACCGGGATCGATACCCGGGTTCTCCAAGTGTATCATTTTCATCCACAAAGAAATATTTACTTGAAACATTGACACATAATTTCTCATGTGTGCTCATTCTTTGAATATGATTGTCAGCATGGCATGGATATGATATGATTTTGCAAAAATGTCTTATTCCCTTTTGCATAAATATATTTTAGCCTAAAAAAACAAAGCATATCCATGTATTAAATGTCAACTAGTCCCTAATATAAACAATATCTGAATTCCCATATGGTTGTTGGACACCAATGGGGAGCTAGCTCGAGTGGTAGAGTGCTCGCTTAGCATGTGAGAGGTACCGGGATCGATACCCAGGATCTCCAAGTGAATCATTTTAATTCACCAAGAAATATTTACTTGAAACATTGACACATGATTTGCTTGGTGAGCTCATCCTAAGGCAATGACTATCAGCATAGCATGGATATGATATGATTTTGCAAAAATGTCCTATTCCCTTTTCTTAGATATATTTTAGCCTAGAAAAACAAAGCATATCCATGTATTGAATGTCACTGGTCCAGATAATATACAATATCTGAATTCCCATATGGTTATCGGACACCAATGGGGAGCTAGCTCAAGTGGTATAGCGCTCGCTTAGCATGTGAGAGGTACCGGGATCGATACCCGGGTTCTCCAAGTGTATCATTTTCATTCACCAAGAAATATTTACTTGAAACATTGACACATGATATGCTTGGTGAGCTCATTCTAAGGGAATGACTATCAGCATGGCATGGATATGATATGATTTTGCAAAAATGTCCTATTCCCTTTTCTTAGATGTATTTTAGCCTAGAAAAGCAAAGCATATTCATGTATTGAATGTCACTGGTCCAGAAAATATACAATATCTGAATTCCCATATGGTTATTGGACACCAATGGGGCGCTAGCTCAAGTGGTAGAGCGCTCGCTTAGCATGTGAGAGGTACCTGGATCGATACCCGGGTTCTCCAAGTGTATCATTTTCATTCACCAAGAAATATTTATTTGAAACATTGACACATGATATGCTTGGTGAGCTCATTCTAAGGGAATGACTATCAGCATGGCATGGATATGATATGATTATTCAAAAATGTCCTATTCCCTTTTCTTAGATGTATTTTAGCCTAGAAAAGCAAAGCATATTCATGTATTGAATGTCACTGGTCCTGATAATATACAATATCTGAATTCCCATATGGTTATTGGATACCAATGGGGAGCTAGCTCAAGTGGTAGAGCGCTCGCTTAGCATGTGAGAGGTACCGGGATCGATACCCGGGTTCTCCAAGTGTATCATTTTCATCAACAAAGTTATATTTACTTGAAACATTGACACTAGATATGCTTGGTGAGCTCATTCTAAGGGAATGACTAGCAGCATGGCATGGATATGATATGATTTTGCAAAAATGTCCTATTCCCTTTTTTGTAGATATATTTTAGCCTAGAAAAACAAAGCATATCCATGTATTGAATGTCACTAGTCCCAATATCTATATTACCATATGGTTATTGGACACCAATGGGGAGCTAGCTCAAGTGGTAGAGCGCTCGCTTAGCATGTGAGAGGTACCGGGATCGATACCCGGGTTCTCCAAGTGTATCATTTTCATCCACAAAGAAATATTTACTTGAAACATTGACACATAATTTCTCATGTGTGCTCATTCTTTGAATATGATTGTCAGCATGGCATGGATATGATATGATTTTGCAAAAATGTCTTATTCCCTTTTTCATAAATATATTTTAGCCTAAAAAAACAAAGCATATTCATGTATTAAATGTCAACTAGTCCCTAATATAAACAATATCTGAATTCCCATATGGTTGTTGGACACCAATGGGGAGCTAGCTCGAGTGGTAGAGTGCTCGCTTAGCATGTGAGAGGTACTGGGATCGATACCCGGGATCTCCAAGTGAATCATTTTCATTCACCAAGAAATATTTACTTGAAACATTGACACATGTTTTGCTTGGTGAGCTCATCCTAAGGCAATGACTATCAGCATAGCATGGATATGATATGAGTTTGCAAAAATGTCCTATTCCCTTTTCTTAGATATATTTTAGCCTAGAAAAACAAAGCATATCCATGTTTGAATGTCACTGGTCCAGATAATATACAATATCTGAATTCCCATATGGTTATCGGACACCAATGGGGAGCTAGCTCAAGTGGTATAGCGCTCGCTTAGCATGTGAGAGGTACCGGGATCGATACCCGGGTTCTCCAAGTGTATCATTTTCATTCACCAAGAAATATTTACTTGAAACATTGACACATGATATGCTTGGTGAGCTCATTCTAAGGGAATGACTATCAGCATGGCATGGATATGATATGATTTTGCAAAAATGTCCTATTCCCTTTTCGTAGATATATTTTAGCCTAGAAAAACAAAGCATATCCATGTATTGAATGTCACTGGTCCCAATATCTATATTCCCATATGGTTATTGGACACCAATGGGGAGCTAGCTCAAGTGGTAGAGCGCTCGCTTAGCATGTGAGAGGTACCGGGATCGATACCCGGGTTCTCCAAGTGTATCATTTTCATTCACCAAGAAATATTTACTTGAAACATTGACACATAATTTCTCATGTGTGCTCATTCTTTGAATATGATTGTCAGCATGGCATGGATATGATATGATTTTGCAAAAATGTCTTATTCCCCTTTTCATAGATATATTTTAGCCTAAAAAAACAAAGCATATCCATGTATTAAATGTCAACTAGTCCCTAATATAAACAATATCTGAATTCCCATATGGTTATTGGACACCAATGGGGAGCATGTGAGAGGTACCCGGATCGATACCTGGGTTCTCCAAGTGAATCATTTTCATTCACCAAGAAATATTTACTTGAAACATTGACACATGTTGTGCTTGGTCAGCTCATTCTAAGGGAATGACTATCAGGATGGCATGGATATGATATGATTTTGCAAAAATGTCCTATTCCCTTATCTTAGATGTATTTTAGCCTAGAAAAGCAAAGCATATTCATGTATTGAATTTCACTGGTCCTGATAATATACAATATCTGAATTCCCATATGGTTATTGGATACCAATGGGGAGCTAGCTCAAGTGGTAGAGCGCTCGCTTAGCATGTGAGAGGTACCGGGATCGATACCCAGGTTCTCCAAGTGTATCATTTTCATCAACGAAGTTATATTTACTTGAAACATTGACACTAGATATGCTTGGTGAGCTCATTCTAAGGGAATGACTAGCAGCATGGCATGGATATGATATGATTTTGCAAAAATGTCCAATTCCCTTTTTTGTAGATAGATTTTAGCCTAGAAAAACAAAGCATATCCATGTATTGAATGTCACTAGTCCCAATATTTATATTACCATATGGTTATTGGACACCAATGGGGAGCTAGCTCAAGTGGTAGAGCGCTCGCTTAGCATGTGAGAGGTACCGGGATCGATACCCGGGTTCTCCAAGTGTATCATTTTCATCCACAAAGAAATATTTACTTGAAACATTGACACATAATTTCTCATGTGTGCTCATTCTTTGAATATGATTGTCAGCATGGCATGGATATGATATGGTTTTGCAAAAATGTCTTATTCCCTTTTTCATAAATATATTTTAGCCTAAAAAAGCAAAGCATATCCATGTATTAACTGTCAACTAGTCCCTAATATAAACAATATCTGAATTCCCATATGGTTGTTGGACACCAATGGGGAGCTAGCTCGAGTGGTAGAGTGCTCGCTTAGCATGTGAGAGGTACTGGGATCGATACCCGGGATCTCCATGTGAATCATTTTCATTCACCAAGAAATATTTACTTGAAACATTGACACATGATTTGCTTGGTGAGCTCATCCTAAGGCAATGACTATCAGCATAGCATGGATATGATATGATTTTGCAAAAATGTCCTATTACCTTTTTGTAGATATATTTTAGCCTAGAAAAACAAAGCATATCCATGTATTGAATGTCTACTAGTCCCTAATAAAAACAATATCTGAATTCCCATATGGTTATTGGACACCAATGGGGAGCTAGCTCAAGTGGTAGAGCGCTCGCTTAGCATGTGAGAGGTACCGGGATCGATACCTGGGTTCTCCAAGTGTATCATTTTCATTCACCAAGAAATATTTACTTGAAAAATTGACACATTTTGTGCTTGGTGAACTCATTCTAAGGGAATGACTATCAGCATGGCATAGATATGATATGATTTTGCAAAAATGACTTATTCCCTTTTTTGTAGATATATTTTAGCCTAGAAAAACAAAGCATATCCATGTATTGAATGTCACTGGTCCCAATATCTATATTCCCATATGGTTATTGGACACCAATGGGGAACTAGCTCAAGTGGTAGAGCGCTCGCTTAGCATGTGAGAGGTACCGGGATCGATACCCGGGTTCTCCAAGTGTATCATTTTCATTCACCAAGAAATATTTACTTGAAACATTGACACATGATATGCTTGGTGAGCTCATTCTGAGGGAATGACTATCAGCATGGCATGGATATGATATGATTTTGCAAAAATGTCCTATTCCCTTTTCTTAGATATATTTTAGCCTAGAAAAACAAAGCATATCCATGTATTAGATGTCAACTAGTCCCTAATATAAACAATATCTGAATTCCCATATGGTTATTGGACACCAATGGGGAGCTAGCTCAAGTGGTAGAGCGCTCGCTTAGCATGTGAGAGGTACCGGGATCGATACCCGGGTTCTCCAAGTGAATCATTTTCATTCACTAAGAAATATTTACTTGAAACATTGACACATGTTGTGCTTGGTCAGCTCATTCTAAGGGAATGACTATCAGCATGGCATGGATATAATATGATTTGCAAAAATGTCCTATTCCCTTTTCATAGATATATTTTAGCCTAGAAAAACAAAGCATATCCATGTATTAGATGTCAACTAGACCCTAATATAAACAATATCAGAATTCCCATATGGTTATTGGACACCAATGGGGAGCTAGCTCAAGTGGTAGAGCGCTCGCTTAGCATGTGAGAGGTACCGGGATCGATACCCGGGTTCTCCAAGTCAATCATTTTCATTCACAAAGAAATGTTTACTTGAAACATTGACACATGATATGCTTGGTGAGCTCATTCTAAGGGAATGACTATCAGCATGGCATGGATATGATATGATTTTGCAAAAATGTCCTTTTCCCTTTTCTTAGATATATTTTAGCCTAGAAAAACAAAGAATATTCATGTATTGAATGTCACTGGTCCTGATAATATACAATATCTGAATCCCCATATGGTTATTGGATACCAATGGGGAGCTAGCTCAAGTGGTAGAGCGCTCGCTTAGCATGTGAGAGGTACCGGGATCGATACCCGGGTTCTCCAAGTGTATCATTTTCATCAACAAAGTTATATTTACTTGAAATATTGACACTAGATATGCTTGGTGAGCTCACTCTAAGGGAATGACTAGCAGCATGGCATGGATATGATATGATTTTGCAAAAATGACCTATTCCCTTTTTTGTAGATAGATTTTAGCCTAGAAAAACAAAGCATATCCATGTATTGAATACCACTAGTCCCAATATCTATATTACCATATGGTTATTGGACACCAATAGGGAGCTAGCTCAAGTGGTAGAGCGCTCGCTTAGCATGTGAGAGGTACCGGGATCGATACCCGGGTTCTCCAAGTCAATCATTTTCATTCACAAAGAAATGTTTACTTGAAACATTGACACATGATATGCTTGGTGAGCTCATTCTAAGGGAATGACTATCAGCATGGCATGGATATGATATGATTTTCCAAAAATGTCCTATTCCCTTTTCTTAGATATATTTTAGCCTAGAAAAACAAAGAATATTCATGTATTGAATGTCACTGGTCCTGATAATATACAATATCTGAATCCCCATATGGTTATTGGATACCAATGGGGAGCTAGCTCAAGTGGTAGAGCGCTCGCTTAGCATGTGAGAGGTACCGGGATCGATACCCGGGTTCTCCAAGTGTATCATTTTCATTCACCAAGAAATATTTACTTGAAACATTGACACATGATATGCTTGGTGAGCTCATTCTAAGGGAATGACTAGCAGCATGGCATGGATATGATATGATTTTACAAAAATGACCTATTCCCTTTTTTGTAGATATATTTTAGCCTAGAAAAACAAAGCATATCCATGTATTGAATGTCACTAGTCCCAATATCTATATTACCATATGGTTATTGGACACCAATGGGGAGCTAGCTCAAGTGGTAGAGCGCTCGCTTAGCATGTGAGAGGTACCGGGATCGATACCCGGGTTCTCCAAGTGAATCATTTTCATTCACCAAGAAATATTTACTTGAAACATTGACACATGTTGTGCTTGGTCAGCTTATTCTAAGGGAATGACTATCAGCATGGCATGGATATAATATGATTTGCAAAAATGTCCTATTCCCTTTTCGTAGATATATTTTAGCCTAGAAAAACAAAGCATATCCATGTATTAAATGTCAACTAGTCCCTAATATAAACAATATCTGAATTCCCATATGGTTATTGGACACCAATGGGGAGCTAGCTCAAGTGGTAGAGCGCTCGCTTAGCATGTGAGAGGTACTGGGATCGATACCCGGGTTCTCCAAGTGTATCATTTTCATCAACAAAGTTATATTTACTTGAAACATTGACACTAGATATGCTTGGTGAGCTCATTCTAAGGGAATGACTAGCAGCATGGCATGGATATGATATGATTTTGCAAAAATGTCCTATTCCCTTTTTTGTAGATAGATTTTAGCCTAGAAAAACAAAGCATATCCATGTATTGAATGTCACTAGTCCCAATATCTATATTACCATATGGTTATTGGACACCAATGGGGAGCTAGCTCAAGTGGTAGAGCGCTCGCTTAGCATGTGAGAGGTACCGGGATCGATACCCGGGTTCTCCAAGTGCATCATTTTCATTCACCAAGAAATATTTACTTGAAACATTGACACATGATATGCTTGGTGAGCTCATTCTAAGGGAATGACTCGCAGCATGGCATGGATATGATATGATTTTGCAAAAATGTCCTATTCCCTTTTTTGTAGATAGATTTTAGCCTAGAAAAACAAAGCATATCCATGTATTGAATGTCACTAGTCCCAATATCTATATTACCATATGGTTATTGGACACCAATGGGGAGCTAGCTCAAGTGGTAGAGCGCTCGCTTAGCATGTGAGAGGTACCGGGATCGATACCCGGGTTCTCCAAGTGTATCATTTTCATCAACAAAGTTATATTTACTTGAAATATTGACACTAGATATGCTTGGTGAGCTCACTCTAAGGGAATGACTAGCAGCATGGCATGGATATGATATGATTTTGCAAAAATGACCTATTCCCTTTTTTGTAGATATATTTTAGCCTAGAAAAACAAAGCATATCCATGTATTGAATGCCACTAGTCCCAATATCTATATTACCATATGGTTATTGGACACCAATGGGGAGCTAGCTCAAGTGGTAGAGCGCTCGCTTAGCATGTGAGAGGTACCGGGATCGATACCCGGGTTCTCCAAGTCAATCATTTTCATTCACAAAGAAATGTTTACTTGAAACATTGACACATGATATGCTTGGTGAGCTCATTCTAAGGGAATGACTAGCAGCATGGCATGGATATGATATGATTTTCCAAAAATGTCCTATTCCCTTTTCTTAGATATATTTTAGCCTAGAAAAACAAAGAATATTCATGTATTGAATGTCACTGGTCCTGATAATATACAATATCTGAATCCCCATATGGTTATTGGATACCAATGGGGAGCTAGCTCAAGTGGTAGAGCGCTCGCTTAGCATGTGAGAGGTACCGGGATCGATACCCAGGTTCTCCAAGTGAATCATTTTCATTCACCAAGAAATATTTACTTGAAACATTGACACACGATATGCTTGGTGAGCTCATTCTAAGGGAATGACTAGCAGCATGGCATGGATATGATATGATTTTGCAAAAATGACCTATTCCCTTTTTTGTAGATATATTTTAGCCTAGAAAAACAAAGCATATCCATGTATTGAATGTCACTAGTCCCAATATCTATATTACCATATGGTTATTGGACACCAATGGGGAGCTAGCTCAAGTGGTAGAGCGCTCGCTTAGCATGTGAGAGGTACCGGGATCGATACCCAGGTTCTCCAAGTGAATCATTTTCATTCACCAAGAAATATTTACTTGAAACATTGACACATGTTGTGCTTGGTCAGCTCATTCTAAGGGAATGACTATCAGCATGGCATGGATATAATATGATTTGCAAAAATGTCCTATTCCCTTTTTGTAGATATATTTTAGCCTAGAAAAACAAAGCATATCCATGTATTAGATGTCAACTAGACCCTAATATAAACAATATCTGAATTCCCATATGGTTATTGGACACCAATGGGGAGCTAGCTCAAGTGGTAGAGCGCTCGCTTAGCATGTGAGAGGTACCGGGATCGATACCCGGGTTCTCCAAGTGTATCATTTTCATCAACAAAGTTATATTTACTTGAAATATTGACACTAGATATGCTTGGTGAGCTCACTCTAAGGGAATGACTAGCAGCATGGCATGGATATGATATGATTTTGCAAAAATGACTTATTCCCTTTTTTGTAGATATATTTTAGGCTAGAAAAACAAAGCATATCCATGTATTGAATGCCACTAGTCCCAATATCTATATTACCATATGGTTATTGGACACCAATGGGGAGCTAGCTCAAGTGGTAGAGCGCTCGCTTAGCATGTGAGAGGTACCGGGATCGATACCCGGGTTCTCCAAGTCAATCATTTTCATTCACAAAGAAATGTTTACTTGAAACATTGACACATGATATGCTTGGTGAGCTCATTCTAAGGGAATGACTATCAGCATGGCATGGATATGATATGATTTTCCAAAAATGTCCTATTCCCTTTTCTTAGATATATTTTAGCCTAGAAAAACAAAGAATATTCATGTATTGAATGTCACTGGTCCTGATAATATACAATATCTGAATCCCCATATGGTTATTGGATACCAATGGGGAGCTAGCTCAAGTGGTAGAGCGCTCGCTTAGCATGTGAGAGGTACCGGGATCGATACCCGGGTTCTCCAAGTGTATCATTTTCATTCACCAAGAAATATTTACTTGAAACATTGACACATGATATGCTTGGTGAGCTCATTCTAAGGGAATGACTAGCAGCATGGCATGGATATGATATGATTTTGCAAAAATGACCTATTCCCTTTTTTGTAGATATATTTTAGCCTAGAAAAACAAAGCATATCCATGTATTGAATGTCACTAGTCCCAATATCTATATTACCATATGGTTATTGGACACCAATGGGGAGCTAGCTCAAGTGGTAGAGCGCTCGCTTAGCATGTGAGAGGTACCGGGATCGATACCCGGGTTCTCCAAGTGAATCATTTTCATTCACCAAGAAATATTTACTTGAAACATTGACACATGTTGTGCTTGGTCAGCTTATTCTAAGGGAATGACTATCAGCATGGCATGGATATAATATGATTTGCAAAAATGTCCTATTCCCTTTTCGTAGATATATTTTAGCCTAGAAAAACAAAGCATATCCATGTATTAGATGTCAACTAGTCCCTAATATAAACAATATCTGAATTCCCATATGGTTATTGGACACCAATGGGGAGCTAGCTCAAGTGGTAGAGCGCTCGCTTAGCATGTGAGAGGTACCGGGATCGATACCCGGGTTCTCAGAGTGAATCATTTTCATTCACCAAGAAATATTTACTTGAAACATTGACACATGTTGTGCTTGGTCAGCTCATTCTAAGGGAATGACTATCAGCATGGCATGGATATAATATGATTTGCAAAAATGTCCTATTCCCTTTTTGTAGATATATTTTAGCCTAGAAAAACAAAGCATATCCATGTATTAGATGTCAACTAGACCCTAATATAAACAATATCTGAATTCCCATATGGTTATTGGACACCAATGGGGAGCTAGCTCAAGTGGTAGAGCGCTCGCTTAGCATGTGAGAGGTACCGGGATCGATACCCGGGTTCTCCAAGTGTATCATTTTCATTCACCAAGAAATATTTACTTGAAACATTGACACATGATATGCTTGGTGAGCTCATTCTAAGGAAAGGACTATCAGCATGGCAGGGATATGATATGATTTTGCAAAAATGTCCTATTCCCTTTTCGTAGATATATTTTAGCCTAGAAAAACAAAGAATATTCATGTATTGAATGTCACTGGTCCTGATAATATACAATATCTGAATTCCCATATGGTTATTGGATACCAATGGGGAGCTAGCTCAAGTGGTAGAGCGCTCGCTTAGCATGTGAGAGGTACCGGGATCGATACCCGGGTTCTCCAAGTGTATCATTTTCATCAACAAAGTTATATTTACTTGAAATATTGACACTAGATATGCTTGGTGAGCTCACTCTAAGGGAATGACTAGCAGCATGGCATGGATATGATATGATTTTGCAAAAATGACCTATTCCCTTTTTTGTAGATAGGTTTTAGCCTAGAAAAACAAAGCATATCCATGTATTGAATGCCACTAGTCCCAATATCTATATTACCATATGGTTATTGGATACCAATGGGGAGCTAGCTCAAGTGGTAGAGCGCTCGCTTAGCATGTGAGAGGTACCGGGATCGATACCCGGGTTCTCCAAGTCAATCATTTTCATTCACAAAGAAATATTTACTTGAAACATTGACACATGATATGCTTGGTGAGCTCATTCTAAGGGAATGACTATCAGCATGGCATGGATATGATATGATTTTCCAAAAATGTCCTATTCCCTTTTCTTAGATATATTTTAGCCTTGAAAAACAAAAAATATTCATGTATTGAATGTCACTGGTCCTGATAATATACAATATCTGAATCCCCATATGGTTATTGGATACCAATGGGGAGCTAGCTCAAGTGGTAGAGCGCTCGCTTAGCATGTGAGAGGTACCGGGATCGATACCCGGGTTCTCCAAGTGTATCATTTTCATTCACCAAGAAATATTTACTTGAAACATTGACACATGATATGCTTGGTGAGCTCATTCTAAGGGAATGTCTAGCAGCATGGCATGGATATGATATGATTTTGCAAAAATGACCTATTCCCTTTTTTGTAGATATATTTTAGCCTAGAAAAACAAAGCATATCCATGTATTGAATGTCACTAGTCCCAATATCTATATTACCATATGGTTATTGGACACCAATGGGGAGCTAGCTCAAGTGGTAGAGCGCTCGCTTAGCATGTGAGAGGTACCGGGATCGATACCCGGGTTCTCCAAGTGAATCATTTTCATTCACCAAGAAATATTTACTTGAAACATTGACACATGTTGTGCTTGGTCAGCTTATTCTAAGGGAATGACTATCAGCATGGCATGGATATAATATGATTTGCAAAAATGTCCTATTCCCTTTTCGTAGATATATTTTAGCCTAGAAAAACAAAGCATATCCATGTATTAGATGTCAACTAGTCCCTAATATAAACAATATCTGAATTCCCATATGGTTATTGGACACCAATGGGGAGCTAGCTCAAGTGGTAGAGCGCTCGCTTAGCATGTGAGAGGTACCGGGATCGATACCCGGGTTCTCCAAGTGTATCATTTTCATTCACCAAGAAATATTTACTTGAAACATTGACACATGATATGCTTGGTGAGCTCATTCTAAGGGAATGACTCGCAGCATGGCATGGATATGATATGATTTTGCAAAAATGTCCTATTCCCTTTTTTGTAGATAGATTTTAGCCTAGAAAAACAAAGCATATCCATGTATTGAATGTCACTAGTCCCAATATCTATATTACCATATGGTTATTGGACACCAATGGGGAGCTAGCTCAAGTGGTAGAGCGCTCGCTTAGCATGTGAGAGGTACCGGGATCGATACCAGGGTTCTCCAAGTGTATCATTTTCATTCACCAAGAAATATTTACTTGAAACATTGACACTAGATATGCTTGGTGAGCTCATTCTAAGGGAATGACTCGCAGCATGGCATGGATATGATATGATTTTGCAAAAATGTCCTATTCCCTTTTTTGTAGATAGATTTTAGCCTAGAAAAACAAAGCATATCCATGTATTGAATGTCACTTGTCCCAATATCTATATTACCATATGGTTATTGGACACCAATGGGGAGCTAGCTCAAGTGGTAGAGCGCTCGCTTAGCATGTGAGAGGTACCGGGATCGATACCCGGGTTCTCCAAGTGTATCATTTTCATCCACAAAGAAATATTTACTTGAAACATTGACACATAATTTCTCATGTGTGCTCATTCTTTGAATATGATTGTCAGCATGGCATGGATATGATATGATTTTGCAAAAATGTCTTATTCCCTTTTGCATAAATATATTTTAGCCTAAAAAAACAAAGCATATCCATGTATTAAATGTCAAATAGTCCCTAATATAAACAATATCTGAATTCCCATATGGTTGTTGGACACCAATGGGGAGCTAGCTCGAGTGGTAGAGTGCTCGCTTAGCATGTGAGAGGTACCGGGATCGATACCCAGGATCTCCAAGTGAATCATTTTCATTCACCAAGAAATATTTACTTGAAACATTGACACATGATTTGCTTGGTGAGCTCATCCTAAGGCAATGACTATCAGCATAGCATGGATATGATATGATTTTGCAAAAATGTCCTATTCCCTTTTCTTAGATATATTTTAGCCTAGAAAAACAAAGCATATCCATGTATTGAATGTCACTGGTCCAGATAATATACAATATCTGAATTCCCATATGGTTATTGGACACCAATGGGGAGCTAGCTCAAGTGGTATAGCGCTCGCTTAGCATGTGAGAGGTACCGAGATCGATGTCGGGTTCTCCAAGTGTATCATTTTCATTCACCAAAAAATATTTACTTGAAACATTGACACATGATTTGCTTGGTGAGCTCATTCTAAGGGAATGACTATCGGCATGGCATTGATATGATATGATTTTGCTAAAATGTCCTATTCCCTTTTCTTAGATATATTTTAGCCTAGAAAAACAAAGAATATTCATGTATTGAATGTCACCGGTCCAGATAATAAACAATATCTGAATTCCCATATGGTTATTGGACACCAGTGGGGAGCTAGCTCAAGTGGTAGAGCGCTCGCTTAGCATGTGAGAGGTACCGGGATCGATACCAGGGTTCTCCAAGTGTATCATTTTCATTCACCAAGAAATATTTATTTAAAAACATTGACACATGATATGCTTGGTGAGCTCATTCTCAGGGAATGACTATCAGCATGGCATGGATATGATATGATTTTGCAAAAATGGCCTATTCCCTTTTCGTAGATATATTTTAGCCTAGAAAAACAAAGCATATCCATGTGTTGAATGTCACTGTTCCAGATAATATTCAATATCTGAATACCCATATGGTTATTGGACACCAATGGGGAGCTAGCTCAAGTGGTAGAGCGCTCGCTTAGCATGTGAGAGGTACCGGGATCGATACCCGGGTTCTCCAAGTGTATCATTTTCATTCACCAAAAAATATTTACTTGAAACATTGACACATGATATGCTTGGTGAGCTCATTCTAAGGGAATGACTAGCAGCATGGCATGGATATGATTTTGCAAAAATGACCTATTCCCTTTTTTGTAGATATATTTTAGCCTAGAAAAACAAAGCATATCCATGTATTGAATGTCACTAGTCCCAATATCTATATTACCATATGGTTATTGGACACCAATGGGGAGCTAGCTCAAGTGGTAGAGCGCTCGCTTAGCATGTGAGAGGTACCGGGATCGATACCCGGGTTCTCCAAGTGAATCATTTTCATTCACCAAGAAATATTTACTTGAAACATTGACACATGTTGTGCTTGGTCAGCTCATTCTAAGGGAATGACTATCAGCATGGCATGGATATAATATGATTTGCAAAAATGTCCTATTCCCTTTTCGTAGCTATATTTTAGCCTAGAAAAACAAAGCATATCCATGTATTAGATGTCAACTAGTCCCTAATATAAACAATATCTGAATTCCCATATGGTTATTGGACACCAATGGGGAGCTAGCTCAAGTGGTAGAGCGCTCGCTTAGCATGTGAGAGGTACCGGGATCGATACCCGGGTTCTCCAAGTGAATCATTTTCATTCACCAAGAAATATTTACTTGAAACATTGACACATGTTGTGCTTGGTCAGCTCATTCTAAGGGAATGACTATCAGCATGGCATGGATATAATATGATTTGCAAAAATGTCCTATTCCTTTTTTGTAGATATATTTTAGCCTAGAAAAACAAAGCATATCCACGTATTAGATGTCAACTAGACCCCAATATGAACAATATCTGAATTCCCATATGGTTATTGGACACCAATGGGGAGCTAGCTCAAGTGGTAGAGCGCTCGCTTAGCATGTGAGAGGTACCGGGATCGATACCCGGGTTCTCCAAGTGTATCATTTTCATTCACCAAGAAATATTTACTTGAAACATTGACACATGATATGCTTGGTGAGCTCATTCTAAGGGAAGGACTATCAGCATGGCAGGGATATGATATGATTTTGCAAAAATGTCCTATTCCCTTTTCGTAGATATATTTTAGCCTAGAAAAACAAAGAATATTCATGTATTGAATGTCACTGGTCCTGATAATATACAATATCTAAATTCCCATATGGTTATTGGACACCAATGGGGAGCTAGCTCAAGTGGTAGAGCGCTCGCTTAGCATGTGAGAGGTACCGGGATCGATACCCGGGTTCTCCAAGTGTATCATTTTCATCAACAAAGTTATATTTACTTGAAATATTGACACTAGATATGCTTGGTGAGCTCATTCTCAGGGAATGACTATCAGCATGGCATGGATATGATATGATTTTGCAAAAATGGCCTATTCCCTTTTCGTAGATATATTTTAGCCTAGAAAAACAAAGCATATCCATGTGTTGAATGTCACTGTTCCAGATAATATTCAATATCTGAATACCCATATGGTTATTGGACACCAATGGGGAGCTAGCTCAAGTGGTAGAGCGCTCGCTTAGCATGTGAGAGGTACCGGGATCGATACCTGGGTTCTCCAAGTGTATCATTTTCATTCACCAAAAAATATTTACTTGAAACATTGACACATGATATGCTTGGTGAGCTCATTCTAAGGGAATGACTAGCAGCATGGCATGGATATGATTTTGCAAAAATGACCTATTCCCTTTTTTGTAGATATATTTTAGCCTAGAAAAACAAAGCATATCCATGTATTGAATGTCACTAGTCCCAATATCTATATTACCATATGGTTATTGGACACCAATGGGGAGCTAGCTCAAGTGGTAGAGCGCTCGCTTAGCATGTGAGAGGTACCGGGATCGATACCCGGGTTCTCCAAGTGAATCATTTTCATTCACCAAGAAATATTTACTTGAAACATTGACACATGTTGTGCTTGGTCAGCTCATTCTAAGGGAATGACTATCAGCATGGCATGGATATAATATGATTTGCAAAAATGTCCTATTCCCTTTTCGTAGATATATTTTAGCCTAGAAAAACAAAGCATATCCATGTATTAGATGTCAACTAGTCCCTAATATAAACAATATCTGAATTCCCATATGGTTATTGGACACCAATGGGGAGCTAGCTCAAGTGGTAGAGCGCTCGCTTAGCATGTGAGAGGTACCGGGATCGATACCCGGGTTCTCCAAGTGAATCATTTTCATTCACCAAGAAATATTTACTTGAAACATTGACACATGTTGTGCTTGGTCAGCTCATTCTAAGGGAATGACTATCAGCATGGCATGGATATAATATGATTTGCAAAAATGTCCTATTCCTTTTTTGTAGATATATTTTAGCCTAGAAAAACAAAGCATATCCACGTATTAGATGTCAACTAGACCCCAATATAAACAATATCTGAATTCCCATATGGTTATTGGACACCAATGGGGAGCTAGCTCAAGTGGTAGAGCGCTCGCTTAGCATGTGAGAGGTACCGGGATCGATACCCGGGTTCTCCAAGTGTATCATTTTCATTCACCAAGAAATATTTACTTGAAACATTGACACATGATATGCTTGGTGAGCTCATTCTAAGGGAAGGACTATCAGCATGGCAGGGATATGATATGATTTTGCAAAAATGTCCTATTCCCTTTTCGTAGATATATTTTAGCCTAGAAAAACAAAGAATATTCATGTATTGAATGTCACTGGTCCTGATAATATACAATATCTAAATTCCATATGGTTATTGGATACCAATGGGGAGCTAGCTCAAGTGGTAGAGCGCTCGCTTAGCATGTGAGAGGTACCGGGATCGATACCCGGGTTCTCCAAGTGTATCATTTTCATCAACAAAGTTATATTTACTTGAAATATTGACACTAGATATGCTTGGTGAGCTCACTCTAATGGATTGACTAGCAGCATGGCATGGATATGATATGATTTTGCAAAAATGACCTATTCCCTTTTTTGTAGATATATTTTAGCCTAGAAAAACAAAGCATATCCATGTATTGAATGTCACTAGTCCCGACATCTATATTACCATATGGTTATTGGACACCAATGGGGAGCTAGCTCAAGTGGTAGAGCGCTCGCTTAGCATGTGAGAGGTACCGGGATCGATACCCGGGTTCTCCAAGTGAATCATTTTCATTCACCAAGAAATATTTACTTGAAACATTGACACATGTTGTGCTTGGTCAGCTTATTCTAAGGGAATGACTATCAGCATGGCATGGATATAATATGATTTGCAAAAATGTCCTATTCCCTTTTCGTAGATATATTTTAGCCTAGAAAAACAAAGCATATCCATGTATTAGATGTCAACTAGTCCCTAATATAAACAATATCTGAATTCCCATATGGTTATTGGACACCAATGGGGAGCTAGCTCAAGTGGTAGAGCGCTCACTTAGCAAGTGAGAGGTACCGGGATCGATACCCGGGTTCTCCAAGTGAATCATTTTCATTCACCAAGAAATATTTACTTGAAACATTGACACATGTTGTGCTTGGTCAGCTCATTCTAAGGGAATGGCTATCAGCATGGCATGGATATAATATGATTTGAAAAAATGTCCTATTCCCTTTTCGTAGATATATTTTAGCCTAGAAAAACAAAGAATATTCATGTATTGAATGTCACTGGTCCTGATAATATACAATATCTAAATTCCCATATGGTTATTGGATACCAATGGGGAGCTAGCTCAAGTGCTAGAGCGCTCGCTTAGCATGTGAGAGATACCGGGATCGATACCCGGGTTCTCCAAGTGTATCATTTTCATCAACAAAGTTATATTTACTTGAAACATTGACACTAGATATGCTTGATGAGCTCATTCTAAGGGAATGACTAGCAGCATGGCATGGATATGATATGATTTTGCAAAAATGACCTATTCCCTTTTTTGTAGATAGATTTTAGCCTAGAAAAACAAAGCATATCCATGTATTGAATGTCACTAGTCCCAATATCTATATTACCATATGGTTATTGGACACCAATGGGGAGCTAGCTCAAGTGGTAGAGCGCTCGCTTAGCATGTGAGAGGTACTGGGATCGATACCCGGGTTCTCCAAGTCAATCATTTTCATTCACAAAGAAATGTTTACTTGAAACATTGACACATGATACGCTTGGTGAGCTCATTCTAAGGGAATGACTATCAGCATGGCATGGATATGATATGATTTTGCAAAAATGTCCTATTCCCTTTTCTTAGATATATTTTAGCCTAGAAAAACAAAGAATATTCATGTATTGAATGTCACTGGTCCTGATAATATACAATATCTGAATCCCCATATGGTTATTGGATACCAATGGGGAGCTAGCTCAAGTGGTAGAGGGCTCGCTTAGCATGTGAGAGGTACCGGGATCGATACCCGGGTTCTCCAACTGTATCATTTTCATTCACCAAGAAATATTTACTTGAAACATTGACACATGATATGCTTGGTGAGCTCATTCTAAGGGAGTGACTAGCAGCATGGCATGGATATGATATGATTTTGCAAAAATGACCTATTCCCTTTTTTGTAGATATATTTTAGCCTAGAAAAACAAAGCATATCCTATATTGAATGTCACTAGTCCCAATATCTATATTACCATATGGTTATTGGACACCAATGGGGAGCTAGCTCAAGTGGTAGAGCGCTCGCTTAGCATGTGAGAGGTACCGGGATCGATACCCGGGTTCTCCAAGTCAATCATTTTCATTCACCAAGAAATATTTACTTGAAACATTGACACATGTTGTGCTTGGTCAGCTCATTCTAAGGGAATGACTATCAGCATGGCATGGATATAATATGATTTGCAAAAATATCCTATTCCCTTTTCGTAGATATATTTTAGCCTAGAAAAACAAAGCATATCCATGTATTAGATGTCAACTAGTCCCTAATATAAACAATATCTGAATTCCCATATGGTTATTGGACACCAATGGGGAGCTAGCTCAAGTGGTAGAGCGCTCGGTTAGCATGTGAGAAGTACCGGGATCGATACCCAGGTTCTCCAAGTGAATCATTTTCATTCACCAAGAAATATTTACTTGAAACATTGACACATGTTGTGCTTGGTCAGCTCATTCTAAGGGAATGACTATCAGCATGGCATGGATATAATATGATTTGCAAAAATGTCCTATTCCCTTTTCGTAGATATATTTTAGCCTAGAAAAACAAAGCATATCCATGTATTAGAGGTCAACTAGACCCTGATATAAACAATATCTGAATTCCCATATGGTTATTGGACACCAATGGGGAGCTAGCTCAAGTGGTAGAGCGCTCGCTTAGCATGTGCGAGGTACCGGGATCGATACCCGGGTTCTCCAAGTGTATCATTTTCATTCACCAAGAAATATTTACTTGAAACATTGACACTAGATATGCTTGGTGAGCTCATTCTAAGGGAATGACTAGCAGCATGGCATGGATATGATATGATTTTGCAAAAATGACCTATTCCCTTTTTTGTAGATAGATTTTAGCCTAGAAAAACAAAGCATATCCATGTATTGAATGTCACTAGTCCCAATATCTATATTACCATATGGTTATTGGACACCAATGGGGAGCTAGCTCAAGTGGTAGAGCGCTCGCTTAGCATGTGAGAGGTACCGGGATCGATGTCCGGGTTCTCCAAGTGTATCATTTTCATCCACAAAGAAATATTTACTTGAAACATTGACACATAATTTCTCATGTGTGCTCATTCTTTGAATATGATTGTCAGCATGGCATGGATATGATATGATTTTGCAAAAATGTCCTATTCCCTTTTTTTAGATATATTTTAGCCTAGAAAAACAAAGAATATTCATGTATTGAATGTCACTGGTCCTGATAATATACAATATCTGAATTCCATATGGTTATTGGATACCAATGGGGAGCTAGCTCAAGTGGTAGAGGGCTCGCTTAGCATGTGAGAGGTACCGGGGTCGATACCCGGGTTCTCCAACTGTATAATTTTCATTCACCAAGAAATATTTACTTGAAACATTGACACATGATATGCTTGGTGAGCTCATTCTAAGGGAATGACTAGCAGCATGGCATGGATATGATATGATTTTGCAAAAATGACCTATTCCCTTTTTTGTAGATATATTTTAGCCTAGAAAAACAAAGCATATCCTATATTGAATGTCACTAGTCCCAATATCTATATTACCATATGGTTATTGGACACCAATGGGGAGCTAGCTCAAGTGGTAGAGCGCTCGCTTAGCATGTGAGAGGTACCGGGATCGATACCCGGGTTCTCCAAGTGTATCATTTTCATTCACCAAGAAATATTTACTTGAAACATTGACACATGATATGCTTGGTGAGCTCATTCTAAGGGAAGGACTATCAGCATGGCAGGGATATGATATGATTTTGCAAAAATGTCCTATTCCCTTTTTCGTAGACATATTTCAGCCAAGAAAAACAAAGAATATTCATGTATTGAATGTCACTGGTCCTGATAATATACAATATCATTCCCATATGGTTATTGGATACCAATGGGGAGCTGGCTCAAGTGGTAGAGCGCTCGCTTAGCATGTGAGAGGTACCGGGATCGATACCCGGGTTCTCCAAGTGTATCATTTTCATCAACAAAGTTATATTTACTTAAAACATTGATACTAGATATGCTTGGTGAGCTCATTGTAAGGGAATGACTAGCAGCATGGCATGGATATGATATGATTTTGCAAAAATGACCTATTCCCTTTTTTGTAGATAGATTTTAGCCTAGAAAAACAAAGCATATCCATGTATTGAATGTCACTAGTCCCAATATCTATATTACCATATGGTTATTGGACACCAATGGGGAGCTAGCTCAAGTGGTAGAGCGCTCGCTTAGCATGTGAGAGGTACCGGGATCGATACCCGGGTTCTCCAAGTGTATCATTTTCATCCACAAAGAATTATTTACTTGAAACATTGACACATAATTTCTACTGTGTGCTCATTTTTTGAATATGATTGTCAGCATGGCATGGATATGATATGATTTTGCAAAAATGTCCTATTCCCTTTTTTTAGATATATTTTAGCCTAGAAAAACAAAGAATATTCATGTATTGAATGTCACTGCTCCTGATAATATACAATATCTGAATTCCCATATGGTTATTGGATACCAATGGGGAGCTAGCTCAAGTGGTGGAGCGCTCGCTTAGCATGTGAGAGGTACCGGGATCGATACCCGGGTTCTCCAAGTGTATCATTTTCATCAACAAAGTTATATTTACTTGAAACATTGACACTAGATATGCTTGGTGAGCTCATTCTAAGGGAATGACTAGCAGCATGGCATGGATATGATATGATTTTGCAAAAATGTCCTATTCCCTTTTTTGTAGATATATTTTAGCCTAGAAAAACAAAGCATATCCATGTGTTGAATGTCACTGGTCCAGATAATATACAATATCTGAATTCCCATATGGTTATCGGACACCAATGGGGAGCTAGCTCAAGTGGTATAGCGCTCGCTTAGCGTGTGAGAGGTACCGGGATCGATACCCGGGTTCTCCAAGTGTATCATTTTCATTCACCAAGAAATATTTACTTGAAACATTGACACATGATATGCTTGGTGAGCTCATTCTAAGGGAATGACTAGCAGCATGGCATGGATATGATATGATTTTGCAAAAATGACCTATTCCCTTTTTTGTAGATATATTTTAGCTTAGAAAAACAAAGCATATCCATGTATTGAATGTCACTAGTCCCAATATCTATATTACCATATGGTTATTGGACACCAATGGGGAGCTAGCTCAAGTGGTAGAGCGCTCGCTTAGCATGTGAGAGGTACCGGGATCGATACCCGGGTTCTCCAAGTGTATCATTTTCATTCACCAAGAAATATTTATTTGAAACATTGACACATGATATGCTTGGTGAGCTCATTCTAAGGGAATGACTATCAGCATGGCATGGATATGATATGATTTTTCAAAAATGTCCTATTCCCTTTTTTGTAGATATATTTTAGCCTAGAAAAACAAAGCATATCCATGTATTGAATGTCACTAGTCCCAATATCTATATTACCATATGGTTATTGGACACCAATGGGGAGCTAGCTCAAGTGGTAGAGCGCTCGCTTAGCATGTGAGAGGTACCGGGATCGATACCCGGGTTCTCCAAGTGTATCATTTTCATCCACAAAGAAATATTTACTTGAAACATTGACACATAATTTCTCATGTGTGCTCATTCTTTGAATATGATTGTCAGCATGGCATGGATATGATATGATTTTGCAAAAATGTCTTATTCCCTTTTTCATAAATATATTTTAGCCTAAAAAGACAAAGCATATCCATGTATTAAATGTCAACTAGTCCCTAATATAAACAATATCTGAATTCCCATATGGTTGTTGGACACCGATGGGGAGCTAGCTCGAGTGGTAGAGTGCTCGCTTAGCATGTGAGAGGTACCGGGATCGATACCCGGGTTCTCCAAGTGAATCATTTTCATTCACCAAGAAATATTTACTTGAAACATTGACACAGGTTGTGCTTGGTCAGCTCATTCTAAGGGAATGACTATCAGCATGGCATGGATATAATATGATTTGCAAAAATGTCCTATTCCCTTTTCGTAGATATATTTTAGCCTAGAAAAACAAAGCATATCCATGTATTAGATGTCAACTAGACCCTAATATAAACAATATCTGAATTCCCATATGGTTATTGGACACCAATGGGGAGCTAGCTCAAGTGGTATAGCGCTTGCTTAGCATGTGAGAGGTACTGGGATCGATACCCGGGTTCTCCAAGTGTATCATTTTCATTCACCAAGAAATATTTACTTGAAACATTGACACATGATATGCTTGGTGAGCTCATTCTAAGGGAAGGACTATCAGCATGGCATGGATATGATATGATTTTGCAAAAATGACCTATTCCCTTTTTTGTAGATATATTTTAGCTTAGAAAAACAAAGCATATCCATGTATTGAATGTCACTGGTCCTGATAATATACAATATCTAAATTCCCATATGGTTATTGGATACCAATGGGGAGCTAGCTCAAGTGGTAGAGCGCTCGCTTAGCATGTGAGAGGTACCGGGATCGATACCCGGGTTCTCCAAGTGTATCATTTTCATCAACAAAGTTATATTTACTTGAAACATTGACACTAGATATGCTTGGTGAGCTCATTCTAAGGGAATGACTAGCAGCATGGCATGGATATGATATGATTTTGCAAAAATGTCCTATTCCCTTTTTTGAAGATAGATTTTAGCCTTGAAAAACAAAACATATCCATGTATTGAATGTCACTAGTCCCAATATCTATATTACCATATGGTTATTGGACACCAATGGGGAGCTAGCTCAAGTGGTAGAGCGCTCGCTTAGCATGTGAGAGGTACCGGGATCGATACCCGGGTTCTCCAAGTCAATCAATTTCATTAACAAAGAAATGTTTACTTGAAACATTGACACATGATATGCTTGGTGAGCTCATTCTAAGGGAATGACTATCAGCATGGCATGGATATGATATGATTTTGCAAAAATGTCCTATTCCCTTTTCTTAGATATATTTTAGCCTAGAAAAACAAAGAATATTCATGTATTGAATGTCATTGGTCCAGAAAATATACAATATCTGAATTCCCATATGGTTATTAGACACCAATGGGGAGCTAGCTCAAGTGGTAGAGCGCTTGCTTAGCATGTGAGAGGTACCGGGATCGATACCCGGGTTCTCCAAGTGTATCATTTTCATTCACCAAGAAATATTTATTTGAAACATTGACACATGATATGCTTGGTGAGCTCATTCTAAGGGAATGACTAGCAGCATGGCATGGATATGATATGATTTTGCAAAAATGACCTATTCCCTTTTTTGTAGATATATTTTAGCCTAGAAAAACAAAGCATATCCATGTATTGAATGTCACTAGTCCCAATATCTATATTACCATATGGTTATTGGACACCAATGGGGAGCTAGCTCAAGTGGTAGAGCGCTCGCTTAGCATGTGAGAGGTACCGGGATCGATACCCGGGTTCTCCAAGTGTATCATTTTCATTCACCAAGAAATATTTACTTGAAACATTGACACATGTTGTGCTTGGTGAGCTCATTCTAAGGGAATGACTATCAGCATGGCATGGATATAATATAATTTGCAAAAATGTCCTATTCCCTTTTCGTAGATATATTTTAGCCTAGAAAAACAAAGCATATCCATGTATTAGATGTCAACTAGTCCCTAATATAAACAATATCTGAATTCCCATATGGTTATTGGACACCAATGGGGAGCTAGCTCAAGTGGTAGAGCGCTCGCTTAGCATGTGAGAGGTACCGGGATCGATACCCGGGTTCTCCAAGTGTATCATTTTCATCCACAAAGAAATATTTACTTGAAACATTGACACATAATTTCTCATGTGTGCTCATTCTTTGAATATGATTGTCAGCATGGCATGGATATGATATGATTTTGCAAGAATGTCTTATTCCCTTTTTCATAAATATATTTTAGCCTAAAAAAACAAAGCATATCCATGTATTTAATGTCAACTAGTCCCTAATATAAACAATATCTGAATTCCCATATGGTTGTTGGACACCAATGGGGAGCTATCTCGAGTGGTAGAGTGCTCGTCTAGCATGTGAGAGGTACTGGGATCGATACCCGGGATCTCCAAGTGAATCATTTTCATTCACCAAGAAATATTTACTTGAAACATTGACACATGATTTGCTTGGTGAGCTCATCCTAAGGCAATGACTATCAGCATAGCATGGATATGATATGATTTTGCAAAAATGTCCTATTCCCTTTTCTTAGATATATTTTAGCCTAGAAAAACAAAGCATATCCATGTAATGAATGTCACTGGTCCAGATAATATACAATATCTGAATTCCCATATGGTTATCGGACACCAATGGGGAGCTAGCTCAAGTGGTATAGCGCTCGCTTAGCGTGTGAGAGGTACCGGGATCGATACCCGGGTTCTCCAAGTGTATCATTTTCATTCACCAAGAAATATTTACTTGAAACATTGACACATGATATGCTTGGTGAGCTCATTCTAAGGGAATGACTAGCAGCATGGCATGGATATGATATGATTTTGCAAAAATGACCTATTCCCTTTTTTGTAGATATATTTTAGCTTAGAAAAACAAAGCATATCCATGTATTGAATGTCACTAGTCCCAATATCTATATTACCATATGGTTATTGGACACCAATGGGGAGCTAGCTCAAGTGGTAGAGCGCTCGCTTAGCATGTGAGAGGTACCGGGATCGATACCCGGGTTCTCCAAGTGTATCATTTTCATTCACCAAGAAATATTTATTTGAAACATTGACACATGATATGCTTGGTGAGCTCATTCTAAGGGAATGACTATCAGCATGGCATGGATATGATATGATTTTTCAAAAATATCCTATTCCCTTTTTTGTAGATATATTTTAGCCTAGAAAAACAAAGCATATCCATGTATTGAATGTCACTAGTCCCAATATCTATATTACCATATGGTTATTGGACACCAATGGGGAGCTAGCTCAAGTGGTAGAGCGCTCGCTTAGCATGTGAGAGGTACCGGGATCGATACCCGGGTTCTCCAAGTGTATCATTTTCATCCACAAAGAAATATTTACTTGAAACATTGACACATAATTTCTCATGTGTGCTCATTCTTTGAATATGATTGTCAGCATGGCATGGATATGATATGATTTTGCAAAAATGTCTTATTCCCTTTTTCATAAATATATTTTAGCCTAAAAAGACAAAGCATATCCATGTATTAAATGTCAACTAGTCCCTAATATAAACAATATCTGAATTCCCATATGGTTGTTGGACACCGATGGGGAGCTAGCTCGAGTGGTAGAGTGCTCGCTTAGCATGTGAGAGGTACTGGGATCGATACCCGGGATCTCCAAGTGAATCATTTTCATTCACCAAGAAATATTTACTTGAAACATTGACACATGTTTTGCTTGGTGAGCTCATCCTAAGGCAATGACTATCAGCATAGCATGGATATGATATGATTTTGCAAAAATGTCCTATTCCCTTTTCTTAGATATATATTTAGCCTAGAAAAACAAAGCATATCCATGTTTGAATGTCACTGGTCCAGATAATATACAATATCTGAATTCCCATATGGTTATCGGACACCAATGGGGAGCTAGCTCAAGTGGTATAGCGCTTGCTTAGCATGTGAGAGGTACTGGGATCGATACCCGGGTTCTCCAAGTGTATCATTTTCATTCACCAAGAAATATTTACTTGAAACATTGACACATGATATGCTTGGTGAGCTCATTCTAAGGGAATGACTAGCAGCATGGCATGGATATGATATGATTTTGCAAAAATGACCTATTCCCTTTTTTGTAGATATATTTTAGCTTAGAAAAACAAAGCATATCCATGTATTGAATGTCAGTAGTCCCAATATCTATATTACCATATGGTTATTGGACACCAATGGGGAGCTAGCTCAAGTGGTAGAACGCTCGCTTAGCATGTGAGAGGTACCCGGATCGATACCCGGGTTCTCCAAGTGAATCATTTTCATTCACCAAGAAATATTTACTTGAAACATTGACACATGTTGTGCTTGGTCAGCTCATTCTAAGGTAATGACTATCAGCATGGCATGGATATGATATGATTTTGCAAAAATGTCCTATTCCCTTATCTTAGATGTATTTTAGCCTAGAAAAGCAAAGCATCTTCATGTATTGAATGTCACTGGTCCTGATAATATACAATATCTGAATTCCCATATGGTTATTGGATACCAATGGGGAGCTAGCTCAAGTGGTAGAGCGCTCGCTTAGCATGTGAGAGGTACCGGGATCGATACCCGGGTTCTCCAAGTGTATCATTTTCATCAACAAAGTTATATTTACTTGAAACATTGACACTAGATATGCTTGGTGAGCTCATTCTAAGGGAATGACTATCAGCATGGCATGGATATGATATGATTTTGCAAAAATGGCCTATTCCCTTTTCGTAGATATATTTTAGCCTAGAAAAACAAAGCATATCCATGTGTTGAATGTCACTGTTCCAGATAATATTCAATATCTGAATACCCATATGGTTATTGGACACCAATGGGGAGCTAGCTCAAGTGGTAGAGCGCTCGCTTAGCATGTGAGAGGTACCGGGATCGATACCCGGGTTCTCCAAGTGTATCATTTTCATTCACCAAAAAATATTTACTTGAAACATTGACACATGATATGCTTGGTGAGCTCATTCTAAGGGAATGACTAGCAGCATGGCATGGATATGATTTTGCAAAAATGACCTATTCCCTTTTTTGTAGATATATTTTAGCCTAGAAAAACAAAGCATATCCATGTATTGAATGTCACTAGTCCCAATATCTATATTACCATATGGTTATTGGACACCAATGGGGAGCTAGCTCAAGTGGTAGAGCGCTCGCTTAGCTGGTGAGAGGTACCGGGATCGATACCCGGGTTCCTTAAGTGAATCATTTTCATTCACCAAGAAATATTTACTTGAAACATTGACACATGTTGTGCTTGGTCAGCTCATTCTAAGGGAATGACTATCAGCATGGCATGGATATAATATGATTTGCAAAAATGTCCTATTCCCTTTTCGTAGATATATTTTAGCCTAGAAAAACAAAGCATATCCATGTATTAGATGTCAACTAGTCCCTAATATAAACAATATCTGAATTCCCATATGGTTATTGGACACCAATGGGGAGCTAGCTCAAGTGGTAGAGCGCTCGCTTAGCATGTGAGAGGTACCGGGATCGATACCCGGGTTCTCCAAGTGAATCATTTTCATTCACCAAGAAATATTTACTTGAAACATTGACACATGTTGTGCTTGGTCAGCTCATTCTAAGGGAATGACTATCAGCATGGCATGGATATAATATGATTTGCAAAAATGTCCTATTCCCTTTTCGTAGATATATTTTAGCCTAGAAAAACAAAGCATATCCATGTATTAGATGTCAACTAGTCCCTAATATAAACAATATCTGAATTCCCATATGGTTATTGGACACCAATGGGGAGCTAGCTCAAGTGGTAGAGCGCTCGCTTAGCATGTGAGATGTACCGGGATCGATACCCGGGTTCTCCAAGTGTATCATTTTCATTCACCAAGAAATATTTACTTGAAACATTGACACATGATATGCTTGGTGAGCTCATTCTAAGGGAAGGACTATCAGCATGGCAGGGATATGATATGATTTTGCAAAAATGTCCTATTCCCTTTTCGTAGATATATTTTAGCCTAGAAAAACAAAGAATATTCATGTATTGAATGTCACTGGTCCTGATAATATACAATATCTAAATTCCCATATGGTTATTGGACACCAATGGGGAGCTAGCTCAAGTGGTAGAGCGCTCGCTTAGCATGTGAGAGGTACCGGGATCGATACCCGGGTTCTCCAAGTGTATCATTTTCATCAACAAAGTTATATTTACTTGAAATATTGACAATAGATATGCTTGGTGAGCTCACTCTAATGGATTGACTAGCAGCATGGCATGGATATGATATGATTTTGCAAAAATGACCTATTCCCTTTTTTGTAGATATATTTTAGCCTAGAAAAACAAAGCATATCCATGTATTGAATGTCATTAGTCCCGACATCTATATTACCATATGGTTATTGGACACCAATGGGGAGCTAGCTCAAGTGGTAGAGCGCTCGCTTAGCATGTGAGAGGTACCGGGATCGATACCCGGGTTCTCCAAGTGAATCATTTTCATTCACCAAGAAATATTAACTTGAAACATTGACACAGGTTGTGCTTGGTCAGCTCATTCTAAGGGAATGACTATCAGCATGGCATGGATATAATATGATTTGCAAAAATGTCCTATTCCCTTTTCGTAGATATATTTTAGCCTAGAAAAACAAAGCATATCCATGTATTAGATGTCAACTAGACCCTAATATAAACAATATCTGAATTCCCATATGGTTATTGGACACCAATGGGGAGCTAGCTCAAGTGGTAGAGCGCTCGCTTAGCATGTGAGAGGTACCGGGATCGATACCCGGGTTCTCCAAGTGTATCATTTTCATTCACCAAGAAATATTTACTTGAAACATTGACACATGATATGCTTGGTGAGCTCATTCTAAGGGAAGGACTATCAGCATGGCAGGGATATGATATGATTTAGCAAAAATGTCCTATTACCTTTTCGTAGATATATTTTAGCCTAGAAAAACAAAGAATATTCATGTATTGAATGTCACTGGTCCTGATAATATACAATATCTAAATTCCCATATGGTTATTGGATACCAATGGGGAGCTAGCTCAAGTGGTAGAGCGCTCGCTTAGCATGTGAGAGGTACCGGGATCGATACCCGGGTTCTCCAAGTGTATCATTTTCATCAACAAAGTTATATTTACTTGAAACATTGACACTAGATATGCTTGGTGAGCTCATTCTAAGGGAATGACTAGCAGCATGGCATGGATATGATATGATTTTGCAAAAATGTCCTATTCCCTTTTTTGAAGATAGATTTTAGCCTTGAAAAACAAAACATATCCATGTATTGAATGTCACTAGTCCCAATATCTATATTACCATATGGTTATTGGACACCAATGGGGAGCTAGCTCAAGTGGTAGAGCGCTCGCTTAGCATGTGAGAGGTACCGGGATCGATACCCGGGTTCTCCAAGTCAATCAATTTCATTAACAAAGAAATGTTTACTTGAAACATTGACACATGATATGCTTGGTGAGCTCATTCTAAGGGAATGACTATCAGCATGGCATGGATATGATATGATTTTGCAAAAATGTCCTATTCCCTTTTCTTAGATATATTTTAGCCTAGAAAAACAAAGAATATTCATGTATTGAATGTCATTGGTCCAGAAAATATACAATATCTGAATTCCCATATGGTTATTAGACACCAATGGGGAGCTAGCTCAAGTGGTAGAGCGCTTGCTTAGCATGTGAGAGGTACCGGGATCGATACCCGGGTTCTCCAAGTGTATCATTTTCATTCACCAAGAAATATTTATTTGAAACATTGACACATGATATGCTTGGTGAGCTCATTCTAAGGGAATGACTAGCAGCATGGCATGGATATGATATGATTTTGCAAAAATGACCTATTCCCTTTTTTGTAGATATATTTTAGCCTAGAAAAACAAAGCATATCCATGTATTGAATGTCACTAGTCCCAATATCTATATTACCATATGGTTATTGGACACCAATGGGGAGCTAGCTCAAGTGGTAGAGCGCTCGCTTAGCATGTGAGAGGTACCGGGATCGATACCCGGGTTCTCCAAGTGAATCATTTTCATTCACCAAGAAATATTTACTTGAAACATTGACACATGTTGTGCTTGGTGAGCTCATTCTAAGGGAATGACTATCAGCATGGCATGGATATAATATAATTTGCAAAAATGTCCTATTCCCTTTTCGTAGATATATTTTAGCCTAGAAAAACAAAGCATATCCATGTATTAGATGTCAACTAGTCCCTAATATAAACAATATCTGAATTCCCATATGGTTATTGGACACCAATGGGGAGCTAGCTCAAGTGGTAGAGCGCTCGCTTAGCATGTGAGAGGTACCGGGATCGATACCCGGGTTCTCCAAGTGTATCATTTTCATCCACAAAGAAATATTTACTTGAAACATTGACACATAATTTCTCATGTGTGCTCATTCTTTGAATATGATTGTCAGCATGGCATGGATATGATATGATTTTGCAAGAATGTCTTATTCCCTTTTTCATAAATATATTTTAGCCTAAAAAAACAAAGCATATCCATGTATTTAATGTCAACTAGTCCCTAATATAAACAATATCTGAATTCCCATATGGTTGTTGGACACCAATGGGGAGCTATCTCGAGTGGTAGAGTGCTCGTCTAGCATGTGAGAGGTACTGGGATCGATACCCGGGATCTCCAAGTGAATCATTTTCATTCACCAAGAAATATTTACTTGAAACATTGACACATGATTTGCTTGGTGAGCTCATCCTAAGGCAATGACTATCAGCATAGCATGGATATGATATGATTTTGCAAAAATGTCCTATTCCCTTTTCTTAGATATATTTTAGCCTAGAAAAACAAAGCATATCCATGTAATGAATGTCACTGGTCCAGATAATATACAATATCTGAATTCCCATATGGTTATCGGACACCAATGGGGAGCTAGCTCAAGTGGTATAGCGCTCGCTTAGCATGTGAGAGGTACCGGGATCGATACCCGGGTTCTCCAAGTGTATCATTTTCATTCACCAAGAAATATTTCTTTGAAACATTGACACATGATATGCTTGGTGAGCTCATTCTAAGGGAATGACTATCAGCTTGGCATGGATATGATATGATTTTTCAAAAATGTCCTATTCCCTTTTCTTAGATGTATTTTAGCCTAGAAAAGCAAAGCATTTTCATGTATTGAATGTCACTGGTCCTGATAATATACAATATCTGAATTCCCATATGGTTATTGGATACCAATGGGGAGCTAGCTCAAGTGGTAGAGCGCTCGCTTAGCATGTGAGAGGTACCGGGATCGATACCCGGGTTCTCCAAGTGTATCATTTTCATCAACAAAGTTATATTTACTTGAAACATTGACACTAGATATGCTTGGTGAGCTCATTCTAAGGGAATGACTAGCAGCATGGCATGGATATGATATGATTTTGCAAAAATGTCCAATTCCCTTTTTTGTAGATAGATTTTAGCCTAGAAAAACAAAGCATATCCATGTATTGAATGTCACTAGTCCCAATATTTATATTACCATATGGTTATTGGACACCAATGGGGAGCTAGCTCAAGTGGTAGAGCGCTCGCTTAGCATGTAAGAGGTACCGGGATCGATACCCGGGTTCTCCAAGTGTATCATTTTCATCCACAAAGAAATATTTACTTGAAATATTGACACATAATTTCTCATGTGTGCTCATTCTTTGAATATGATTGTCAGCATGGCATGGATATGATATGATTTTGCAAAAATGTCTTATTCCCTTTTTCATAGATATATTTTAGCCTAAAAAAGCAAAGCATATCCATGTATTAACTGTCAACTAGTCCCTAATATAAACAATATCTGAATTCCCATATGGTTGTTGGACACCAATGGGGAGCTAGCTCGAGTGGTAGAGTGCTCGCTTAGCATGTGAGAGGTACTGGGATCGATACCCGGGATCCCCAAGTGAATCATTTTCATTCACCAAGAAATATTTACTTGAAACATTGACACATGATTTGCTTGGTGAGCTCATCCTAAGGCAATGACTATCAGCATAGCATGGATATGATATGATTTTGCAAAAATGTCCTATTCCCTTTTCTTAGATATATTTTAGCCTAGAAAAAACAAAGCATATCCATGTATTGAATGTCACTGGTCCAGATAATATACAATATCTGAATTCTCATATGGTTATCGGACACCAATGGGGAGCTAGCTCAAGTGGTATAGCGCTCGCTTAGCATGTGAGAGGTACCGGGATCGATACCCGGGTTCTCCAAGTGTATCATTTTCATTCACCAAGTAATATTTACATGAAACATTGACACATGATATGCTTGGTGAGCTCATTCTAAGGGAATGACTAGCAGCATGGCATGGATATGATATGATTTTGCAAAAATGACCTATTCCCTTTTTTGTAGATAGATTTTAGCCTAGAAAAACAAAGCATATCCATGTATTGAATGTCACTAGTCCCAATATCTATATTACCATATGGTTATTGGACACCAATGGGGGGCTAGCTCAAGTGGTAGAGCGCTCGCTTAGCATGTGAGAGGTACTGGGATCGATACCCGGGTTCTCCAAGTCAATCATTTTCATTCACAAAGAAATGTTTACTTGAAACATTGACACATGATACGCTTGGTGAGCTCATTCTAAGGGAGTGACTAGCAGCATGGCATGGATATGATATGATTTTGCAAAAATGACCTATTCCCTTTTTTGTAGATATATTTTAGCCTAGAAAAACAAAGCATATCCTATATTGAATGTCACTAGTCCCAATATCTATATTACCATATGGTTATTGGACACCAATGGGGAGCTAGCTCAAGTGGTAGAGCGCTCGCTTAGCATGTGAGAGGTACCGGGATCGATACCCGGGTTCTCCAAGTGAATCATTTTCATTCACCAAGAAATATTTACTTGAAACATTGACACATGTTGTGCTTGGTCAGCTCATTCTAAGGGAATGACTATCAGCATGGCATGGATATAATATGATTTGCAAAAATATCCTATTCCCTTTTCGTAGATATATTTTAGCCTAGAAAAACAAAGCATATCCATGTATTAGATGTCAACTAGTCCCTAATATAAACAATATCTGAATTCCCATATGGTTATTGGACACCAATGGGGAGCTAGCTCAAGTGGTAGAGCGCTCGGTTAGCATGTGAGAAGTACCGGGATCGATACCCGGGTTCTCCAAGTGAATCATTTTCATTCACCAAGAAATATTTACTTGAAACATTGACACATGTTGTGCTTGGTCAGCTCATTCTAAGGGAATGACTATCAGCATGGCATGGATATAATATGATTTGCAAAAATGTCCTATTCCCTTTTCGTAGATATATTTTAGCCTAGAAAAACAAAGCATATCCATGTATTAGAGGTCAACTAGACCCTGATATAAACAATATCTGAATTCCCATATGGTTATTGGACACCAATGGGGAGCTAGCTCAAGTGGTAGAGCGCTCGCTTAGCATGTGCGAGGTACCGGGATCGATACCCGGGTTCTCCAAGTGTATCATTTTCATTCACCAAGAAATATTTACTTGAAACATTGACACTAGATATGCTTGGTGAGGTCATTCTAAGGGAATGACTAGCAGCATGGCATGGATATGATATGATTTTGCAAAAATGACCTATTCCCTTTTTTGTAGATAGATTTTAGCCTAGAAAAACAAAGCATATCCATGTATTGAATGTCACTAGTCCCAATATCTATATTACCATATGGTTATTGGACACCAATGGGGAGCTAGCTCAAGTGGTAGAGCGCTCGCTTAGCATGTGAGAGGTACCGGGATCGATACCCGGGTTCTCCAAGTGTATCATTTTCATCCACAAAGAAATATTTACTTGAAACATTGACACATAATTTCTCATGTGTGCTCATTCTTTGAATATGATTGTCAGCATGGCATGGATATGATATGATTTTGCAAAAATGTCCTATTCCCTTTTTTTAGATATATTTTAGCCTAGAAAAACAAAGAATATTCATGTATTGAATGTCACTGGTCCTGATAATAAAAAATATCTGAATTCCCATATGGTTATTGGATACCAATGGGGAGCTAGCTCAAGTGGTAGAGGGCTCGCTTAGCATGTGAGAGGTACCGGGATCGATACCCGGGTTCTCCAACTGTATAATTTTCATTCACCAAGAAATATTTACTTGAAACATTGACACATGATATGCTTGGTGAGCTCATTCTAAGGGAATGACTAGCAGCATGGCATGGATATGATATGATTTTGCAAAAATGACCTATTCCCTTTTTTGTAGATAGATTTTAGCCTAGAAAAACAAAGCATATCCATGTATTGAATGTCACTAGTCCCAATATCTATATTACCATATGGTTATTGGACACCAATGGGGAGCTAGCTCAAGTGGTAGAGCGCTCGCTTAGCATGTGAGAGGTACCGGGATCGATACCCGGGTTCTCCAAGTGTATCATTTTCATCCACAAAGAAATATTTACTTGAAACATTGACACATAATTTCTCATGTGTGCTCATTCTTTGAATATGATTGTCAGCATGGCATGGATATGATATGATTTTGCAAAAATGTCCTATTCCCTTTTTTTAGATATATTTTAGCCTAGAAAAACAAAGAATATTCATGTATTGAATGTCACTGGTCCTGATAATATACAATATCTGAATTCCCATATGGTTATTGGATACCAATGGGGAGCTAGCTCAAGTGGTAGAGGGCTCGCTTAGCATGTGAGAGGTACCGGGATCGATACCCGGGTTCTCCAACTGTATAATTTTCATTCACCAAGAAATATTTACTTGAAACATTGACACATGATATGCTTGGTGAGCTCATTCTAAGGGAATGACTAGCAGCATGGCATGGATATGATATGATTTTGCAAAAATGACCTATTCCCTTTTTTGTAGATATATTTTAGCCTAGAAAAACAAAGCATATCCTATATTGAATGTCACTAGTCCCAATATCTATATTACCATATGGTTATTGGACACCAATGGGGAGCTAGCTCAAGTGGTAGAGCGCTCGCTTAGCATGTGAGAGGTACCGGGATCGATACCCGGGTTCTCCAAGTGTATCATTTTCATTCACCAAGAAATATTTACTTGAAACATTGACACATGATATGCTTGGTGAGCTCATTCTAAGGGAAGGACTATCAGCATGGCAGGGATATGATATGATTTTGCAAAAATGTCCTATTCCCTTTTCGTAGACATATTTCAGCCAAGAAAAACAAAGAATATTCATGTATTGAATGTCACTGGTCCTGATAATATACAATATCATTCCCATATGGTTATTGGATACCATTGGGGAGCTGGCTCAAGTGGTAGAGCGCTCGCTTAGCATGTGAGAGGTACCGGGATCGATACCCGGGTTCTCCAAGTGTATCATTTTCATCAACAAAGTTATATTTACTTAAAACATTGATACTAGATATGCTTGGTGAGCTCATTGTAAGGGAATGACTAGCAGCATGGCATGGATATGATATGATTTTGCAAAAATGACCTATTCCCTTTTTTGTAGATAGATTTTAGCCTAGAAAAACAAAGCATATCCATGTATTGAATGTCACTAGTCCCAATATCTATATTACCATATGGTTATTGGACACCAATGGGGAGCTAGCTCAAGTGGTAGAGCGCTCGCTTAGCATGTGAGAGGTACCGGGATCGATACCCGGGTTCTCCAAGTGTATCATTTTCATCCACAAAGAATTATTTACTTGAAACATTGACACATAATTTCTCATGTGTGCTCATTCTTTGAATATGATTGTCAGCATGGCATGGATATGATATGATTTTGCAAAAATGTCCTATTCCCTTTTTTTAGATATATTTTAGCCTAGAAAAACAAAGAATATTCATGTATTGAATGTCACTGCTCCTGATAATATACAATATCTGAATTCCCATATGGTTATTGGATACCAATGGGGAGCTAGCTCAAGTGGTGGAGCGCTCGCTTAGCATGTGAGAGGTACCGGGATCGATACCCGGGTTCTCCAAGTGTATCATTTTCATCAACAAAGTTATATTTACTTGAAACATTGACACTAGATATGCTTGGTGAGCTCATTCTAAGGGAATGACTAGCAGCATGGCATGGATATGATATGATTTTGCAAAAATGTCCTATTCCCTTTTTTGTAGATATATTTTAGCCTAGAAAAACACAGCATATCCATGTATTGAATGTCACTGGTCCAGATAATATACAATATCTGAATTCCCATATGGTTATCGGACACCAATGGGGAGCTAGCTCAAGTGGTATAGCGCTCGCTTAGCGTGTGAGAGGTACCGGGATCGATACCAGGGTTCTCCAAGTGTATCATTTTCATTCACCAAGAAATATTTACTTGAAACATTGACACATGATATGCTTGGTGAGCTCATTCTAAGGGAATGACTAGCAGCATGGCATGGATATGATATGATTTTGCAAAAATGACCTATTCCCTTTTTTGTAGATATATTTTAGCTTAGAAAAACAAAGCATATCCATGTATTGAATGTCACTAGTCCCAATATCTATATTACCATATGGTTATTGGACACCAATGGGGAGCTAGCTCAAGTGGTAGAGCGCTCGCTTAGCATGTGAGAGGTACCGGGATCGATACCCGGGTTCTCCAAGTGTATCATTTTCATTCACCAAGAAATATTTATTTGAAACATTGACACATGATATGCTTGGTGAGCTCATTCTAAGGGAATGACTATCAGCATGGCATGGATATGATATGATTTTTCAAAAATGTCCTATTCCCTTTTCTTAGATGTATTTTAGCCTAGAAAAGCAAAGCATCTTCATGTATTGAATGTCACTGGTCCTGATAATATACAATATCTGAATTCCCATATGGTTATTGGATACCAATGGGGAGCTAGCTCAAGTGGTAGAGCGCTCGCTTAGCATGTGAGAGGTACCGGGATCGATACCCGGGTTCTCCAAGTGTATCATTTTCATCAACAAAGTTATATTTACTACAAACATTGACACTAGATATGCTTGGTGAGCTCATTCTAAGGGAATGACTAGCAGCATGGCATGGATATGATATGATTTTGCAAAAATGTCCTATTCCCTTTTTTGTGGATATATTTTAGCCTAGAAAAACAAAGCATATCCATGTATTGAATGTCACTAGTCCCAATATCTATATTACCATATGGTTATTGGACACCAATGGGGAGCTAGCTCAAGTGGTAGAGCGCTCGCTTAGCATGTGAGAGGTACCGGGATCGATACCCGGGTTCTCCAAGTGTATCATTTTCATCCACAAAGAAATATTTACTTGAAACATTGACACATAATTTCTCATGTGTGCTCATTCTTTGAATATGATTGTCAGCATGGCATGGATATGATATGATTTTGCAAAAATGTCTTATTCCCTTTTTCATAAATATATTTTAGCCTAAAAAAACAAAGCATATCCATGTATTAAATGTCAACTAGTCCCTAATATAAACAATATCTGAATTCCCATATGGTTGTTGGACACCGATGGGGAGCTAGCTCGAGTGGTAGAGTGCTCGCTTAGCATGTGAGAGGTACTGGGATCGATACCCGGGATCTCCAAGTGAATCATTTTCATTCACCAAGAAATATTTACTTGAAACATTGACACATGTTTTGCTTGGTCAGCTCATCCTAAGGCAATGACTATCAGCATAGCATGGATATGATATGATTTTGCAAAAATGTCCTATTCCCTTTTCTTAGATATATATTTAGCCTAGAAAAACAAAGCATATCCATGTTTGAATGTCACTGGTCCAGATAATATACAATATCTGAATTCCCATATGGTTATCGGACACCAATGGGGAGCTAGCTCAAGTGGTATAGCGCTTGCTTAGCATGTGAGAGGTACTGGGATCGATACCCGGGTTCTCCAAGTGTATCATTTTCATTCACCAAGAAATATTTACTTGAAACATTGACACATGATATGCTTGGTGAGCTCATTCTAAGGGAAGGACTAGCAGCATGGCATGGATATGATATGATTTTGCAAAAATGACCTATTCCCTTTTTTGTAGATATATTTTAGCTTAGAAAAACAAAGCATATCCATGTATTGAATGTCAGTAGTCCCAATATCTATATTACCATATGGTTATTGGACACCAATGGGGAGCTAGCTCAAGTGGTAGAGCGCTCGCTTAGCATGTGAGAGGTACCGGGATCGATACCCGGGTTCTCCAAGTGAATCATTTTCATTCACCAAGAAATATTTACTTGAAACATTGACACATGTTGTGCTTGGTGAGCTCATTCTAAGGTAATGACTATCAGCATGGCATGGATATGATATGATTTTGCAAAAATGTCCTATTCCCTTATCTTAGATGTATTTTAGCCTAGAAAAGCAAAGCATCTTCATGTATTGAATGTCACTGGTCCTGATAATATACAATATCTGAATTCCCATATGGTTATTGGATACCAATGGGGAGCTAGCTCAAGTGGTAGAGCGCTCGCTTAGCATGTGAGAGGTACCGGGATCGATACCCGGGTTCTCCAAGTGTATCATTTTCATCAACAAAGTTATATTTACTTGAAACATTGACACTAGATATGCTTGGTGAGCTCATTCTAAGGGAATGACTAGCAGCATGGCATGGATATGATATGATTTTGCAAAAATGTCCAATTCCCTTTTTTGTAGATAGATTTTAGCCTAGAAAAACAAAGCATATCCATGTATTGAATGTCACTAGTCCCAATATTTATATTACCATATGGTTATTGGACACCAATGGGGAGCTAGCTCAAGTGGTAGAGCGCTCGCTTAGCATGTTAGAGGTACCGGTATCAATACCCGGGTTCTCCAAGTGTATCATTTTCATCCACAAAGAAATATTTACTTGAAACATTGACACATAATTTCTCATGTGTGCTCATTCTTTGAATATGATTGTCAGCATGGCATGGATATGATATGATTTTGCAAAAATGTCTTATTCCCTTTTTCATAAATATATTTTAGCCTAAAAAAGCAAAGCATATCCATGTATTAAATGTCAACTAGTCCCTAATATAAACAATATCTGAATTCCCATATGGTTGTTGGACACCAATGGGGAGCTAGCTCGAGTGGTAGAGTGCTCGCTTAGCATGTGAGAGGTACCGGGATCGATACCCGGGATCTCCAAGTGAATCATTTTCATTCACCAAGAAATATTTACTTGAAACATTGACACATGATTTGCTTGGTGAGCTCATCCTAAGGCAATGACTATCAGCATAGCATGGATATGATATGATTTTGCAAAAATGTCCTATTCCCTTTTCTTAGATATATTTTAGCCTAGAAAAAACAAAGCATATCCATGTATTGAATGTCACTGGTCCAGATAATATACAATATCTGAATTCTCATATGGTTATCGGACACCAATGGGGAGCTAGCTCAAGTGGTATAGCGCTCGCTTAGCATGTGAGAGGTACCGGGATCGATACCCGGGTTCTCCAAGTGTATCATTTTCATTCACCAAGTAATATTTACATGAAACATTGACACATGATATGCTTGGTGAGCTCATTCTAAGGGAATGACTAGCAGCATGGCATGGATATGATATGATTTTGCAAAAATGACCTATTCCCTTTTTTGTAGATAGATTTTAGCCTAGAAAAACAAAGCATATCCATGTATTGAATGTCACTAGTCCCAATATCTATATTACCATATGGTTATTGGACACCAATGGGGAGCTAGCTCAAGTGGTAGAGCGCTCGCTTAGCATGTGAGAGGTACCGGGATCGATACCCGGGTTCTCCAAGTGAATCATTTTCATTCACCAAGAAATATTTACTTGAAACATTGACACATGTTGTGCTTGGTGAGCTCATTCTAAGGGAATGACTATCAGCATGGCATGGATATAATATGATTTGCAAAAATGTCCTATTCCCTTTTCGTAGATATATTTTAGCCTAGAAAAACAAAGCATATCCATGTATTAGATGTCAACTAGTCCCTAATATAAACAATATCTGAATTCCCATATGGTTATTGGACACCAATGGGGAGCTAGCTCAAGTGGTAGAGCGCTCGCTTAGCATGTGAGAGGTACCGGGATCGATACCCGGGTTCTCCAAGTGAATCATTTTCATTCACCAAGAAATATTTACTTGAAACATTGACACATGTTGTGCTTGGTCAGCTCATTCTAAGGGAATGACTATCAGCATGGCATGGATATGATATGATTTTGCAAAAATGACCTATTCCCTTTTTTGTAGATATATTTTAGCCTAGAAAAACAAAGAATATTCATGTATTGAATGTCACTGGTCCTGATAATATACAATATCTAAATTCCCATATGGTTATTGGATACCAATGGGGAGCTAGCTCAAGTGGTAGAGCGCTCGCTTAGCATGTGAGAGGTACCGGGATCGATACCCGGGTTCTCCAAGTGTATCATTTTCATCAACAAAGTTATATTTACTTGAAACATTGACACTAGATATGCTTGGTGAGCTCATTCTAAGGGAATGACTAGCAGCATGGCATGGATATGATATGATTTTTCAAAAATGACCTATTCCCTTTTTTGTAGATAGATTTTAGCCTAGAAAAACAAAGCATATCCATGTATTGAATGTCACTAGTCCCAATATCTATATTACCATATGGTTATTGGACACCAATGGGGAGCTAGCTCAAGTGGTAGAGCGCTCGCTTAGCATGTGAGAGGTACCGGGATCGATACCCGGGTTCTCCAAGTCAATCATTTTCATTCACAAAGAAATGTTTACTTGAAACATTGACACATGATACACTTGGTGAGCTCATTCTAAGGGAATGACTATCAGCATGGCATGGATATGATATGATTTTGCAAAAATGTCCTATTCCCTTTTCTTAGATATATTTTAGCCTAGAAAAACAAAGAATATTCATGTATTGAATGTCACTGGTCCTGATAATATACAATATCTGAATCCCCATATGGTTATTGGATACCAATGGGGAGCTAGCTCAAGTGGTAGAGGGCTCGCTTAGCATGTGAGAGGTACCGGGATCGATACCCGGGTTCTCCAACTGTATCATTTTCATTCACCAAGAAATATTTACTTGAAACATTGACACATGATATGCTTGGTGAGCTCATTCTAAGGGAATGACTAGCAGCATGGCATGGATATGATATGATTTTGCAAAAATGACCTATTCCCTTTTTTGTAGATATATTTTAGCCTAGAAAAACAAAGCATATCCTATATTGAATGTCACTAGTCCCAATATCTATATTACCATATGGTTATTGGACACCAATGGGGAGCTAGCTCAAGTGGTAGAGCGCTCGCTTAGCATGTGAGAGGTACCGGGATCGATACCCGGGTTCTCCAAGTGAATCATTTTCATTCACCAAGAAATATTTACTTGAAACATTGACACATGTTGTGCTTGGTCAGCTCATTCTAAGGGAATGACTATCAGCATGGCATGGATATAATATGATTTGCAAAAATATCCTATTCCCTTTTCGTAGATATATTTTAGCCTAGAAAAACAAAGCATATCCATGTATTAGATGTCAACTAGTCCCTAATATAAACAATATCTGAATTCCCATATGGTTATTGGACACCAATGGGGAGTTAGCTCAAGTGGTAGAGCTTAGCTCGCTTAGCATGTGAGAGGTACCGGGATCGATAGCCGGGTTCTCCAAGTGAATCATTTTCATTCACCAAGAAATATTTACTTGAAACATTGACACATGTTGTGCTTGGTCAGCTCATTCTAAGGGAATGACTATCAGCATGGCATGGATATAATATGATTTGCAAAAATATCCTACTCTCTTTTCGTAGATATATTTTAGCCTAGAAAAACAAAGCATATCCATGTATTAGATGTCAACTAGTCCCTAATATAAACAATATCTGAATTCCCATATGGTTATTGGACACCAATGGGGAGCTAGCTCAAGTGGTAGAGCGCTCGCTTAGCATGTGAGAGGTACCGGGATCGATACCCGGGTTCTCCAAGTGAATCATTTTAATTCACCAAGAAATATTTACTTGAAACATTGACACATGTTGTGCTTGGTCAGCTCATTCTAAGGGAATGACTATCAGCATGGCATGGATATAATATGATTTGCAAAAATGTCCTATTCCCTTTTCGTAGATATATTTTAGCCTAGAAAAACAAAGCATATCCATGTATTAGAGGTCAACTAGACCCTGATATAAACAATATCTGAATTCCCATATGGTTATTGGACACCAATGGGGAGCTAGCTCAAGTGGTAGAGCGCTCGCTTAGCATGTGAGAGGTACCGGGATCGATACCCGGGTTCTCCAAGTGTATCATTTTCATTAACCAAGAAATATTTTCTTGAAACATTGACAAATTATATGCTTGGTGAGCTCATTCTAAGGGAAGGACTATCAGCATGGCAGGGATATGATATGATTTTGCAAAAATGTCCTATTCCCTTTTCGTAGATATATTTTAGCCTAGTAAAACAAAGAATATTCATGTATTGACTGTCACTGGTCCTGATAATATACAATATCTATATTACCATATGGTTATTGGACACCAATGGGGAGCTAGCTCAAGTGGTAGAGCGCTCGCTTAGCATGTGAGAGGTACCGGGATCGATACCCGGGTTCTCCAAGTGTATCATTTTCATCCACAAAGAAATATTTACTTGAAACATTGACACATAATTTCTCATGTGTGCTCATTCTTTGAATATGATTGTCAGCATGGCATGGATATGATATGATTTTGCAAAAATGTCTTATTCCCTTTTGCATAAATATATTTTAGCCTAAAAAAACAAAGCATATCCATGTATTAAATGTCAACTAGTCCCTAATATAAACAATATCTGAATTCCCATATGGTTGTTGGACACCAATGGGGAGCTAGCTCGAGTGGTAGAGTGCTCGCTTAGCATGTGAGAGGTATCGGGATCGATACCCGGGATCTCCAAGTGAATCATTTTCATTCACCAAGAAATATTTACTTGAAACATTGACACATGATTTGCTTGGTGAGCTCATCCTAAGGCAATGACTATCAGCATAGCATGGATATCGTATGATTTTGCAAAAATGTCCTATTCCCTTTTCTTAGATATATTTTAGCCTAGAAAAACAAAGCATATCCATGTATTGAATGTCACTGGTCCAGATAATATACAATATCTGAATTCCCATATGGTTATCGGACACCAATGGGGAGCTAGCTCAAGTGGTATAGCGCTCGCTTAGCATGTGAGAGGTACCGAGATCGATGTCGGGTTCTCCAAGTGTATCATTTTCATTCACCAAGAAATATTTACTTGAAACATTGACACATGATATGCTTGGTGAGCTCATTCTAAGGGAATGACTATCGGCATGGCATTGATATGATATGATTTTGCTAAAATGTCCTATTCCCTTTTCTTAGATATATTTTAGCCTAGAAAAACAAAGCATATTCATGTATGAATGTCACTGGTCCTGATAATATACAATATCTGAATTCCCATATGGTTATTGGATACCAATGGGGAGCTAGCTCAAGTGGTAGAGCGCTCGCTTAGCATGTGAGAGGTACCGGGATCGATACCCGGGTTCTCCAAGTGTATCATTTTCATTCACCAAGAAATATTTACTTGAAACATTGACACATGATATGCTTGGTGAGCTCATTCTAAGGGAATGGCTATCAGCATGGCATGGATATGATATGATTTTTCAAAAATGACCTATTCCCTTTTTTGTAGATATATTTTAGCCTAGAAAACACAGCATATCCATGAATTGAATGTCACTGGTCCCAATATCTATATTCCCATATGGTTATTGGACACCAATGGGGAGCTAGCTCAAGTGGTAGAGCGCTCGCTTAGCATGTGAGAGGTACCGGGATCGATACCCGGGTTCTCCAAGTGTATCATTTTCATCAACAAAGTTATATTTACTTGAAACATTGACACATAATTTCTCATGTGTGCTTATTCTTTGAAAATGATTGTCAGCATGGCATGGATATTATATGATTCTGCAAAAATGTCCTATTCCCTTTTCTTAGATATATTTTAGCCTAGAAAAACAAAGAATATTCATGTATTAAATGTCAGCTAGTCCCTAATATAAACAATATCTGAATTCCCATATGGTTATTGGTCACCAATGGGGAGCTAGCTCAAGTGGTAGAGCGCTCGCTTAGCATGTGAGAGGTACCGGGATAGATACCCGGGTTCTCCAAGTGTATCATTTTCGTTCACCAAGAAATATTTACTTGAAACATTGACACATGATATGCTTGGTGAGCTCATTCTAAGGGAATGACTATCAGCATGGCATGGATATGATATGATTTTGCAAAAAAGACCTATTCCCTTTTTTGTAGATATATTTTAGCCTAGAAAAACAAAGCATATCCATGTATTGAATGTCACTAGTCCCAATATCTATATTCCCATATGGTTATTGGATACCAATGGGGAGCTAGCTCAAGTGGTAGAGCGCTCGCTTAGCATGTGAGAGGTACCGGGATCGATTCCCGGGTTCTCCAAGTGTATCATTTTCATCCACAAAGAAATATTTACTTGAAACATTGACACATAATTTCTCATGTGTGCTCATTCTTTGAATATGATTGTCAGCATGGCATGGATATGATATGATTTTGCAAAAATGTCTTATTTCCTTTTTCATAGAGGTACCGGGATCGATACCCGGGTTCTCCAAGTGAATCGTTTTCATTCACCAAGAAAGATTTGCTTGAAACATTGACACATTATATACATTGTTACCTCTTTCTAAGGGAATGATTGTCTGCATGGCATTGATATGATGGAATTTTGCAAAAATTACATATTCATTTTCATAGTTACTGGGGTTGATGCCAGGGTTTTCCAAGCTTATCATTTTCATTCACCAAGAGATATCAACTGGAAACCCTGACTCATAGTATGACTTTGCACTCTTTCCTTGAAAATATCTTTCTGCATAGCAACGATATGAAAGGTTTTTAGCAAAAATACCACATTCTCTTTTCGATATAACTCTACAAAAAATCAGTCTATCCATGTATTGAATGACAACCAGCAACCATTAACAAATCCCCCAAAATTTAGTTAAGGGATGGGAGGGGTTAAGAAGGGTCGGGAGGTTTACTGGCAGGTTGACTGGCGGCCCTTCCAGCAGTTGCACAACCTCCCAGAAGGTCGGGTCCAAAAGGCACAAATTGCAAAGAAAAAATGAAACATGTTTCATTTGAAAATCTTAAGGAAAGATTTGGCGACAAACTCCCTCTCAGCTGGGCTGAAAAGGGGATGTACAGGGAGTGGTACAATATCTCAAAGAAAGCCATGCACATATTGTTTTTGAAAAATATCACAAAGCCAAGGCGACAAAAATCAGTATATTTTTAGTGCCAAATTTACAATATCACAATTTTAGTTAGTAATTTGGTAGGTATCCCAGTGCCCCCTGTTTCTACTCAATTTAGCACTGTGCTGCCATCTGGTTTCATGAAAACATAGCAGTTTCCCATAGACATCAATAGATAAGCCCTTACCTTATTCAGATGGCCTTCCCATAGGAATTAGCATGGTGACATAGTATTTTCTATCATTTCTCATTTGTAAATGTTCCCAATAATCATAATCCAGAATTATTTGAAGATAGCAATAGAATATCAGCGTCATTTAGCAACAAAGTCAAAATATTGCATTTTCCCATAGACACCAATAGTTAAGCACTTGAGGCTAATTAGAAATTGGACAGTAATTCTAGTGGGCGAACTGGTGGCTCAATCTAGTGCGATCAGCCACTGCGACACCTCAGCCACACAACAGAGAGTGCCACCAGCGGTCTTCTCGCAGGATCTTCAAGAACTCCGGCACGTGATTGCTTATCTGTCCAGGGCCGGCCCCTCGGCCCTTGTCCTCCTGGCGGCCCTCCTGGTGGCCTACTATATGTTTCTACGGATCTCCAACATCGTGGCCCCGTCCCTCAGTTCCTGGTATGGCCCTAACACCCTCATGAGGGAGGACATCCTTCGCGCACCGGGACTCATCAGGATCCATGTCAGGTCCATGAAGACTCATCCTCGATCGGCCGCGCCTCACGTGATTAACCTCCCGCGCTTTGCGGATCTGGCTGTCTGCCCGGTCTCCGGCCTTTATCCTATCTTTGTCAATTCCTCTCACCTCTCGGCCACTGTTCCCTGTGATGCGAGAATTTTCTCCTTTTCAGGGATTTAAATTTCTTATATTAATGTACTGGACATTTGTAATATCAAATTTGGTAATTTTCAGAACTTGGAAATTACACTGATATTATCATAAATTGTTATGAACTCTCTCAATTTTCAGTCTGGAAAATTAACTGTTTTAAATTGAATAAACAATTTAAGTCCAATTTCGCCTCCTTATAATTACATATTCAGATGGCCTTCCCAAAGAAGTTAGCATGGTGACATGCCATTTTTTTTACATCTGCTGATACATGGAACTTATATTATTCTGAGTTATTTGCAAAAATCAATAGAATTCAGAAATCACCAAACTACCAGCATAAATTTGTCTTTAAGTTTAGTTTTAGATAGGACGGGCCACACTTCTTTTCCTATAAGATGTTCTCCTTAGTATTTCCTGTGTCTTCGACCTCCCATCGCAGGTACTTCCGTCACGTAAAGTCCAAACAATGACGCTCGCCTATGATAATAATAATTAGAACGCCCACTTAGAATATTAAGTTACACACTCTGACACTTCCTCCACTATTTTCCGTAGTCCTGAATGAGGAGGAGTGGGTGGGGGGAGGGGGGCTTCTATTCTCTATAGGATCGCGCGTGGGAGAATACACTCTTGCGCATGCCTAATGAAGAAGCGATCGCGTCTGTGGATCATCTTTCAGTTGGCTAATCGGCGTTCGCATTTCTTCTCGTGTGCGATACCGGTGATGGGGTTCTCCCTACAGAGGTTTAGTTTCTGTCTTTTCCTACTAGGCATTTACATTTCCCCTAGAATCTGTATAAAGAGTGTAGATGGGTCAGTGTCCAGTCACCTGATACTACAGCAAAAGACCAGCCAACCAGCAATTATCTGAGTGGCCAGAGTGAAAACTTGTCCCAAACACCTCCACCCTACAATACAGGAAGTCGTAAACCCCTGGGGGTCAAACGCCCTACCATGAGGGTTTTGTGTTCCGTTAGTGGGTAGAGGTGACGGTCTCGCCTCTACACACCATGTAATTGAAAAAGAGTCTGGCATTCGACAGAGTGCTCAAGCCGAGGAACGGAGGAATCCACGCTATGGGACACCGTCAGGGCGGATCCTTGGCTTTCATTAACTCTTTCTTTACGCTTCTCTTACATATTGCGGTGATTTCAAGGTTCTTATCATGGTTTAAAAAAGGCTTAAGATATTAGGCATCTCAGGTTCTCCATTTCCCCGGATGGTGCAGCACAGAGGAAGCAGCATCATCGATCAGGTGACCAACAAAGCGCTACGAGCAGCGTTTGTCTGACCTTTCATCTCTACAAGAAGAAGAGTGAGCGTGGGGTCACAGTTTACACTGACCTTACTGACATAAAAGGGCAAGTCGGAATGACCAATAACGAAGTCCTGTCCACCCACCTCGTTACGATCTGTCTTATGGGAATTGGGAAGACAAAAAATAGGAAACTGTACAGGAAATAGTCACAGAGATTTATCCTATTCAAACTGTCCCATTTGTGGAAAGTACTAAAACACTAGGGGTCCATTTTGCCTGTTAAGAATGATAGAACGACTCACTGGACTTCTAGCTTTTACTTCCTGTCCATACCTAGAATGAGCCCTGCGGAACACTGTTGTTCAATCAGTAGAAAATGCACAGCGATGTAGTAATTGTAATATAAAGCCTACACCAGCACCACCAATTATCGCCAAATATGCCTCATCGTAATTTGACTTATCATATCAGTATATACACGTTTCTTTATGTGTATAGTGAGTATTATATTCAAAGATTTTCCGATGTGTTAATTAGATCAAAAGTGATCAAATTCTGTAGTTTTTTCTATGGAGCTCTAGCAAGAATCTTTAAGGGTGCTTGACCCATCCTCGGCAGTAAATTCAGAGTCCAGTCATTGAACTAGGATACCTATATCTAAAACATAGTAGCCGATTTATATCGATCATCCGATTTTCAGGCTCAATATGTATTACAACTCGTGATCTACTTGGTGCTTTGAAATTGCCTTTATTCACGGCCACTTACTGATGATCCCATGTACCTTAATTCTATATATGTATTCCTGGAATATACCAATGAGTTAAAGCACCGTTAAAAATACTAATGGGAACATGTTCCGTGCTTGATCTCTGTCATTTTACTAATTACCACGTGAGGTATGTTTGGAGATGTATTGGCTGGAGTTGGTTCGATTACAGCAAGGAACCATATGTAACACTTTATTCAAGGAGGCAACAAGTCTCAGGAGGTGCTGTTTCAAATATGCTATATCTTAGGGCAAACCCGTGCCTACATTCAAGCACCAACACCCGCTGTCTCCATGGTACAATATAATATTTTTTCATATTCTCACACTTAGCTAGCACTGGTGCGTTATAGAGTAGTGCTCTGTTGTAGCCTTTGTAGTGGGGCGGGGATCCAGCAGTGTTTTGTCCGTTCCTCGGAAGGTGGCGCGGAGAGCCGATCCTTGCTGTGTAGTGATTATGTGACGCTGAGTATATATATATATATACCCCGTGTTCACAGCAGGTTGACAGGCTGTCCTGGCACATCTCTCTATAGGAGCAGACCCTCAGGCCCTCACTTTGGCAGGCGGGTTCTCGTAACCTTCCTGGTGGTTAGGCGAGTCTTTTAGATAAGCCTCTCCAGCGTTACCTGGCACGCCGTGCTGAGGTACTGTACTTGTGGGAGTGATCTTCCACAAGTGACTTGGCTTAAATATTGTATGCATGTGTGAAATAGGCATAGATCAATTGCCATTATGACTATCAACACTCATTTTCGATAAATTTTTCGTTATTCTTTTCTAATTAGAAGGAGCTAATAATGTTTCTTGAGGAGGTTTAACCTTTCAAAACACATGATATATCATTTTATAAGTCTTCTATCATTTGTGTGTTTGTGATTAGAGTCCTACATGGAAAATTTCCAGATTTATGGAAATTTCGGCAGAAATTCCAAGATGGCCACTCTCCACATGTTGGTATATGATAAAAACATTGATAAATCAATGATTCCATATCTTTATGTTCCTCTTGTACACATTTGAGGTGATTCATATAGGTTTCTTCTTGGTAATAACCATTCTGAGAGTGTCATAGTGCTCTGTGATGGTCGATTTTCAAAATGGTCGCCACCCAGCTCCTGGGACTTTTTTGCAATGCCCATGCATCTTAAAATTTTCCTTATGGGCTCCCCTAACCATGTACCAAAACTCATGCTTGTTTCATTAAATGCACAATACTGCTGAAATTTGACCTATATCTGCCACACTGTATTAAACTTGTGTGTTGTGGTTGTGTATCAAACTGCAATACCACATATATCAATTTCATGAGACTTGCATCAATTCATTACACAACGCGAAAAATCCTAACTTACATGTGTTTACGTCTGGTGAATAAAGCTATGATTTTCTGTTGGTTAGTCCTATTTTCCATCGTGTATACGCTTCATCTATAGCCATATATAAGTGTCCATGTTGCAGTCACATATATGTCATATGTATGCCTAATTCTGTTGTATTTACGCCACTATCGAATAATTCTGATCTCTGCACCTAGGAGACACCACTGCTGTTTTGATTTCATTTGCCATTAGTTATCAAAGTCTGTGGTATGTAAAAGATAGAATGTTATATCATCAATTTTGATTGTAACATATTTTTAAACCCTAATAACCATCATTTCATTAATTTCATATAATAAACCCAGCATTCTTTTGTCTGTTTTACCTTTTTTTAATTGATTATACTCTCAAAAACCCATCTTTCTGTATGGTTCTGGATGAGTGTGTGCATGGGTCATAATTTTTATTGATGTACAATTGATCAATTTCCAACTTTTCCCACTTAAATGGCTATGAAATTATTATCAAATTAATCAAAACACAATACTGATTGTATTTTTTCAGATGGGGAAAAGTACTGGATGTACTTTTGTGTTTATTACACTGGGTTCTTCCTGAAACGGTGTAACAGTTCCTTTGGAAGCAACTTACAGCCACACTCACCGAACACTCCTCCCTTTTATGTTCATTGTCTTACAGATTTCAGAGAACCAATCCCAATGTCTCTTTCAGAGCGCTAAGTTCAAAGACCATCTATAAAATGCTAATTGTAAAGAAGGATGTGAAGTCAAGAAATCAATACGATGAATACATGGTAATAAAAAGAAAGAAAAGAAAACTGTCCCAGAAAAAGAAAAAAAGTCCTGAAATGACCAAATATGGAAAAATAAAAGAAAATCTCTTTTTCCTTTTTAAGTGTAAATAACTGTAAATAATAGCACTGGAAAAAGGACGGGATAAAAAAAAAGTAAGAGCAAAATTATATCTTCATGACATGACTGTCAGTATCCCAGGCACCTGTAGGAATGAAAATTAGGGGTTTATTTTGTCTTTAAACAACTTGTAGACTAGTCTGATGAACTTTTTGTTGGCCACCCACACCGTGATTAGTTTCATAACACATTTCTTTTGCCAAGCAAACGTCCATTTGTTTTGAACAAATGTCTGTTAGTGAAATACTTTAACTGCAAAATCACCTATTACACCCTAGAAAGCATTTCATTTTTCCTATATTGCCATTATATGTGTTTCTATATAGTTTTTGAAGTATGGTTTTCTCAAGGGTGATCATTTGTTATTGTTATTGTTTTTTATGTCTTTCCCAATCTTGTGTTCAACAATAGAGTGAAACATATATAAATGGCATTAGAAAGTATCAAGTACATGTCTGCTACTATGTTGTGCTCTTTAAAAGAATAAAAAACATATTTTATATGGTATGCAAGGCATAAAATGGGCTGTGACATTGAAAATAATGACGTTCGCTTAGAATATTGAATATGTTAAAATCTTATACTCACTACATAAATCTTTATTCTTTTGACTTGCAATTTTTGGTAAATATCATAGCATCCTTTTTGATGCAAATTTTTTTATTCTAAATAATATTCATCCTGCATTTGTACTTAAAAGTTTTCATCACAGACATTTGTTTTGTACAAAACCTCGTCAAAATCTATTTTCCCCACTGAATTTTTTCTCAAGAATATATCACAATATGCACCTCAGGTATACACACAATATGCCATAAATTTTGTTGAATTTCCTTGACATTATTTAAAAATAAAAATCACGGATGTCTGTTTTTTGCCACAGTTTGGCATACAAACTTTTTCCATCCTAAAATACCAGAAAATATTTAACTCTTCTCCAACTAGGTATGGGAAGGCCTAAGAAGGCTGAGAAGAAAATGGCAGCCCAGTGCCAGGCCGAATACCAGGCTAGAAAGAAGGCCGAACTCTGCAAGAACTTTGACGAGCATGAGGCCCGGAGGAAACACAGGAGCAGGGCCAAGATTTGGGCCACGTTAGATGAGGAAGAGCAAATGAGGAGGCGTGAACTGCAGCAACACAGGGCACAGAGGCTACGTGACCGGAAAAAGGCTGCCAAGGAACCTCTGGCAGAACCTCCAGCAGAACCTCTGGCAGAACTTCCAGTAGAACCTCTAGAAGAACCTCCAGCAGTTCCAGTTCCGGTGCAGCATCCAGCCGCAAGAAAAGAACAATGGTGGAAGATATGGAGTAGGTTTTAACAATATATTTAGTTCTATAAGGCCTTCTAGTATATTTCTTTTCAGCAATGTCCAACTTGTTCATGATTGTGTGTTATAGATGCATTGGCATAATATGTGTACTTTCTTTCAGTATTATTGAAGATGTAGATTATATTGTATTTTCCCAATTGGAAGTTGTGTGTACCTTTTTATTGAGAGGAATGTCATCTTACACACTCACAAAAGTTAAGGCATGATTAATGACGAATCATGATGAATTAAGAGTAATGAAGAGACTAGTAGTAGACTATTAGAATAGTTAGAGTTATTTAATAAGTCTCCATTTAGTGTAAAATATAAGCAGTAGTTCTTTCACTTAGTCACTATTCCTTTTATTCTCAGTCCCAATCCAAATACAGACATTTGTATTCATTGGGTGTAAGGTATTTAGAAATGTATAGTAATAGCATACATGTAGTAACTAATGGACAATAATCAGTGTACATCAATTTTCCATGTTCAATTTTTAGGGCTACTGAGGGGCGTGAACCGCGCTTGTCACACGTCTACTACCTACTGATGAAAGAGAAGCAGGTCCATGCAGACAAACTCGCCCATTTGAATGCAGAGCTTGCAGAGCTGCGATCAAAACCTCTCCACCAACCAGCTGCCATCAAACAACCAGCTTCCGACCCGCCAGCCATTGAGCCTCCAGCCATTGAGCCTCCAGTCGTTGAGCCTCCAGTCGTTGAGCCTCCAGCCGTCAAGCCTCCAGCCGTCGAGCCTCCAGCAGTCGAGCCTCCAGCAGTCGAGCCTCCAGCAGTCGAGCCTCCAGCCGTCGACCCGCCAGCCGTCGACCCGCCAGCCGTCGACCCGCCAGCCGTCAACCCATCGACCTTCTCCTGGCATAGAAAGCAGTGCTGTATGACAACTTGACCTCTACAATACAGCAACTCTCCGCACAGCAGTGCCTGGAGGTCATAAAAAAGTAACATCACCAATAAGTAACTATAGTAACTTGTATCCACAGGTTACTAAGTAACACCCATACAACAAACATACGCTATTGCGGCGATAGCCTCGACCCCTTGGAGTTTATAGTGGTATTATGCCTTGTCCGATAGTGCACACAGTCCCCACTCAGACTCAGACAGAAAGAGCTAAGGAAGACATAACAGCAGGCATGACTGATCTAGCCGAATGTGTCAGTTGCAAATCGGTTCTGAGTACCATGTCGTCCCACATAGTTGTACCGGTGGAACCTGGGTGCTCCATTGGCATACTCATCATACTACAATTCCTGTTACAATTCCTGTTGTTGGACAGACAACAAATCACTTCGTCAGTGTGAAGGATGGAGAGTGGTGCAGTTGTTCACTCCGACTGTGGTAGATCCACCTCCAGATGACATAGTTCCAGAAGAATCCACTGGAGTACCTTCATATTAGGCTGGGAACTTTGTAGCCTGTGTGTATGAAAGCACCTGGTACTTGGGGAAAGTTCTTCATCCTGGTGATGAAGACGACGAATATGTCATCAAGTTCATGAGCCCATATAAGAGACAGTTGTGAGGTACACTGTATAGGAAATCTATACTGTAGAAGACCACAGTAGACACCTAAAACCTCAAATAAGGGGAAACAAACATCTGTGATGTCAAAACGAACGTCCATTATTCTGGTATGTTTTGATGTTCAGCCTTCCTAAATACCCTTTATAACTTTTTTCAATGATTTTATTGGTTAGAAAACATGTGTAGTAAGGATCCTGATCTGTGTTTTCACATTTCTACTATGGTATGGTAGAGTGTAGATTACCTGAGAAGCTGAAAGAGCTAAAACAAAAGTTGAAATTAGTTTTCAAAGGTCAGTAACTCTGAAGATTATACTGTAAGAGAAGTAATTTTAACAGTAAATGGTGCTGTATGGTGTTGTTTCAAATGTGGTTTGGTGCCTTGGTGCCTTGGTGCAGTTTTATAGCTTGCTGAGGTCCATCCAGTATGTGAAGTATAGTGCAGAACGTCCGTTAGATTTAGACAAACGTCCATTATTTTTGCATACATCTGTGCAGAGCACAGGAAACGAACCTGTGAATGATTATTAACTTTATTCAATGATTTCTACTGTGATATGGTATAGTGCTGGATATCCCCAATCCGAGAAGAAGTAAAATAAAAAGGTAAAGTGTAGTTCACACACATGGTTCCTTGTTATATATGATTGGAAAAAGGACTATTCTCTTTGGGCATGTGTGGAGTAAGTCTATCCTACCCCAATATAAAATCCCATAGGCTTAACATTGGGTTTCCGTATGCTACACTGACTGGCATACGGAGTTGCCACTTGTGGCATACAGCATTGTTATCACGTAATATTCCAAAATCGAGGAGATAGGGTAGGATAAAATCAAAACCTGATTTGTTTTTATCTTGGCCACCGCATTCCACTCCTGAAGTTTTGGCTCCGGACTTCACTCGGCTTCGCCTCATGAAGTCACTTTGCCAAACTCCAGTTGCCAAGATTAAACCTCATCCAGTTTTACGATATTAGACATGTAGATACAATGATAAGTGAGATATTATGGATAGATATCTTTCTTGGGCTTATAATGCATGCCAATTATAAAGTCGAACGTCTGTGATATTTAAACAAACGTCTGTTATGAATATGGCCCTTCTAGTAGTGTATCAAGGAAGTGCAACTATTGATTCCTATCATGTAGTTGAGCTTCCTTCCTAAAGTGAACATATAGAAGAGTTGATTACTGAAGTTTTACCTAGTTTGTATGCGAAGTGTTCAAAAGAGAGAGAAGATAAGAAACTATTCAAATAATTAGGTCAAATCCAAAAATGTTCAATTAATTGGTTAACCTTAAGTGTTGTCCACTTACCACAATTTTGCCAGGATCTATTTGATACTTTGCATTCAAAAAGATATGTCCTTAAGCAGTCCAAACTAAATTTCCTGGCTCAATTACACAACTTTTCATTATTTAATCACCAGATCAATTGGAGTGGTTCTCATTTCAATAACGGACGTTCGCCGCAAAAACTGGAGATTTAGAGCATTTTGAAGGGAAACCCTACTCTACTTAGAAATTTTTTTTTTTGTTAGGTTCTCCAAAATTTGATATATTGACCCCTGTGGACCCAATTGTACATCATTAGAAATTATGACCCATATAAGGCATGCTGTATAAGAGTTTGGTTATAGACTTGGATCACAGTCATGGTTGGGCTGATGGCTGTCACCAACACCACTGCCGCTGCCACCAACACCTCAGCTGCCAGCGCCGCTTTCACACCCACCCCTTTCACACCCATCAGAACAAAGCAATGCACCCTCCGGTCAATACTCTGATAAAGTGTGTAGGTCATCGTCCACACACACTCAGAGGAGTTCTGGAGGGAAGGGGCGGGAAGGAGAGAGGAGAGGAGAGGAGGGGGTAATCTACCAACACTACAGCACAGACAAATGGTCAGATATTGAAAGGGGGAGACAGGGTGGCAGGGGCAGGATAGTTGGGCGGCAAAGGTATATGATTTGTATATGACTTGCATATATATGTTGCCCACCGCAATGCGACCACGGAATAAAGAGAAACGGGAAACGGGTCGCGGACGTTGCCTTTGACAGAGGAACTTGAGTCACTTAAGCTGAGCAATGACAGATGGGACAACAGGATGGAGGGGGCCAAACCGCGATGGGCAAATTGTCGGGGTCAGGATTTGAACACCCAGCGAGGGGAGATGGGACAACAAGTGATCGCAGCGGACCTGCTCAGACCCGGCATGCTACCTTCAGCATTGGGAGTCGTGCCCGACATGTTGGATGGGATTCTCTCGCCAAGGATCCCCCCCACAAAGTATACCTAGAGACAACGACTGGCTAACCAATAAACAATGGTTAACAGGGTCAAACATCTCTCGCCAAGGATCCCCCCCCCCCCCCCACAAAGTATACCTAGATACAATGACTGGCTAACCAACAAACAATGGTTAACAGGGTCAACAAAGTGAAAGAGATCACACCATTGGCTTCGCCCTTATTTACATGTGTTAACTGTTAAGAGCTACGAAGAGATGTCTTACTCTGAGTTGATCTACAGGATAGTTTGCGTGCTCGGTTGCCTCTAGTGCGTATATTGTGTATCAGTGTATTTGTTGCTTTGTAAAAGTGTTATGTTTAATAAAGAGGAGTGCAAATGATCTCACCTTTGAGCCCAATTCCCTTGTACGGGGCAGTCCATAAATTATGGGGGGGGGGGGTAGATTGAAAATTGTGACACAGCCTAAAAATCACAGAGGGGGGGGGGGGTGGTATCCAGAAATGTGTGACGGAACACGCATCACCTAATTCCAAGACTTTAGAGACAACTTTCCAAGACTTTAGAGGCAACTCTGCCCATGCTATAAAGGTCAAACACCTAATCAAAAAGGCAGCCAAATAGGAGAATGTCCAGATCAAGGAAAGTCAGTACATATATATGCTACAAGTGTTTAAGTGTAACAGCAGAGAGTGGTGTTATACTTGGAAGAGTTCCCTGCTTCTGATCAATGAGCAAAGGTTTCTGCCAGGGAAGCAAGATGTTTATTGCCACATTTTCACCTGATGATTTTATGCTGATTATGGCATCAAGCACTGACTATTTGACACTTTTGGGTAGATGATTATCAGGTGGAATAGGAGATAACAATTTCAGGTCAATCATTTCTTTATAGATACATCTTGGATCCTTAAGGATGTTGTCATAAAACTAGTAAAGCAGATGATATCAACAGAGTTAGAATGCAATGATATCATCCTTTTTTGCCCTAAGCTGGAAGTATCTGAATACATTTCATCAGTGGCAGACTGCAGGCTCACATTCTCGATTCTTCGGTGGTCACCTCCCATGAAAAAGAAGGCCTTTCCCTCAGTGATGATCATTTCTACCATAAATGCATTTTGATGATGATTTCTACCATAACCCTATTTACACATATAGGATCCCCACCAGTTTGTCAATTAGAGATATATACTCAGCTGTAGCTTAGGAAGAGATTATCTTCAGGTTTCTCTGAGAGATAGAAATTGTGCTCACCCAACCAATGAAGTAAATGCTGAGCAATCATCAGGTGAAAATGGTCCATCATGGGGTCGCTGATTATGCACAAGGATAAATCCCCGAATGCACCACCTGAGTACCACAATGAGGAAGATGTTGATTTTGGTAATAATTCACCAGAGCAGACTAGACCAGACTAGATTTATGCTTGATCAAAAGTTCAGCACTGCATATGATTGGTTGGTCTAAAATGATTACTACAGTAAAGTATGGTTACCTACCTCATATGAAATGTGTAATTTCGGTAATATCCGCTTGGAGATTCTCCGGCACTTAGAGACAGAGTGAACCAGACCTAGGGATGGAGACTGAAGGGCCACGAGAGTGAGATTCCCATGTAGTATTAAATTTAATCCTGCTATTCTTTTTTGTATTACTCTACTCAGACATACTTTTTCTATCATGATTTGAAATTAACCCCCAAATCAATGTTTACTATTGTAGTTTTCTGATCTACTTTCCTCGTGAAAAACCAATGAGATCCCAACTTTCCCTGGTTATTACAAGTAATGGACGACATAGTCGACTAGCCCTTGGGAATAAGCAGAGACAGGACACTGCACTGCTCCACGGTGTCACACCAAATAAAAATCCATTGAGAACTATGCTGGTTCTTGGCAACAGTTTATCTGTATCGCGTGAAATATTATCCCGTTCGTCCCCTCCCGTAAGGACCCTGCCAGAGACAAGCCTCCATAGGCACAATTTCATTATTCCTCTTGGGTAGGTGATAGCCAAGTACGAATCGACAAAGTCGCTAGTGAAGTATCAATAGCTTTTCAGTGATCTAGGGGACCAGGAGTTTGGTCTCATGTAATATCTCCCTCTAAATTAATGGTCTTTTACAGTAGCTTTGTCAATGATTACTACACTTGCTTATGATCATCATTATTACACTTGCTTATGATCATCTTCTGCTTATGATCACCACAGAGACCAAGGACGGAAAGATATAACAATAGTCCTCTTTACCGAGGTATGTTGTTTTGGAACACTCTTAGTACTGAAATACAAATGTTAACAGACAACAAAAATTTCAAAGGTATTATAAAAAAACATCTACTCCTGCCGGAAATTAGAAACCAGATCCCTAAATAAAGCTGAATGAGTCAAATGACCATTCTCATATCTTGTATCCCAACCTGATTTATAAATCAGTCATACAACAGGGTTTCCTTCTTTCTATAGAACAAGTAAAATCAAGCAAAGATATTTAGTCCTGATGTACAACAGCATATGTGTATTAAATGCATTATACTTTGTATTATAAGGGAAAAACAACTACAGGTTTGACACGTGTGAGTCTTTGTGTTCAGTATGTCTATATGTAACTTTGTCTGTCTCTGTACTTCAGTACTTTTTTTGAGCGTGAACAAAAAGCTATGTACTGCATAATTAAGTAATAGTAATCTATTAACATGTGCAGAGTCAAATGACCTGCAGTAGTAATAATATAATGTATTTATAATTATCACCAGAAATCTACTAGCTGAATACTTTATGTTTGTAAACACTGATGTATGTCCCTGTCATCACTTTGTCTAGTTGGGACGGTGCAAGGAAGAGCGTCCGAGATGGGATGATTGTACTTTATCCTCTTTACTTGAATAAAAAAAAAAGATGAAATAACTGTTATGTTATGCTGTTGTATATAAGAAAGAAAATGGGGGGGGGGGTGTTTTGGAAAGTATGATATAATACTTTGAGGGGTGGTACGAAATGTGTGACAAAGTGTGACAAGGGGGCGGGGGGTCCTAAAAATGCCCTAAAAAGTGTAACATAATTTATGGACGGCCCCTACTTCTTCCATTATTTTTAATCACCACTTACGTTCTCTTGTTAGTTTAATGCGGTATGGAATATGCAGGCTTCGATACCACACTTGGCTTGTGCACTGTACATAAACCTGAAGTGTGAGCGACAGTAGCTTGAAGTGGCATCAACTGTTGACATTTATTCTCAGGAGTGGAAAGTTTGCATCAAAACGATGCACTGAGGCAACTGCCTCACAAAGGGCTTACTGTGTAACATATATATGTGATAAATACAAAGACAGATTATTTCTATATAAATATTGGGGCGCCACCTACCGCCATTCCATGTACTACTACCTCCACCTCGCATTCACACAGGTGCGAGTCACTTCTCACCTGGAACTTTCTGATGCAGACGTATACTTTTTCACTTGTGGTAATCGCCATTATGGTGGTGTGTGACGTTTGTAAGACGGCGTACGATGGTCGTAAACGTCCTCCAGGCTGTCCACAATGTCATGAAAACGGTGTAGAAAGTCTCAACAAAAGTTGGCACAAGTTAGAAAGAGAAGAGAACTTGGATTATCTCGGTACCAGTCAGGCTACCGGGTATATGGACGAGCGCGGCGCCATTGGGGGCCTTCAGACACAAGACTTACCTTCAGCAAATCGGCATACTAAAACAGTATCGATGTTGGAACAAGACAATCAACGAATGAAATCAGATATTTCTTCATTACGATCAGAAGTTTCAACACTTACTTCGATGATGTCGGAAATAAGGTTAGCTCTATTGGGAAAAAACAAGATGGCGACCAGCAGGACGCACAAAGCACCGGTAATCCATCAATCCTGCACGATGATCGCCTACACCCCAAATGGGCAACTGATCCAGCTACCAATGGTGCTGATAGGAATTCAACCCTGGAGAAACAAGTACCTGGAATTATACAGACATCATCCAGGGCAACATGGCCATCGACAGCGGTGCCGATAAAAAATCAAGACAATACCAAGGTATCGGATATGGACATATCTTCCAGGAAAAACCCGTCAATGCCAGTTTTTTTTTCAACGATTCCAACATGGACAGGTGTACAAGGAGTTCCAGTGGAGCAAGTGCACACATGCACAGCGAAACACGATCGTAAGCGTAAGTGCGTGACATTTTCTCTTGATAACCACTTATCTTGTGATGTGGCATCCAAGCCGACTATTGATAATATTGTCTCGGCAAGTATGTCCATGCTACGATCCATGGTGTCACAACAAATGAACGTTTCAGGGTACGCTGATCATATTGCTTTCTTAACGGACCGTAGACCATACCTGACAGGACAGGCCCTGGTCGAGTATGATCAAGCGTGCCGAGAAAAGGCTGAGCTACTAGGACCGGACTCCTTTTGTTACGGCGACCCATACTTAGTCTCAAAGTATCTGAACGTTGAAAAAACATTGGCCTTTATTAAGTTGACGGAGAAGAAAAACCCCAAAACCCAAAAGAAATTCCGCGATGGAAAACCAGTAGGTGTCTGCTGGCGGTACAACGATGACTCAGGTTGCTCTATGACCCAGTGCAAATACAAACACCAATGTACTGACTGTGAAGGTAATCACCCGGTCGGGAAATGCCACAAGAGAGCCACAAAAACAGACCGTGATAACAAATGACTAATTCATCAACGTATGGAGGTTCCCGAAAGGTTTGATGAAAAATTTCATACCGAAATTGGTCTAAATAATACTGATTCAGTCCCTAATAATTGTGATGAGAGTGATTCTTGTAATATCGGGAGTGTGGGTCAAGAACCCTTAGATGATGAATTAGGTATTAGCTCCTTAGGAGGTACGGTAAGAGATGTTAATTTCACCTCTACTTATGCCAAGGTTAAGGAACAGGTATGTTGTGATGGTATTACAACTGAGAAGTATGTCAAGAAGCTGGTTTCTGACTGTTTTCCACCTAGACCTTGTATTGTTGGTCAGTGCGATGGTATCCACACTTTAGGTGGCACACAAAATCCCTTAAACCCTTGCGTGTTTTGGGAATTTTGTTACAATGGTGAAAAGGTTGACTGTAATGCTGATTACATCTACAATGGTGTTCTTGAAGGGTTCAAAATCGTAGATGATTCTTTTTCTGGGTCCTATGATGCTCACAATTATTCAAGCATATACAATGTTAACTTCAAAAAAGAAATGGATGAAGTAGTCCAACTCGAGCTAATTGATCAGAGAATATCAATTGTCTCGGAGCGCCCTAGATGCGTGCACGCTATTGGCGCAATAGAGAAGAAATCAGGTGGGTTACGGCCAATCACGGACTGTAAACGTCCTCTGTTTCAAAGTATTAATAACAGTATGTCCGACACCTGTTCTTCTTTCTCTTATATCAAACTTGAAAATGTTACAGATTCTATGTCACAAAATTGTTTTTTCTCAGTTATTGATGTAAAGGACGCATATAGAACAATTCCTGTCTACCCTCCTGATCGAGATCTCCAAGGTTTCAGATGGGAAATTGAAGGTTCGGTTCAATTTTTTCAATCGAACTGTTTAGTATTTGGTTTGAAGTGCGCTCCGTACATTTTTACTCAAGTTTCCGATTTTATTGTTAGATGTATGATTAACAAAGGTTTTCATCGCATGTTTGGTTATCTGGACAATTTTATTGTCCTAGGTGATTCCTTTGAAGAATGTAAAACTGCTCAATTGACTTTAATTACTGTATTATGAGAGTTCGGGTTTGGTATTAGTTGGGGGAAGGTCATCGGTCCATCACGTTGTGTCTCATATTTAGGAATTGAAGTAGACAGTGAATCAATGACACTTAGGCTTCCCGCAAGTAAATTACAGAAATTGTCAGATGTTTTAGACGAATTTGATTCGAAAGAATCGGTAACACATAAAGAATTACAAGTATTATGTGGCATTTTGGCTCACTGTAGCACGATTATCAAAGGTGGTCGAACTTTTTCTAGACACCTTATCAATTTTTGTACATACGTTAGAGATTCAAATCGCTCCCATCCAATTCCCGATTGGATACGGGATGATTTAGCATGGTGGAGAAGTTTTTCGAAAGTTTTCAATGGAATTTCTCCAATCATTCCACCGGTTGAAATTGTTATGTCCAGTGACGCGTCCATGAGTGGGTTTGGCGCAGTGTGTGGCACGGACTGGTTGATGGGAGTATGGAATGTGGACGATCAATCAATCCCGATTGATTGGATAAACAACCATCATTGGGCTAATGCACCGAACGCTATGACGGCATGGACATCAACGTATGCGAGCTCTGGCCTATTGTTATTGCCACCTATCGTTGGGGTGAATCTTGGTATGGGTGTAGGGTACATGTATACTCTGACAACACTCAGGTAGTTACAGGCATTAACACCGGCCGCAGCAAATCAGCACGAACAATGGTTGGCTCAGAGAAATTTTTTGGATTTCTTTCATTTTTCGTTTTCATATCGATGTTCACATGTACCAACATTTGAAAATGTAGTACCAGACTATTTGTCTCGTTTCTTTTCCCCTAAAAGGAAAGGTATTATTCCATTGTCTCATATCAACAATTTATGTTGTTTTCAGTCGCTGACTTAAAAGAACGAGTGGAATACTTCGAGGACTCATGGTTATCCAAATACGGCTAAAACAAGACGATGTCAATGGTCTCATTATTTTCGCTTTTGCCACGAATTTAGTCGTGATGCTTTACCTTCTTCAGAAGAGACTATTTGCATGTACTTATCATATATGGCCGATAGATTCAAATACTCGTCGGTAATTAACTATTTATCAGCCTTAAAGGTTCTCCATGATGTTAATAATATGGAATTTCCTGATGGACATAAGGTCAAACGAGTTTTAACAGGTATTAAACGAGTGTTAGGAGACAATGTTGTCCAGACTCGGCCATTATCAAAACAGGACATGAACTCAATTTTTTCCACACTGGATATATCCAAAAGCGAAGATTTGGCCTTTTGGGTGGGAGCAGTACTAGGTTTTAGAGGTCTTTTTCACAAGTGTAACATAGTAGAAGAAGAGTTTGCGATTAAAGTCTCAGACATAAAAAATTTTTCTGAATTTGTTTTGGTTTCTGTAAAAAAATCTAAAACAATTCAATTTAGTGATAGGATTTTTGAAGTCCCTTTTTCTCCAATATTAGGTTCACCATTTTTGCCTTTTTTCATTGATTAATAAATTAATTTTCATGGTGAATTATACCTCAACATCATCTCAACTGGTTTCTTTTATGCGAGATGGTAAATGTATTAGGGGTACATATAACTGGTTTCAGAAGAGACTTCGTCAAAGTTGTATCGTATCTGGGGTCTCATCAGTCTCTTCACACTCTCTGAGACGCGGAGGAGCGACTTTTCTTTTTGAAAAAGGTTTCTCCTTACTAGATATCCAGCAAAAAGGTGACTGGAAAAGTTTATGTGTATTGGTATATCTAGAACGTTCAATGAATTCACGTCTAGAATTAGATAAAGAGATCGTTTCTTTTTTTTCTTGACTTGTTTGGGCGTTTGGCAGGTTTATGTTATATTAATAAAACATTATCGCCCAAACTCAGTCGTCTCTTATATGTCTTATAATACCAACTATGTATTATCCACTGTATATATTATATCTCCAAAGTTATCATACTCCAAGTTATAGTATTTATAATACTCACTTCCAAGCCAGAAGGATTTATATATATATATATATATATATTACTATATAACTACGTTTATATAAATATAAATTATCAACCAATATCCTTCACAGGTTTATTCACTGCGGTATCTCATTTGTTGTTTAGCGTCACATAATATTTTCCAGGTTACCCGGTTACCTGATGCGGTAACCGGAGTTGACTTGGTGACGCCAGGTTGGTTTAAACAACATTCCGCTCCTAACTGCTCAACCGAGCAGTCCATTTTTAATCTCGGAGAGGTTAAAAGACCTAAAGCATGGGCCTTCTATGAAGGCTGATGATTTACACTCAGGAATGGATGTTCTTGGGGAATATTTTGATGATATGCCAAATGTTTTTGTGGAAAAAAATGCGGAATTGAGGGCTACAGCGACTTCACGTGACGGGCAAGCCGGCGGGCAGTCGGGAGCTACAGCGAGTTCAGAGGAGGGTGATGCGAGTTCTTCTGCAGCGGCTACAGGTGGAGCGAATTCCAAGATGGAGAAGAGGATGGATGAATTGGAATCCTCGATTTCTACCATTCTTCGTCTGGTGACTACAAATAATAGGAGTTCAAGAGAAAATCGTTCCAAGTCGAGGCAACACAGAAGAGTTTCTACGAGATCATCCCCGAGCAGCTCAAGAGATTCAAGTGCGAGTTCTGAATCCAAGTCGCGATCAAGAAGTTCTGACGATAGAAAAAAGAAAACTGGTAAATATGATACTTCCAGATACCTTGAAAAGGGGGAAAAAATTACTTCTTACGAAAGTTTGGTGTTAGTAAATCTAAAAATGCTAAAAGAGATGATAGAAAATGGGAAGGATATTTCTGGCGTAGTCGATCATCAGATTCTTCTAGCAGAAAAGGCTAAAACACGAGTTTTTCAAAGCGAAGCTTTGATTAGGTACGATAAATCCGTTAAGGAAAAAGCGAACAAAAAAGGTATCAAGTCATTCTCTACTATCGATCCTAGCGATATTGTTAGGCATTTGTCGTATGATGGGACAATTAATGCCAAAAATGCAAAACAGATAAAGACAAAAGCGACAAACTCTGGTTTTTCTCACACTTGTAACGCTTATAACAAACAAGAAAATGGTTGTACTTTTACAAACTGTAGATATCGCCATTGTTGCAGTGTTTGTCACTCCAGTAGTCACGGGGCTTTCTCGTGTCAAAACAAGAAGACTAATACCAAATGAAATGCATATCCGAGTAACCTAGATACTTGCGGTAAAGTTGATACAATGTCTCATGTTATTAATAGAAACCATGTGACTGACCGCATTCCAGAAAAATCAGGTCAGGTCAGGTCAAATAACACTAACGGTAGCGGTAGATTGAGTATTAATGACACGGATTTACCACAGGTTGCTCAAAAGGATAAAAGTCAAGTATCTGATGGGGAATTGGATACGATATGTTCAGAAAAAGACAAAGGTGGTACTTTTTCGTTAAATTCTATCGTTGATACCCAAAATGTAGTGTTTGAAAATGTTTCAGATTTGAATTTGAAAAGAGAAAAAACTGTTGGGATTAACTCTGACATGCCAGTGGATTCAGAGTCCAGATTTAAACCAAACGATATTTATGTACCTATTTGGGATTCAGAGAATTCGTTAGATTTTGATATAGACTGTATCAACAATGTTTGTGATTGTGATCATTTTATAGGTGAATTTGAGGCTCAACTAAAACCTTGCCGTATTAAGCATTATCTCTGGGGGCCTAATAATACCAGTAGATTAACGGAATTTGATAGGAAATTCGTTTATAACGGGTTTGTTAACGGATTTTCAATAGTTGATGATGGATGTGACACTAACTATTGTTGTGAAAATTACAATTCCATACTAGAACCCGATATTTACCGGGAAATGTCGGAGATAATTGAAAATGAGCTGACATCGAGTAAAGTAGCCTATGCCTCAGTAAGGCCGAGATGCGTTCAGTCTTTAGGGGCAGTTTTAAAGGCCAATGGGAAACTAAGGCCCATAACGGATTGTTCTTGTCCAGAAAAAATAAGCATCAATAACTTTATGGATACTACCTACGAGTCGTTTTCTTATAATACGGTGTATGATGCGGTTAAAGATCTAAAAGGTAACGAATTTCTAAGTGTAGTAGATATCAAATCAGCTTATCGTTCGGTGAACGTTAGAGCTGATCAAACCCATTTTCAAGGTTTTTCCTGGGATTTAGGCAATGGCCCAACGTTTTTCGAAGATAAACTTCTTTGTTTTGGGTTGAAATGTGCACCAAATATTTTTACCAGAATATCCAATTTGGTAGTTGACATAGCAAGTCAGAATGGTATATTTGGAATCACCAATTATTTGGATGATTTCTTAGTAATCGGAGTTGATTACATTGATTGTTTAACAAAACGTAATGCACTTATCGACATCCTCAATAATATTGGCTTTGAAGTATCACTTTCAAAAGTGACCGATCCCTCGAGATCAACTGTTTTTTTAGGAATTTTGATAAATTCTGAAGAATTAACACTATCTTTACCTGAAGGTAAAATAGAAAAACTCAAAAATTCGATCAAAACAATACGAGAAAATAATATGGTATCGAAAAAAGAGTTAGAACAGATAGGGGGGTTAGTTTCCTTCTGTTCTCAGGTGGTACGTGGAGGCAGAACGTTTAGTCGCAGGATTTTCGATCTTTCTGCCTCATGCCCAAAACAGGGAAAAATTAAATTGACTCACTATTTACTTGAAGATCTAAATTGGTGGTACAAATTTTGCAATGTATTTAATGGGAAAGAAATTATTCAACGCGAATGTAATCATTGCCCGATTATTTCAGATTCATCCATGCTAGGTTTTGGGGATTGGGCAGGCCTCGATTTTTTCTATGGATCTTGGAACGATGATAAATGTGAAATTATTGAAAATTCTCATTTTGAGAAATCTCCAGAATTGGAAATTATTGAACAGAATATTAACCTTTATGAACTTTGGCCAGTATTGGTCGGTGTTAAACGATGGTCCCACTGTTATAAAAACTGCAGAGTAAATATTGTTACCGATAACATGCAGGTATTGGCTATGATCAATACTGGTCGTAGCAGGAACAAACAGTGCATGGCCTGGCTACGAGAGCTGTTTTGGGTGTGTTTTTTAAATAATTTAAGCCTAACAGCTTCTTATATCAAATCAGCTGAGAATATCTTAGCTGATCAATTGTCTTGGTTAAATTACAGGGGTGTACCAGAAAAAATTGTTAAAACACTTTCAGACAAAGGAATGTTTGGTTTCAATTACAGATGTGATCCTGGAATCTCTGTTGGTAAAACAGGAGTTGGTGTTACGAGGGTGTGTTTCTGAAAATACTAAAGAGGTCAGGAGTAAGCAGCTATCCTGTTATTATCGTTTTTGCGACGATAGGGAATGGTCTTATTTCCCAACAAATAACTCTCATTTATCGTTATATTGTGTATTTTTGTCACAATATTTAAAACCAATTTCTATCAGAAATTATATCTCAGCAGTCAATTTCGAGAATAAACTGAGAGGTCATAATGATATGTCATCGGATTTTCTTCTTAAGATGACCATAAAAGGTTTAACCCGTTTAGGGGATAACAGTTCTAATTCCAGGTATCCCATAACAGTTCTAGATATGAGGTCTCTGTTTTCAAAATTAAAAATGTCTTCAGATGAAGATTTGGTCCTTTGGATGTCTTTCCTCTTAGGATCTAGAGGATTATTAAGGAAATCACATTTTACAATTTCCACTCATACTCTCAGAAGGAGAGACTTATCTTTTTCCAGTAATCACTTGGAAATTAAAATTTCATCATCTAAAGTAGACCAGTTAGGTCTAGATAAAAAAATTCTTCGTTTCGATCGAATCCCGGAGTCTATTTTTTGTCTGTACAAATTTTTCAATTTATATCTATCACGGTTTAATCCTCATGCAGACGATTTTCTGCTTCAATTACCCTCAGGTAAGGTTCTGTTGCCACTAAATTACCAGAAAGTTAATAATAAATTAAAATCTCTTTCAAGGTTGTGTGGTTTCGGAGATGACCGGGTTTCCTGTCACTCATTGAGGCACAGAGGGGCGACCTTTCTAAAGGACATAGGGGTGGATATCAATGATATCAAGGCCCGAGGTAATTGGTCTTCCTCGGCGGTTTATTCCTATTTGCATGAAACCTCTATGTCGGTCGCCTCCTCAGATTTAATTGCTTCAAAATTTTTAAAATGTATTAATTGAACTCTGTTGTGTCTGGCGGGTTTCTGCCCTGTTATTTGATATTTTCCGCCATTCACGTCTTCGTCTCAATTATTCTATCACAATAATTATAGTATTACTTATTGACTATTGTTGTAATAATATTATATTACTATATAACTACATTTATATAAATATAAATTATCAACCAATATCCTTCACAGGTTTATTCACTGCGGTGTCTCATTTGTTGTTTAGCGTCACATAATATTTTCCAGGTTACCTGGTTACCTGATGCGGTAACCGGAGTTGACTTGGTGACGCCAGGTTGGTTTAAACAACATTCCGCTCTTAACTGCTCAACCGAGCAGTCCATTTTTAATCTTACTTCGATATATAATTAGTTATTTTAATCTTAGGCTTGTATACCTTGATGTGTAGGACTGGGGTTTGTCCCAATGTATTACTGAATAAACCCTGTTATTTGATATTTTCCGCCATTCACGTCTTCGTCTCAATTATTCTATCACAATAATTATAGTATTACTTATTGACTATTGTTGTAATAATATCATATATATATATATATGTATATATATGTATGTACAATTATACACTATAATTATATAATTCCGGCCAGGTCCATTGTTACCTAACTACGGTATCTTAGGTATCCAAGTTCGTTACCACAGACTCTCGGGTTACCATGTCGCCGCCGCGTGCGGTTACGTCACCGGGTTCCAATCACCGTTGGGTCCGTTGCACCCTACAACCTGAAGCTATAAGACGTTTTTTCCCTGTGTTGGAAAAAGTTTTAATTTATATATTTGACCCGCTCTCACAAAATGGGAGGAACCCCTATTTTCAGGTTCACCATGTTATAACTCGTTCAATTTTGGAGTTAGCCATATATAGTTTTACCTGGGTATATGCATAAGATAAGACGATAAAAATGAAAAAACACCTATTTTTCACTGTTTTTCTTTTGCCATAAACATGTATACACAAAAAGAGAAATACAAACCACATTTATCCCTCCAAAATTGATCTAATCCAACCTGCCTCATTGCAAACAATATGTTCCAAGTGTAAATTTTGAAAAAATTTGCCTTTAAAAGATATTTATGTGCACTTTTATCTTGGCTAAAATTGGGCTTCTCTTTACGTTGCCATTTTTCTCTATTCCATTGATTAATGAAAAATTGGTTAACCACTGCTGTTTTGGTGTCTATTGTAATCCATTAAGTGTGTATTATAGGGGGGAAATGATTAAAACAAATGATAAGAAAAGGACTGTGGACTTCAAAAAGGCCAATGTAATGGAAAGTTCTTATGGCTAGAATGTGCTCTTCTTTACATCACCACCCTTACCAATGTCGGAAGCAAAGAAAAAAAGATAAATATTTTAAAAATAATTGAAAAATTGAAAATATGCCCAGCTTCACTGTAAATTTTTCCTACATGTTCTGTACATTTTTCCTAGTAAAAATGATGTGAAAACTGTGTCGACGTAAAGATGAGATTTATTGTCTCTTTACCTCGCCGGTACTTGTCTCTGGCAACAAGGATATGATTTAGAATTTAATAGTTTTACCCTGAAACTCAACTTCAACCTATGTCTCACCCTCAGTGATAATTACACACTCTTCACATGAATTGAATATGAGATATTAGCTTTGAAAGTGGCAACATACAGATGAGTACTCATCTTTGCGTCTCCAGTTTTTATTTGTCCATAGGAACAAAGGTTAAGATGTAAATTTAATTGTTTCAGCCTCAAACTCACCCTTAACCTATGTCTCACCCTCACCGATAGTCCCATCTTCTTCACATGAATTGAAAATGAGATATTTGCCCTTAAAAACGGCGACGTAAAGATGAATACTCATCTTTACGTCACAGATTTATTTATGTGTCTTGGAACTAAGACTTGAATTGAAATTTGATTTTTTTTCAGCATCAACCTATGTCTCACCCTCACTGATAGTCCCCCACTAGTGTCATTATTTAAATATGAGATATTAGCCTTTATAGACAGCAACATATAGTCACCAATTTATACATGTCTCAGGGAACTAAGATTTGAATTATTTCAGCCTCAAACCCACCATAAACCTATGTGTCACCCTCACTAAGAGTCTTATCCTGGTCTCATGATTTAAATATGAGATATTAGCCTTTAAAAACGGCAACGTAAAGATGATTAATTTAGGAGTAGTCATCTTTGCATCGCCATTTTAAAGCCTAATATCTCATGTTTAAATATTGTGACCAGGATGGGATTATCAGTGAGGGTGGGACACAGGTTGAGGGTGAGTTTGAAGCTGAGACATTCAAATTTCAATTTAAATCTTTGTTGCTAGAGACTTATTAAATGGGCGATTGCTTTAGAAAATTTTAGAAATATTATATCCAATTGATATCATTCAAAAATATGAATTAAAAAGGGATGAAATCCAACTAGGCCATGTAGCAGTTTTTTATATAATATCTTTATTTTCCTTAATATGCTTAGAGGTGACAGAAACCCTTATAAAAAATATGCTAAATTAGCTACTTAGCCACGATACAGCTAAAAATGAAAGAAATTAAACAATTTTTTGCCTCATGCAGGAGATATAAGTTATGCTGAGGGTAATATAAATTGATTTCAATATCATTTCACCTATTCTAAATGATATGGCGGCGTAAAGATAGAATTAAGGGGTGTTAAAATTCAAAAGACTACTCAATAAAAGTGTATGAAAGATATTTGAAAAAAAGGTGTAAAAAACAGGGGTTCCTCCCGTTTCGTGAAAACGGGTCATATATATATCCAAATATGGTTCTAATTAGGTAAATAACTAATAATAGGAGAATACTGTCTAAGGCTTTGTGGACGTTGGATTGTACGTGGTTCTCGTTCCTATCATATGGCATGAGCTCGCAGAGCGAATGCCATACGATCGGAACGAGAACCATGGTGGGTTTGCTCATATATAGATCCTGTTTCATTTCTTCAATGTTAAAAAAATAATACGAGATGATTTTATGAATTACACTGAGCGGGAGCACTCCGTAACCCTCTCCACACTGGATGTTTTTTTTAATTAAGTAAGCTTTAACGACATACAATAATCACCGTGACAACAGGCGTTCTGCTATAAAGTAGTCCACAACCATTCATACAACACCACAAATACATGAGAATTTACAGTTCATCTTGCTGTCTATTGGAAGCTCTTCTGATCTGATGATCATGAATGGGCAAAATATTCGATCTGTTGATCCGCCATATAATCAAATAAATAAACAAATACCACGCATCTAGATCTGTTGATGTAGTATCATATTCAGATCAACTGATAAGATTTCTTTCTTTACCTTACATTTGAACGTATCCAGTCTTTCTTCTTTTTGGGTATCTTCCGTCAGTTCATTCCATGTTTTAAATCCGATATACAGTGGACTCCTTTTCACATTTCAGTTCTTGGTTTGTTCATTTTTAACTTTATTTTGTTTGAACTCCTAGTTACACACTATCGGAGTTAGTCAATATATTATCAGGAAAACTGGACCACCATTTTATAAGTTGTAAAGTAGAGCTTATTCTTCGCACAAGTAATTTCCTAAATTTACATTTTCTATGAAGTTCATTTGTGCTTATACTTCTGGGATTTCCAAATTTTAATACTGTACGTAGGATATGATTTACATTAGTTTGAATTGTTTTCCTCCATTTGGTTGTCATACACCAGTGAGTAAAACCTGCATATTCTAAGACCAGAATTAGGAACTGGTTTACTATTTTAAGGCTAACCTCATTACTAAATGGGTCCTTTTTTTTTTTTTTTTGATGCTGTGTTGAAGCAAGCCAAAATACGAACCATGTAAGGCCTATGTTCTGATCAATATATCAAAATTTCTACTCGTCCAAACTGGACAACATTATATGGGGAAAAATCCAGAGTGTGGAGAATATTTCAATAAAAGTCACTGCTCATATATTAAATGTTAAAACCTTGTGTAGATTGATTTTCTACCTCGCCTTGTCATGATTGGCGTCTCCCCCCACCACTAAGAATAGTGTGTGGTTCGATGACAATTTGTTTAATTCATTTATTACTACTTCCACATGTTTAAATCCGTTAATATGTATGCTGGAACAAACCTCAGAGTCTTGGCTTTGCTCAGTCACTATATATAGGCTGAGTCTGCAGCAGGTCGACAGGTTACTTATGCGTTCCTACGAGGTCGAGCAAACAACTTGGAGCCTCACAAACTGGTAAGGTTTTTCTGGAGCCTTTCAGCGGTTGAGTGAACTAATCCACTCACCTGGCATTACTTAGCACATTCTGTGCTGAGAGACTGTACACATTAACAGATTAGGTATAATAAAGAACATATAGCGAAGAGCTCGGTTTTGTGTTAGTAGATCCCGCATCTCCTTATACTTACTGAAAACATTCCGAACCAACTGGTTCAAAATACCCTCTGAATTATGCAAATTCGCCTGACAACGGACACAGGCCGCCATATTGCTGGTGACAACAAAGCGCTGTCGCAGCCTAAAATGGCGAAAAACTATAATCATCGACCTTATTCTGTGCTTTATGAACATGTAATAGTTGAAATAGGATTATATACATTATTCAGACATAATCTAAACATGGCAACTCGAAGAAAATGGGTTGTTTCAACTATTTGTTGACATCGCGTTTATAGTCTAAACTGGAGCTACTACATAATCATTTGATCTGAAATTGCAAGGGAAGTCTAATTCTGGCTGAAGAAATGCTTCAGAAGTACTTAAAACATCCTCACACATTAAATAGTATCAGAAATGGACGTCCGAACGGCTCAATAAAGTTAGCATTGCGTAGGTGCTTCTCAAAAATGGCTGCCCAGGGTGTTCGTTTCGCCACCTACTTCAAGGCTGGATCGGAAAATCTGTCATTACACCGTCCCAGATCTAGGCTGGAAATTCATATAGGCCCGCCGCCGTAAATTTACGTCTTTTGTTTACTGGCTTGCAATACTGGTTAAATAAAGTGTTTAAAAAAACAAACAAAAACCTGCCCAAGGTAGGCAGACGCTCTAAATGGTTATTCTGAACTTGTTACATAATTTTATTTGACTTCTGTTAATGTTTTTACATGGATATAAAGTAGTGAATTTCTCGACCAGGTAACAGCGTGCGATGGCGAAGGGGTTAAAGAATACACTAAGAAGATGTTTCTGCTCCAAATTATTTACCTCAGTTCAACTGTCCTTGCTCTAGTTGCCAATCCCTCTAGTATGATGCCATTTAATTAGGAAATAGAGCATGGGGACAACTCTACCGAGTATGAAGTATAAGGGGGGGGGGGGTTCACCGGGCTCCCGATACACACAGATACACGCCAACATCGACCTCTCAATACAAAATAAATATTGCAGCGATATGGTAGCGCACATCGGGGCAGTTGGTCAGGTTTCTATGATAACACTACACTGTAAAAACAGTGTTTGCTATTCACACACCAATGTTTAGAAGCTAGACACTTGTTTAAACACTTTTTTGTCCCACTTTTCTAAACGCTTTTTTTTGGTAAACACGTTCAATTTTAAACATGTTTAGGTAAAAAGTGTTTACTTTTTGAAAGTGTTTAATTAACAAGTGTGTAGTTTCATAGTTTTTAGGTTTGGTAAGTGTTTATCTTCATAGTGTTTAGGATTCAGAAGTGTTCATGTATGAAGTGTTTAACATTAGGAAGTGTTTAAATACAAAGTGTTTGCCTTTAGGAAGTGTCTAAGCATAAATTGTTTACCATTATGAAGTGTTTGCTATAAAGCGTTTAACCCAAGGAAGTGTTTAGGAGATTTGTATATGATTTTCCTATAGATTATTGTTGCAGCTATCATATTGAATAGAAAACCGTAACAAGGATAGTTTTGTTTTGTGTGGATTTTATTACAATGTATCATAGTCACAAACATTAACAGCCAATAAGACAACAAAAACAGCACTCCAGGTTGGTTATACTTAAATGTTGATAAGTTGGTATGTTAGTGAGTGGGCATGTAAGAGGGTGGGCAGTTTGATGGGTTGGCAGGTTTATGGGTAGAAAGGTAGATGGGTAGGCAAGATGATGGGTAGACAGATTGATGGGTAGGCAGGTAGATGGGTAGGCAGGTAGATAGGTGGGCAGGTAGATGGGTAGGCGGGTAGATGGGTGGGCAGGTAGATGGTTAGGCAGGTAGATGGGTAGGCAGGTAGAAGGGTAGGCAGGTAGATGGGTAGGCGGGTAGATGGGTAGACAGGTAGATGGGTAGGCGGGTAGATGGGTAGGCAGGTAGATAGGTATGCAGGTAGATGGGTAGACAGTTAGATTGGTAGACAGGTAGATGGTTAGGCAGGTAGATGGTTAGGCATGTAGCTGGATAGGCAGGTAGATGGGTAGGCAGGTAGATGGGTAGGCAGGTCGATGGGTAGGCAGGTAGATGGCAGGCAGGTAGATGGGTAGGCAGGTTGATGAGTAGGCAGGTAGATGGTTAGGCAAGTAGATGGGTAGGCAGGTGGATGGGTAGGTAGGTAGATGGGTAGGCAGGTAGAATGGTAGGCAGGTAGATGGGTAGGTAGGTAGAGGGGTAGACAGGTAGATGGGTAGATATGTACATGGGTAGCAGAGATATACACAATATTACCATGATTTGGATCTGCGTGGTCGTATTCTCCGAGTAGTTGACGCGTAGTAATACTCCGAGCGATAGCGAGGTGTCATTACCCCACCCTGGATGAAAGGAGAGAAAGCGGGTGTGGGAGACATAAAATTTTATTGAATTTTATATGTATTCAAATGGTAAAATATTTTATGTCGACCTTATTGGACAACATATGAAATAAGGTTATGAATAAACGTACAATAATAAGTAAGTAATTGACAATAGGAAATATAAGTCAATTATGATAATAACAATAGAATATTGTTATGAATAAAGATAAAAATAACAATAGCCCTACGTGAGTAGGAAAAGGTATGAAGAAGGTTGTGGGTGGGTGGGACGAAAAAGTACTAGTACGTGTGTACTGTAGGGGGTGAAGAGCAGAAGTGAGGCAGAGAGTGGAGCCGCACTCATGCACTTTGATGTATGGTGCGTGCGACAGCCGTGAGGTGGCAGGAGGGGCGCCCGTGCGGCGCGGTTCAGAGGAGGTACACCAGAGGGGGCAATGACCACCCCTGAGCAAAGCTCATGAGTCACCCATTACTCCACCCTGGATGAAAGGAGAGAAAGCGGGTGTGGGAGACATACAATTTTATTGAATTTTATATGTATTCAAATGGTAAAATATTTTATGTCAACCTTATTGGACGACATATGAAATAAGGTTATGAATAAACGTACAATAATAAGTAAGTAATTGACAATAGGAAAAATAAGTCAATTATGATAATAACAATAGAATATTGTTATGAATAAAGATAAAAATAACAATAGCCAAGAAGCCATTGAGTTATAGGTGTGGGTGGGAGGGTAGAAATAAGTTCAGTTTTTGTTAAAGGACTGGACCAAGGCCAGGTTGACTGCCTTTGCATCTGAGTCCTTGATATATGTACGGTGTGCGTTTGATTTCCAACCACCGTATTGTTGGATTGAAAGCTCAGGCACACCCGCCTGGAACGCCTGAGTGGCAGCTGCCTTCCTCAGGCTGTGGAGGGTATACCTGCCAGGGGGGTGGCCCAAGATCTGGAGTATCCTCGACCATTCCTTCACCGCCGACCCCGGGGCTACCTCGCTCTGCCTCAGGGCGGCATAGTAGATGAGGAGGAGGCCGGTGCGGAACGATATGTGAAGGGGCGTGTCCGTGAGGGTCCCTAGGACCGCCTGGAGGACGTCCATTGGCACTGGAGGTTTGACATTCGGCATGTAGGACTTGTTCCGCTTCATCACCTCCAGTGCCCGTTTGATGCGGAAGTCCTCTGTCGGTGCCACGTCCCCCGCGGACAGCCGTAGATGCGACCGTACGTGCGACAGATGGTTGGCTACGGTCGCTGGTGAGGGGGCGTGGTCCGCGACATACTCGAGGTACGCCGTGATGAAGCTCACTGTAGGAGCCTGTGGGTCCCTCCCCATCCGGCGGCAGAACGCGAGGTACGTGGACACGGCTGACCTCTGGTTGGCGACCGTTCCTGGGGCACGTGCCTTGGACTGCTGCGCAGATGCCCTCGTCTGGAGTGAGCGTAGTGCCGGATCTGCAGGACAGACGAAGGACAGGCACGAATAAGGCATGAGTACAGGGCATGATTTCTCTGAGGGAGTGGAAATTAATAAACATAGCGGCTTTATCAAATTCCCTCGAGGTCAGGTGAGCCCGGCTGAGTGCTAGAGGAATTCCACCTGTAGTTTGGCCTGGACCATCCAGGCTTGTCGGGCACACTCGGCGAGGACCGGGTTGCGCGCCCGCCCGGAGGTGAGTGCCTGGACGGTCCCCATGTTGTCGCAGAATACCTCCACACGGGTCCCGTGGTCCTGGTCCGTGAGGAAGGTATTCATGGCGAAGATGGTATTTAGCACCTCCAACTCCGCGATGCAGGTAACGGGGTCCTCGAGGGGGCACACCTGTCCGGAGTATGAAAGCCTGCCGTCGGTGCCTCTGATGCCTGTGAGGTACACTTCCCGTGTCTGATAGTGGTGGTGCTCTGCGTTCATCATCCGGGGGCGGGTCCCGCCCCTCATTGTTTTTGTTTTCGTGCTCCACGTGGTCTGCACGTGGTCGAGTCGTCACGTGGGGTATGACGTCACGTGTCCTGCACCCCACGACCCCATCCCCAACCGTGTTGGTGCGTGCACGTGCACCAGGAGGTGGGGGGTTGTCTCGCGCCTCGCCTACTCGCGGGGCGCGTCCAGCCCGTTTTTTTAAGTGTGTTGGTTCTGCTCCGGTTGCCGCACCGCGTGTCCTGCCTGGGGTGTCTTGCGAGGTGCGGGGGTCGGTGTGGGTTGACTGCTGTCATAACCGACACCCCACAACAGCTTCCTGTTACACGCATACAGTGAATGGGTACACATCCTGCCTACAGAATCACAAAAGGAGCAAATATGTACCCACTTCACCCCTCCATCCTGATGCCCGTTGCGGTGGTGGCAACCCCCTCCTTGCTGCCGGCCTTGCTACTGTCTGGTCTGCTCTGAGCAGTCGTGCCCGTCATGGCAAGTCGGACCCGCTCATCCTGTATCTTGATGTATTCTCCCCAATGGAGACGGCCCACCTCCACCTGATCGAACACGTGGTTGGACCAACGGGGAACGCCGGCCCACGGTCTCGACTGAGCATCCACCGAGACCTGGTGGAGGTGGCGATACATATCATTTCTGTCATCGTAGTTCACGGCCCGGTCGTCCTGCATGAGGGCCAGGAATGCACTTATGTATTCCAACGGGCCGAGGGACCCCCTGACCTCGAGCTTCTGGGCGATAGTGTATATGCCCTCTCGCTCGACAAACATATATGGTTTCGAAATTAATTTTGAAACAGTCAAATCAGAAACCATCTTACCGGCCGTGCGCTCGTGACGAAGGACCTCACGGTCCATCTCGCGCTGTAGGTACTCGTTTGTTGTATAGCGCTCTCGTAGTTGTCTGGGTGGAGGGAGGAACCTGTCGGCCTGGTCTTGGGCACAGACCCGCGTGTGATCCTCCGCTACCGAACGGGCACTGGCCGGCCTCGAGGCTCTGTCCGGCGACCGTTGGCGCGTCAACCTCTGAATAGCCTCCATCATGCCGTCCATTCTTTTCTCGTTCGCTGCGATCATCCCGTCCATCCTTTTGTGAATACCGTCCACGTTGGTATTCACGGTTCCTAGGCGGGACTCGAGGGCGACGATTCTCGATGTCTTAACACTCGAGCCATGCTCCGATACCGAGTCCACGTGGTCCGTACCTTTTACTGTGGATTCCGATGCCGTATCCCCGCTTGTCTTGGAGGTGCTCGGACCCGCGTTTCTGGTCGTTGGAGGCATTTCCACTCTAAACCGTATTCCTCTACTTGTCCGTAAACTTCTGCTACAGCTGCCGGCCGTATACCCAGGGGGGTATGTTGAGTGGCGCGGGCATGCGGTGAGCCAAAAGAGACGAAAAAGTACTAGTATGTGTGTACTGTAGGGGGTGAAGAGCAGAAGTGAGGCAGAGAGTGGAGCCGCACTCACGCACTTTGATGTATGGTGCGTGCGACAGCCGTGAGGTGGCAGGAGGGGCGCCCGTGCGGCGCGGTTCAGAGGGGGTACACCAGAGGGGGCAATGACCACCCCTGAGCAAAGCTCATGAGTCACCAATGCGTAGCTTCAACTACGAGGAGAATACGACCACGCAGATCCAAATCATGGTTATATTGTATTTATTACCCACATTTAAGCAATAATATAGGTCCGTGATGTATGTGAAGACCAACTCCCGCTAAAAGCGGGAAAAGTCGCCGCAAAACTCACCTTGAGACTTTTTTACGGTACAATATGGCTATGTGTGCCATGGTTTCCTTGCGATATCGCAGAGGCAATTATGCACCCCCTTTTCACCCCCTTTCCCCCCCGCTGATTTGGGGTTTGTTGCCGACTTTTCCTTGAGACTTTCCTTGAGACTTTCGAATATAACATGTTATATTTTTTCGCTTGAGACTTTTGACCTTTGGTTGCCACCTCCCGCTGGGCGGGCCGTTGGCCCGGGTCTCGGGTCCTGGAATTATGCTTTGGGGTCTTCCAGGCCTGGAAAAAGCCTGGAATTCTCACAGAGAGACTGGAAAAACCTGAAAAACCTGGAAAACCCTGGAAAATATATTTTTAAATAAAAAAATTATTTTTAGTATAATTCAATATCATACGTGATATTGAGTTAGAATATATAGGTATAAATAAAGGTTAAAAAAACCATAAGTGCCAAAATGGCCCACCTCACATCTATTTTGTAGCTACCATAAGTCAGTTATCCATTGTTGAGACTTTCGGAAAGGGAAAGTCTCAAGGAAAGTCTCAGGGAAAGTCTCAAAGTGTGCATGCATAGGCCTTGAGATTTTCGGGTAACCTCCTGCTGGGGTGACCGACGCCCGAACAGAATTTGTCGGCGACTTTTCCCGACCCCAGCTGTGTTTATTGCACCCCCCTTGCGATATTTTTCCTAAAAAGTCTCAAGCATATCGCAAGGAAAAAAGTCGCCAAGTGTGTGTTGGTCTTTAAGGGCATGTATCGCCTGGGGTTTACGTTCTGCTCTGTTTATCGTTTGAATATACCAAAGAAGTGGAGTCTTCTACAATTCCTTGAATATACCGTAGTCCTCACTGCCTACCTAGCCACCATCTTGTTTACCAACCAACCTACCCTGCAACACACATGACTACCCACCAACCTGTCCACCCACCAACCTTCTTACCAACAAATCTGTTTACCTACTTACATATCGTATTAAATATGTCTATTTCTAATGTAGACGTACATCCCACTTCACAGTCGCACCGCTGCCTACGCCCGACCCCACCCGCACGCACACACACACACACACACACACACACACACACACACACACATACGCATACGCATAGAAAGCTCACCCGTCGGAACCAACATCACACACTGAGCATGGCGATTGCGACAACGATGCAGGACAGCGCTGCTCCCAATGAAACTACTTCCACTACAGGAGAGAAAGAGCAAGGTGAATCGGAATCCATGGACGAAATCGGGAGGAATGAAGTAAATGGCGGCCACGAGACTGAGGAGAGATACACTGCGCAGCGAACTGAGAATACAAATGGGGAAACCGCGGGCAGCTGGAGCAACGGCGACGCTGTATCGACTGCATCCTGCGCTGACGCCCGACCCTACCAAGCCTTGGAGAAGCAGGGAGCAGATGGTGGAGCAGTAGTCCTTGTGGAGCCAGGTAGAGCAGCAGCGCAGGGGCTCACACCACGTGCCTTCTGCTGGGAACTAGGTCAGCTCGCTAAACTAGCCTGGCCAGTGGTGAGTCTCTGCAGTGTGTATTACCACCCTGGGGCCATCCGTAAAGTACGTACGCATTGAGGTGGGTGGGGTGGTGAGTAAACAATGTTCGTAAACAACGTTCGTAAATGCTCTTTTTTTTGTTCTATTGCGTGAAATACTGAGAGGGCGGTAGGTTGGGGGGTGGGGGTGGGTGTCTAGAATTTCAGAAATTCTACGTACATGCTTTTTGAATGGCTCCATGCTTACAGTGCTATAGTATCATGACAAAATCTATGTTTAGCTAAAACCCTTCTATAAAAATCGATCAAACACCCTAGTGGGTACCGGCGCTGGTCCAGGAAAAGGGGAGTTGGTGGAACAGCTCGGGGAATTTACTCGGGGAGTTAGGGGCGGCCGGGAGGTAGGCTCTAGCAAGGAACGTCAGCTGGAAGCGGAAAACCGGCATGCAGAGCGCTGGTTTGGTGGAATACCCACTTAGTACTAAACACATAGATTTGTATAATTTGACCAGGACCTAGGTCGCAGTGATGACATAAAACCATAGATTTCTTTTACATTTTACGGGAGATACAGAATGTATTTTTGTACATCGCCTACTTGTGGTATGAAGTGTAATAATAGAATAAAGCTCTACAGTCGTCGATTATTCATAAAAAGCCAATGTTAGGAGTACCCCCTTCAATAGATTTCCATAAATTTCGAGAAGCAGGTCATACGAGAAATTTCCAGTAGCTAGGTGGGATCGAATGAGAACAGTTTGGAGATTGTGAGAGTGTAGACGTGATGAAACGTCCATAAAACATATGAATCGTGTTTCTAAGAACTGGTATGATAAATCAGATGCGTTTTAAGGGTAAGGTGCGTACATACTAAGTTAAGTGTTACAATACAGGTTTTTCCGTTCAACGCCTCCTAACGGCCCACTGTCTTGTTGCGTGGATGATCGGACAAACACGGCCGGGTTCGGCGGTATTCATATAGAGATATACAGCATTCACAGCTAGAGTGTGAACGATTGGTGTGATTGCAGGAGTGTTGGTTTTGGATAGTTTGGACTGATAGAACAATTCAAGGCATTGTATCAACGAGTCTGGACTATCAAAACTTTATAGTTGATAATTGTTTTGGTTTTAACTTGGAGAAAGATAAGCATATGATAGCTAGGCCTGCCAATGTATTAAGGTGTATTCAATATCGGTGATCCCATGTTATCTATGATATATCTAAAGTATTATGAGGCAATATGCATACATGACATACCAGATCTGAGCTGGAATACCATAGAATACGATGCAATCATTATTATTTCTGTGAAAATTATATAAACAGGTATCATAAACGTATTACTTTCATACACTCAGTGATCAATGCTAAAGCATACGTTGCCAGGGGGTTGTTTGGCTGCAAGCATTGCGTAACCACGCAGATAACGTGCGACACCGGCCTATGGAAAAAGGCCTATTACAAGAAATTACTGCTTCGCATATATGGTGACCACACTTACCGAAACTACAATTCTTTAGTAGTTTTTCTGTAGAAAATTAGAATTTTATATTGTAGCCTGAATAAGATATCGGTGTTTTTTGTTTTTTCATATAACCGACTATGACCAGACATATTATATACCAGACCAATCATTGGATTGTCCTCTGTTAGAATGAAGCTAATTGAGGGCAATACTATAATAGCATTTTTGATATTTCGTTTCCATAGCAACATTAAGGCATGTACCAACCTATTTTGCGAATTTCATTTCGATATTTGGCATGATTGATAGTCATTGTAGGGCACATTTATCATGAGTAACATTTTTGTGAAAAGGAATGTGTTTGTGTTGAGAGATTATGTAACTTTTTTTTAAAGAATTCCTTTCTTAGTCGTATTTAGTTACAAATAAACATGCCATTTTACAAGAATTCATCCATGTCCCTAATAAAAGGGCTGTTGTGTCAGTCATAAACGCTTAGCCGGTTTTCTCCACCTTGCCTTTTAACATAACCAACAAACAAACATTATTATTCATGATTATTTGATCGTAATAATAGCAAGAGGTCCAACGTTTCAGGGGAAGTTTCCCTTTATCAGGTGAATAGGTCCTCTAAGCTACCTTTTTCGAGCAATTCATATAATGTATCCAAGGTTAGAGTAACATAACAATTGTAGAACTCAAACTGATAATCAGTATAAAAATGACGAGGGTATAGAAACGATCAAAGAAAAACTAGCAAAAACTAGACAAGGTAAAAAGAACCCTAGCAACGAAACCATACTAGAACTGCTAGAGATGGTTTTGAAAATGAACAACATCCAGTTCAACGGAGAAAATTTCCTCCAAATAAGTGGCACAGCCATGGGGACCAGACTGGCCCCATCCTATGCAAACTTATTTATGGAGAAACTGGAGGAAACACTCCTAAATAACTCCGAACACAAACCCAAAATCTGGTTACGGTACATAGATGACATATTCTTCATATGGCAATACGGGAAAGAGGAAATGGAAAAATGGGTTAGTTGGTTAAACCGACAACACCACTCCATAAAATTCACCGTAGAAATGTCTAAAGAAACGGTAAATTTCTCGACACGAAGGTGATCAAAGGCGAAGACGGTGAAGTATACACAGACCTGTATACCAAACCTACAGATGAGAACACATACCTCCGGTATGAGTCAGCTCATCCACCATCGCAAAAACGGAGTATTCCATACTCACAGCTACTGCGGATCAAACGAATCTGTTGCAAAGATGATGACTATGAAAAACATGCATCGAAAAAGCTGAATGAGTTTATAGAGAGGGGTTACCCCAAGAAACTGTTGCGAGGATGCAAAGAAAAGGTCAATACAATCGAAAAACGCTCCCTCAGGGAACAGACAAAGAAATCTAGTGGAAAAGAGGAGAACACGGAAAAGATTTTCCTCACAAGCACCTTTATACAAGGATGCAATGTACTACCCACAGTAGTAGAGAAGAATTGGGAGATACTTGGGAAATCAAGTACAACCAAAAGTATCTATCAGAAAAAACTGGTGAAGGGGTATAGACGCCCAAAAAACATCAGGGACTTTGTAGTAAGAGCAAAAACACACTACAAACCCGGAGGTGACGACAAGAAGGTCAAAATGGAGTCAAGAAACGAGTGCAAAAAGAGTAACTGCAAATACTGCAAGTTACTCAAAACAGAAGAGACATTCAAGGCACATAGCAATGGCAGCCAACATGTGGCAAGACACAACATCACATGCAACAGCTCAAATGTGATATACTGTATCTAATGCAAACGATGCAACATACAATATGTAGGACAAACAAAAAGGAAGATCAAAGAGAGAATCTCAGAACACCTGCGATCAGTCAAAAAACACTCACAAGTGAGTGACGTCCCGACACACTTCAACAAACCGGACCACCGGGGGGTTGAAGACATGGAAGTCAGGATTTTGGACTTCATCTACCAACACTCAAACAGCAAGGGAGCTGGCAGATTGAGAAACAAATTGAATACAATTGGATCCACCGGCTACAAACCCAGGCTCCACGCGGTTTAAACACCATGGACAGTAGATATGGATAAGGAGACATAAAATGCCACGTCAAAAAAATTTTTTCTTCAGAGAGAAAATCTCTCGATGGGATACGAAAAAAATCTTTTATACCAAATATTGAACTAATCTCCTTACCATGACAACTGGAGTGACTGGGACACAAAAAGCTGCATGACTACGGATACCAGATATCTAGGATATAGTATCCAAAGCCTTGGCAAAGGCCTGAAGAGATTTTCATAATCGAAACTACTGAGATTGCCGGCACACACTAATTGTCGACAAACAAGAGAAAAACTCTTAGTAAGGAATTACAGGAGTACTTACAGAACCAACCCCAGCCAGAGGAAAAGATCCCCACTGGCTGTAGAGTACAGAAAGACAGGGGCCCAGGAGCTCCAACATTTCCTGACAGGTGGCAGCACACATCCACAGACACCACTGCCACCACAAACTCTAGAGACTGCAAACCAAAGGTAACAAGGAGCTTCCTGACACAACAGGAAGCCCTTATCCAATGAACCGCAGCGCCTTGTTCAGTAAACAAAAACTGACCAATCAGGGATAAGGTCTAGAAACAGTGCAGCCTGATCCCTCCACGCACCGGTGGAGAGAGATCGACCCAGTCACTTACTCAGTAGTCGCCGCCAAAGCAACGTCTTACAATCTGATAATCAGTATAATGTTCAGCAAGAGGAGCTGTTGCTGTGAGGTACATGAATCCCATCGGGAAGAGGAAAGTATGCCTTATTAACACTTTGCTCATTCCGATCCTCCTATATCCTTGCTCAAATTTACACACACACCCAAGTGTCTTTAAAACATTTAAGAACATTGCACTGCCTTCCTATAGAATGGCAGCACATCCAAAATATCATATAACACCCGGACACTTGAAATAAAGGATAGGGGACTGAAATTGTTGGATTTGGAAACAATTTTTTTTGCGGCTCAAATGCAATGGGTCAAAAGGATGGTGCTAGGTGAGGAGAAAAACTGTACTTTTATGTTCAAAGAATGTCTAACAAAGAAGGGTCGAACTTCCATTTCTTTCTAGCTAAGAACAAGGAGAGGAAGATGGAAATAGGTAGTCTGTTTTATAGGGATGATTTCATCACATGGGACTTATCATATTATAGTCCTCCTCGTGATGACATTGGATCTGTAATTGAGTTTTTGTGGGGAAACATCTTTTTCCAGACAGGCCTTCAGGAGGCTACAATCAAACACATGAAAAAAAGCAGGAATTCTTCAGGTAAAACACTTGCTACAGGATGGGAAAATTATGTCTCACATGGAAATTAATTCTACATATGGTACACAATTGACTTTCTTAGATATGTTTTCACTGAGGTTGGCTATGCCATAGCTCAGGAATCTAGTAGTAATCTAATTATGATGAAGAATGTATATAAGATTTAAGATTCAAGAAAGAGAACCAATTGATATGTTACAAAAGGAAAAGAACATATGAAATACGGTAAAACCCTGCTTCCGGGACACCCCGCTTTAGGGGACAATTAGCTCGGAACGGAAATTTCTTCCTCTATTAAGAGTTTATTTTAACACCGCTTCAGGGGGCACTCCGCTTAAGGGGACACCCCGCTTAAAGGGACAGTTTTTCAGTACAGAAATGCTTGAATACCCCACTTAAGGGGTCAGTTTGGGGGGACATCTTATCAAAAACATTCCAGATTATCTGAAAATCTGTGTTTATGGTGCCCGTCTATATGGGACAAACTTTGTAGCAACCAGAACAATAGACTAAGCATTCCCGTGCGGGCCCGGGCGGCCAGAGTGTGTTGTTTGAATGATAATCCCTACATCTCTGGCGGCTCTGGGCAGCCCGCAGTAATTTTTGCGCCTGTTGTTCAAAGGGAGGCCTGCTTACAGGTTAGCGGGGGGCAGTACAGGGGCAGGGGGCGGGGGGAGGGGGTGGGCTTTGAAGGTGCGGTATTCAGCGGACCTCACCCCCAGTCAAGACACCCCCTTCAATGAGGTGGACCTCCAGGACCTACTGTAGAGGGACAGGAAACATTGTATGAACAGAAACGATGCTGAGGTTGTGGGCTGGGATACATTGCATCGGTACAGTGAATAGAAATAGAGCTGCCCAGAGTCCAGTCCACCCTCGATGCCTTCCTGGGATAGTGAGACTGTTCTTTGAACCGTGTTGGATGCTGTAAATACATGTATTATTTATCTATTTATTTTCTAAATTTGTGTATTTGTTTCTATTTATTTTCTATTTATTTGCTTTAAATGTGTTGTTAATAACCCTTTTATCCTAATACCAGTGTTTACTTCATTTATGTAGGTATTCTCTATTGTATAACCATTGGCAGCCTGAAAACCCCGCTTAAGGGGACACCCCACTTAAGGGGACACTTGGCCCGGAACGGAGGGTGTCCCCTTAAGCGGGGTTTTACTGTACTATCATACAGAAAAGCTATGTATCCAAATACACAATGTATTTGCTAGGCATTCTTCCCTGAGCTGGAGTATGATTCATCTGAATGGGAAAAGATATGTCATCTTCCATACACTATTTCAAGTGAGACCAAAATATAGTCATTCCAGTATCGTATTATCAATAGAACCATCACATCTAATAGATATATGCAGAGATGGAGGGTTATACAATCCTCAGAATGTAATGTCTGTGTCAGAGAGGAATCTATAATACACTTCTTCTTGGGATGCTATGCTGTAAAAGAATTCTGGCCTACTGATAGGAAATGGATTCTTGGTGTTCTGGGGGAAAACATTCTAAAAGTTGCCCAAAAAGAAATCATATTTAGGAGGTATGGCCCAGTATCTAGTAAAAAAGATAAATTAGTAAACTTCCTTTGCCTGCACAGTAAATGGTTTATACACAGACAGAGACTTTTCCATTCAAATGATCTCGATTTCACACTTTTATTAGAGAATTGAAACAAAAGGTTATCACAGAGAAAATGACATGCATATTCTTGCATCAAAAGCAAAAGTATAGGTTTCTTGAAATGTTAGAAGAAGAGATGTGATCCTCGATCAATCGATACTGTATCATATGAAAGAGGAGGTACCATCTCCAGCAGTAATCAATTACAAATGCTCCTGTGTTAGTCTGGTCTTGTTACTGTCTTAAAGTATTGCCATAGTGTTATCTACTGTCCTTGTCTTGTCCAATACTATTGTTCTGTCTTGTCTATTTTTTTATTTTTTGTTTTGTCACAACCCCCCTAGTATTATGCATGTTTTTCTCAGCTCCGTGTATACTTGCAGCACCTGAAATATACTACTTGAAAAAACTCCTGAACCTATTGTGATGGGTATCATTTTGTGAATGTAACTAGCGACTTCGTCGAGTCCGAGTTAAGGGGAAAATATTGAAAAATGAAATCACGGGCTGCCTATAGCTGGGTTCGAACTCCCGACGCTCACATTCCCAAGGAAACACCCTGCCGACCACTCCATTAATTCAGATGGTCTGATAGGGTCAAATACTTAGGCTGTTGTTGGGTGGAGGGAATCAGCGGAATTTTTAAAGTGGGGCTACCAGCGAAAGTTGAGATCTCATTGGTTTCTCACGAGAAAAGCAGATAAGAAAACTACACTGCTAAACATCGATTTCGGCATGGCTCGAAATAAATCATAAGAGAAAAGATATTTCTGCCAATAGATCTACAAAAAAGAAGAACAGATTCTAATATTTTCCTCCACGAGATTCTCACTCTCGTGGCCCCTCACTCTCCAAGCCTAAGTCTGGTTCACTCTGTCCTTATTAGCCTGGAAGCCTGGCCTAGGTAGACTATAGGCCAGGGGCCCGTTTCAATAGAATGGGTCACTAAACCACTTAGTGACATGTTTAGTGACGCCAATAGTGACTTAAATAACAGAAAAAGTTTGGTCGCGTTGCAATAGGCATGTCACTAAAGGGGAGGTGTGTCTTGTCACTATTGTGGATGTGTCCCTAGTTTGGGACAACACATCTTGGGTATCCCACCTCTCATACTCATGTCCTACTGGGAACAAGTGGTGTCAAGGTGAAGGTCACCGCATAAATTAGTGACTGCGCTTGGGTAATTCTACACTGGATACCAGAGCAGCATTTTCTAGACAAAATTCAAATGTGAATATCTCTGAATTGCATGGACCGATATCCTTCATATTTTACATGTTTATAAGTTGTATGTGTCCCTAACTGGGGTTAAAGTTTCATAGCGTTATCCCTATGGTAAGTAAAGTTATGTGTTTGTGACATCAAAAACGAGAGGGTATACCCTCTTGCTATTATAGACACTATAGTGACCCTTTTAGTGACCGGACAGCCACTTCTGAAATGGTACAAGCCACTATTTGCGGCTGTCTCTTACCCTATGTCCCACAAACGGTTGTCCCTTAACTATTGCAACGCGAAGAACCGCTATTGTGTCACTAAACCCAATAACGGACGTCCTACAGACTATTGAAACGGGTCCCTGGTAACGGGTTCCATATTTATGGTGCATTATTGGTAACGCCTCCTAGTTCCCCGCTCATCCGCTAGCGGAGTCCGCTGGCGGATGAGCGGGGAACTAGGAGGCGTTATTGGATGACTGAGTGTATGTGCTGAGTATGTTTATAATAACCGTTTATATTATTTCTAGAGAACTAAAAGCGATTCTATCATACTCTATGGTATTTCAGCTTTCATTTGGTAGGTTAAACATGTATATCTCCTCAACAATACTTCAGATATTATAAGATAAAATAGAAACAATATACACGGGTAGCAGAGATATAGGCCTACTGGTATGGGCCTGGCCACTATAGGCTTATCCTCCTCTCTGGAATAACCAAAACAATTATCATATAATAGTGTCTACACAGAGTAAAATAACTCTTTACTTTGTGTTGTCTGACAGGTGGATACCAGCCAAACCACAACGCTGGTTCCATGGGTATCCGCTAGTCACAGGCGGTCACCAGCCAAACTTGAAGCACTGAGTCGCGTGGTTGAAGGTCGTGCCTGTGGAACCCGTTACCTGCCCCTTATTCATATGGGCAGAGAACCAGTCCATGTCCTTATGTGCGGGCAGAAGTCCAAGCAGATACTACCAGAATCGTAGTTTTTTAGATATAGTAGGTAAACAAATAAGAATAAGAACACTAGAATGTCCACAGACTGAATAAGGAATAACATAGAATGGGTGCCAACTTCCAAATTAGGTGAACACAGTCAGGATGATTAGATAAGGATGAGTATTAGATAGTTTCATAAAAGTTACCATGCATGATTGAATGTCTATATAATGGAAATGAACTAGCATAACTATGTTGAAGTACTGTGACATGTTAGAAACCTATGTAACATATGTGCCTTGGTTATACATTTTGTACTGTGTATAAACCCACAGATGCTATAAAGAGGGTCATACCCATCAGTGTTTTTCAACACACAAAAATTAATCCCATCGTGTGAATCCCACTTCAGACGAAGAGATTATATTGGAGTTCAGAATCTCAACAGGGTTTGTCTCAGACAATCACCCTCTGAGGTACATCTCCTCCTGAGAGCAGATTTTTCTAATAACCACGCCCCACTCTTCCAGGCATGGCGGGGCTCAGCAACTCGATAGAGATGGCGAGCTGCTCGCGGAGGTACAAAGCAGGAGGACGTGGTCCTTGCCTCGATGGCTCTTTATCTCACATAATGACTAAACACCACATGATTGGCTTCACTTTCTGTCATCATATGTCTAACCTTTTTGCATACAATGAACATTATACCATTTTAGGGTTCGCAGCTACGTGCTAAATAAAGGCACATTTAACAGCCTTCCCGCGTTTGTTGGTCATAAAAGATAATCACAGATAAGTTTTTTTCAGGTTCTGACCCAAATCCTCAACTACACAATAGGAACTGTCGCCATAATCTGCGCCGGTAATAAAGGGAAAACAGAACTTGATGTCATAGCATTAGCTACATCGGTAAGTATAAGCAAAGAGGCTTATTATTAAGTCATTCAAGGGAGGATGTAGTTATTTTGTTTTATTTGATAACAGCTGTTTTTTTGTTTGTTTCTTTTAGTTTAACCCTCCATTCTGTTACTTGTTAATTATTCTAATATCGAGGAAAGGTAATAAGGATTATTAAACAATCCATGGACAAAGACCAGGACAAGGTCTGGGTGAAATTTAAGGGACATGATTTGATCAGAAGGTCAGGGAGGAGGGAGAAATAAATGGGGGTTTAGGTATAGTTAAAGGGGGAGCGGTGCTTATAAGTTATATTCCTTTAAGCAAAATTTCCAATTATTTAAACTACTCTGTTTTTTCCTAGTTTACAAATAAATTCTCAAATTTGTCGCAGAAAATATAACTCTACTGGCCAAGAATATAGGTTAAGTTCGTTTTTAAGGAATAGTCTCTGCCTATAAATATAAAACCAAACATCAGCATTGTTTACATCATTAGCCATACCCAACAATTTAAATCTACGGTCACTTTTTGCAAGTCGGCAGTATCATATAGCCATTTGTCAATAATATTCCATAGTTATTCTGTTCTATTGCAATCTTGGAAGAAGTGCCCAGTATCATCCACTTCATCACAGTATAAACATATATCTGACGTGATAATTTTTCTGTTGTACACAATCGATTGGTTGGAACAATTCAGTTAAGAAGTTTAAGTTGTAAAGATTGTAGCTTGGTATCTATTACCCACCTGTATATGGTCTTATATTATCTGACTAACTCTCTTTGCTGAAAGTGAATTCCAATTCTTATCTATCCTAGGTATACCGGTACCTTTCTACCCATTTATAGTATCTTCATCTCATAGGTGCTGAGTGCCACTGCAGTTGCTGTTGCAAATGGTCTGGCTGGGTACTGCGACACAATATTCGCACAGGTTGGTCTTATATCCTTTTTGGAAATATTTGAATAATCGGATGAACAACACATCCATTCTGTAGCTAACTACAATACAATCTAGCAATGGCTAGTAATATTTAACGATATATTCTAGTTAAGCACACATAATATGGTTTATGTGGATATTAAGATATTTGAAGTTCACCTCACATTTTCATGTCTGCTGTTCGCCACAGGTATTTGGCAGTGACGAGAGGTCAAAACTTGGAGCCGTTTTACAAAAATGTAAGTTCCATAGGAAGGAGGACTATTTAGGCCTACAGTAGTAAATGATATTGCCTATAGATCGTGGTGTATAGCTTTGCACGCGCATGCATTATCATAGACAGTGAGGCGTTTTGGCTGGGAATTGTCTCACGAAGGTAGATAGATGAATCTTTCAGTTAAATAATTATATCATTTCAGTTCAAATCAAGCTATTACATGGTATATAGAAATTCAGTTGCAAATATTATGCAAAAGTAGGAGAGATTGGTTTAGTGGGACTTTCGTTATTGGCTGGTCATATATTCCAAGGTATCCGGTGCCGGATTCCCGGTGCCTACCGTCCAACCTGCCTACCCATCAACCTGCCTACCCATCAACCTGCCTACCAATCAACCTGCCTACCTATCAACTTCCCCATCCATCAACCTACCCATGAATCAACCTTTCAAGCCATCAACTTCCCTACCCATCAACCGGCCTCCCAATCAACCTGCCTCCCCATCAACCTACCTCCCCATCACCCTACCTACCTATCAACCTGTCCACCCATCAACCTGCCTAACCATCAACCTGCCCACTAATCAACCTGCCTACAAATCAACTTGCCTACCAATCAACCTGCCCACCAATCAACCTTCTAGCCAATCAACTTCCGTACCCATCAACCTGCCTCCCCATCAACCTGCCCACCAATCAATTCCCCTACCTATCAACCTGCCAACCAATCAACCTGCCTACCCATCAACCTGACCACCCATCAACCTGTCGACCCATCAACCTGCTTACTGATCAACCTGCCAACCTATAAAACTTCCTACCCATCTACCTGCCTATCCATCAACCTACCTACCTGTCCACCTGCCTACCCATAAACCTATCCTGCCTGCAAATCTACTTGACTGCCCATCAACCATTACTTATGAAAACGGTGCTACCACTTCTTCTCTACCATCAATATTCTTAAGACAGCACATATAAAGTCAATTGTGAATTCAATGAAACCTTTTGCTGCGCTTATCCATCTATGGCGGGTGAATATGCTCCTTGTTCTTTTGTAGGCTTGTTGATCATTTTACTGGGCATCTGCCCCAGCCTCGCGTTACATGTGAACCTAATGCCACTGCTGCTGTTCATGGGTCATGATCATCATGTGGCCAGGTAAGGGTCGGCTTTGCTATAATTTACCCATGGGTTACGAAGTCCCCATTAAAGATGTATGGGACCACAGTAAATCAATACCCATTGTTTACTAGCAGCCGTTGTTTGTTAGTAGCCGTAAACCACTCCCATGGTTTACGGCTTTTTCAAACCCAACATTGAATTTCTAGGAATCGAACTTATCGTTAATGTCCGTGGGTAGGAAATACTACAATCAATGAATTTTGGACGGTCGTATCTGTAAACTACTCGACATAATGTTACGTCGTGTCAACTTCTCGTGGTTTACGTGAAGAATCTTCACATTATCCTCCAAACAATCATCGATCGTTCTGTATGCAACCTATGTAGTACCGGTCCTGGACTTGAATTTAAGAAATTGTGACTAAAAAGGTATCTGATATGTGACTAGGTCTTCTAATTACCTTTTCTTATACTAGCAGGGTTTATTTCACAAATCAAAATTTATTGGGATGGCAATGTTGATTGAACGGTACATATAGGTAAATATTTTACTTACGCAATGATTAGCTACGAAAGACATTTATAAACAGTTGTTCCTTCCAAATACAATTTTCGTAAAAGCGCAACATTTTGTATTCACTCTAAATTAAAAGTAAAGGCTACTGGAAATGATGTTTTGGCAACCCCACTTCAGAGAATCAATCCCACAGGTACATGTTTTGCAGATGGTGTCGCTTACTAAATCAAAAGGAAGAAAAAAAGGTATTCATCGCCAATTCATAATCATTTTGTTCTCTCACAGGTTGAGCGAACAATATATGATGATCCTCGTTCCCGGAACTATTGTAAGTTGCATGTTTATTGAAATTATTTGAGGCTTTCATTAGTGTGGTAGATGAAGTTTTAAGTTTTGTTGTTGTTGTTGTTGTTTTGTTTTTGTTTTTTGGGTTTTTTGGGTTGTTTTTTTTTGGGGGGGGAGGGTTTGGTGTGGGTTTTTTTTGGGGGGGGAGGCAAGGTGAAGAATCTTCACATTATCCTCCACTTATGAAGATAAATAATGAATGATATTTCCATACTTCTTGTAACTCAATGAATACTTACCTCAATAACGAACGAATGGATGTGATATTTGGCATCACTATGATATACAGTTTACGTGAACATAGAAATCGACTGTAGATTGTATATATACATATTATGAATAATCAGAATGAGTATTCAGAATAAAGTGGAATTCCCACGATGAGATTCATGTACCTCATAGAATACTTGTCTGAGACAAATCCTGCTAAAATTATGTATTGGAACAAAACCTCCTCGTCTAAATGGTACGGTTCTATTTTATTTATTTTTAGGGGCCCCTAAGTCTCCTGATTCCGAATCTGCTTCATGCCAGTTTGTAAGAGCTCAGCATTTTGAAATATGAGCATTTTAAATGAAAATATTGAAAAATAAAAAAATAATTAAATGAATATATTTATTTCAACTCAACTTCTTAGTAAATCACGTTTTATGAGTTTTTCTCAAATGGAATCCCACATTTGATAAACAAAATTACATATGGAAAGATTGATAGTGTAGCGTACCCCGTAGTCACTGAAAGTGTCTTACCACTTTCCGTGATCAACAGCCGACCAAGGGTTCCGAGACTCAGTCGCTACCCTGTACTTACCGTGCCAGTACAGGTAGGTTCGGCTTTACCCACTGGAAAGGGCAGGGAGATGCGGAATCTACCACCTACCGCTTAACTAGGAAGACAAAACCAGACTCCGGACTGTTTCATTGTACCAATCTTTATTTCAGTACTTCAGTTACAATCGGTTGGTGCTTCGGGGCACCAACTAGCGCGGGAAGAGATTCTTGTCTCTTCAACGTTGAAAGGTGTTCAATGCAACCTTACCAACACGTGAGGCTCCAGGCGTTCACTCTGTAGAGAGGCACCGCGAGAAGTCCTGTCAACCCGCCGTGGACTCAGCCTTATATAGTAACTGAGTTACGTAATGCGGGTGACCCCGTAGCATTTGCATGGGCCACGGGTCCACCGGCCTTCCCGCACGGCAGGGATCGGCACTCGCGCCATCTAGCGTAGAGTGAAACAACGCTGCTCAACTACCCTGACCCCTACAATAGTAATTTGACCTTGAAATGTCAGGTGAAGGTCAAATTAAGGTCAATTTTGTCATTTAATGCAAAGCTATAAAAGTTATGAGATGAAATGCAATAGGTTTGCAGGTCCCAATATTTCTACATCATTCCATGAAATATAGACATCTTACATTCCATACCAGAGGCTTGATTACTATTTCAAAGCTCAGAAAAAGGTCAGAAAGGTAAGATTCTATGTTCTACGCTAGATTTATCTTATTTTCTACACAAAATAAAGTCTTTTGAAGGACCCTGAGGCTCATTCTAAAAGGAGAAAATGCATGAGCCAATTGAATGCAAAAGCATCTAATAAAGTTTGCTGCTGGATTAGGATCCTAACTACAGTATCTAGACAAGTTGTTTGTAACCATAAATCAGACATATCCAAATGACATCGTCCCAACTGATTTCTCACAAAGTCAAAGTGTTAAATTATTTTTTTATTTTCAAATGGTTATAACTCAGAATGTTGAGCCCATACAAACTGATACAAAGCAGATTTTGAATCAGAAGATTTAGTAGTTTCAGAATCAATCATAAAACTTCGTATGTACTCCAAAACACACCTGACCCCTTAAACTGACCCTGACCTCAGGACTATCTCAGCAAAATGGAACCCTATAATTCAGACGAGGAGATTGTGTTCTTGCATCGAGGGATAATGTACTGGTACCAAGTCTCAGTCTCATTCACCTGAGACTTACCTCCCTGAGAGTTACAAGAGTCTTTCCGTGTGAATCCCACTTTCAGAGAATCGACTGTTTCTGAAGAGGTACGTCAATCATCGAAACCCATCTAGGTATTTCAGATCAATAATATCTGATTATACTCTTTGTGTTTGTACGATATCATTGGATCGTTCTAGGAAGAATGTCATTGATCTAGGCGATTTATGCAAAACCCAACATTTTTCTCCGAATAACGAAAAATGTATTTATAAATTTTAATGCAAACCTTATTTCTTTTTACAGGCCGTTTACATATACATAGTGCTTTCAAAATATGTCCAAAATCAGGTAACTACTTATGCTCATTACTTTTGGGTACGTCTCCCTTCATTCATGACTATCTATAAGAGAGGATTTGTGACCCGGCATTTACATTAGACGACTAAATATGTGGCGACTGTAGATCGTCAAGCCGAGAGTCGTCAGCTGGTGGCAATGTCCACCGCAATAGTTGTCAATCCCAGAATGTACTCAAGCGTTTACACTGACGACTCTCAATAGAAATGGACATCGGCGATTAATCGAGTTAACCTTGGTGTACCTATGTATATGCCAATTCATCAGGGGCGCAGCCGGGGGGGGGGGGGGGGCATAGAGGTACCCCCCTCCCCCCCCCCCCAATTTCCCCCTGTAGTTTATTGTGTGTTTACCCGCCACCATGATAATACTAAAAATCACCCTCATCTCTACACAGAAGCACCTGAAGAAAAAAAAATTGCCTACCCTCCCCCCCCCCCCCCCCCCAACCAAATTATTTTCCTAAAAAAGCGCCCCCTCCTATAAAAAGAAATTGATTGGGACCACCATGGAAAATAGAATTAGCTCCCCACAACTTTACTAAGATCAAGTCCCCTGCTCTAATGAAAATATCCAACAATAAAAAATCACACACACCCTCCACACCTGAAAAAAATTCTCACCCCCTAATTTTTTTTATTAAAGCCCCCTCGCCCTGGAAATATATTAGCACAATCCCATCATTTTCTCTTTAAAAAAAAGTCCCTTTGGTACAGAAAAAAAGAAGAAGCATCTTAAATATTTGCCTCCCCCCCTCCGAGGAAATATCAAAAATGTTGTTTAAAGCCCCCATGGAAAAATTTAGAGTAACCAGAATAAGTCCCCGGCCCCATGAATATCCACCCCCCCCCCCCCCTCCACGGAGGCACCTGAATATAATTACACCCTTCCCCATATTTTTATCTAACCTCTCCCCTCGCCTCTTACCAAGCTCGGTGGCCAAGTGGTAGGGGTGTTCGCCTAGAGCATGGGAGGTCTTGGGTTCGAACCCCGGCACCCACTGCCCACCCGCCATTGGAATGAGGAGTAGGGGTCTAGGGCCCGAGTGGAAGACCGGCTATATAGCCGAATTCTGTGATTGTGTTATAACACAATATCCCCTTAAAAATTGCTAATAAATAAAATATATGAAAAAAGATTATTACCATGATTTCAACATTCCACCGATGTATAAAGTTCGTACATTAAACGGCCGTGGCAGTACCAAAGTTTTTCAGTGGACAGGGATTTGTCTTTATCTTCTTTCGGTAAGAATCTTTTAAGGTTGTACCTACGTTTTTCTTTTCGTTTACTCTTTCTTGTGTCTGCTTTCTTGCGACGTGAGCGTTTTGGTGATTCGTTAGAAGAGGAGGAGCTCGTTGGTCGATGTTTGTGGCGTCGCCCTTTCTTTTTCCTTGTGCTGGAGGAACTAGTCGTTGAAGTCGTGGTAGTGGATGATTCGTCTGAAGAACTTGTTTCCTCTGAGGAGATGAAAGACGCCCTCGTGGTGCCTAGTGCGCCCAAACGTGACCTCGTGTCTCGTTTAGTCTTGCTTCGGGTGGGTGGTCTAGAAGTAGAACGGCTCGACTCCCTCAATGCACGGCTCGACTCCCTCGCTTCATGGCTAGGGTGAAGTGTTTTCTTCTGTTTATCTTGAACGAACTCCAAAAGCAAAGATTCAATTTTACTGAGTTTGCTATCGGTAGCCTCACTTTTTTTCGACAGAGTCGTTACGGCGTAGTTCAAATTCGTTAACTTTGCTCTTAAAAAATATTCACTATTGTCTACTTCTTCAGTATTCTCAAAATGGGACTTATAGCGGGTTTTTGACTTACCCTGCTTGCCCATTGAGTTGTCTGAATCCTCGTGGTCGGCGTCTGTGTCTTCGTTTGGTTGGTTGTCTGCACGGCTAATCTCGTGGTCAGGGCCACTGGTCATTGGAGTTGAAGGAAAATGGCTCCCCGCGGCTCAGGAAAAAATTGTCACAAGTAAGACAGGTCTTGTCTGGTGTGTGTGTCGACAACAAGTGAGGCCGGGTCTTGCCCGTGGCGTGGTACCTGCCGATACTTTGGTATCGCCCTCTGGACAATTGTAGAGAACTATATATCATAGTTGGGTAGGCGCCACCGTGTGGAGTAATTATACTTACTTCTCCATTCTAGAGAAGTTCCCAAAAAAAGAAGCCCCCCGCCCCCTCATAGGAAAATAGGAAAATGAAATAAGCAACCCCCCTCCCGCAGGTTCCCAATACAAATCCCTGCCCAAAGAATACAAAAAATTACCCCCTGCCCAAACATAGAATGTACCTATCCACCCCCTCCTCCCCCTCCTCACACCCACCCCCCCCCCCCCCTCCCCGATGTCCATTAGTCGTGAGCATGTCCAATAGTCGTGAGGTGGTGCCTAATTGTGTAATCAGATGTAATCAGATGATCTGCAGTCGCCACTTGCTTGGAGTCTACATTTGACGATTTCTATTATTTTACTGCTAAAAGTCGTCGGGAGGTGCAAAATGTCAGAATCGCCGGCCATAATCGTCTAGTGTAAACGCCAAGTGAGTTGATCTTTTAATCCTTTCCCTGCAGCACCCAGTTCCCCTGCTCAACATTACACGGCAAGCATTGCCTCCCCAAATGACCCTGCTACGGCAGGCACCTTTTTTTGGGAAATAGCAATGTCATGTGATGTGTCATGTGATTTTATTATACCAAATCAAAGGTCAATATGGCTCTTATACATTGTCAAAATTTCTTTTAAATCAAACAATTGTCTTTTTATCTATTGAATTTTGTATATAAGTATCAATAATTCCTCTAAGATGCCTGGAGACATCTTCCTGCCATAGCCAGGGGAATGCCTGGAGGCATCTTCCTGCTGTTAAAGGGTTATTGAATAATGTTTGACCTTAATGTATGGTCTCAATGTATGGTGCAATATCTCTTATGATCATAAGATGTTATGATTCTGAGATTACTGCACATTCCAGACATGATCATAGAAAGATGAGATGTAATGCAAACAAAGGCTTTTAATATAAGGACGTGTAGGACTTAGGCCTACTCTAATACTTAATCATAAACAGATGTATCTATAGCCCGTCTATTTAAGCAGAGAGGTCTATTCAAGCTAATCAATGTTCATGCTCGGCCTGTTCCTGTTAAAAATCCGGGAAGCAACATTGACTGACAAACATTTCTTCACTGTTTTAATTTCATTGATTTGGATAGGTCGGAGCCTATTATGAATATCGTAATAGGAAATTGACATGTTAAATTGTTCCACGATAATAAGACAGCTGTCATTTATCACTCCTATTTGATTCAGAATAAAGAGATACCCATTCTGGTCATTGCTATCCTGGCTAACGTTGTTAATGCAGTACTACATGCTGTGATGTTCCTATGGCTAGATATTGGTATATGGTAAGTGCATGTATCATTCTAATGTTTCTGCTTGAATGTAACCTGGGCCTCTTGTAGTTTAATATCTGAAGACGTAAAATGTCACCCATCGCTGACTTGCAGTCCATAGACACCATGTAGGCCATGGGCAATGTACCGTTTATATGTAAAATGCTCCCAATAGGCAACATGCTGTTTATTGGTAAAATACCATCCAGAGACAATATGCTATTAATAGGCAACATGAAATCCATATATAAGATGCTGACTTCAAACAAGAAATATACTGCAGATGGAGCAAATAGGCAAGATTCAGCCGATGAGCAAAATATGATCTAAGGGGACAAATGTTCCATAGACAGCATGGCTATTATAATTAACAATATAATTATTTGGAATTGGAAAGTGATTGAGTAAAGAAGAAACTTTAAGTGTAAGTGTTTAGGCGACGCCACTACCACTTTAACTTTGTAATTCTTGTAGGCTGGTACATGAAGAGCCTTTTCCTTACCTCGTACAAGGATTATCGTTTAATGATATCGAAGTGGCATCTATGCAAGAGGCCTCAAGCCCACATTACTTAGTCGTGGTGGCCTACATGGGGTAATGCTGCCTAAACGTCTTTGGTTCAGAGCCTATGGCCAGTGACCCGAATCTACACTGACAGGAGTGCATTTACCATAAAACACCAAGAAGATGTCTGGATCCTTGAGTGTTGGAGGGAGATATTACATGTAGATGCTACAGGATGACGTTGGATACATTGCTGACCCGCAATTAAATCTTAGCATTTATACTTTGATGTATCGGATCTTTATATCATGTGTCAATGTCTTGTTTGCTGTATCCCAGTTTGACAAAAAAGACTCAATTTATAAGTCATGACGGAGTCTATGACCTGCTCCTTTCAGGATATCAGCTTTGTCACAATGTATATCGTACGTCTCCCTCGCTGTGTTTACTATCATTTATATCATCGGATCCGGACTCTACAAAAACACTTGGCAAAGTAAGTGTTATTACTATACTATACAATAGACCTTTTTCCATATGCTGGTTTAGCAATGTATCTGCCTGGTTACGCAATGCCTGCAGCCAAACAGACCCCTGACAACGTATTCCTTATTATTACATACCTATGTGCGAGTGTCACTCAAATCAGACCCTCTCACGGGGGTGTAGTATTCGTTGACTATGGCCCACTATGGTGCGCTTTGTCGCACTGCAATCTTAGAGTCTGCTATTCGATATGCGTGCGTATTTGAGGTCATCGCGACCAAAAACAACATGGTGAACGACGTCGAATCGCAACTTTGAACTCGCAATACACGCCCCCCCCGTAGCAACTACGAGTTCCTAATGACCATTCATCATGTGGCTCTCACCTAAAACAGTTCAAAAGCTCAAAGATTCGAAATCGATCGATAGTAACAACAAGCCATTCGACTTGGTCCGCAACGGGCGATGAACAGACACGCTTACGCTGATCCCGGCCAATACCCCTACTGCTCTCCAATCGCATTTTCTGTTAAGTGCACACTTACAGAATAGCGGCCAAACATCCGCTGGGCGAGTGATGGCCTAATTTACATACTATCACGCATGCGCAATGCGCACATTCTGCGCAACTTCCGGTTCGTAGCAGACAGTGTCAACATGGAGCATTCGTGACACAAGGACTCGATAAATGGCGTTTTTCTGATCGAATTAAGGTATGTAATATTAGGAAATGTAGTAGATAGACGAGGCGAAGCAAGTTGAAAACACTTCCTTACCCAACGCTTTGCGAAGATATTACATAGAGTATAGTCCGAGGTATGGTTGGTTGATGAACCAATCTCGAACCATGTAATTTTGTTTTATAAATAAGTTCTGAGAGCCGGAGTACTTACATAATTGATAATAAAGTCTACCTTTATTGTCATTTTATTTAAAATACTCACAAAAGGAAATGATTAAATGGAAAATGGCTTCAGGAGAAGGAACAGGCACACTCTTTAAGCATAGGTTCAAGTGGTACAGACACTCCAGCTTGTGGGTCGAGGTGGCAGCGGACATAGTCCAACCAGAACTTAAATGTAGTGTAGCTTTGGTGGCCTGTGTAGTGGATTGTTTGTCCCATGTCTATGGGCATGATAATTATCAGTTAACTCAGGAATTTATCCAGCCGATAGGTTTTCTTCTTGCGGAAAGGATGATAAAAAGATTAAAAAACCATTCAAAATATTCTGATTAAATGGAAATAATAGTAAAATCTACTGATTCCCCAAAAAAACAACACTGTTTGTTTTATCTTCCCAAAAGGTTGGACCTGGGAAAGTTTCCTTTCATGGGGAACGTATTGTAAACTTGGAGCATACAGCTTACTCCAGCACTGCATTGAAGTCTGGGCATTCGATCTAGGAATTGTACTCACCGGTTAGTCTCTCGTGTGTCCCCTACATAAAACTTATGTCGTCCTTGATAAAAAAAACTCTTTACTACAAATGACAAGGATTCCAAAACTTTTAGAATTTCCATACATCTTGTTGTTATTGCATTCAATGCAAGACCTTTTATTCCATTGGTATCAATGTCATACTTATAACAAATGTCCATCGATTTTAACATGTATTTATACATAGTTCTCTTCCATATGGGATCATTCATCAAGATAAGTTAAATGTAGGTGGGTAACAAGGGATCGTTGTTTGAATGAACCCCGTTCAGAAATATATATCCATATTTCTTCGCTGTTTGCCTTTAAATGGTGTATTCCTAGTCCTACACTCTTGAATTCTTACAATGAACGAATCATTCCTAACATATATATGCTCTAAGGTATTCTGAACACCTATTCTTCAAAGATGATGAAGATTCTATTTTGTTTTCCAGGTCTTTTGGGCGGGCAAATGGTTGGTGCCCAGTCTATAGCGTACCAATACGTCCTTATATTGTATACGGTAAGAACAAAACTACTTTTACTTTTAAAAATGAAATTGCTTTACCTTATACAATGTGATCTGATGAGAATATGTTTGGTATCTACCTTTCGTTTATGCCTCAGATTGCATGGGGCCTTGGTCTGGCAGGAGGAATCCGCGTGGGACAACACCTTGGGGCAAATGACCCTAAGGCGGCCAGACTTTCATCGAATGTGACCCTTATTACTGCTGGTATGTATGGTTTTTCACAAAAACCTTCAGATAACTTTAAGGGAACCATCTTAGTGTTAAGCACTTTATTGGATCGTTGTCGGTCATTTAGGATTTATGGAACTTAAAATGTACTGAGGTACTGTACCTACAAGTAATTTGTGACAGGCTACGTAATTGGTATAGTGCAAAGTCATTAAGTATCAATGTGAATAATACTTGTATTATGGTAGGAGATCAAAGCCGAAATTAGTAAATAGGGGTCGGATTCTAATAAATGGGGAAGAGATAATAAGCTGCGAAGAAATGAATTATTTGGAAGCGATTATAGATGCAGACTTGAGTTTAAATAAACACGGGGACATGTTGTTAAGAAAGTTAAATGATAAGAGTTATATATTTAGGAGCATCAGGAAATATGTAAACAAAGGGACGGCTTTAAATATCTTGCGTACATGCGTACTAAGAGAAAACGTGGTTATGAGCCCGAAGGGATGGCCGTTCGAGGTCTATTTATGGCATCAAAAGGTCGAGAATGGCATCCCTACAGGCTCAGTCACTATGTTTTCTTATTATTACATACCTAAATACAAAAAAACACCATTTTAAATAATTATCATATCTACCAATTGACCCGATTGTCACAGTGCGCCCGAATATTCACTACAGGCGCAGTGTGCCCGAACATTATCTATACTGCATCCCTAGCAGCGGGTAGTATTTTATAGACGTTCGGCCATAGGTATGTAATAATAGCCATGATCGACCACTGTTCATTTTTAATCGAGGGAGCTAATGTCTTAACTAAGAGGAGGTTAACACGGGGATAAACAAAACATTGCGTATAGCGCTGGGGAGGGGTGCCTATGAGGGAGATACGTTAGTAAGGAGGGGTTGTTGGAAAGATGTTGAGTTACTGATCTGGCAATGCGAAGAAAAATACTACTAATGGGGAAAATAATTAGGAGATTGCACATGATTACGGCGTTGCAGATTAAAATTAGCGAAGAACGAGAAGCAGGTGTGGCAACTAGGTTGTCGGATAAAGAGTTATTATATACTCCATGACCTTGGAAAGAAAAGTTCAGAAACACCTGTGCATATAAAGGCATTATGACCTGGAATGAATTATCGGGGAATCTACAGAAGGAGTCATCGAAAAAGATCTTTAAGAAAGGCGTAATTGAACTAGTAAAGAGACAAACGGCGGAGTAGCATGTAAAGAATTCTTAAAGCTTGTAAATACAAGTATCGGATGGGGACAAACCACATTTTTTGCAGTAGAATTTGATGAAGGTGGACATCATAACGAGAATGTAAATAGACAAACTACAAATAAGAGTGTGGTGGTGGTGGCAGGTTTACTTTCGGAAAGTCTAGTTCCCAGCGATATCCCACCCTACGCACTACAACGTAGGTCGGTTCGGTATTTTCGGCAGATGTGAGCTAGCCTAGTCACACAGAACACAACTCCACAACTTTAGATAAACAACAGGTTGTTTATTCAACTTCCGGGAGTGATCCCGGATAGATCACTCCCAAAATACAGTCCTCTGACAACAGGTGCCAGGTACCTCTGGGGAGGCTAATCTTCCACCGGAGTCTCAGACTCGCCTACCACCACAAGGCTTGGGAAAACCCGGCTGAATGTGAGGGTCCAAGGGTCTACTCTTTACAGGGAGACGTGCATGGACAGCCTGTCGACCTATGATGGAGCCAATGCAAAATAGACATATTTATGTATACGGGGCTTATTTGATGAAAAGGAGTATGTGACGACTATCATGCATTGTAAATATCATCAACTCATGTTTGTACCACACAAGCTCTGTTATGTATTTTTTGTTGTGTTATGTACCATGATATTGCCTGGAAGAACGATTTGTAAAAGTCGAACGCAAGAAAGGCTTTAAAAAAAGTTGTTTTTTTTACTAAATTTACATGCCAATGACCAAAAGTTATTCTTCCTCCAGTGTTGCAAATGTATACATGAACAGGTGATCTGATATGGTTCCGTTATTTCCTTTACCAAGTATGCTTAATGGGAGACTATCTGCACCCAGCTTGTATTGCCACAGTGGAAGATCTGTTAAATGCAGATTAGTTGGGTTTGTTGAATTAAAAAAAAACCCAGAGAAGATGCGCAAAAAGATAATTACCCACCCTAATTTGAGAGCGACTATAGTAAGTTGCTTGTTCCCATATTCATTGTGTATTCTGCAGGTAATGAAACTATTTCTAAACATTGTATTACGCTACTTAAAGCATGCCCTCGAAAATTTGTGTCTTTTTAGGTACAATTGGCCTGTTTTTCGCGATTCTAGTTTTGGCGCTTCGGTATCAACTTGCTTATGTCTTTACACAGGACGCGTAAGTTGAATCAGTATGTTTTATATATTACTTACTGACATAATTATTTCATATACTATAGATGCTATATATACTTTTATGTCATATACTATATGGGTAGTCATTATCCACCTCATAAATAGTCTCTATACTTAACACATAGAGCCTCCAGGTCGCTTCTGAGTAGACTATGTAAAGCCGTATTCTAGCCAGTAGAATACGGAAAACTTCCCTAGCGTTCAAAGTGCGTGAGAATATCGACGGCGATTTTGCGTTTCCTTATATTTGGAATGCTGGATAATGAATACAACATTACCATGATTTTGATCTGCACTGTCATATTCTCCTTGTAGTTGACACAGCGCAATATCCTCGCATTCGCTCGGTTATTATTACGCGTCAACGTATTCCGGCAAATCAGATCAAAATCATGGTATTGTGGTGTATATATGTGCATAGGTGAGCCAGCAATAGAACAAAAATGTACACATTGATTTTGCGTCTTCTGAAACAAAACGGTAGAAAAGCAAAACAAGTCTTTGAAAAGGTAAAATGAATGTATAAGCATCCATAGATATATCGTTTACAGGGACTTTTGTTATCCTTATTTACTTTGGTATCGATTGTCTTAGAAAAGGCATCATGGTACACAGTAGACTAATGTCAAATCAGATAATTCGTAATAAATACAAAGTACCTTGCATCTTTTCAACTCAGAAGTGCAATCCCATGGATTGGTAAGTTGACTTTCCAGAAAGTAAAAGTTGAACTTAATCCCATAGATATGAATGACACTATCAATAACGTGGCAAATTTCATGACGAGTAATAACAAGAACATATACGGTATAATGAACTCTCATAGAACAAAGATATCAACAAGTCTGGAATACTGGTGCGTGTGATAATGTATACCCCAAATAGAAACTGCCTAATGGAATGCAATATATAGAAGCAGATTTAGGGCGGCTCAAGAGACAAAATGCAGTCTCTGCAATAGAGAATCCTAAACTGAGTAATACCAACTAATTCATATCTTTTTCATATAGGAACATTGTTCAATCTGAGGTTTGTTCCCTCTGTGAGGCAGGAATTCACAGGAACTGGGAAGACAATTTTAAACTTCTAGAATTCTGGGGAAAAGATCAGAACTCACAGAAAGCTAAATTTCATAAGCATCAATATCAAAATTTCACAGATGGAAAGGTTCCTATCAAACATAAAAGAGTTGCCAAACAAATTCAGAGAATGGGAAAAATCTATGATTGTCTTTTGAAAATCTAATAAGAATTGATGTCCTTGTTAGGGTATCTTTCAGTTTTATGATACCAATCCTCTAGGTTAACGTGTCTTTTTGTATGAATGATTACTCCCTCCGTGTTGATTTATTCTTTTTGTCATCATGAAAGAGCCTGGATTTCTATGTGCTAATAAGCACTGCTATAATATAAGAGGTGATATAAATACCATTTGTTTCCTGGATTAGATAAACTGCAACATAATGTATAGAATACCAGGTTTTCTACTCTGTTCTTTGGTCTCTGCCTGCGAATCATTGCATTGGCAGAGTAAATGTAATGTATGAAACTTTAACCATCTTCATAGAGAAATTGTCGATTTGGTAGCCACTGTCCTCGTGATCATATCAATAGAGACCATCTTCGATTTCATGGGGGTAAGTATATGCATATTGACCTCGATTTTAATGATACTGAGCGGCAATGTGTACATCCTATGAATTTAGATTCATTTAGGTTCATATGGCCTATATGAATCATCAATTCAAGTATACGCAGATTGGAATACAGTCATGTCATTCTATTGACATCTTAAATCCCTGTTCAATGTTCTCCAAACGTCATAGTAATAGTGATATGATAGAGTGGGCAACACCTCCCATTGGTAATAAGAATAGGTATAAAGAAACCAAGCATTGTTTTCTGCATCAACAGGGTACGATGAATGGAATCCTTAGGGGATGTGGTCGACAGGCCATCGGCACAGCCATTACGACCCCTGCCTTTGCCTTTGTTCTCGTTTGTGGGATAACCCTAATGCTGAAGACATCGCTACAACTGAAAGGTACACATTTCATGTTTAGAATTGTTCTCGGTGTATATGTTTGAACATGTAGATAGATTGCAAGCGTATTAGAATTGTGGTGGTCAATTTGACAGGATTGGTGTACATGTGGTACTACAGTGCTATCTGATGCACTGTTGATGATGCTTTCATGATCTGAGGCTAAAGACAAGGAGCATGATAGCACAAGCAATTATTTTGCATTCCAGGGGAAGCTGCCATTTCTGGCTCTCCCAGCATATAATCTTCAGATTTAGCACAGCATACCCAGTTCGATTCCTTAAAAGAAAAGCGAATATGATAACTTGGTAGTTGTGGTGAATGTATGAGCATCGATGGCAGTTGTGTGGGGTAAGACGGCAACCTGTGAAGAGCAAAAATCTGTTCTCAAATTCTCCTACGGTTCTGGGACAATTCACTTCATTCAAACACCAGTAAAAAGGCTGCCTAAGAAGACCAACGTCTGTAGTCTATGTCCAACCTCTCCCGCCCCCATCCACTGAAGACAGGGACCTTCACCACTGGTGTAATGGCGGCACTACGAGCAAGAGGAGTGGATACGACCCCCCCCCCCCCCCTGGGCTCCCACAGCCCAGAGAGGTGTGAGCTTTTTATGGCAATCAGGTATCACAGAAGCTAGGATTAGAGACTTTGGGGACTGGGCCTCCAATGTTTTAACCCTTTACACCATCAGCCCAGAGTTATAGTCATCAGTTGGGCATCTTCACAGGTACAGCACTCAAAGAGGTTCATAAAAGGGAAGTCCGGTCGATGGCTTGTTTCATGACCCTGCACCTCTCAAACTGAACAGTTCATTGCTCCGCCCTTGATCCATACATGAAATTTCTCCATTTTTTTCCCACATTTTTGTGTATTTCATCTGTATATTTCATAATATGAAAGTGTATAATTGACCAAACATTTTATACTGCGTGATTGTATAGATTTGCCAATCATTATACTCTTCAACGAATACATTCAGTATGTCGCACTGTATTAAAATATTCACCTCTACAATTTGAGACTGTCAGTAAGTTATTAAGGCTTGATAGTATTACACTATAAAAATCTGCATTATGATCCTTGATTATTGCAGGTTTTTGGATTGCTGTCCTAATCGCCCTATTCTTCCAGTCTGTAATCGGGACGTTTTTTGTGTGTCGCTTAGACTGGCAAATCGAAGCTCAGAAGGTAAGAGACTTTATCCTCTAAGGATATATATATGTGAAATACTGTAATGCAACATACAATGATTTCGTTTGGCCAACCTAAGACTCGTGGTACAATGTATTTGGAAGTTTAAGAAGGTCGAGGTTTCCTCAATGATCAGGTTTAGTCTGTTGGGTGAAATCTGAGAGGCTTTGAAGATATCTTAACAAACTGAGGCAATAAACTTCGGAAAGAGAGCAAAACCACACGCAATGAAAGAGTATTATAGACATAATTTTATCATATAAGTACACTTGTTAACACGCTCATCACCTATAACGTTTCACAGAGTTAAGAAGCAAGAAAATATATACGCATGTGTGATACGCTATAAAATAAATAGATTCTATTAGTTGTTCAAGGACTATGAAAATAGTGATAGAAGAAATACAAAAAATAATATTATATAGAAGTCATATTTAAAAACACGACTAGATCTAGGAAGCGAGAACGAATATATGGGTAATCGTGATGTTTCAAACAGATAACATTTTTAGATTATGTGCTACCAATGCCCTTGAGCTTAGTATGGAAAATACGAAGACAAAGGTAATAAGGAAGTTCTGTTCCTCCAGCAAGTTAAGAAAATACCATAAATCTTTCTAGAATGGCTGATAACAACGTTGACATATCTGTCGTTATCTGGGTGTAAATGTTGACTGACAACTTTGAGCCTAATATCGAAAGGCAGACTGGTCACTGTGTCGAGTAAGTAAATAATAACAGATACAATTGCTGATCGATTATCCTTTTCTTTTTTACCGTAAATTGTTTAAAACTGTATTTTGGTTAGACAATTGTACCTACTGCTGAGTCGTCTAGTAAGTACCCAACCTAGCCAATAGGAAGGCAGGCAGCTGGATCACATGTTTTTCACACCCTTCACCTCAACGAGTAGTTGAGTCCCAGGGTTCAAGGGATTTTGCCTGAAACTATGTACCAGGTGTGCCCTCCCATGTGAATCAAATCCAGCCCTAATCCTGCCACGATATCTTTGTAACGGGAGTAAATTGTCCGAGACAGGGAAAAGGGTGTACAGCAGATTCAGGTAGACTTGTCTCTTCGTGTGAATCCCAGTGTACATCTGACTCAGGTACATTAGCCTCTTCCTGTGAATCCCACTAGGGAGAGGTTTAAAAGATTAACTCTAATCGCATACTCATCGCTGTCATAGAGCATCTGTAAACAGGTAGATTATTGCGTAAAGATGCAACATCAACTTAGCTAATGTGAAACCAGTTATTCTTTTCCGTTATTTGAAGAATGAACAGACGTATATAAATGTGCGGGAATCATTTGAGATGTGATCGACGATAGGCTCTGGTGGGAATATCATTTCACACAGGATTGATACCAAATGCCTCTTTTATTGGTGAACGGTGAATTACTTAGAAAAAAAGTGTATTATAACAAAAGATTTGAACAAAATGTTAATAATGATACTATTACTAGCACACCCCCCGAGAAAAAAAAGGAAAAAAGAGTATCACCCACATGAACTCAAAATTACCCATGCGTTACCCATGAGCATTACCCCAAATCCCCAATGAAACAAGAGGAAAGCCGGAGTGGGCTTATAAAATTTTATAAAATTTTATATATCTTATTGATATTAATAAGGTCATACATTGAATATCAATAATAAGTGAAAAATTGACATGTATATATGGTTGTCAATTATGAACAGTATATGAGAACATAATGAAGTTATTATGTAATATTACATAGTTATGAGTAACATGTAATGATAATATAATAATAATAGCCCCTACGAGTGGTAAGGAGTAGAAAAGAAAAAAGGTGAGGGTGGGTGGGGAGAAAAAGTACGTGTGTAGAGTATGAGACCTGAAGAGGAAGTGAGGCAGAGTACAGTGTCGACCTCGCGCACTTTGATGTTTAGGACCGTCGAGGTACATCGCGGCCGTGACTCCTTTTGAGGCGAGGATCCCGACGATGGCCTCGGCCACACACTGCATGTGGTACGAGGAGGCACGGGCACCGAACGGCATGGCGGTATCACAGTAGTGCCCGCCCTCCCACGTGAAACACAGCAGGGGCCAGTCGAGGGGATCACACCTGAAGTTCTTGTATGCACACGATACGTCGATGACATATACGATGCTGTACCTCCCTTCACGAGTTTCGTCACGAACTCATCCACCGTTGGGAGATCGTGATCTCGTTCCAGCCCGTAGACAGAGTTCTTAATCACGAAGGAGTTCACGCTGCGCTCCCGCGGGAATGTCATATCCGTGATGATACGGCTATCGTCGGTGCCCCGCTTTTCCCGTGTCATGAGAGGCAACATGTGACACCACGGGGAAAAAGGCGCTTCCTCAAAAGGTCCCATCATGTTAGAGAAGGAGGCCTCCTTCTCCAGGAACCTCTCTACCTGCTGGGGGTAGCCGGTAGCACTGGGGTGGTTGGCTACCCCCCTGGTATCGGACTCGGGCCCGAGGTATCCTAGGGGGAAGCCGTAGTACAGGAACCCCAGGAGCTCCTCCGAACCTGCCACGCCCCGTAGATACTTGTCCCATGCCGCTAGGTGTAGGTCCGAGGGGACCTGAATCCTGGCGCCGAGGGCGTTGGGTAGCCCCGTCTCCCTCACGGCCCGGTAGATATCCGCGTGGGTGCGCGACCCTACGGCCGTGAAGTCCGGCCATGTCGCCCGGCGGTGCTCCCGGAAGGCGAACGGGTCGGTCCGAACACCCTCTCGATGAATTCCGGTTTCGCAGACTTCTTTAAGTGCCGCGAAATCCGGAGTGTTACTATCCTCGTGGTACGCCGGCGCAGTAACACTAACACCGGCCACGCTGCAAGACATAGGGGGTGCGGGGAAAGCGTTGATCCTCTCCTGTGGGAGTGTATTCCCCGTCCCTTTGTTGATGTTTACTTCGCGTGGCCGGCCACGTGCCGGGGCGGTCACGTGAGGCTTGACGTCACGTGTGGGGGCCGGCTTCGTTACATCACACACCGGGCCGCCGGCCCCCCTTTCATCTTGGTCTCGCGCCTCGCTTACTCGCGGAGGCGCCCACCCCGTTTTTTTAAGACGGCTGGGGGTGTTGAAGCACACTCCGGGGTGCCGCCGGCTTTGAAGTGGGTTGGAGTTGATACCCCGCCTGTGGTATCCGCCGTGGTGTGGGTACAGGAGCAGCCGCCGTGTTGTCGTACCCGTGACCTTACGTAAGCTTCCGGTTGCAGGCGTGCACCGAGTGACCGCACTTCCTGCCGACTGAGTCACAAAAGGTGCACACGTGCAACCACCGGATGCCCCCCTCTGTGTGGTCGTTACGGTGGCGGCACCCCTTCTCGCCATTGAAGTCGCGGCAGGGCGCCTCCGACCCCCGAGAGCGTCCGGTCTCCGTGTTTGTGTTGCCGTTGGGGGTGTGGGTTGACGTCATGGCGAGCCAGACACGCTCCTCCTGTATCCGGCCGTGGTCCGACCACCGTATCCTGCCGGCCTCCACCTGGTCAAAGACGTAATTGCTCCAACGCCTTACCGCGGCCCACGGCCATGCCTGAGCATCGACCGTAACCTGGTGGAGGTGCCGGAACATGTCTGCCCTGTCCTCGGGGAGGAGAGCACGTTCATCACTTAACAGGGCCACAAAGCAACTGATATACTCAAGAGGCCCGAGGCCCGACCGTAAATCCAGCTTCTGGTGAAGCGTGTAAACTCCGTCCCGGTCCATGTACATGTAAGGTTTGGCGGTCGGCCTACAGGCATTAATGTCTGATAATAACGAGCTCTTACCGGTCGTCCTGTCGTGGCGCATGGCCTCACGGCCGAATTCCCGCTGCAGGTGTTCCTCTGTGGTATACGTCTCCCTCAACTGGCGTGGTGGAGGCAGCAGCTGTTCTGTCTGTTCCTGGGCCCAGTCCCGGGTCCGTTCGGCGGCGGACGACGCCCGTGAGCCGCTCCTTCGTGATGCCGGCCGAGAGATCTGCATGATGGCGTCCATCATGCCGTCCATCTGTCGGGACATCTTTGAAACGTCGGATTTGACTCCGTTAACGTTTGTTTTCACTTCGTTCACGTCCGTCCGTACGCCCGTTAGGTTGTTCTCTAGGGCAGTGACCCGTGAGGCCCGGGAACGACCGCTAGCGCTGGTGCCTTGCTGAGAGACCGAATCCACGTGATCGCTCTCTGCAGCCGTTGCTTGCTGCCGTAGTGTTACCTCAGAGTCTGTCTCTGTTGCCGCGGATGCAGCAGCCATCCCGCTTCTGGTTAACATATTACACCGTAAATAAATCAAACTCTGTCCTGGTATGCCTGTACACGGTCGCCGATATTCAGGGGAATATGGAGACCAGAGGTACGACGGGCGGAATAGCCAAGGTACGAGAGGAGAAAAAGTACGTGTGTAGAGTATGAGACCTGAAGAGGAAGTGAGGCAGAGTACAGTGTCGACCTCGCGCACTTTGATGTTTAGTGCGGCCGACAGTAGGGAGGTGGCTCAGGGGTGCGCTAGTACAGAGGTGTTTCACCAGGGGGGCAATGACCACCCCTGACCATAGGCCATGGGTAACCTATTATAGCAAATCAGCAGCGCGAAATGCCTGCGAATGGTTCCCCACTCACATTCCTACTGGGTCAGTGTGTGTGTCTGTACTGTTTATGTCCTACATCAGTCCTGTTAGCCATGTTTTTGTGCTGTATTATACCTGCCGCTGCTAGCAAGGGCAAGAGGAACGGACTTTGATAACAAATAGCCAAATTATAGGCTTACACAAAAGACTCATGCAGAGTCAAATGCCCCGAAAATACTAAACAATATAAAATGTGGTGTAATTATATATCAGACTTTACTTGCCAGACTTTTGTACTAGATTCAATTCTCAAAAATGTAATTTCTTGTATACACACTGTGTTATGTGTCACTTGTTTCTACAAGTATGAGGAGGAACGCCCTGATGCCTGGCCATTTGTACTTGTATCTTTTCTTTCCCTGAAATAAAAAAAAAGATCGTACATCATGTATATTTAATGGCAATAAAGGAACATTTAAGTATAATAGAATATTTATGCCATGGGGAACATCAAGTTATGGATGAAGGGTCTATTGAATAACTCTTCTAAATTTCCATTCAGGCACAGGTACGCATACAATCAAGTGGCAGATTGAACAAAGACAGTCAAAAGGACATCAGTAGTGGCGATATAGGTACGTATAGACAGCGAATTGTCAATGCAATAGCTTGTTAACAGTTTTAAAATAAAATACTCTAGGAAAAAATGCATATTAGAAAGGCCAAATCATAAGTGAGATAGATGAGTGTAATGACTATTTTGGGCTAATTCTCGTATCTTAATTGGTATATGTATACTTGTGGTTCGGTAGTCACATGGTCTGACAGCCCTGCTCAGTCCACGTGGGGGCGTGGTCTAGAATGAATGATTAACACTTCATTTGTCCTCTGTTATCTCATCCAATCACGACGGAATATGTAGATTATATTGATATGTACCGTATGTAAGGTGGAGGCGGTTTCTATGATAAACGGAACGTAACTGGACGTGTTCGTGTGAGTTGTAATTATGAGCCGTTACACAAGGACAAAAATGATATGCTTACCATCAGATTCATGTGAAGGGAATTAAAGACATGTCTCTGAAATCTATCAATTACACATATTTACCAATTTGAAAACGTTTCCATTCTAATTTGTATACAGAGTTCGCAACACTCAATGGAAAAGACAAGACGATAACAAAAATAAAGTTGGATCATGAAAACACGCACGAAAGTCCACCGTCGAAGAAACTCACAAAGAAAATTATTTTCTTCAGAGTGCTCGCTTATTCCGTGTCTGTGGGAAGTCTGTTAGTTTCCATTTTTGTGCGCTGTATGGTACACATTCCAGCTATGGCAACCCACAACATAAATAATTCTTCAACTATCATGAGTAATGAGACTGAGAATGCATTGCCACTCAGTTATATACCGGGATAATAACACGATTGAATGATTCTGTGTATAAGGTCACAATGATGTAATGTTTTGTGCAATATATCTTATGTGTATATGCTGATAACTAACTATATCCATTAAAAGGGTGAAAAGTATAAAGAAATTTTGGTTAACAAATGAGATTACAAAGAAGATTTGAATTGTAATTTAAACAGTTCACAAACCCCTCCACTGTTAAAATATGGTAAGTAATGATAAATGGTATATGAGGTCGTGCGGCTGAACTCGAATTGATCAAAGACTCAATAATTATTAACTTATTAATAATAATTTGACTATTATGTATTACCATATGATATGGAATCGTGACGGATATTGGATATTGGTTGCCTGTTGTGTATCGATTATTGATATTGATAATTGCGTGAAAGATATTGTATTAAAGTCGTACGACTATCTCTTTGTAAAACACCCGTAAGTCGGTGAAAATGAAAATAAAGTTTATAAGAAAAATGGATAAAACAAGCTCGATTGGACCGGATTTAATAGGGCTGGTACAGGTTTTGTGTGAAGCAAACAGGTATGTTTTGCCTACACGTGTGCTGATTTATTATGATGGCAAAAATAACCGTGGAAGTATCAAATATGTATACGTGTGTCAATGCATTACTTGAACCATTTTTGTGTATCCCGATTTCCTCGTCATTATAAGGAAGGCATTAGCATATTTACCACTATGAAAACATTGCTTGTAGGTCACTGTAGGGCTGATAGTACGACTATGATGATAAATATCTGAGTTAAATGTATATCTCCAATTACCGGTGGTCTTCCAATTTGCGGAAATATCGCTTTTCTAGTCTTGCGAATCGTAATCTCTAGGCTACATTTACGATGTATAACATCTTGTATGGCATGATTCACTGTTACGTCCGAGGGACGGATTGTGTATAGCAATCTTATCCCGTAGACCTCCAGATCAAATATTGAAACACTTGCATTCACTGTGTTTCCAAGCAATCAAAAGCCGAGCCCAATCCGTACACGTCGTAAGATGACTTTCATTGCCTGCCCAATGACGCTAGGGACGTCATTTGATGACGTCACTGATGCAAATGCGAGGCCTGGACGTGACGCCAGCAAGTGGGATCGGTCGGAGATAATGAGAGTGTCAGCGGGTGGTGGCTGTGCCCACTGATGAGGTGACATCACACCTTGTGGTCCCCTTCAATAGCCCCACTCGTTCTAAGGAGAGATCCGCCGCCGTTAGGCCTTGAAGACATTCACTCCTTGCAGACACAACAGACAAGAATCAGACGTCATTTGTATGTGTATGTAGAAGCAGCTTTATGGTCGAGGGGGCTTGAGAGTGTCGGGACAGAGAAAGGACGGTTTAATAGTATAAAGGATGAAGGGAGGCCACCCGAAGAGGCTACCGCGGTGTTAAAGACATACTTGGGGAAACTATGACGTCACAAATGCAGGACGGTAGTGTAGGATGTCTCTTGCTAGGAGCTGTTGCGTCATGGTGTCTATTTTGACATAGGGGTCTCTGGCAGATGGCTGGCACGGTGGCATACCGAAATTAGTGGTGCTGTTTTGGTTTATATTGTCTAACATAACAGCGTTGACTTCATCAGTAACAGTTATTAGGAATTATAATAACTGTTACGCATTTCAGTTTCCAAGGGTAGATGTATTTCTTAAATGATTGGAGGTGGATGTTATGAGGATTTAATAAGCAACATCTCATACCATTTGTTTGATATAGTCCTAATCTACATTCTATTGCCTCTAAATAGATTAATATTGTGAATAACATTGCAATGTTCAGATTGATATTCCATGATAGTTGAAGTGTGTTTATTCCCTTCTAGAATTGTCTGGATTTGGGACATACTTATGATATTTAGTAGAAACCAAAACGAGAGACTAACTCGAGTTCGGTTGTGTATTTATCCTACCCCATCTCACCAATATACAGAGACAATTTTGTAATTATCCATGTTAGTAGCGTGTTGACACTCATCGGAGGATGGCCACATTTATCAATGCTGCCAGATCTACTTTCATTATCTGGTCCCTGATTGGTCCGATTTGTTATTCACCTCGGTGCATAAAAAAAACACTTTATTCAACGCTCCGTCAAATACATTGAGTCAATATTAAACCTATGGCGCTTTTTATTAGGGGTAGGATAAGTAATATGCCTATATACGGTATGTAATAGATAACTGATTACCTAGATAGTATCCCACTATAGTAGAACAGTGTTATCATGTCAATATTCCGTAAACACCTTACTCAAGTCTGGCCTAAACCCATAATGTCCTCCATATTTGTATGGTTGTTCTGCTATATATAGTATGTCTCAGTATCATGCTCTCTCAATTAAGCCAATATATATACCCAAAAGGCATTTATTACAATGCATGTTTTTGATATACCTCTCTATATATGTATATTTTACTAACTGCATTCACTGTATACATATTGAAACTAGCCTCGATGGCAATCCATCGGTGACACATATATATTTTGTCATTGGTATCGTATGCGAGGGAAAAAAAGGAAAGTTCATCTTCTTAGTAAGATTTCCCTTTATTGATCACATAAATGTCATCATTTCCTTGTGTATAACGACATTTTTGGTTGTTTCCTTTCGTATACAGATGTCCATCATAATACATGAACAAAAAGTACTTGTATCAAAATAAATAGGCATCTGGCATCAATCCTGCTGCGAATTTGATTTCTTGTCGGAGCATAATGAGATTTTTTTTTCTCTTTTTCCCTCACAAATTATCCTTGCAATACGTTTGAAATACAGTTTCTGATTCATCAGATGGAAATGATAGGAGGTCCGACCACAAGGCAACAACGTTCAGTGGTTGCACAAATGTGCGAAGTATGATATATAGCAACATATTATTTCTCTAGTGGATACTCTAGTCTATAACTAGAATCCTTTCCATCATGTATTCCTTTTGGCTAAGAGTGTTATGTAGTTGATTCCAGTGCAGTGCACCCTGGTAGTTAACACATCTTATATATATATACGTTTGACAGGAGTGAACATGTTCAGGAGTGGCGCAGAACGGGCTCTAGTTTTACGTGGTGAGATTTTTATGATCTCTTGATCTTCTATGCATATAGTTCAGGGAGTGACAATATCTTCTAAATATGGCGTTCTTACATTGGTGTCCAACTGTACAATCGATGTGCGTATATCAGTTTGAAGACAGATTCTTAAGTGGTTGTTTTGCAATCATTGAATTTTCTTGTAGAAATCGCCGTAGACTAAATAAGGCTAAATACTTGATCATTAAGCTATATGCACGGAAGATATCATAAACTATATTCTCTTAGAGCAAAAATACATTATTTTTGTCTTTGTTGAGCTTGTTTTGTAGACAACAGGCTTCAGGTTTATACAGATCGTCTTGCAGTTTATGGTATTGTTCATTGTTATGTTCGACCCTCCGGGAGATAACTATGTCATCTGCATAGAGACTCAGGTTGCTCATACCTGGGGCTTTTAAATATAAGGTCATTTATGTAAACAGTAATGGTCCTAATGTGGACCCTTGTGGGACACCACATCCTTTCTAAAAGAGCTTTTATCTACCTTTGAGTATGGCTTAGGGTTCCCGATGCAAAATCTTCCAACCTCTCCAGTACTGGTAGGATTTGCTATTAATGGCTTAGAATTAGGCTTACAGAAGAACATAGCTCCGGCGGTGTTTTCACTATGTACATTCAGATTAATCTCTTACACATGTACAATCATCTATTATTGTTGGTTCTCATGAATATAATAGACACATGTAGGGTAATATATATACTATACATGTATTTTCATCAAGTGGCCTTCTCCAACCCTAATTTGTATTTGCTCTACTGTGTACGCAGGTTATATCTGTCTTACCAACTTTGCTTTGGTTCAACAATTATTTTGGGGCTTGGTGATATGGTACTTCAGGAATTGTCATGTAAAATTAGATAAAAGAGCTGGTTCATAGCTTCCCATTTCAACCTTGGTAGCCATACTCTCTCGGCGCATCGTGTAAATACGGGTCCTCATCCTATAATAGCTAATGCATTATGCATTCCTTGAGAGGATGCTATTGTCTGCACGTCTCACGTAACCCACTTTGTAAGAACAGAGCAAGCCCTCCTTATCCTCACAACCATCGCACGCACCCCGATATATTCCCAACAGTTAGCCTTAGTCAATTCTATTGAAATTGTTCAATGGGTCTTTGAACTTTGATACTACAGTCGGTGTACGCTATGGACCTAGACTATTACGTAGATTCAAGTAACAAGCAATTTGGTATAACCAAAGCATCCATAATAGGCCTGCAGCTTCTTCAGGACAGGTATTTCACAGTGGCTATTGAGTAGGGATCGCAAGGCTTTTGTTCTATTCTTAAGTGGAATTTCGAAAGTCCGGACGAAATTCTCGAAGTGGTTACTCTATACAATATGCTGCGGCCTTCGTGAATTCAGGTTTCATTCAGCTTTCTAATTCCTTGTGCAGTTATGTATGTATAACTATTAAGATTTGGGGCAAATATTGAGATAATCACTTCAATTAATGATTCCATGGAAAATATTGGTTGGGTATTTCGTTTGTTTTATAGTTATTTAGTCCTTCTTTGAAATCATATAATATTGGGTATGGTATCCAATTACTTCATCTATTTCTTTTCAAAGTGAAAGTTGTGAGACTTTTCTGGTAGGGCGCACTTTAGGACTTATTGTTCAGGCATTTACAGGACTTCGAAATGTAGGTCATGATTGGAAAATAGTAACCATCCTCAGAATCATTCATAAAAAATCGAAAATAACAATGTTTATATGTAGCCAAAGCTGTTGTAGTACCGAAAAAGGGATAAAAAGATCCGACTGGCTGCTCCATTTAGTTTTAGTATATCCAGTTCCAGAAATGGTCATATTACTGCTATTTAACCAAACGATTTGTATTTCCATGATGTGATACCCCCTTCTGCTGTATACATCCACACGGATACGTCTGTTGATAGACATTTATGCATTCACATGCATTACTCACCTGCCAATTTCCTGTGTTGTTCACAAAGGAAAAATAGTAGTCATGAAGGGTCAATATGTAGTCTTATGACCACATACTATACTGTATACATATTTTATCTATTTATGAATAAAAGACAGACATCTCTCTTGTTTTTAATGTATTTTTATATCTGTTACTGTACATATATTCATGAGTGCTGTGAACAACTTGATAATAGTAATAATATTAATAACAAGTAACGGCCCCATGCATGGAACAGGGTCGATAAGTTGTGTACATCATTCTAGCCTTGAAGGCGTAAAGACAGAATTCCACTTTGTTCATATATATCTTTAGTGTACACTGAGCAGAAGGAGGCCTCTCGTGTACCCCAGTGGATACTCACACTGCTTTTATACAGGAGCAGCTCAATGTATTTAGATGCCTCTAATACAGTACCCCAGATGGGCTTATTGTACGGATACATCATAGTAGGACCTGAACCAACTTTGTGGTTGAAACACAGGCCTCCCAAAGAAGGGTTAGATCATGGGAGCCAATTCATATGTGTCATCGGAATAGAGACCCATTAAACATTACATCATCACTTCATTACTCATATTAGAGGTCATACCCACAGCAGCCTACTTCTCATATATTATTCCAGTCGGGGCATATAACAACTGACCACGAATATCCCTCTTTATTGCCATCTCTGTTATTTGTAGAATTTTCAATTATCTGTTCAGACATACTGCACAAATTCCTCCTTTTAATTTCAACCATGATTTATCAGACATAAAGGTATGACAGAGACAAGGTGGTTAGGTCGTTAGCTTAGATACTGTATACTTTCAAGGGGGGATGTGAAGAGGCGAGGGGGAGATACAATATCAAAGAGGCAGGTATCGCACTGCCAAACATCAAGTGAAGGCTATGGTATTGAACTGCAACTGTACATCCTGATGCTATTAGAAATGTATCAAGATTTGGTTCCTAAATGTGCAGCGACGCTCACAACATATGCAACCATTTTGATTTGATGGTGCCTATAAAGGATTGAAAGGAATAGAATTTAAGAGTGTTGAATCGCTCGGAGTACACTTCTTTTGTTTGAGAAGGTATCCTATTTGTTACATTTGAAAGTTTCCCATTGGCCCGGTATTCACTAGAAAGCAAATGATCAATTAAGCGTTGTATTACATTTTATAAATAGCATGAAGGAATTCAAAATCGTTCATAATTGGTTGAACATTACTCTTAGGTCACTCAGATTTGATTAGAATGATAATGTCACCGTACCTTTAAATTTCGACGAAAGGGCAAATATAGGTTTAATAGTCGTAATACAAGCTAGTCTGAGGCCTATCCTGGACCTCGATTGTGCAGAGAATTATGAGGAAAAATCAATGAAATCCCCTTGTTTCCACTGAAATACAAACTTTAGTTCTTTTTCATTGACGAAATTGAAGCTTTTCACGGAACTTTATACTAGAAACAGAGATTAGTCAATTTAAAAAACAATGTTATATTGAGAATATCACAAAGAACAGAGGGGATAATTGGCCATCCAGAGAATTTGTTTGAATGATAATACCTCTGTAGATTGCACCCACATGACATGTGGTCAAGGCTTCCGGTTAAAGACTATTTCAAAAAGCTATTTTGATAAATACATTTTCATATATACATGTATCATATTTATACATATGCATATGCAGATATATACATACTTTTTCTTGTATCCCCTATATTATATTAGCCTTGCTTTTGAAATCATACCTTGACAAAGAAGTACATCAAGAGGAGACAGAAACCTTTCGCTTATATTGATCAGCGTTCAATGTCTTACAAACCAACAGCATTGTTCTTGCAATAAGGCAACTATTACGACTTTGAGTACCATATATGCACAGTAATACCCGCATGCCCCTGGCTTTATTTTCTATTTTTCTTCGAAGGAATATCCAACATGAAATGCACAAATGACATGAGATATACATGATTTAAGTCCTTCATCACTTAGAATGAATGTCACTGGTCGAACCGTCATTGCAACTGCGTTAGAGGATACCACTGATACAGGAGGTATGATCCAGTCTGGACCAAAGCGAAACACTTGCACTTTGGAATCCAACGTGGGACGATACTTAGAACCAAACAACATCTAAAGTGTACTCTCGTTCAAGTTATGAGTGTGTTGTACCACGTATAAACAAAATATGAGAAAAATTAGACTGATACCTTCAGTTTGGGCGCTTGGTATATGACAGGAAATGTCATTCAGCATATACATCATTGAATAAGGCTTAAGGAAACATCTATTAACCGAAGTATATAAAGAAAGAAACATATTTGCCATCAATCTCCAACAGGTTGGTCGAGTGATTTTAAAACAATATTCATGCTGTATTGCTTTAGACATAGTGGTACTGTTCACGAACCTCACACACCAATTGATGAATGGCAATGGGAATATCGCTGCTTGACAAAATGCCTTTTTTATATATACCATGCCATCGATAATTGAATTTAACGACTATTTAAGCTAAGCGACGATCACACGGTATACTTCAGCCACAATTAAGTACACCATACAGATACATATCTCAAGAAAATAGCTTTGAGAGTGAAAAGATTACATTCATTCGTGAGGTAACCATATTCATAAAATTCTGTGTGTTTTTTATCTCCTACTCCCCATGCTGACGTCATGATATCTAACACAAAATAATAATTAGTCTGAACATTTTGCACAAAATAAATTGAGTGTTAGCTCTTATATATGAACAAGAAAAGCTGAATGATGGAAACAGTGAGTTGGTCTAGACTGTCCATGACTCCTGGTTTATGTTTATACGAGACGTTTACAGATTTATTCGCAACCAGCTGTATTCTTAAAACAATACATGGAAGTAGAAATTCAGAGTTCACATCGTCAATGCCACATAAAATATACCCTAGTTAGATGTTTGAGTAGTTTCACCCGTTTAATGTAAAATTGTTTCGGTTTAACCCGCAGTGTTTCTTTGATAGCAGAATGCCTAGAGCTAGAGGAAACCTGCCTGGGTTTGTCTACCATTTATACATATGATTACAATATATTCAATGCCTATTGTGCAACCTATGGTGTTATTGATAGGATCCATGGAGGGAATATCAAATACAGATAACATCCTCTACAGGTGCAGTGGAAAGGCTAGTTCGAGGAGGGATGGGGATATTGTGACTTATATCCAAATATCCATATTCATTATTAACATGTCGAATGGGGTTTCTGGTAAGTAAATTCTATAAAGATGCGATTGAGAGAAGTTCAGCTATACCTTTGGTATTTTTGGACATTTTATGGTTTTCTTTATGGGATCCTTTTATATGAGAAATCGGAGAAACATCATTTGATTAGAAAGTGGAACATCCATCACTTCACCAGTCCTTCAAATGAAACGCATGGCACTACTGAGCATATAACGTGCGTGACCTACTTACATAACACAACCTGAGCATCACATGAGAGTCTGAGCAGACCTCACCTGGAATGACTTTACCATTAGAAATCTGGTGGGTATTCAGTTTCATCATTCCATACACGACTCTTTTCAATTGGATTATAAAAGGTATGGTATGCCATTCAAACTAGAACACGATAAATATAAGACAACCAGAACATGAATATGCACCTCACAAGGAGCACGAGCGAAGGCAAATCATTTATGTACAAAATTCTGATGAACATGTTCCTCCTTGATTATGGTTATACAGTTCGCGGAATAAGGGTAATAAGCATAATAATATGATACAACATTCTGAGGAGATAATAATAGCAATGATAACAACGGAGTATAATTAGATTGATACGGTATCGAATGGCGACCAGGGCAAACCCAGTCAGGCAATAGAGGTTCATGCGTTAATTCGGAACGCGATGAGTGGCAGTTGCAGGCTGAACTGATATGTAGTCTGAGACTCTACACCTGGTATGCAATGACTGGCTTGAACAGGTAAATCTGTGATGTCTCTACCGTTTACTGTGCGAATAAAGATATGAATATAGCCCAGATGTGTCTTACAGAGGACCACCACAAGGCTCCCTGCATCTACTCCGTCCAGACTTTCAGCAAGAATTCTCCCCATTGACATCTCCCAGCTACCATTTTCATGATAGACTCGCCCCCTCCCTATAGGTGCTTTATCAATTATGTAATAAGCATGACTGACCGAAATGAAACTGTCCAGATATAACCCAGGCCTGAAAGGGTGCGCATATTTATGCAGGGTGCAAGGCCAGTTTTATTTTTCATTTGCATACAGTAAACTTTCTACGAGACTATATACATCAACCTGAAAGTAGGCACACCAATTGGCCTTCAACCCCAATATCACATGGAGGTAAGTTCAAGGCATCCTATTAAACTATATACTATACCAATATGCCCCTTGAAGACATTTCACTAGATTCTGAATATTCATGTAAAAGACTGCCGGAGTTTCGCCTGCAGCCTACATAGCCTAGAAGCATTAGCATCCCTTCTTCTCTACACTCAATGTATTGGCGATCGAAGAGGAAGTCAGACATTGTCATATTACTGACTACGACAGCCATTTGAGTGGTGCACTACCTTCCGTCTTTGATTTATTTTCTTGAGGGTTATCATAATACTGCAAGATTCGAGTTAGTGGTATACAGGTGCTTACACTTTTATGTGCATGACAAATCTCAACATGACATGACCAATTCGTACTCCCCATTCACACTTTTGTGCTGTTCCTTCCGCAATCAAAAAACACTACTTAAGAATCAAGTATTTACCATTCAATTCCCTTTGCCCGGCAAAAGCACATCTACGGATAAAGCTTTAGACCTCACGAGTACAAACGAAGTCGGGACTATTGAAAACTTTGACAGACAAAAATAGCTTAATGAAAATATATATGTTTCACTGATATTAATTACAAGCAACAAATATTACATAATGACAGTGATGTCTTTACCAAAAGATACTCAACCAAAAACAGCACCGTTTCTGACAATAACCAAATACGCCAAGATCTATAAAACGCTGCTTACCTTTACAAAATATCCCTTAAATCAATGCAATTTTAACCAGGAATCAGTCCGATTACTGGCCGACCTCACGAGAAATGTGAATGGGGTGTCATATTGAAGGCAAATCTGGGCAAGTATCTCTGAGACGCCTTTTCTTCTTACAGCCATTAAAGCAAAGACCAATGCAGAGCTCTGAACGCAGAGCCATCAAATTCGGTCATGTTATCTTTATAAGTACATGTACTTCAAGTTGAGAAGTAATTTCCACCTGTATATTTGACACTTGACCTTTAAGAACAGGAGTATTCATTTGAAATAAAAAACAACAATACATCGTCGTTCGAGGTTCCCGTTCAGCTTTATGTTCACTCAAGAGGATCTGCATTCAGCAGAATGGGTCAACGGTCACTTGTGTTGCTTTTATCACGTTTAACTAGGATCACAGCTCACAAACCTGCAAACTATGATAAATTAACTTGTCAGTTACCATGACTGGAAAAATACTTCCAGTTGAACCTTCTCCTTAAATCGTAAAACAGAGCAAGAATCACACATCTACATTACGACCTTTTCCCCAGGGAGGAATTCAAAATATGAACTTCTCATGATATATGATAAGACCATTAATTCTTATGTTTCTATTGTTAAATGTAACTTACTAAGAAACATGGGACCGTATTTCAAAAAGACGATTTATGTCTTTAAGATGTACTTGATATGTCATTGTGTGAATCAGTCCAGCCATATTGTGTAATAGTTTATATTGTACTAATAATCGATCAGTTAGCAATCACAGACCTGGCTTGTCCAAACGGACAGGCACCTCAGCAATAGAATAGTTCAGACGTCACTCCATCCCCACTTTCCTTATGATACTCCAACAGGAATGTTGTGGTTATAACTGTACAATAAATGGGGACAACCGTTATACCCTCTGAGTGTGGTATAAGAGCAGTATTGCCCTTGACCTCAGGCTGTTTAGATGATATTCATTTAGACATATACATATATAGTTCACTGGTCCTTTCATGTTTTCCTCATCATTCAAACCTCCTTAAACTCTAACAACGGAGAGAATCTATGTATAGCAGCAAGATTCTAAGTCAGGCAAATATATAGTGGATTTTCATCCAAAATAGTGTTCTGAGTATTCTTCCGGTAAATATGACCATTTTTTTGTGGGAATTATTATAAATTATTTTCCTTTGCTATCATAACCATAGTAAATTCCAAATGATATTCACATCTGATTGGGTCCGTTTATAACATGAGATTTTAGTCCTCAGAGATCCACATCTGCAGTATCGGTGATTATTGGTGATTAACAAATTAACCGTCTCAAATGACCATTACCAGTGGTGATGCCTCAAGGAATGCAATTCTTCCATTGGATTGACCATGCTCCACCTGTTTAGAATTGTCTGATCTATCATGTATTGGCGTTGATGTTAACATATCTTAAAAACTATTGTTTTTCACACAGAAACAAGAGCATTTGCCGGATAGGAGACCTACTGTAGTATTTGAAATCTGTCAAATCAATGTTCTTTTATTTTTACTACAGATTTTTCTGTGATTTAATAACGTTATATTCCCGTACTTTCCAAGTGCACACAAACTTTTTCTTTATACATCAAAACCTGGGGGAGATGTGGGTGGGTTATGTTATTCTTCCAATCAATCACAGTGACGTCATGACTCAATCATTATTCAAGAGAGACGCCATATAGTAAAACATAAGACAAACAAAGTGAAACGAACCGTTATCATTCACCACATGCAACGCCACTGGCCTACTGCTCACTCTGTACAATGGAGTGGAGTGTGTGTCACAGGAGGTCCTCAGACCCGGTCTTTGAACCGGTGAATTCGGGGATCACTGAAGTATTGCGCTAACTGACTGACATACGTTGATAATCTCCATGATATAAGTATGGCAAAGTTCCTCCCTTCACGTCTGACTCTTAGGGATAGTATTGCTGGTCCACGCGTAACCAAGGCTTACGTCATAATAATTAGTGCAACGAGATCAGGAACGAGAAGCTACACCCCTCGTGAAAAAAAACCCTGGTGGCCATCTTTGTTTTATGAGTGGGAGCAGAGAATTTGGGATCACTGGAAGTATAGTGACCGCCATCCTATTTTCATTCCTCCGCCAGAGTGCTTCCACGCACAGATGACCTTTGACCCTTGACAGGCACACAGCACCATGGTGACCGACACACTTATCGCAAACACAGGAGTTCTGCGAGAAGCTGCGAGATCCCGTCCACAAACGAGAATCGCGCCATGTGGTCAATCAGGGCAGTGTGCGCGCATGCGTGGCAGCGAACTGTGGCGCCCTCTCGCACATACGAGATGACAACGGGAGTGGCGTTGTTGTATAGCTTCGCCAGACATGGTATATTGGGTCGCGGAGAAATAGCCCAATAACAGCCTATTATTATCGGGTATTATATATTGTGAATGTACACTTGGGTAGCAACGAGCCTCTGCTATACATCCTCCTCCTTTGAGTTCTCGTTTATTCCTTTGTCCTTGACTAGGGCTTTGAGCAATATTATCATGTGATCCATCTTTGTATCCATCTTGTTCACCTGTGGAATAGAGAAAAAAAACAAGGGTAAGAATGGTTTACATTTCGGCGACGTGCACATACAAATTAAGGCCAATAGATCTTTCTAATTTATATGCTTTGCATGAAGTTAAGGATACCTCATTATACTATAGACATGTGTATGTCATAAAGAAAAGGAACGAAGGAGAAATGGGGAGAAGTGGTTTGTATAAAGATTGGCTATCAACATATATACAACATGATATGTATACGGATGACATCAACGAATACTTTTATTACTGATCCAGATAAATTATGGACATATTATGTACTTTCCTAAGAAACCATAGCTTATTTTCCGTGCACCCTTTTTTCCTCGTGAATTTGAAGCCTTCCATATTCTGCAATAATTTATACCAGAGGCCCCCTTCAACAACACGTTGTATGTCAATAACATATTTCTATTTGTTTGTTTGGGTAGTTGAACGTCCAATATGTTCAATTATTCTTACTTTGGGTTTGACTTAATCTACAAGATGATTTAAGGTAGAAATCTCCTCCCTACACATTTACCGAGGTGAGAGTTCTTTTACTTCCCACACCACATAGACATGGTATGAGAAGGATTGACCTTTGATATAGCAGTAGATCTACCACTGCTGGGGGAGAAGGAGAAAAGTGGCTGCAGTGTGAATCGAACCCACAAAGTCCAGTGGTCTTTATCTCTAAGCTTACTCCCCACCCCACATATCTCTATATGATCCATATGGTACATACCACATTTTCCTTCGCATATACATAAGGTCAATGTACATAAATCGACTTTTAACATAAGGTCTTTAGCTATGAAAATAAATGCCTTCTTCATTTTGTTTACAACAGGTTTCTGTCACTTTACCCGAGGGCCTACCCATTGTCACCCCCATCCCTCCCCCTGGCGTTCAGGAGGGGCATAGGCGAACACAACAGGACCCTATATCATGTGAAACGGGGGTGTATCACTCATCCTGTCACCGCTAAGGGGACGCCTTTGTTTTACGTCTCTGATATGAGTTGTGTACTTACGCCTACTTCAGCTAACGGCAACAGGGGGCGGGAGTGGGCGGTGTAGAGATTGTTCCCATGATGCAGCTCGTAAGGACTTGGCAGTCCCGACAAGCGGCTGTTATTAATGGTTTTATTCCCTGATGAAAATTACGAGATCAATTTTAGGGATAGGTGATAGAAATATCACAAACTGGAAATTACTTTTTTTCACAATATTGTTGCTTGGCAGATCTTACTAGTAGTAGGCCTACTACTGGCATGATAAGCAATAAACCGGTCCCATGCCCTGTGGTAAAGGAGACTGCCTGAATACTTTCAGCGAATATTAGTACAAAGTGATAGCACAGAGGCTCAATGTAACTTTGAACAATGATATTATCCACCATACCTGACAGTACACCTGAGTAATAAGATTTATCTCACCCCTGGAATAAATGCCCATAGGCTTAACATTGGGAACTCGTTCTCCATGCCCCTACGAGTATTGCGGTCTGTTCTCCATGGTCTATATCCTGTGTGTCATCCATTCTTTTAATGTGTATAGGGGTGAGATAAATACAGAAAGCACCTCATTTTGGTCAAAGAAGTCATTCTGCAACTCGTTTGAATGCTACATGATATTCACTCGGCTGTCGCCTCGTTCATGTCACTCCGCATCAAACTCGTGGAGAACGACGACTTTGACCAAACCTTGTTGGTTTCTTCTTTAATATGCAAGAAACGAATAGCAGGTTCGAAATTTTCTCTACAAGGCAACCTCACTCTCATGGCACTTAATTCTTCAAGCCTAGGTCTGGTTAACAAGAGTATACGTTGAAGGATTTTTCAGATTTTAGGATTGTGAATGGTTCGATGTACCAAATAGAATCCTGCAGTCGTAGGAGCGTGGCATCATCCAAGACGCATGCGCAGAGCATACTTCCGCCGCCTGACCAAAGACCCGCGGGGTACCCGGAAGCAGACACTCTCACGGGGTCTCGTTATTCCACGCCCTCAGTCGCGGTCCTCTCCGCTATAGTTCCCAACACTGTGAAGTGGTAGAGTGCCCTTTTGGTGGCTGGGGGCCATGGCGTTTTGCATTATTCCTCGAATACCCTGCCGCGGGGTTTTACATAGGGGGTGCCGCCACAAATGTTTACAGAACTCAGTGGGCGCGTTACTGTGGTAACTTTCAAGCTGCTGTTGGCTGAGGGAGGCACATGGATGGTGATTTATTGATAGCCAGCAGAAACAAATGATCGACGACCATCCCATGAAAGGCGCTCGTGATTAGGGGTGTGTTTAGATTAGTGTTGATAATCTAAAGCTTATATCAGCAGTGAGGAAACAACTGATGCTGGTCATTCCCACTGTGTTGTCATTACTTAGCTATCACAGCATCTGCCTTAAATGACACCCCATTCTTTATTACATGTCCATTCCCCTCACGCACATTCTGTATTACGGAATATAAATGATATCTGATGTTTATGTCTGTGGTCTACATAGTATTCCCTTTAGCTCAACTCTGGTTTATCAAATTCGAGGGGGAACATAATTTAGGCCTCCTAAACTTGTATGCAGTGATTTACACACCTTTGCGACAGTATTGAACGCTAGATAATGTGATTAGTCAATGTGGAAAAAAGCCACATGCCGAAGTACCTTTTTAGTGCAATAACAGACTGCAATGTTCATGTTTACCAGTGCCATACATTGTTTAATGTGCACGCACTACATACGAAAGTAACACAAAAGTGAGAATAGTTTTGAAAACCGATATCTTCGGGGGATCATAGGATATTGATGAACTCTGAATTATTTGTTTATGTTTTATCAATGAATGGACTTGTCAAGTGGCCAGAATCTTTTTCTAAATCCCTATAAATAGGTGTGCATGCAAAGTTGTCCCTTGATTTGATACGATCACATGATCACCATCGACCACGTGATGCTATTTCGACCAAACCTGATACCAGGTGTCAGGTCATGGGTGGGGTCGCATCCCATCATCACCTTCACTAGTCCAGCTGTCTCCCGGAAATCACCAGTGTCTGTCGACGTCACTTCCGGTGGTAAGCGCGTGACGACGTGAAGTGATGACGTATAGTGTGTTACGGATAACGACATTACCGGCCCCAAGAATACCCAAGCATTAAAATGGGAGGCGTGAATTCATTTGTCTCTAATGTAAGACTGAAATCGAACCACATCGTTGGTAAAGTAGAATACCACCAAATTATGAGCCTGCTGACGGTATGATTGGTTTTACAACCCATTTTTGCCATGTTTCGTTATGGCGTATAGTAGATCTTGATTTTAGCTCAGGAAAACTCATATATATAGGCCTAAATTTAAGCAGCAGGGCTAACTAGGCTCCATCACCTGTATTCAGGATCGGACTAGGTGTTTTAGCTCCACCAGTTGAATTCCGGGTGTGCCATCCCTTCGCTAAAATACCGGAATAGAAGTAGTGAGAACTTAGTTGAGAAACAAATTGAGTTTTGGCGTTTTGTGATAAGTGTGTACAATAAGACAAAATAAGATACATAGTCTCTCTGGTTTGGAGTATTCACTACGTATACTAGCGAATCATTTTCTGTGCGAAAATATATGGATCACAAAATAACTTTCCTATTTCCCTTCAATTACACACATCTGCAGGGTGTTCAAATATGAAATTAAATATTCCAGAAAAAACGGTCATGACATTGGCCTTTTAATCTCATAATACGACATGTGTTTTCATTAAAAACACATAATGAGGTGGTATTGATATGCCCAGTTCCCTACCATCCTAAAATATAGTCCCATACCGGGGCTGACATAAACCATATCCTACAGACCCAAGCCAATACCGTATGAGAAGTGGCGGGGAAGGTTCTATGTGTGTATGTGTGTGCAGGAGGGATGGGTTACAAGGACACGCTCATATCCCCCTGCTACATTACGTAGCAGCTGGAGACAACACGTGGTTTATGGTCGGGAGTCACCCACCCTTGGGACCAGGCAGTGTCCGTTAGCTAACATTTTATAGCTTCAATCTGTGTCTAGATGCGTTTAAAAACACGTGTGCCTCGCATCACTGAATTTGTCACTGACAGCCGTTTGACTGGGTCGCCCTGGTAACCTGGGCGCGGTCATACTCACAGGGAGCGTGCTAACTAAGACACACCAGGCCATGCTATAAAGGCCGATGTATATATACAATCAGGATCAAACTAGTCCCGTATGATCAATATGTATTAGCCCAAACCAATCCCATTCATGACAGCCGTGGGGAAGCATAGATGGAGTATATGATGAGATTATTTTGTTGACGTTTTATTTTACCTGGAGTTTTCTACTAGGATAAATATATGATCCTATTTTCAGTAGGCTCCAGGGCCAGAGTGAAATAGATAGGTAAGAGATTTTGGGTTTTACAATAGTAGGAAGGTCTTAGTGTAGTACAATTTATCAAAAATATGGATTAACAATAGATCGTCAGGTAGCTAGCCTTATCCACAACTGAACTGTATGATAAATACAATGTAAAAGATGTTATGTTCAGTTTTGAGCTTAACTTCCTATGTAGGCTGGTGGAAGTGGTAAACAATATACTGCAATCACTAGTATCTTAGTCTGAGGGCAGTGAGGTTCTTTTAGCAGGAGTAGGTCAAAAGATATATGGGTTTTCCCAATCACGTCGGGGTTAGGGAATAGAAGATCTATAAGAATAGTAACATTGCAGGAAAATAAAGATGTGAATGTGCACACATACAGCGGCAGATAAAGACATTCTTACACCAGTAGTTCCCCAAGACCAAGAGAGGGGGCGCCACCTTCTAGAGCCCTGTTACACCCCTCAGATCGTCGGAATGCACATCGACGTTGCCATTGAATAATCCATCCATTACACTATCCGTTATAGGCCTACATGGACATAACTTATTACCTTCCTCGAATCTATTAATTTACGTATTACCTCCCGTGTTACCGCATACATTTATACCGACTCTGGCTTTAGTGAGTGTCAGTATTGTAAATATTTAGACTGTGAACTGTTCTAATACCGTACTGCACTAAATGATTCAAATCTTGGTATTATAACTACAATGTGTACACACTGTATTGCCGCTGTTGACATCGGTGCACATGTGCAAGTTTGACGTAAATGCCAATATTTTACACTTGGCTTTCTGGCTTGATTAGACTACGAGACGAATACAGTCACTTATCCACAAAAAAACGTTTTTAATGTGCCCCTATAGCTAACGATATCTCTATATCCTTTATTTCATTTTATCTCCATCTGAATAGCTACCCATCGATATGCAAATAATCTATATAATTTACCAATAATTTTATAAAATGAAAATCAGGCATGCCTCAAAAAGATCGCTAATGCTAATACCAATCATCGAGCTAGTGGTGAGCAATTTAGATTAGATAAGTAATTCATCTAAAGCTTAGGTATGTTTTACACTTGCACGGGCCAGTTTGATAGAATAAATCACCCATGAAACAATGACGGTAGGAGTCGCTTCGGGTGGGGGGAGAGTGCAGAGGCGCGAACCACGCACGTTTATTTCCCAACACGCCACCGTTTACATCTCTTGTCAACAGGGTGTCACGGGCAAGACAGAAAGCAGGGGTGGGCCAAGACCCTCCAGGGTTGTCGTCAGTACCCAGCCATTAAACGATTACCCCCGGAGAAGGGTACTGGAGTCTGAGGAAGGGGGATTGGAAGGAAAGGCGGGTACCCACAAACATACGCATCCCATCGGATGGAGTGGCCAGGAAAACCGCAGGAATCTTCCACCCCACTTCACCTTTCACAGTACTTTACTTTAACTCTTAAAGGTTGTATACGTTACTCATCACTCAAATATCATTGTTTATATCGCAATAGATGTCATAAGTGAGAGAAATGTCGGGAACTATTTCTTAACGGTTAAACCTAAGGATAGAGAAGTAAGGAGGTTGAGAGGGGAGCAGTAAATATGTAGAACTGATCCATAGATATAATACATGTCTATGAGGCTGTAGATAGCCAATAGGGCAGGAGATACCGACTCACGGGGAGGTACTTTAAACGTCTGGATCTCCGCGTTGTTTATTTAACTCCCTGAGTAATATCAATGACATGTCTCTAATTCAAACACCCTCACTGGGGTGGTCCAACCTGCCCTAGGGGACCACCCTGGGAGGTGCATAGGCATGACATCAGAGGTGATCACGCCAAATAGAATCAATTATGGTTTTATGTCGTTAAAATCGACTGTAAATACATCCTAAGAAATGGTCTTGTTCCAAATGCAGTTTTTACATTTTGTGAATAGGAAAGGCCGTCCTGTTGTAATATTATCTTCAATTTATAACTTAAATGGCATTTGTACGTTAGGCACGATGTAGTATAATGCATAGAGGCCTTTAGTTTTATGATAAATCATCTGAATCTTGTAATAAAATATTAGGTTTATATGCAATGTTTTGGTTTCACACCAATGCGACGTCTTCGGACCTAAAAGTGTCATTTTGATAATTACATAATTTTCTTATTTAATGATTAATTGTTCTTTTCTAATCTCGACAGCCTCAGATGCCCACATGGTGATCATAAAAAAAGATACATATAAAATATGACTTCATGTGCTCATATATAGGATTTTCCATTCTGCTACCATTGTATCATTACAAATGAGTTTGTAAAAGCATGGGGACATATGGGAATGTATCATAATGTTTGTCCAGCTTGGGCCCTCAGCATCTGGTTCACAAATAAGTCCTCCCTGACCCTGGGATCGTACAAACAACAGGAAACTCAGTGTGACTCCCCAAAAGGTGTTCAATCAATCCCTATTGAGGGGGGAATCATGGCAAACACGATCAGGGTACAGGATATCATATACTGAGTCTGTAGCACTTGATTGTTAGTACAGAGGGAACCAGGCCGGTGCCCCAATACCATGGGGCTAAGGTATCCATTAATCCACCATTGAGTGCCATTAAGCAAATCTACATAAATGTGCATCACTGTATACCTAATTATGAAAATACTAAATGGTAAATCTGAATACTAAGATACACAGAGGTTTTGTCGATGAACAGAGGGGATATGTATAAAATTATTCGCTCGCGAATTACAGAAGTGGATGCTAGCAAGCAATCTGCCAACACGCAAAATCTTATTACAAATTCATCAATGACCCGCCAAAATATATGACCGGTCTATGAATCAAGTTATCATCAGTGCCCTCATTGCCCTGCCCCCAGGCGTACATTAACGGGACTAACAAGGCAGTCTTGTCGTCCGACCGGAAGAGCTGGGGATGCAGGTGGCTAGGAAATAGCCTCGGGGCTAACATGAGACTGTGGGACCGGTTCGTGGCAAGGCGTGGGAACTCCAGGAAATCTCCCTCTACGCTCACACAGTTCTTCCTAGAAGTAAGATGGATGTGAATTCCTCTAACTACAGATATTCTTTGCACTTCTGGCCTTTCAAAGGAAATCGAATGTAATAAAGAAGTAACATCTCATATTCTGGTGGAGGAGGGAGAGATTAGGAGATGTGGTGACCTGGAAATAGGAATATTGTGAAAGTCAATTTACTAAGTTCAAATATCCAAGTTGAGGCTAAGGTGGGAAATGTAGTATCACAAGGTTGTGCTATATCATGACCAGATATGACAGCATATGAAATAATAACAGTAGAAACCGAATATGACATATAATCTATTTAGATATATGACAATTATGTGCTGAAAATACCTTATCACATTTAAAGAAAGCCACCCCAGAGATCATTCCTCAGACAGTATGTATCTAAAGTGAAAGTTATACTGGGTATATGTATTTGATCCATCTATACTTTGACGCACTTCCAAGGTGTAATTACATCATTAACAGACCTAGACCGATCTCATCTTTGATTTTGTATTAATCAATCTACTAGAGATGCTTTCAAGGGCTGCACTGCGCATGTCTGACCACTGAACATATGCGCCGTGACCCTTTTCTTTTGGGTCAGCTGCCGGTGTGGTATCCATGCACGGTTTGGTGTGAACTTTTCGTCTCACACTCGATTAGACAAAAAAGTAAGCATCAGGCACAGACTCTTTGATGCTCGCATTCGACCTTTGTTTGTTTTCGTCAGTGATCAACCCCTATCACCGACTCAATGCACGCGTTTATCGCCATGGTAGAATGGGCCCGTGCATGTGGATTTTAAAACACATTTCAATACCTTTGTGGAAGTTTCTCAGAGAAGGTTCTGTCAAAAACGAGAATACAACACCAATAACTCTGAGTACCACAATGCGGAGCATAGAATAGTTTGTATACCATATGATATTCAACCGTCATTCTCTCTCACTCTCCCCCCTAAATTCATCTATTTCAAACTGCCCCCTTCCTCTTGTTTTCTTCCATCATTTTGGGTGTTCATAAGATCTATACGTATGATGCCTGGAGGGTCGTAGGAACGTTAGCCATCAACAACCTCTATATGGACTAGCTGACTAATATTTCGTATGTACCTATGTGACGCGTTCAAAAACATTACAAATGACACCCTTTTGATAAATAATGTAATTTATAGGGACTATCTAAAGAGAAGTGGTGTGACGTACTTGAGTAAAGTGAAAGAGATAGCAGGAGGGCTGGGGATGATCATATAGGATACAGATGTTGCTGTCACGGGCAGGCCTACACCTTGAAAATCACTCTGACCACTTGAACTCATCAATGACTAAAACAGCATGTCGGCGCCGTGTCCAGCCGAGAAGCAGCGTCAACCTGCAGGGGTCAGAGGTCACCGTCGCTCGGTGCCTTCTGATAGTGAGGTCACATCACCGGAAGTAAAATGGAGATGTGATTGAAGACGCTCCACAATAATATACAAACTTCTCACAAGGGAACGGAGTAACTCTGTCACATCAGTAATCTTGATAATGAAATAAATCTACATAGGCCTACATCAAATATCAAGCCCAGTAAACTGCTGGTGTAATTCCTCCGTTAGACTGGCGTCAGTCCCTGTACCCCTACCCCTACCCCACCTCTTCTTCCAAGGGTTGATTCCTGGACTAAACATACCGCAACATACTTAATCCTGATTTTGATAAATTATTTTATGAATGTTTCTAATCAAAAACTGGGAGAAGTCTATTCCTCCGTGTCCACTTAATGGCAAAATGTGTGATTGCGTCGTTTGACTTTGGGCTTACTGAAAGTTTGTGTGTGTAAATGTTCACAAACGAGTTCAATTCCTTATGATTTTTCATTAGAACACCCCTGGGGTGGAACTGGTTGCAATGAATGAAATTTTTTTTTATATTATGAAGGAAATATGTGAATTCCCTGTGTTTGAATACGCTACAACTAAGGTATGATTACCTACCACATAAAATGTTAGAATTCTGTCGCATCTGTTTTGAGTTGCTCTGCCATATGGAGAGAGACCAACTGAAAATATGCATTAAGAGTGAAGTTCCAAGAGGGTAAGAATACCTGTCTGTCTGTTGCCGCAATACATTTTACGCTGGTAGCTTTCTCCCCACTCACAATGTGGCGCAACTATTCTGTGTTTGGTGAAAATTGGTCGTACTACAGGCTGATTCCTCGGTCATCCGCGACCTCGGAGAAACGGCATTCTGAGCCTTTGTTCTTCCATTGTCTGTATCTGGAGGGGCGGGGGAGTATTGGTAAACTTTTTCAAATGTATTTTCCCTGGACTGTTCTATGTGAATTTTGAAACCAGAGGTGCTAGTAGATTTCATAAGGTAAGCTGCAAATCTTCAACAGCAATAAATTCTAACTTAGTGAACATACACTAGAAATACTTTTTTTCAGCACAAAACACAACGATATTTCAAACTTAATTCGATGTATAAATCACGACATAATGGATAGGAGTTAAACGAAGACCGTATGACACTGACGGGACCTCCATGAGCTAGCATACCGTCACCAGGGAGGGCCTTGTGGACCTAATTAGAGATCAGCCAACTATTAATCTTCGAACCGAAGTCAGGGATAATGTATTTAGTGTGATTGATCGCCTGTATAGACCTGTGACACAGACGTGCTCATTCATACCTATCTTGGTATCACCTGTTATGATATGATAAGAAACGAGCTTCAGGGTATAGGTCTACCGCCTCTCTAGAAGTGCCTAGAGATGCTCGACGTGGGAAGCCTCACTCTCCGAGCGTGGGAACAATCGACAAGTAACGAGAGAAAAAATAGCAAACTTTCTTCCTGTGTGTATTTTCCATGCCTAATAACATGCTGGTCTTGTCTATCTCGGAGATACAGGAACTTCTAGATGTGCGACAGTCATTGCAACAAAGAAGAATGCCACTGGGATAGATTTAAACTGCAACGATTCCAAGATCTGATTGTAATTGAACTTGGTCCGCTTCCCCTCCACAATAAATAAATTCCCTCATGGAGGAGGGATCAGAACCTTCTGGGACCTTGCATTGTCCTGGTCCGACCGTGCCCCGCCCTTTACCGCTATCCCAATACAGACCCCACCGACTCCCGACAATCCCACCACGCCCACTGCCCGAGCAGCGACAGAACTCTACACCCGGTATCTACACATGGGCTGATAACCAAACCGTGGAGGGAGGCTGGAGAAACCCCCAAAAACAAGCCCTGGGGGGTGATGGGCTCCACACGGGATAGGTTGGAGGTCGAGTTACCCGTGACAAAGGTGAGGCGGGAGGCGAGACGAGTGACGGCACAGCGGGCGGGCGGCGGTGGTGCCCCCTGTTGATGTCACCAGACACTGATGGGCACCAGTGGGTACTGTCCACGGACATGGCATGCTGGTGGGTTGTCTATACCCACCATGCTCCTCCCTCGTGTTCTGCATGTACTTCATTTTCCTGGCCTTTACTCTAAATAGGCCTATTACCATTGCATTCGCCAGTTCTTGATTCAATATTACAGGGCCTGCATATATTGTACTATTTATACAAAGAAGAAAATTCTCGGAATGGGAATGACTGCTTGTTGCGTGTCCGTTTGGTGATATTCCCGATCATCCATTATTGTAGCTCTTGCTATGAAATAATTTCATTGGTGAATAGTCTGTGTCTATGAGGAGGCGATATTACATCTAATGACCCTTTTTAAACTATATGTGCTCTTTATCTTCTCCCGTTATTTAACTTTCGGGAATGAGATTGGAGAATGTACTGTCCATCAAAGCACCATTCTAATTGCATTTCTTGGCTTCTCCATTAAAACGATTATACCAAAATTGGACTGTAAACCTAATTACGCCAGGTTATCGAGGGTATGGATCGCTTTATCCAGAGGAAGTCTTACAATCACATTCACCTACACTTTATCTTGGCGAACACCTCTCACTCGACAGCCTGTCTACCCCCAAATAAGATCCAATATATCCCGGGGTCCGTTTACCAAGTTTGATAAGACATTGAATACCACAGTCTATTTGCAAAAGCTGATAAGATTCACCGCACAATCAGGGGGCTCTTAACCTCACCCCTCACCATTTCCCCGGACTTTCCATTCATGTGGCCACCCCTCCTCTTAGACTCGCGTGCCTCATAGGGGTGCATCCTTCCCATCCCGACACTCGGATGTCACCCCTTAATGTGGACTTCATTCCTGGCATTCCGAGAAATGCGGTTCAATATACGAAACCGTCACCGAATCGCTCACCGGACGTGCATAGATATCTACACAAAAGGGCAAGGTCAGACAATAATATTAACCCGCAGACACAATGTCTCTGAAATGCATTCCAACTATACACACTACAGAGGTTTCATAGCATGTTTAGGCTTCCCATGCTTTCCCTTCTATTGGGCCTGGAATTCATGCCATGCGAAGTGAATGCCCTAAGGCTATATGGAACCGAAAGGTGAATATATCTCATTTACTTGCCATGCCGATTGTCGCTGAAGCAATCGGTAAACATAGTATTTGCAAAATAAGATTTTCATTATTCCTACGATAGACGTCATGTACTGTAAAAACTTTCAGTAAAATATACAGGATACTACCGTTAACATGGACGGCATATTACCGTAATCATATCTACAGTTTCATATCGTATATTTGGTATCAGAAGACGGTAACATATTAGTTCTCACGTTTAAATGATATTATTACATTCAGAGGATTTAACACCATTTTCATGGGACATTTCTAAAACCTAAGTTGTATTGACTTTACCCTATCAAATAAAATGGAACCTTTTCAAGGTTCTAATCACTTCTCCTATAATATAGTCTGCACTGACAACTTCAGAGTTGAAAAAAATGTAGATCTTGAAATAACATTGATCACAATGATTGCAATGTTCAGGTAGCTAATCACTATTATTATTAAGATACTAGATAAATCTTACATAAATAAAAGGTTCTAGAGACCCACAGTAAGAAGGTTTATGGAGTATGCATATCAATGGGCCATTTTTATAGTATAACTACATAGTCCTGCAATTTTAGGTTTATGGGTTACAACCGTAGTCAAAATAAGTTTTTATTACAGTTCAGAAATACGGTGAGAAAAATATTACGGTTGCCCATAAAATTTACGGTATTTCCCTGGCACCCCAGTTGCCAGGGATAAACCGTAAGATTCACGGGAATTTTTTATACAGTGTATGACATTCTAATCTAGATGTGTATAGAATTAGTTAAGCCCTCACATATATAGATAGTATACCGAAAGGGATGAGGTTAAATTTCAAGTCATGCAACCTAGACATGCTGAGATGCCCTGAACTCTGGCACTATGAATTATCCACAACTCCCCCCTGCATATATATATATATATATATATATATATATATATATATATATATATATATATATATGTACTTTTACATAAGCAGATGAACCCGCCTCACTAAAATCCATATCGCAACATAGTCATCAGCACTAAGACAGTGAACTTTCAGGGAAAATGACCCCTGGAGGGAATTTGACGTCCGGGACGCCTCCATGGCAGCGTCCGGGGCGACCTAGCGGCAGGAGGGGCAGTGAGTGGCGACACGCGCGCCACCAAGCGGCTGGGCGTGGAGGGCCAACGAGGCTGAAAATGGGCCCTCTCAGTAATAGGAAGCAGTGATTGGAAGCAGGTGCAGACATGCCACATACTATAAACAGCTCTTAAATGCATTGTATCTCGAACATGCTATATATAAAACTCCAGGCCGCTGAGGTTATAGTAATGTCTTGGTTATGACTTCATGACACAACACGTCCGTGTTGATAATTTGTCGGTTCCCACAAAGCATCTTTGAGTTGACATTGGAATTTAACAGGAAACGTACAATGGTACGGGCCGATTCGAGCAGTGTTAACTTTAATGCAATGTGATTGGTTCCAATGGAAAGGAGTCTTTTTATCTTCTAGCGAGAATTGGTATGAATAGAGTAGTTGTGACTGGGGAATCATAAAGCTGATATATAAAACCTGAAGCTAACATATATATATATATATATATATATAAAGCTAATGAGTTAGAAAAAAAATACAATACACTGGATCCTTAGTCATTGTTTGGCATCTTGGACACAACGGATGTTTACTTTTATTTAGCTTCTCCCCCTGTGCTGATACTCAAAACCAGGACGCCCTGCGTTATCTATTGTACGGCAATCAGTCTCCTGTAGAGGTGGGTGGTATATCGTACATACCTCTGGTGAAGTGACCTAGTACTACACACAGGTTAAACACAGACCGAGGTTTCCACATGAAACCCAAGGAGATTTCTTCCACAGTTGGCTGTCATAATATTTGGCCACTTTTGTTTTGCCAATGCCCAGGCCATTAGTGCCAAGGGGGTGTTCCGCGGTCAGATGTCACCAGCTTACCCCCACCTCACAGACAACTCGACTGCCCTGATGGGTGCGGTATGGTATCGTCAACCCTGCCTCATCAGATGCGCATCTGGACAGAGACTTAAGTGAACTCCAGGGTTTGGAGAGCTAGCGCACTGCCACAAGAATCTTTTTGACGTTGTTCTGTATGATATGGCAGAAATATTTCATAGAAACAATGGAAGATTATCGCCGCAGGGTAGTGGTGTAATTATCGTCCTCCATTGATGAAATCTTAGACCTAATTTCAATTCCATGGAAAGATTTGTATTTAAATAGCAAAGGGACATGATATCCACATAAAGCTGATTACTTTTATTATGAAAGTTTATATAATGTTGTTCGCTGCTTAGACAATCCTGTTGGAATCATTGGTGCACTTTCAAAGAAAAGGTAATAGAACCTGTTTCAACCATTAGCAGTAAATACGCCCTTCTATTAATTTCACCACATAATATCACAAGTGATTCGGTCTACGCGAAATCTTACCAAGTGCTTGGGGGATTGTCACTCTAACAAGGAACCACACGTGAGCACCTAGGCTCAAAAGTCACCATCGATATCAAAACTTTTGAAACATGATGGATATGCCCATCGGTCTATGTTACTATGGCAGGACTGCCAATACCTCGGCTTGGAGAATGACGCATCCAAGTCTCGGGTTGGCGTCGTCTGACGTTCTCCTGGTGACGGGGTGATGGGCGGGACACAGGAGGACACGGGAAGCCGGCAGATGATAGCCCCCGTGGGAATACACCCCCGTGAGACACCCTGTGCATCTGATCTGTCTCAGTGGCCCTGGCGGACATAAGCTCCTGGTGACACGGGATAAGGAGCAGCTCAGAGCTACTCCGGGCCTTGTAATAGTCTATTTGCTCACACCATTCAGCAGCTCCAGTTGCAAGTATTAGGGACTGACCTCAGAAACTCGTGTAAAATGATCGGAATTCTGGTGAATTCATTTTAAATAAGTTGATGAGAAGTGCACCCATGGAACGTATATAGAAGTTGTAGATTGTCTTCACAAAGGCCAACAACAATACAAGGATTGACCTTGATAATTTTGTATTATGGAAAAAGGAATTGTCATTCGACCAAAGAATCCCTAATTACAAACATACATTACCTAAAACCAACAACTGATGTATTCTAAGGAAAACAAGGTTTCTCAATTGAAATATCTTCAAATCATAAACCTAAATTATTCTAATGGTCAGGCGTTAATTGAGGACTTCGCAGATTTGTGCTACTGCTGGGAAGCGCATGCTATGTATCCGGTGACATGTTTCTTGGCAGTATGCAGCAGTGGTAGCAGCCGTTGGTGATACCAACACTAAGTGCACATTCTTAGAGCATTTGTCAAGTACACATTCCCTCAGCATTTGTTCCGCAGTGCATTATGTCCGGTCAGAAGCCAGTGCAACTGACCGCCCAACTGACCACTCTATATGTGTTGACTGACCAATGCTTCAGACCACACTCAGACGCTGCACTGGCGCCGGTGTGGTCATTTGGGATGCACCTCCAGGGCCTCACGTGGAGGCCGTCTGAAGAGGATGTCAAGGGTGACTGACTCAGTGACTCCTGGTGGGGAGACCTCCAGGGTGGGATGAAAAAGACATGTCAGTGAGGTCTGTCTCCCTATTCCCCCAGGACGTGCTTCTACACTCTCCCTGTAGAAGTTTGCCTTAGGTCAGTCCATCTTGCAGGACGGAGAATCTGTACGGAGATTGCCTAGTTAGGATGCACCTTCTTTAATATTCCTCCAGGGCACATAATGTGTGGGGTATGAAAGGCACGTGCTTCCTGTCACGTATTGGCTTTATTTCTTGGTGTTGTCTGTTTCAGTCTATGAATAAATTGATATAATATATCATATACAATCCATCATTTCTATGGCTACGTATACTGCATGGGTAGGAAGGAAATAACTTATGATACTGGGGTTTAAAGAAGCGATTAGTTATATAGAAAAGATTTCAACCATATAGACCGGTTGAGAACTCTAATTCTCCAATCTAGCTCTCCAACTGGTTCTAAATCCAATTCTCTACTTCCTGAATTGTAATCAAATGGTATATATATGTTTTATAGCATTAGACCATGAGATTTCATTGTCAACTATAATTGGCAAGGCTGAATATGAATTCGTCATGACGATGATCATGCTATAAAAGATCGTTGCCTTTTTAAACAGTACCACTCTGTATTTGCCACTGTAATCTTTAAACTCTAAATTATATGTGGATAGAATATGAAATAAATATATCACAACAATTATTTCAACATACACAGAGTCGCTGATCATACTAGAAAATTCATCCTATTATTTGCGTTGTCTACTACCAAGAGCCTGTGGGGTTATTTTTATTACAGAAACGAAAGGGTTAACATCATGAAGGCTCATGGTGACATATTCAAGGTATTTTCACAGTTGGAGATACCCCACGGTGAGTGGTCCACTATCAACCCGTGGAAGTTCACGATACGGGCTTGACACTAATTGCTGCTTTTAGCCCGACATAGGAGAATACGGCAAATGGTATATTTTTTTAGCGATTTTTCTTATTTACAGATATACACAGAGCATGATATGCTTACTGTAGGCCTACATATCCCTAAGAAATGCCGAGGACACAAAATATTTCCTAAGCTTTCCGTTTATCCTTGCTATGACTCTCCAAATATAGTTCAGGTCATACTACCTTATTGCGTTAGTAGTCGGGCAGCGAAGGCCCATGTTGGGGATAAACCTTGTTTTGGCATCCAGGCAAAAGCTTTCTTGATGATTATCTATCTCACGAATCTCCTGCTTTCAAATTTGTCAAGAACAATGCCTATAATTGTGCTGAACTTGACCAGTCTAAATGATCTTAAAAAACAAAACTTTGAGTGTCATTGCTAGATCCCATGTGGACAGTGTGAGAACTAGTGTGAGAACTCGAGCGAGTAATAATGAGGGAGAACATGCCATTCGCCACATCGCTGCCTTGCAGTAAACACCAATTCAATCATTTTGGATTCTAATAATTACGGGCAATTTAGATTATTAATCTCTTCGAATAGAAAAAATTTTAATTTGTCAAGATAGGGACGCAGAGATCAGACCTTTACAACGTGATGCGTTACATAATAGGCCTACTTGATATCATTTATTTGTCCATATAATCTTTAAATACAACATCATACCTACATGCTAAGGACAATGATGCCTCAAGGCATCACTCACAATGAATGGATCAACTCTACTACCTTATGGAAAGTGACTGATATTAAAAAGAAAGGATGCACAAAACAGAGATCCTCCATAATATATGTTGACAACTATTGGAAAACTGACAATTGCAAGAGAATATGTGGACAAGAAATTTTATCCCAAATCCAGCTATCTTACGTAATTCTACTGTTATGACCTAATCATTCAATCTAGTAGGTCATTGCACAAAATCAAAATCTCAATAAAAAATCAAAACAAATGTCATCTACACAGAATGTATGATTGGGTTCATAATTTATAGGTTTCCTAAGTAGTGAAAATAATATAATCTTAACCATATTTATTTATTGATTAGAAAATCATTTTTATATAACTTTTTTCAAACGCTAATAACTTGAATTGCCTAATCATTTCAGCGTTGCTCTCGGCAGATTGGAAATAAGAAGATTATTGAGTTAAAAAATCAATAACAAACATTGTCTGGACCCCAAAGCAAGGTATACGCCTCTCTCCTGGCTATGTCTCAATTTCTGTGGGAAAAATATCTAATGTATTTTCTAAATATAATACATTGTCTCCTTATCTGAAGTATGCTTAGGGCCTAGAATAACATGAATAATACATTTGTTGATATTTGTAACTGCATATATATGTTGATTATTTCATTGATACACTATATATCCAAGATCATAGGTAGTGATCAAACGAATATAAAAAAATTTCCAACCCAAGGATCTCAATATAGACCCTAGCGGAACGAAGAAATTCACCGAATATAAAATTGCTTGTTTTAAAACAAGGCCCGCATTTGACTGCAACTCAGTTGTAATTGAAGTTACAACAATTTGCAAAGCTTCAATATGGCTACCTATGTTAACCCAAAATAGTCCGATGACGAACATTTACGGAAATGCCAGAAACATTATTTTCCTGTAACAAAACTGTTGGCATGACTAGTTAATATGGAATTGAAATTGTTGAAAGAGATATTTTAAATTTACTAACCCCCATCCAATTCGCACATACGGAAGGGTTCAGAAAACATACCCCCAACCCCCTACCAAGCTGCCAGCATGCCAAACACCATCCGCGGGTCACCTTACGGGTCGTAGGTGCACTCATTGCTTTCTCCTATTTTTCCAACAAATTCTCCTTTATATCACGTGTCAGGTGTGGCAGACAGCGCTTCACGCCTGGCTCGCATCTCGGGGCCTCCCCCTCCCCCATCGCATGGTGATCCGCATCAACCCAGCCACCCTCACCCCCTACCGGTCACCGGACGATCCATCATACCGCCTACAGGGTACGGTCACGCATCCCTGGTAGGGGGGTGACAGGGACCAGCGCCCCGTGAGTAGCCAGTGGTCAGCGTGGGATGTTTGGTCAACAGCCTCATGGAGACTGCATGGAAATGTGTTTTTTTCTTATACATTGAGTTAGATTCCATATATCACATTGTTATTGATTATTGGCACCCCGATTCCTGATATGATATGACTGGTAGGGTATAGGCTTACTCTCTTCACAATACTAAATAAACAGATTATTCTAATATCAATCAAATCATTCAAATCTGTGCATACAACATTTGGATATTCTCTGCTTCATCAGGGTTTTGATAAAGTTAGTGATATAGGGGCAACAGATATTATAAAAGGATATTAGATTTAAAATCGTGTCCTGATATTTAGAAAAAAGACAACATATCACAGGGAAACCCAATAGATAATTGTAATTTTGCATTGGTGAGGAAAATAACAGGTTACAATCATTCATAGGGATATTTGGAAAGTATGAGAACTACCAGTTCCGCAAATCTATTTTTGTATTCTTTATAATTCATCTCCTACTAGAACCATTCCCGCAACCTCCCCAGGCACCCACATCCCTTGTCCTGGGTAGGCATTGGCCCCTCCGGACCGGTCTATGTAGAGGTCGCGGCACAGTCGTGGCGAGGATTTTCCATTAACATTTAGCCCCAACAGACTGACCCTCTGACATGTCATCAGGTGTCATCCCCTTTCCCGGCTGACCGCTGGTCAAGCCCCATGCTCAGCGGATCTCACCCCTCCCCCACCTCCATCTTATCCCCTCCCACTGACCGATAAGGGTGAGTGACTAGTGTAAGCAGTGAGGACGCGGCCCCTCTTGACATTTAACCCTCCTGCAGCGACATGGGTTGGGGAGGAGATTGGGGTTGTGACGGAGGTGCCATTGGCATGCTCTGACCACCACAATGCAGCATATTGGAGAACCACCTGAGCATGTTCTACAGGTGAGAGTAAAGCGTCGGGGGTTCGCGATTTACGGCCGTTTGTCACGCCCCTCGAGCATCAGCCCTTTCTTCTTTCGTGCACCCTCCTCTGTCCAGACTTGACCAGCATGGGTCAAGCGTTAGGTCAGTGGTCATAATGGGTGCCCGCCCACCTGTAGCCAGGCGACCAGGAGATGGCACTGACCGGCCGAGTCATACACAGGTGCGGTACACCTCACCCTTCACGGCACCTGATTAGAGCTTCTGTGGAGGGGGTGCATGAGGGTAGAGATACTGGCTCTTAACAGTGTAACATCTTTACTCAAGGACTTCAAAGGTATACGGAGATAGCCTCCCCTCCTTTTTCAATGCTCACCTGGTATTGAGTTTCGCTCAAAGAACACCGCGTAAAGGCAGTGTTTATTGTCTGGGCTTGCATCAAAGAAAGTCAGGGCGAGGCCTGCAATGAGGTCCTAGGAGTCGATCACACAGGAGATAGTGATGCTGATACAAAGTTAATTCCCATCGTTTAACCCTTTCCATAGGGTACAAAGCAATTTATAATAGTACGCCCTCAAAGACGGATAGTCAATGCCTAGACACCCAGGCGATATATAAGCGAACTGAATACTAAATAAGTACCTAGTCTGGGAAATTCAAAATCTGTTAAATCTAGAATGATGTTTTGGAATTCAAAATACAATGATATTTCAGAGAAAACTTACTTCAGAGGCATCATATGCATCAGGCCTATACCTTAGAAACAATACCTTATAGTAATTGTTCGAATTTACAAGTGGCCAATACTTTTCCCCATCATTCTACGCTATATGAACGCTCATATATACGTCCATCTAAACCTTTGGCATTTCGGATGCCAAACCTACATGGTTCTTCGAGAATATTATGCTGGTTCTCGAATTTTTGATAAAAGTTATACATTTATATCTCTCTGAATACAGTGACTATAATAATATTTATCGATATTCAATATTTCTCAACATTACCTATCAAATACCCTACCACAATAATTTCCCCATACATTGGTTCGAAATGGAATGAGAGAAGACATGTACATGATAATTGCATATGGACCTACTTTACAATGTTTATGTATTTGAAATTAAAAGTGATATTTCATACAACTGACGATGCTAATTTACGGTTTGTACGAAACTCGGCATAAATGCCTCGTTCCGTACAAACCGTAAATTACCATCTCGTTCTGTGACTTGTACAAGCATGGTTGGACGTTATATATTTACTATATACCCGAAATTAAAAAAAAATCATTAATTTAATTTTTAACAACCGATATGTTAATAAACTTGTTTGGCAAGGTGGTCCGTATTTTAGTGTACGGACCAGTGGTCCGTACAGTATATTTACGTTATATGGCGAAACGGTGCGTATTTGGAGTATATACGGCATGGGTATATAGTAAATGATAATTGCATATGGACCTACTTTACAATGTTTATGTATTTGAAATTAAAAGTGATATTTCATACAACTGACGAACACCAGTTTAAATGTTGAATTTCAAACACACGGAAAACTGCATTTCGGGCATATTCTTCTTATTTGATTTTGATGTGGAAAAATCTAGTTTTGTGAAGAATTAACAGGTTTCTTTACTTTCAAATGTTACCACTGACCAGGTCACAGGGTTAGCCTCTTCACGTACTTTCCTTAACCATACCTTCACACCCGAACCATACGCCCCCTCCCACTCCAGCCCTCCGTGCATTACGCCCAGGTGTGTCAAGTGGTCGCCGCGGGGGGTGCGAAGAGGCCACTGACCAGGCTGACCCTGGAGGACAGGTCAAGAGGTCAGGGTCAGGTGAAGATGACCGGTCACAATGTCCGTGCCTCCTGTGCCCCGGGGGCATGGCCCTCTCAGGTCCGGTGAAGTCGGGAAATCGGCGAGAATAAACCAGCGCAATCGCTTTCTATTGAGCGGGCATGACACAGAGGGAATGGGTAAAAATGAGGGCCGCTGGGGACTTAAAAAGGCCGTGCTGCGTCCCTGGACGCCCGGGACCCATTGGTGCATATATATGGAAAACAGGGGGGGGGGAGATGATCATTTACAACAAGTTTTAGGAAAATGTGCACGCATATCAAATATCTATCTCCTTTTGAAAATACGAACAGAAACAAGGACGATCAGTTTTAGGCGAGCTGCTTATGGTGCGTGGGAGGTATGTGGTTTCGGATACATTTGAAATAATATATCAACTCGGTCGTTATAGTTGAGGTATTCTGAAGAAAAACATTAAAGCTGCAAATAAAATATGATTTTTGGAGAAAATGATCTTCTGGTCACAACAAGTGTAATTTATGAATTATTCCAAATATATGGAAGTGGGTATGTTGCATTTGATAAGATTGGGTTCTTATAAGCACGTAAGGTTCTTAAAAACTACAATACAGTGGTCTTATGTGACAAGGCCTTTCACAAGACAGTAGAAAACACCTGTGCATTTATCAATAAAAAGCAGGATCTTCAAAACCACAGGGGATTAGGGTGTTTTGTATAGGGCGACTATACACACCCCAGCCACGAAACCAGAGACAGGTATAGCAGGGATTCACAGACAAGATGCTATCTGAGGTAGAGGGGTCAATGTGTCTGAATCTACACTGTCAGCCGAGACATGTCCACCTGGTGACATCACGTCATTGACATGACGTCTGAATGACGCACCTGACGTCTGACTGACGCGTGGAGACAATAATGGCCAGGACGGCGAGACGATCCCTGCAACCTAGCTGACAGGATGATTATGGACCTTTTTATTCCTGTTCTAGGATGCACTCAAAGAGATTCCTTGCACTTTACAATATACACCCTGAACGTCCAACATTTTCTATCAGCCAATAGTCCTTACGGCTATTATCTACATTTTTATTTTCCACTTACATAATTATGTGTTTTTTTAAACCAAATGTTTTGACAATTCAACCACAAGGTTCGTATGAGGACAAACGACCCGGAGACTCCATGTTAAGATTCATATTCTTATATGAATTCAAGGAGATTTGGAAACAGGGATTGGAATATCAATCGAAATATATCAGTCGGTATGGTTTGAGGTTCACAGGGTTGAATGGATTCAGTATAGGGGTGCGTGTTCGTTGACTCTTGAGGAGGACTATGACAGCATGTAAAAAGTCATACAGGTGTGCAGATCTGACCTAAGGTGATTCGAGTGCAAGAATAATGGTGGGCAATTCAGCTTAAGGTTACAGGTGATCAGAAGGGGTGATAACACTGATACATCAGTGCGAAACAATCAGCATTCACCCATCAGAGGCGCTCAGGTGTTTAACGGCATGGTAAATCACTTTACACAGAGGGCGCATATAACCTCCGACAAGACGACCACAACGGTCTCGCGTGGATCACATTATAGAGCATCAGGTTCATATTTCCAACGTTCAGTTTTGAGAGGCACCTGATTTCCGATTTACCTAGAAGTCTTCCCATGAAAACAATGTACCTGTTATCTTATGCTAATCTGATTGATTCATTACCATATGGTTTAATTCTTACCCTCCCCCCTCCTTATAGGATCAAGGAGATGTGAATGTATTTGAGAACAGCTGTTCACCCATACGTTTCCCCAAGGCTGTTCCGATACCAAATTTAGCAAAAGGCCCTACGAAATCTTATTCTGTCTTGGTCCCAACTATTATTTGAGGATGTATAGGCCTACCCTGTGGAATATCAACATTAGTTTTCTTTCAAAAATTGTATTATGTTTAAATAAAATCTAAACAGGAAGCAATTCTGAGGGGGTAAATGTACGACTTTTGGTAGAACACCTCATGAGTTACACAATTGTTTATTCAATGATGATTAAACCCACCCAGAGACTACCTACTCATACACCATATAATGTCGAACATACTGCAAGGATTCAATATCGCTGCCATGCTGAAATGGGCATTGGTGTCGATAATTAACAATACCTACCAAGCTGCAATGATTATAATAAATAATATCGACCATGTCATTGGACATTTATATCCTTTCATCAATAGGTAAGAACATATTTTGTTTGTAGGCCTACACTGTTTTGAAAAATGAATTGCATTCTATAAAAGAGTAACAGGGTTGGATCTATTGACAGCTATGAGTATTATCCTCAAGAATATTATAGCCAGAGATTTCTTCACCGTCTGCGTACATGTATTTCAAAAGAAATAATAGCTTGTTCGTAAGATTCACTCTGATGCAGCTGATATGGTAATTCATATATATTCTACTTATTGCTACGGACCATACGATTTGTCTCGTAGATTACTGATAATCAACAACATGGGAATTGTTTTGAAATGAATAGAAAAAAAATAGACGAAACCCCGAAGCCATGATTCTAATATGCGACCGGCTTTTAATGTATCAAAAACAGACCATGCGTTTCAGAGTCCCTCGTTTTCACGTCTACTCCATGACGCACCCCCATCCCCATGGGCCACATGTCCACCCCCCATCATATGACGTCATGATGTATACAGCAGAACATTTTTAATTGGTATGGCCCCTCGGCAAGTGCCATATGGCACCGACGCGGGCTCAGGACTCCAGAGTGGCTTGTTAACTTGTCAAGTTACCGTGGGTTGGGGATGGGCGGTGCCGTATGAGCGCAGGGGTTGATAAGGTGGATATAGCAGCTCATAAATCAGACGGGCGCTTCTCTGGGAGGCCTCAGCCGCTGACAGCCCCACCCACCCATGAGGTTGAGGCTCATTTGTGCCCCGCCATGTTGCTGTCAGTGTCAGGCCTCCCCCACATGGATGCAAGTCCTCGACATGTCCAAGTTAAAACGCCCTTTTATAATTTACATAGATGGCTCCTCTCAATGAATTCTTGTCATAGGTACATCTTGCAGTTTCACTGCGCAGGACTGAAGTGAATGTGATAAATAATCCCATATTAATTCAACAAGAAGAAATGTATGTTATTGTTCGGGTCAAATACCTGAGTGTAGCTACTTTCCAAATTAATTTTTGGCACTGGAGTATTGCAGAAAAGGTAGTCAGGGGCCATCCGTAAAGTACATGCGCACTGTGGGAGGGGTCTAAAATCTTTGAAATTTTGCGCATGATTCCTCCTCGTTCTAAAAATCAGGAGTGTGTGTGTGTGGGGGGGGGGGGGGGGGGGAGGGAGCAGGTCTAAAATTTCAGAAATGTCTTCGTTCGTATTTTATGGATGGCCCCTCACCAGACTACAACAACACGAAGTGGAGAGATAAGGACTACCTGCGTTGTACTAAGCAACGCCCTCTTAGCATTATTCTAGCATCTAACTAACAGTTAAATGTCTTAGATAACACCCATATTGATATCAAGGGTCATAGCAGCAACAGGGATTAGGCATATCATAGCTATATCAAATCTATGAAGCGAAGAAATTCACAGGACTCGAGTCCAGTTTCTAGACATAGAAGTATTGCATTTGGCCACATCATCATCCCCGCGGAAAATGGAGATGCATCATATATGCAATACCTGCCTCGTGGTATAAGAGATGTATGATAAGTTTCTCGACTACATGGAAATATGATGAATAATAATGAAAATACACAATGCAGTAGGTATATGGACGATAATGATTTATGAAGAATATATATATATATATATATATATATATATATATATATATATATATATATATATATATATATATATATATATATATATATGAGGGAAACTTTTATATGATAAGTAATGTATGTGTATGCGGGGTAATTACATTGGAGTGTTAGGCGTATATAGATGTTAGCACATACCAAGATGGTCCATGTGACGGACTCTTTCAGGGACTATATTGAAGTATTTTGAGTAAGATATATAACGTTAGGTAAAACTGGTACTCTAATACATGGGACCACGGCATAAGGGGAACGCGTGTCAGAGAATATCCCCTACTGAGGGCTATGATATACCTCTTCAAGATCCCTTAACAGGGGTCCCTGCCACCCCACCAGGCGGTGCATTACCCCCACCCTCCACACACCATACACCCCGCGGTATTCCACTTAGTGGTACAGCACAGTCAAAAGGTCATATTTTCCCACTATTTTTTTCACGTCCTGACAACATTTGGCTGTCACCAGACCCCAGGGCTGACATGCTTATTAAAACATAAGACTCTTACTCCGCACACGTGCTCCTCGTTCTCCACGTGTCTCACGTGCAAGGAGAACCCTCACGCTTCCCGCCCTAACCCCCAGTTAGAAACTGTCGGTATGGGACGTAATGGCCAGACATATACCGCCAAAAAAAAACCCAGATGTTTAACGGATCGCATCTCCCAAAGATTCAAAAATACTCCACTTCGACAAAAGACATAGTGCCACAACTGTGCCTGAACAGTAAAATATTGTCCGTCTTAAGTACAGATTAGAAATATGAAAATAAACACCATGAGAAGCACACTCTGCACAGGCTATATACCACGGGTGGGAATAATGCTGAGCATATTTGGAGTCTATTCGTGTTTCGTGTATCTGAGTAGCACTGGGAACAGTTTAGATAACTGTCTATTTGGTTAATGGAAAATAAATATTCATTCCTATAATGAAATATTTGGTATAGGGGAAATTATAGTGATTGTGATATTTAACTGGCCTAAAACGATAGACGCTACATACCCCACTGTTCTAATAGGGCACACATAGCTGAGTATATATATTGTAGTATCGTATAAACTAAATATAAACATACCTGATTTTCGACCCTGGCTAACCGGGCAGCTATTGTCATTTTTTGTTTATCTCTGTCATTACCCACGAACCACGATCCAGGCTTCCCCAACGTCTGGTCTAACCTGAAACGGCAAAAAAGGTCATTACAGGAATGATAGTCACGATATTCTTCAGAAAATTTCATATTTAGCTGTTTTCTCCTTTCTGAATATTTACCTTATATTTACCTTATTCACAAAGCCATTATCAATGTTATTTTGATAGCCCTATATGTAGCCTACACCATGAATCAAATATTGTGTTATTTGAACTAGAAGATCATAGGAATAATCTGAATGCAATCGATGTCTCTCATAAGGGTCCAATAGCAGGCAGACATGTTAGGATCGATACTATCTACAATATATCTTCATTTGGCAAGCTGTTGTAATTAACATCCGAGGCAAACTCGGATACTCACCGGCGCTGTAATTCTTTTATTCGCACCATCATGTTTAGGTGCCCCTGAGAATACTGCTCGATCACGTCACGAACATCATATGGTTTTCGCGCTTGCTGAAGACGACAAAGAAAATATGATTCTTTGAGCAGATTGTTTTCAATGTCAGTATTCGGAAACTCACAACAATGTATACGTTACTCTCGTCGCTTTGTGAAATTATTAAAAAGGAGAACTACTCAAAATGGAGGGCAATATATAACGCCAATTCGTAAAGTAATCTATCAGAGACTTAAGTGCTCATAACTGTTAGAAATAGGTATTAACACCGGGTCTAAGGCAGCTTTGGTCTGAGTTGAGAGAACCTCTTGAACATGTTCGAATAATGGAACCAATCCAGATTTCCAAAACTCAGACTACACACAGGTAAAATATGTCAGTTCAAATACATTAAGATACTAGGATATTCGCGAATTCCATTAAGGTGAGTTTTTATGGTTGTTAGGTCAATAAGGATTATATAAAATATAGAGACTCATTACCGCTACAAAGTAAGGAATTATGCTGTTCTACAGGATCCCTTCATCAAAATTTCATTAATGAAAAATATTCACCTGGAATTTCCGTCTGGCTACAAAATAACGTATCCTTCTAATAACACGGATGGCAGTCTTGTGTGCCTCTGTTAGCCTGAAAAGAAGAAAAGGGAATGTCTCTTTTACACCGATATCCACCAGAGGTACTAACCATGCAGTCCCTCTGTTTCCGATTCTGTTAGATACAAACAATATCGGTAACAAGGATCACAAAACAGGACACTCTTATAAAGTCCAGTAAGCTTCACATGTCTTATCTTTATCCTGCCTTTTTAGTATACTAAATTCAATTTACATATTCCCATAGAGTAGATATTTGTGTAAGGTAGATACCCAAGGCAGTATGTACGAGGATTGTCATCAAATGGAATATATGTGCACTTCAGTCAAGGATAAAGACAAGCATATGTGGAAATGTATTAAAATATTTCAATTGACAAATCGTGTGAGTTTTTTTTACTGGATTATATCTTTACGTTATTTACTGTGCTAAATTCTGGCAGTAAAGTAGGCCTACCGTAATCATTTTTATCTATTCAAACATCTCAAAGAAATATGCTCTGGAGCGTGTACGTTCAATATCAATGATATTGCAACGGAAGTAAAAAGAATAAACAGATGCATATATATAAATAATGAAGAGTATCTCTGCAACTCATACATTTACTGAACTACTTCAACCAGTTCTAGGTTTAAATTGTCCTTTGACATTGTCCGCTCTATCGTAGAATCAAGTATTCCATATATTGCCTTTATACAGACAATATATGACCTATAGGTAGGACAAGAAAAGGGTGAAAGAAGTATAGGGTAGGATTAGATATAGGAGACCTGAAAATGAAGATTGTCTGAAGAAGTGTGGAATCACTTAGGCTATACTTCTCTTTTTATATGTAAATTTATTAGGACCTTTGCTTGCCTCTAGAATAGCTATAGCATACTCTTTGGGGCTACCGGAAATTTCTATCATTATTGTACTTAGATAAGTGAAAGATGCACACCATTTAGTTTGTTCTGATAATTCTTCGTATTTTCAATCACCCACATCTGGTATGTGGCCTATCATACCTAATCTTATCCTTTTTGTATAGGAAGGAAAACTGTGCAAAGCCATATGTGACCCATATTAACGGTAAGAGATACCTTCAGTGAAAGTGACAATGCAATGATGGTGAGGCCATCCCACCCTGTTGCATGTATTACCATTAAACAATTTAACGGTACCAGTTATTGACATTTTAATAGATCGTTTACTCGATGTAGGTGCTTACTTGTTCCTGATATTACAGAGTTGCATGTTTAACTGGTCGATATAGGTCAGGTATTGGTTAAGCGCACCTTGTGCCTACAGCAATTATAAGGTAAATTTGCGACATGTTACGTTGAGATATTATCTATTTTTTGGGGGTCTTATTTCGTAATCTATGTTATTTCGTGGGAACTACCTAATATTTGATGAATAGATATTAATAAATCCCACATAACGGGTCTTATTTGCTAGCCCCATTTACACTTCGGTACAATGGTGACTAGGTCATATTTCTCATCCCATGGGAACACTAGTTCTGGTTATAGAATAGTGACCAGGTCTCATTGATATTAAAGATGTTGTGCATTTATTCACAAAGCAGGGATTTAAGCGTTGTTAAAGACTAGCAAGCAAGCATTATATAGGCGACAAAATACATGTATTATATATGTACCTTCCGTTCATCAACTCTTCCATTATAGTAAATCTGTATATGTCATTACTGGGAATAAGAAATGGAAAAACATGCTACAGACTTTGGTTGTTAAGAGACATTCCGACGATCGTTGATAGTGAAAAGGTTTGACGGTATTGCCTCCATGCGGAGACCAGTGGAACTAAACTACCAGAAATATACTCCGATTTCTTGACTTGGCATTTCATTAAAACTTAATCATGAAATTGTGGGGTTTTTTTCTAAATCCTATCCGTATGTGAATATTCAGTAATATATTTGGAGTGATTATGAAAAATGGTAATCGAGAGGTGAATCTATTTTGATTTAATCCATATTTCAAACAATATAGACACTATTTTGGATCGCGAGAGGACTTTTAATATAACTGCCAACACTAAAGATGAAACAATCAGCTGCTGTTGTTTCATATCAACACCTGGGTAATAGCTAAAATGGCAATTAACCAAATGTAACTCAGGTTCTTAAATAAACCAGTCTCTCATCAGGTATATTGTCGAATTACAATTCCAACGCTGGGAAACGGTTGTACATTACTACAGATGTACCGTGATACTTAAAACAAACTACATGTCCTTGAAAGGTATTCCCTCCTTTATTTCTGTCCTATAGAGTCCCCTTTGGAATGCCTAATAGGAGTGACCTTAAGTATACTCTGCACGGTCTAGATGAGGATAAAGGATTGACATTGTGAGGGTTGAAAGATGGCGCCACTAGTTTAGACACTTGCCCAGTTCCCAGATTTCCTTGTGGCACCACCTAGAGGGAGATACAGCGTTAGGAACCAAATTTGAGCCTAGCTCTGCCCCCTCTATATTTGACGGGACGTCCGTCCTAAGAATAAAGCCACAGAATATTAAATTGTGTGTAGCATTTGCTTTACTGCGGATACCCATTGGGATCTGAACAATGTTATTCTCTATTGAACTTCGGGTATTATGCATGTTCTAAAAGATCACATGGGCATGACTAAATTTTTTTTGTCAGTATCTACTTTGAATGAATATTTATGATATTCAGTTTCCCGATTTTATAAGAAATAGCTGATTAGCCCCAAAAAACTAGAACAGTTCACGACAGATATAGTTCAGTAATACTACCTGTAATTTGTTGTGGGTGATGTCCCCGCCCAGATTTCTCTATAGGCTATAAGCCCAGTAAAATATTGTCAGTACAGAAGAATCTTTGTCATTCATATTGCTGTTCTGACTACTTGGTGTTAAACACTAGCCTACTTGTTTGTTGTTTCTTTCTCAAGTGTGTTTTGTTTTAATTTTCTTCTACATTTATCAATCATGTATTTTTGACCTGGACATGGGTATTTACCTTTCATCTAATTATGACACCCTGATTTTATGGAGTCTATGATCCCGAGGCCTTGCTAATAAATATCTATAAATGGCACACCAGAAAGGGATATACTTCTTGTATGTGTTATGCATGTGTAGATATGTGTGTGAGAGAGAACAGATAGAAATAAAAGGATTATCAAAGACGCAGGATATTGTTATAAGGAAAGAATACGCAAAATATCTTATTTTTCTTACAACTGTACCAGACTTTAACAACAAATCATAGAAAGTGTTGAAAAGAATCAAACATAAAACTATTCAATTCACCCATGGTTATATGCGTTGTACGATACGACTCGGATACAATGAGTTTAATCGTACATAAAGTAATTTTGGATTTCTCTCTACATGGCTACATTAGGTCTTCAAACATGTTCATATATGGATGGCTTCGACATTAACGTGTAAAAATTAAGTCTACATTACTAGTCATATAGTAAAAATATAGTCCTACATAAAATAAAATTATATAAATGTACGGCACATCTATAGAAAAAAGTGAAATAAAATCCCTCAGCTCGGGAGAAACCGGGCAAAAGTTAAAAACTACTATAAACCAATGCACTGAAGAATGTAAACACCTATTTCTAAACTAGCCTATGTATGCATCATATTGAATTTCTATGTGTTCATAAATGCGGCTTTATTTCCTACAATCATCTAATCATCTATTAATCATATATAATTGTGCCTTATAATGTAGAGATGCAGTAAAATGCTATGAGTAAAGAATGAAAAAATGAAATATTGCACTTCGATGAAGACAAAAGAAAAATGATGAAGACTGAGTAATCTTAGAAAAACAATTATATGTAAACGAGAAATTCAAGTCTATGATAACTGCACTAAATTGTGCCACAACATTTGTGGCTTTGTGCTTATTCGCATACTAGACACTAGATGACAGGCCAGGCAAAGCGCGACATTTCTAGTCGTTTTCCACATGCTCCATTTAAGAACCCAAAAGCAAAGTCAAAATAGTATTTTAGTTTTAAAGAAAATGTGTACAAAGGCTCTGTGTATGGAATTATTTAATTCAGAATGTGTGTTTTTGGACAGAAAGGGTCAAAAGCTAAGCAAAACAAAAATGGGAACAAGTTTGAAAATATATCTGAAATATCCAAATTAAGAGTTTCGCATTGGATTGTTACTTTGGATACATGACATTAAATAATATATACGGCCATGGCATGATGAGAAGATTTCCCCTAACGAAAATTTGCGGTGAAAGTATTGAATAATTTCACCAAAATGAGTTTGACCAAATAATTATATCATACATAAATATTAGTAACGGTTAGACTGGCACGGCGCTATAAATGTGGCATGCATTGTATGGTCCCATCGGGTATTACGTATTAATTAAAGGGCAAGAGGCTGAGTATAATGTAAATGACCTTCCTAAGCCAGAGAATCAAAGCTTTGGTCGCATGTTTAAAACCAGTATGCTAAGGTACCTGGCATCACCGGATTTCAACTCCGTCAATCTCCTGCAAGAAAAGTCACCCATCATATCTAATATGAACAGTAAATTCTAAATTCTCTATATTTTTCAACACATTTATATATTATATGTTGTATGACATTGCTTTTCAGTGTTGCTGTTGATAGAATCCAAAGACCATTGTGCAAGTAATATGTACCATATGCATGCTCACGTGCTGGACATTTGAAAATGGTTTGTGATTTGGTTAATATAGGTCTACATGGGGAATAACAGCAATGCCCAAACCCTCATTATTAGTGTATAGCAATTTTAGTGAACAGTTTGGAAAAATCCTAGGAATGTAAAAAATAGTACAATGGAAAGGTCCATAAAATGGGAATGTCCAACATCTGATTTCAAGGTAATTTCAAAATGAAAACGGATATGAGTAGAAATTCCATAGGGAACTGCACATCTAGCAGATAGCATTGAGGACGGGGCGGGGGTAAATAGGTTTTCTTCGCAGCAAATGAATTACCCACTTGAACCATTCGCAACTGCTTCTGAAATTCGACCAATAGATATTAAACCTGGCTTCGAAATGTGGATATGACAGTTATCAAATATATTATGATTTTTTTTGGTCATTGCACATTGTATGTAAACGAGTTGTTTCGAATAATTGTAATGGGATGCGTCTTGGATGTATATGTGGATTTGATTTGAAATCATTTGGTCCAATTTTGTAACACGGTGTATTTCATAAGTACTGTATGATCTATCAGCCATATAGGCCCTACTGGTGTAATATATACCATATTTTTAATATTGCGTTTGGATGAAACCATTGGCATGCTACTCTTGATAGTTTGATAGGTTGATGCGGGTCCTATGCCACAAATAAATAAAAGCCAAGATCATATAAGCTTCTTCCATATAATTGTATTCAATCTATACAACTCCGCTGATTTCATACTATACTGACAGTCTTCGTACGTCAAAATTACGCAGTAGCATAATATATCCCAATGCCGTAGGCAGAGGTATATATATCTGATCAATGATTTTACCAAGTATTTTGACGTACGAAGACGGTAGGCCTGTTTATGTTTTACGATATATCTAAGAATGGCTAAATTTTATCTAGTCACGTGGTCACATACCCCATGCGGCACGGGGTGACGTATGGGTATGAATACAGCACTGGTAGGTGGGGGGGGGGGGGGTGGTATACGTAGTAGATACAGCCAGGTGTATAATAAGATAGCGCTATAACTTATATACAATAAGAAATAAAGCTGAATGAGGGGAGCTATGCCTTTGGTGTGATAAAGGTATCAAAGATCCGCAGTATAGACTGACTAAACTAAATCTGGGGTCGCCGAAGCAGTACTAAAAATCTAATTAACTGCAGCTCATGATAAGAAACGTGTCTTTTCACTTTATGATCATTTCCCGGGGCCTCATATTGTGTATCCCTTTAGTAAATATATATACATTTCTCTGTCTTAAAAGCTCATCTGAAATGCATAATAGATATACATTGTATGTACATGGGCTTGCAATACACAAAAGCTATGCTTGGAGAATACCTCCGGTATTGGATCCTTACAGGAAGTGACGTCAGAAAGGGCATGACATTGGGAGTGGAGGGGCGGAGAGTAATGTTCACTTACTGCATGGGTTTGCTGAGAGCCTCATCTTCGAGCTCAACTTCATCTGACGTAAGTTCCGATCCAGCTAATTGGCTGCTATTACGACACGTCTGCCCGTTACCATCAAAACGGGCTTTAATTAACGACCCTGGAACAGTGAAGACCAGTCTTTAGGAAAAATAACAAATCATTCAAAGAGCCGCAGCCGAAAAGGTTGATAAATACACGTATCCCTTATTATTATTTTTTAGACACAAAGCATTCGACAGTATATAGTCGTTCTTCCACGCCCGTGGCTGGGAATAAACAATACAAGAAATCTTTAGTATGACAATATACAATAATGATGGGTTTTCTCCAATTGAGTCTTTTGTGTCCCATTTCCATTTTAACAACATTCGCTTGATATGCCATACCGATGGCGCCATCTAGGTGTTGTAAAATGTACCTATCATCCAGACTCTGTGTCGACGTGCTCGCGTGGAACGTACATCTCAGAGCTTCTCTGTGTAGAGCCACATTATTGATAATTCCCTATCGTATAATCAAATTGGTATCTTAACAGCCAAAAACAATATTTCTGTACCAGTTATCAGTTAAACCGATTTAGAACTATTACAAGATACGTCTTCAAATGGTTGTCTTCCAAGAGTTCGGCAGATTTAGAAACACTAGATGAAGAGGAAGGCTATGCTTCTTCTATTACACGTTGGCATAACAAAGAACTACTATCCTCTGTTCCAACGTGAATAAAGAAAGTCAAATGAGAAGTATAGATTTAGGACAATGGGGTGAGTTTCCCGGAAGAGTACAAATACAAAAGGCAGCTGTAAAACACTGGAAACGTTTTTGTTTGATGTTCATAGCATTTTCAAACTCGATGAAATTACTATTATTGAAGAAATTGAGAAGCGTGATAAGTACATCTAATAAAAGATAAGAAACCACATTTTCCGCAGCGCACTTCGACTTGGTTCAGCAGTACTGTTCAGAACGACATAGACTTACCACATAGATAAGGTATACATACAATATACAGGGTAAATTAATAAAAGATATTCTATTACAACTAAAACAAAAACTGATATTTCAAAACATGTTTGATTAAGGACGAAATCTGCATATGATATAGATTGAAGGTCAGGATATTACATGGCGAGACACATATCTTGTCATGCAAATCCCCTTCCATTTCGCAAACTGCATGCTGATATTCGGCGCTACCAATTTAATAGCAAAAAAATAAAGCAGGGGAAAATATACAAATCTCCTCCAAAAGAACAATACCTTCGGAGTATCTTGGCTCTGTGAAATAGATACAGTGTTACAACATGAGTTATGTGCAACACCAGAACTAAGATATAACGATGGGGATATGTACAGTTTGGGTCAGGTAGAATCATTCATCGTTCTGTACTCCTCCAAACACTAATAGAATAGTCGGATTTCTCTTCTGTTTATACATTACAGCACAATATAATAGATTATTTGAACAATTTAGATAGCCTGACATATATTGAATGTTATAATGCCAATTATAACAGATGCTATAAAAGCAATCAAATATATCTCATGGGCCACAATATGGTTTCAGGATATCAGTGTTCGTGGAACAGACATTCTATGGGAGTGGAAATCAATAATCGACTTTGTGCAGGACATGTAACCCCACAAATATATTGATTAGCGTAACAACCGCTTTTAAGACACAACATTTTCTCATTCTCATAAATAAAGCACACCATCTTCCTTTACTAAGAAAAGAAGGACTATATGTTAGTGTATACAATTCTCAGGGTAAAAAAGAAAATCTCCTATCACTATAGGATACGTAAAACATTTACGGTCGTGACATACAACCTGGTGAGTCAGATATTAGTTCAATATTCACCTGCCAGTCCATCCACTACATTCATCCCTGTTGTTCTGTATCTGACACCTAGTGGCAAAGAACCCAACTAAAATATTAGCCACGTAGCGTCAAAAAGATACATAAATGAAGGAAACTAGAGTTGGTAAAAAAAAGTAAAGTTTGTGGAGCAGTAATATTTAGGACACACTTAGGCATATGTTGGTATAGGTAATACACTAAATAAAATGAAAAAAATAATCCGATCTTGCTTACAATATGATAACATAATTGAAAGCAAGTAATTTCAAGTTGTCTCTGCAGTGTATACATACTATATCGTAACAGTTGTTAAAAGAATATGAAAGTAGACAAATGACAAAAGCTTTTATAAACATCTTAAGTGAAAAAGATATAAAATCCAAATCAACGGAGTTTGAACTTGCATTATTAAAGTATTCGAAAAACTAACATAGTTTTTTATATCAATTAAATATGGAACTTGCACAGGACGAACCATTGAGTTTCCGCATGTATAAGTTCGGCGTAGGCACGGTACCGCGGCCGTAGACATGCCCGGCGTATTGGACGTCAAGGCTCTGTACACATAAAGTGTAAACCCTTATTTACGGTGATTTACCCTTATTTACACCCCTATCCGATTATTCCGATCTTTGCACACAAAGGACACAAGCGTTTGTTGTCGTTTGCATTCATTATATTAGCAATTCTAGTTATAAAATCTTTCTAAAACCTTAGTGAGTATCATTTGATTAATTACAAATAAAACATGCATCAATCTTCTGTTTTTGAAAAGTTTCTTTTTCAAAAAGTTTTTGCTGTCAAAACTACATGGGTCGCCGACTTTTTTTTGTCTTTTTTTCTGTTTCCACATTTCTATTTCTGACAAAAATTATACAATATCCGTCGGTAGTGGCTAACGAATATCGGAGGTGGAAATAGGCTTTATGATACCACGGCATCGATATACTTTGTGCAATTTCCACCTTTATGAACTCCTGGATGTATTTCAAACCCCACTCATTCTCTCCTTGCTTTAGCTGTTTTAAATGATATACATAGATTAGGCAAGATCAGTCTTTAACATTATTACTTTTCATTCAATATAAACGTTCACAAACTACCTCGGCTGTCGCGTCTCAATGATGATGTTTCTGACATGGTAAATCTCTCTATACAATCTTTACAATCTATCAGGCGACAGATTACGCCTAGAACGAACACCGTTATGTAGATGCTGATACAATACCGCTCTCTCATACAATCAGACCGATATATATCCCCCCATTGCATGCTGTCACAGACACCCGTATAGACTACATTGTTCAATTTAATTGCAACGCTCGAGGAATACACAAGGAGATTTAGATAGCATACATACACATTTTCTACATCGCATAATTCATCTCTTATCATCTACGTCACCTTCTCATTTTAAGCTGAAGCTTAGATACTTTGCCATTTGTACTGCAGTAATAATATAATTGCATTGTACATTGGTCCTCTATTTCACAATGTGGGGGCTGGTGATATATATATATATATACATAGTGGTTCTTTTTCAGATCATAAATGAATTACTGAACTTTCAGAAACTCTACTCCAAGATCTTCGCTCACAGTTTTTATGTTCAGAATCCTATATCTTATTGTCTTTTGTTTTTTCGTCCGTAATCAATCCTTTTCGGCTGCATACAGAGCGTCTCGTATCCCTTAGCCAACCCTCCTTTTTTTAATAGTAAACTTAAATACTATAGTAACTCTTTAAATAATCTTGTAGCAATATGCTTCACAGTGTAACCAATACATAACCTGTCTCTACTTGTCTGCGGTAACACCCTCAGGATATTTCCTTCTTTGGGTATTAACAAATGAATGATTTGGATAAATGCAGAGTTTCCCACTTCATAACATGACAAAAAGAGTGAGATCAAGTGAAATCACCCTAAAATTTACCACATTCTTTTGCTCTCACACCAGAACAACCGCCCAATTTCATGCAAACTGAACCAGTTGCAACATCGGCCATGGGTTTTCTTGACTGGGTCTTCACCAGTGTGAGAAGCAATTCAGGAGGTTGTTCTTCGTCAATTTTTTTAAATTTTTTTTTTATTAATTTTTTTTTTTTTAGATGCGGTAGCTCGACTAGTGAACACCCATAGCCACGTATTCAGATTTATTGTTCTTCATCAATGCAAGTACAATACTTCCCACAAGCATAGGAAACAGCGTACACACTTTTATACAAGAATGACGAGTAATGTACAAGATTCCCCAACAGTGTGAACTCCAGTGTACAAAGTTCTGCACAAGCATGAGAAGCGGAGTACAAGCGTTTATAAAAGTACGGACAAACAAGGACAACTAACTGTACAAGGTTCTCCACCAGTGTGAAGAACAGTGTACATGTATAGCGTATGCCACCAGTGTGAGGAGCAGCGTACACGGTTCTCTACCACTGTATTGACCAGTGTTTACAGCCTACCTGTACTGGGCCGGCTCTCGTCCGGGAAGAACATCACGGACGTCTCGCTGTCCTTGCGCTCCCGGTCGCCGGCGTGGTTGCTCAGCCCGGAGAGATCCAACCTCTGCTTGGAAAAGCGCCGTTTCTTGATGACGGAGGCGCGTCTGGCGACCTTTGTCAGCGCGTTGGGCTGATGTGAACGAGCATGGTCCTGCATGTGGATGTACCAGGTGGCGTGGAAGTTTGACCGCGGCTCGGCCGCGTAACACCTCCATAAACACTGCAAAGGGACAAGCAAGTAAGGTATACAACATGGTCCTTAGTATGTAGCTAATTATCACATACCCTGAATGTTTAAAGTATATTCCCACTTAGAATTTTGTTTGTCTATACAAAATGTCATATCATGATACATGTATGTATACATGCATAATCTTTTGGTCACCCTCCATCTTTTGTCACAATAATAAAATGGTGTTTTTACACGGGACGCAACATATTCCAACGCTCTTTTTTATTTTACAGAGAGCAGCAGAATTTGTGACTCAATTTGCCACTCATGTCACTCATTTGTGACTTAATTCATCATAGTAGACCCCAAGTCGCACTGCCGTGAGCTGTGGATATGAGGTCTAAAGGATATCTTAGCGAATTTGAATTTCCGACAGATTCCATTCATCCATGATAAAGTAAATGTGTTGATGTAGCATTTTAATCATTTAAAGCATTTTTAAGCAATTGAAAAAGGTCTTTCATGGCTGTTTTGTGCGGAACACATGCCATATAGGGCCTCTTACAACTTTGAAAATCAGAAGGGATAGCGATTAACATTAGGGCTGGAAACATATTGAACTGTTCTATACCATGGAATAGCTAACTAAAAATCTGTGATTTGCGACATAAGTTCCACTATGATAAATTGGGTTACATTTACTAACTGTCATTGAAGACATACTTACTTGTATTAATGTCGCTGCTGCGGGGATCTGTCTGTTAAAATGTTTCTGTCGTTGTTTTTGTTGCACTTTGAGAGCAAAGCCTGACCCTAAAATTCCCTGTAAAATAAAAAAAAGGGCGACTGCTATCAACTTGCTGACGAGTCAAACATATCATATTCTAGAAAATCAGCCGATTATACACTAGACGAAACTGCGCTATCAATCCCGATTCTATAGGTCTACATCGGCTTTAGTTATTAATACTGGTTTTGAAATAGATACGTTTGAGTTGGGAGAAAGAAAATCTTATTCTTTTTGTACACGTGTCGTGCGTTGACTTTGGAGTGACTACACCTTGAATGATGGAAGGGAGCGACCAGACAGTCCTTGCCATCTGGGATCTTGGTCTTTATCTCACCCCTGGTATTTTTTCTCCATAGACTTAACATTGGGAACTCGTATCTAACGCCCATGAAATATTTTGGAAAAATATCCAATGGGGGATTAGGCACAAATATTTGCTCATTAGTCAATGTGAAGGGTGAGATAAATTCAGAAACCCATTCAAGTTCATGGTCAGAGCTCAATCCCATCTCGTTTGAATGGCTACGTAATTCACGCGGCTTCGCCTTGTGAATTACTACGCGATTCATACTCGATGGGATACGAGCTCTGACCCTGAACTGTCATAGGTTTCCTCTATAGTATCTCCCTAGACACACATTCTTAGCTTGTCAGTTGCATTTTACAGAGATTCCTCATGAGACATCCCAATATCACATCGATTGGATTTCCTCAAATAAGACCGAACCCAACATTGGTAGTCCGTATAGTAGTCCCAAGAACGAGGTCTCGCGTGAGCCACGACTAGAGTAGAACGCTACCGGAAGTGCCAGCGCCTCACGCATGCGCCATTATCACCACGGGACACTCTTCAGGCGGAGGTATAGTTGCCCGAGGGAGCAGCGTTTAGTTAAGTGGGGAAGGTTCTGATTGGAAATTGCTGCACACTGAATACATTGTGTTGTCCAGGCTTAGGTGTGGAAGTAGCAAACTGTAGGGGTCATGGGAATGGATAGAAACCCTTTACTCATACATCAGACGGCTCTGTGAAATAGGCCAATGTAAACCAATTTTATTTAGTTGATCTAATCTACCCACTACCTTTATGTCGGAAGCAGCGCAATGCATACTGGCAACCCCTTTATATATTTACACTCTTACTCTATGGATACTATAGGCTCAATGTGGTCGTAGAACAAGGTCAGGTAAATCACCCCCGATAATGTACCCCCTCACTGCAGGTATCTGGACTCTGTTCAAAACCTACATTAAGGGTTCAGCTCGTAGTTCATCAAAATGTTCATAGTATCAATGAAATCGGCATGTGTCCCGACCATCGTCCCACTGACTGACCGGGTACAATAGAAAACCTTAAATAAGTGCTACAAAAGCAATTCTACTCAGCGCATCAACTATATATTGTTTTTTTTTAAATATTTTTTCTCAGGTTTACTTATACCTAATATCATAGTATGTACAATATTGTTTGTAGATACGTGCTCTTAGACATTCTACCTTGACATTCGAGTTATGCTGTAAATGTTGTTTTCCTCAGTGTATACTTAGAATGATAATAAGCATACAAGGACAAGATTGTGGTATGAATATATTGTTGATATATAAATGACTACTTACCGCTGGCAAAGCAAAAAATGATATGGCAAATACTGAAAAACAAGAGGCCACTATTTTACCCATCCAGGTTCGGGGAACAGTGTCACCGTAACCGATTGTCGTTACCGTGATCTGCAAATAGAAAATATAAATCAAATCATTAATGGCATATGACTTTGTACTGAAAATGCAGTGCCATCGATTTGAAACATAATATGAGAATTTGATACCATCGGACCAGGAAACCCTCCGATCCCTTGTCCGGGATTGTTCCAGTATACTTTAATCACCACACAAAATAATGGAAAGTGCAATTTCTTTTGATATAAATGATATATCGGGAGATGGTGTTCATTGAAATACTCATCTCTTTCCATTTGGCATATAAACATGATACAAAGAATCGTTCTCCAAATCTTACATGATCTGCAAGTCAGATTATGACTCTCCGACTCTCACAAGCTGGATACTATCCATCTATTGCATAAATGCATATATTGCCAAAACAATTATAGAGGTATTCAAATAAACAATGCTCGATGATTTTGTGGACAGGCAGACGTAAACAACGAGAAACTAACGTACAGTAAAACACGAGAGTTAGTGGGTGTTTTACGACGTCAACCTCAAGCAGTTTACAGATCCGCCTGTCCACAAAAAGCAATTCTGCACAGAATTGCTTGTTTTATTTATCATCCATCTGTACAAATAAATAACAACCAGGGTTCCCATATCTCATGTTTATTACATCAATTTATTACATCAATCTATGCTTAGTCCATGGCGATTGCCGTTCGATGTCTTTTGTCCTTTAACTACGGCCCGACGCCAGAGAGAATATAAGGCCGAGAAAAAACACGAACAGAACCTCTATTTTCTTCTCTTCCTAAATCATCCAATCATAGCTCATTCACTACGTCCCAGTGATCCCGAACATTATCAATACTATACATCTAGGAGAGGGTAATATTTTGTAATAGACGGATAATTAAGTTGAAATATCCATACTGAATGTGTAATTAGTACTCACAACTCCCCACCAGAGGGCATCTGCATAGCTTGTGAAGTCTGTTTTGCCGTCTTCATTAATGGCGTCTTTTTCAGCCAAATATACAAAATATGACGAGAAGATCAGTCCTAAAAAGCCTATATACAAAGTGGTGATGAGCTCCTGGAAAACAAAAACAGAGTGATGACAAAATAACCTTCAGCATTCAAGTTAGGCACACAGTCACAATACAAAAACCATCAGTAAAATAGTTTAATAGTGGCACCGTACTGTGTGTCTAAGTCAGTAACTATAGCAGACCTTGGTTTAAATACCAGTGTAGAAGACTAAGATTGGATAGAACTGCCCTAAATAGGGAATCGAAAACATGGTGATCTGTAGCTTTACGAGTACATGCGCCACGATCTCTCAACTGATCGCTGTCACTTCCTTTAATAGTTACAAATGTCTATCCTTGTCTGCATGACATATTCTATAAAAATTCTATCATCCCCGGAAAATTGATTTATATCAAGAATGAGATAATGAGAGGTTCATCACGTTCACTCTCCTTTTAGTGAGTCTAATGGAAAGGGATTTGACATGGACATTTGTAGAAATAGGAGGATGGTTACTCAGGTTACCTGTCGATGAATGTAAACAACGGAGCCAAGTAAGCGCCATGTCCCGCCTTGCCGATCCACGTGTAACATACGCAGAATCTGGAGAAATCGTACTCCCCTGGAGGAAATACCAAGTGCAAGAGGGTCAAAATCAGGTTACAAGCTACACTCACAAAACACGAGCGAAAAGTGTCATCAAACATATTTCACAAGCAATCAAAGGCAGATCCGTTGCAAGATGCCTGTAATTTGTGTTGGCATACAGATAAAATCTGACACATCATATGGGTGTTTATCAATTAGTTCAGCATATAATTAAACAATATGGAATTGATTTGATACTGGAGTGCCGGGTCCTTAGTAATTCACAGGATTTTACTATTTTACTCGGTGAGTAATTTCAATTCTAATCAAACAAACCGCCTAAACAAAATACATCGGGTTTTTTTCTCTGTAAACAAGATTTCTGTTATCAAGACCACATAGAAGTGTTAATATAAGCACGATACTAACATATTGGATTTTTCTGAAACAATCTAACAATGACTCGAAAGCATCTACATTTTGGTTATATTACCATGCATCATATTTACACTTTGTTAACCACCCTTCGATTCTTTTCCCTCCAGTAATCTTGTTTTACCTTGTGAAATTCATAGTTAGAATGACTTTTATTGATCAACCAGATTGTATTCTTATTTTGAGTGTGACAAGGAACAAATAACATGAAAAAACATTAACATCACGACTTGATCACTGTTTAATCAGCCTCGTGATATTTGGTCAAAACAATTAGATGCCCTGCCCTCGCCTATGTATTGGCTGGCGGTTAAAGACAAATGTTGTATTATTATGTAACTTCTTAACATGATTATTTAATTGAGACACTCAGATAAGTAAAGGTCATATGTGACGAAGAAAAGGCACCAGGTTTAGGGGGAAATCTTCAGTGTCAAATATTGCGGAAGTTATACGAAAAAGAAGGAAACAAAACCAGTTTCGGGAAATTTGAAAATTGTGAAATCCAACCACAAAATCGTAGGTAAACCACTACATAGCATGAAAAGGTCTTATGTAGACCAATATGATCAAACGAGTATTAGTTTACCTAATACTAGAGACAATGAAACAACAATCATATTTGCAATGTAAATTTGCTTTAAAACTTTATATACACTAGAATGGTGTCAATCATTATTATTGCATAACTTTAATACGCGAGTTATTACGAAAACAGGAGACTTTACCTATCGTGTTACCTATTGTCCAACCGTGTACATGTTTGTTTCCTTAACATAAGTATAATTACAAACACCATTATCGTATATAGGTATGTATATAGTTACCCTCCTACGATAAATGCTCATTGTTAAACATGCTTTTCCACATTCGTCAAATCATGCCCGAAAAGGACGACACAAACAGGTCAAATCAAACCATTTATCAAAAACACAATTTCTTTTAATCAATTTTGTTTCCTTTCTTTTTCAAATTGATTTCGAATATAAGATAGCAACCGTATGGATGAGGATGTTAAATTTGGGTTCAAAGCAAACGATCGCTGGTCGAGCATATCTGAGGAATGCTGAGCAAAAATGAGCAAATGAGGTTGTCGGGGAGCAAGGGGGCAAAGGCCCGGCGCAATCCCTTACTTGTCTGTGCAGCATTGATAAGTGTGCTCGCTGAAACAGAGGATATGGGACTGGATGAGCGACAACCACTGCACCAATACCCCTATAGACCAGTAGTGAGAGCTGTTGGCTCCAGGTGGCGCTACCGTGATAAGGATACGGGCATACTACTGGAGAACTTCGCAGTAGAATGCCAGTGGCAGGTGGTTTAAAGCGAGGGGGAATCTGCACAGAGTAGTATTGTTTGGAAGATGTTTTTAGGTGCTGATGGGTGAAAACAGTGCTCTATATTTATCAATTTACAATATCTTACCATGGGACAAGATGATGGGGATATATGTACAGTCAAATTTTTATTTCGAAATTACATTTTACAGTTTTAGTCTCCTCAACCTGCATAGCATCAATAGGCTGTAGTACGGCCAGAGATGGAACATGTCTTTATTTTGACAGTAGGATATGGTACATCCCCTTTTCTTAATTGAATGATCCAACTTCTCTCATAATGCTAAACTGTAATCAATATGATTCTCTGGTAATCAATTTTTCTAAATAAGGGGGCCATTTCAGGTGGGATGGGACTAAATACCAATACTTAAACAGGGTTTGGTGGTTTGGAATAGTTGTTAAATGTGTAATAAGTAGACGATTTTAATTCATTCTTTGGTGCAATTTACTCGTGTTTTCTTCTTGGCCACGTACATGGACTGGGGTCAATAGATACGGGATGGATGGGATTAAAAGTCCAGAGGACAACACTCAGGTTACTTGATGGGATAAATAGGTCAGAATATTGGATATAATAAACCGACACACAGTATTTGGTAGACCAAAGGAAAGGTGAGTGCCCATGCCAGTGGAATGTTTTTCAATAAATCAAAATACCCTGTTTCATAAATGCATCTAATTTCGGGAACACTATTTTGCCATGCGCTGAGTCATCAGGCAACCAATTTAATTTAGTTTGAAATTATTCGACTATTTTCCGATACTGCCTCAATCCATCCTTTTTCCAATGATAAATTCGTCCATGTACTTTAGACCGACACAAGTTAAAATCCCCTTTGACATAATCAGGGCTTACGCTAAAGAAATATTTTTTTAAAATCAAATACGATACAATTTGTATTCATCTGAACTCAATTGAGTTTTGAAAGCATTTAATACCAGCTTAAATACGTAATCTAAAGAAATGCAAAGGCATCTCCAGGCAGCTTAAATATCTCACCCATGAGGCATCTTTCAAAACATAACAGGTTAGAATGTAATGCACTTAACAAATTAACTGGATTCAACATGCGAGCTTTTCTTTTGTTATATTTTATAAGCCGGGTAACTTCAACAGCTATTCATGCCGATCCACTGAGAATGCTGGCAGCATTAAACTGCTATTTTACCAAAGATAGCCAGGCATGCGTCTCCGGTTAAACTATTTACTATGGGTGGGGTCGGGGGGGGGGGGGGGGGGGCTCAAAGCTTGGGTTAGTAAAATTTACGACGTATTTTTCGTTAAATCTAGTTTATGAAAATGAACTTCAGTCCCACTGATCGGCTAAGTAGACGAATAGTAGATTTCCCTTAAGGATTCTCGGTTGGAAATTCATAAGACATTCTCAACTTGATAAACCCTTCTTGAAATGGATAAAATATCCAACAACAATGCTCCTACATGCACCATAGTAAGACGCATTTTTGGGGCGCCCACCCACATTTTTGGAGGTCATGTTCTACACTGGGTGTATTACCCTTTATTTCGGAGATGCAGGAACTGATTTTTACAGCAGTGGCATCATCCGCCATTATCATCTGTACAGTACACTTCTACATACTTCCAATGGTATTCAATAGTATATATTCCTGATACTCATCATTCTTGTAAATACAAGACCTGATTCACAGAGACAAAAGGCCTGCAAATTGGACATGTTACGTTGAATATACTTGAGGGCCGAACCCATCAGTTTGCCGATGCATGCATCATGATGCCCGCTACGACGCACAATTGCAGTGATTTTGCATGGGCGTCGGGGTGCATTAGGAGGTCTGAATTCTTCCTCGGCGTGTGGTGGGTACCAGGCATAATGGAGGGCTCTGATAAACATTTTCTGGTTAATCGCTTGTACATAGATTATATAAGAACGGCTCTCAATATCCCCTGAACCTATCACTAATTTACTTAAATTTTTATTGTGTGACTATATTTCAAAGAATGAAAAATGGTGGTGTGGAGTGATTTTGCATTGTATAGGTGCACCCCTCTTATAAGATCTCACACTCTCTAAGTCGTAATCTGTACTAGGCGACATCATTGAGATTATAGGAATCTTTGGTTGCATCGATGTACGTCTTAAGGACGGGAGGCAGGTCAGAGGATTCTCATGGCTCTAAGCCTAGTTCGTTAAGAATTCTTCTCCATATAGCGTAGTGAGAGTATAGAATACGACTTAGAGAGTGTGAGATCTTATAAGAGGGGTGCAATATCTGCTATGATAAGTTCAAACTTGCAAAATGGGTGATTGTGTGGTCCTTAAGCCGGGACCCCCTGAGCTCCCGACACACTACAACACAGATCTTTCAACATTCCGACACAGCGACGGTGCGGTGATTTAGTTTCGTACTCTCACATTCGATGAAACCTGATTATTTAAAATTCTGACAAGGTTATGGTACAGGAAGTTTTATTCATAGCCCTGTCGTAGCCATATCGTAGCCATGTAACAGGCAATTGGTGCCCGGCTTTAGCAAAAACAAAGAGGACACTGATTGCCGGATTGTTTTAGGGAATTCATCTCGTATAAACTGCCAAGATTATGTGTGGATCGTAAACAAATTACAGCATGTGACGATGACAACAGAATTTTATGTTAGACTGGAATGGCCTTAGGTAAAATTTGATTTACGAACTTGATAGTCCTGTGTTCAACCTCTATACCACAGTGTGTCATATGCTATTGACTATCTAACAAACATCCAGCACATTAAGGACTGCTTTCCTCGGAACAGAAATACACAGGTGCCAGGTAAATATATTTGATATGAAGTCCCATATTTTACCTCATATTTATGTAGGGAATCGATGGTATCATCTAGTTGTATTTAGATATTTGAATGTGTTTTATTTCATAGGCAGCTCCGAAATAGACACTATAAAGACCTTTACACTATAAAGACCTACTGCTGGAGTTCCATGATGTAGAGGGATATTTCATGTAGATCTTATGCCTTAAGATGAAACAGGCGATTAATTCTAAACATCTATTAATTTCGGGATCTGAATTATATCCTTAAATGCACAGCCATCGTCAGACATTCCGATAGGCAAATCTTTCCAATCGACGTGGGAGAATCTTAGTGTTTATTTGACCTCAGGACTCAGAACCCCAGGAAAAATACTCTGCTTTATGAACAATGTTTTAGGCATATATATGAGCAATATTCAGGAGCTTGTATTGGGTTCGACACAAGATTTGTCCATGTCTGTATGTATCTGCTTGCCCATATGGCCATGTTTTGGTATCCAAATCATCTATTTCATCTTGAACAGATTTCTTTTTTAACTTAGAAAAGACAGCGTAACGTAAAACTTAAAAAAGTAAATGAAAGGTTTAGAAGAAACAAAACTCCTAATTGAGATTGCCGCAGCGCTTCGAGTTGAAAATGTACCATAGCCTTTGTAAGTAATGGATAGGAAAAAGAACCACCACAGTTCCATAATCGACACCAAATAGGGCGAAAGAAGCCAGACCCTTGGGAAACACCAAAAGTTTTAGTCCTTGAAACTGGGTGCTAACTGAGAAGAAAATACCATGTGATATTATGAACACCAAACATAAATTCAACACAGCAACTGATGTTTTTAGCCAGGAGGAGATGCAAGATTTTTCAGGTATGTTGTGTTTCATATGTACATTGTGCGCTGTTAATTGACAGCAAATTATTGAAGAGACAGTGATGTGTATTATATACATACAAATAAATGCTTAGAAATATGAAATAGCAATTGCTTTCCTAACGGAACCGGTCACTTATTAGTTTATAATTTAGTTATGGTTTACCTATTAGCCATATATGGTGGTGGTATGGTTCTGTACATGGTTTGCTGTGGGATGTGTAGATTGATTATGACAGCTATGCTTCAGTCTTAGTTAGAAACTATATTAAATAGAGCTCTCTCTCTCTCTCTCTCTCTGAGACCGCAAACCACCGTATTTTACCTTATTTGGTCCAACCTACCACAGACAAGACATTTTGGAAATGAATAAATGATGCACACATAGAAGATTGAGTCTGGAATCTGATTAACATAAATTAGTCCTACTGAAGTTACAGAAGTAATCGCATTGTACAATAGGTTATTACGCATCAGTTCATTATTAGATATAAGAGTAAAGAAACATAATGAAAGAAAATATAACAGCAACTTAAAATAAAGACAGTATAAGCCCATACGGAGTAGGATTTCTGTATCGAATTTTTCATACAAGTATTACGGCAAAGAGACAGGAATATATCCAAGCCAGGCATCAGATACATTAGATTCAACGAGGCATCAGGTGAATACCTTCAAAGAGTATTCCCTCAGGTATTGGTGGCTCATTAGTAAAAAGGTCTGGCGCACACTTGACTGGATATACTAAATCATATATGGACTTCTTTAGTGTCACCTCATGTATCAGTATAGACATCATGAGTTTGCTTGGACACTTATATAAATCCTTAGGCTCTTTGGGGAGAATTCTATCCCTAAATAAATAACATTAAAATGTACCAACTCAAACATTTTCAAGTAGCACATATTCCATTGCAGTCAGTGGCTCTATTCTTTTCTGTGTAACTACAAATGGTCGAGTTGCTATGGGCGCCATCAAAGTTCTTGTATGCATCTGGGTTTAATTGGTAACATTTGGTTCAGCCATTCTTAGAGATAAAAGCCATCGATTCTACAACATAACCCAGAACGAGGCATGAGGAGTGTATTCAACTCCAAACACTAAATGGCCTTAATATAGCGGATGAAACGTATGATTATTCTTACAAAGAACGGAATAGACCTGAATAAATTTGTTCCTATTATGTAGTCCTCATCAGTATGCACAATTCAACTTCTGATGTTCATTACTTATTCACTGCTATATTCAAGTGACACTAGAATGTACCACTAAAATCCGACCTAGTGAAACTGCATTCCATTACAATTACCAGAGTTCCATAATATATTGACTAGCTGATATGGTGAAGACCACTTTTGATAACTGTTTGCAATCCCAGACTACCATGAAACAAATGATTTGCGCCGAGACAAACTTTTCAAGTTACATGAGATAAAACCCATCAGGGAGCCTTAAGGGAGTGTTAGTTGATTTGAGATACTTTCATATAAATTTAACGAACATATATGCTCTGTTTGCCTGTAGTGATCATTGTCGGAGCAATTCATGAACAGTTTTTTCATAGCTTGCACCTATATTACTATACACCTATGGCCGAACATGTATGAAATACTGCCCGCTGCTAGGGGTGTAGTATAAATAATGTTCGCGCCCGCTGTGACAGCGGGCCGTAGTGAATTGCAGTAGTCTTTGTGGTGTTTGTAAAGTTAATAAAAGGGTATTTTAAATGATTGGGAGGTGTATAGTAATAAGAAAACGTAGTGACTGAGCCTGTACGTTGTCCGTTCTCGGTCATATGATGAAAAAATACGGCCCTCCCACCTGCGGTGTTGGGCCGTATTTTCATCATCAAATGACCTCGAACGGCCATCCGTACGGGCTCAGTAACCACGTTTTCTCATATTATCACCAGCTCCCTACCCAAACGAAGAAATATTCAGCATCTTATGAGGTTCCTTTTAACTTGGTTCTGAGTAATGACACTGTACTTTGAAGAAAAGAAGGAACAGCTACTGAAGGTTTACGAGCCAATCCTGGGTTGGCTACTCGAATGTCCAACACCTCCTTTATGCACCTATCGGCAATGTCTGGAATACAGCCACAGTCTGCCAAACATGAGGTAATTTATAAGTGAGCAGGCCACCGACCAGCCCACCGAGGAGACTGCAAATGGGGAGCTGCGCAACAGGAAATTAGGTCAGAATTTTGAAATATTTCAGAAAACAGATATAAAGCAAATGGATATTTTAAAAGCATATTCCTAAATCAGAATTCAATAATATTTCATTGTACTGCACATCCCGCAAACAACAGTGCACGGTCTCTTCGTCATGCAATCCAGGGGTAACCAGCCTTTCCTAGAGACTGCCTGACTGTAATGGGTTAAGTGATGGCTTGAGTTATGGCAGTTTTCAAATTTGATCAATTTTAATAGGATTGGCTTTGTTCGTTGTGCTTGGAAATTTCGAATTTTGCATCTCGCGAAAATATCCGAGAATTTCGACCTCTGCATTATGCAAATTTAAATTAGATTCTACCTAGCGAAGCAGCTTAGAACTGGGTAACATCGGATATTGAAGGGGGCTGCTTAGTGAATGGGGAGAACTGGTGGGCAAACAAATAGGTGTCTGTGATGCTGAAGTGTACGAGCTTTTGGCTGCCCTTCCAAGAGCTCGTAGCAACCGTGGACCTGAGGTGCCCCTCGAGCTGCCAATACGGGACTCAGTGCCTGGCCCCGGCCGCTGGAATTGGCGCTGTTAATAGCCGGACCCATGGGGAAATACCATTCAGGCGGGGTGGCCTTCGCCATTCACACGGTGATCAGTGGCCAAGCCGAGCCGGCGCCCACCCAGGGCTTGCAGGTCTCACTGGACGAGCATTCCAGGCCATCTGAGACACCCGTCAAATATTTTGGCACGAGGACACTGAGATGAAGAGGAGGAAATCCGCACCGATCGGTATCAAGCCTTCACCTTCTTTATTCTCCACCCACATCCTACCCCGGTGTATCAATACACCTGGAAGGATCCGATCAAACTGGAACGCTTTTAGACAGGAGGTATAATTGGGAGCAGTCATTACATAGGATACAGAGACAGGTTGAGATTGGGAAATATTTCTAGAGAAAGAGGAAGATGGAGCAGTTGATCATCAGTGGATTCAGATCGACGATGTCATCAAGCCGTGGACAGGAGGTACTCAGAGCAATCCATGACGAGATATTGGGATAAGATTGTTATTTGAATTCATTAGAGTCCTGTTACCAGTCTCCGCGGCAGAACAGAGGGCGGCGCTTATCAGTATTGACAGCAAGTGTTATAAAAGGTACCACAGAATGGTAGAAAATAACCGGATTATAACCATCGCATCTTTTACTTCCTCCATACTATATAAGTAACACTGACAAATACCATTCCTTGTCACTCTCAAAATAGACTTTGAAACACTGCTTAGGATAAACAGAAATTCCGACTAACAATAGTGGTTGTGTATCATACTCAACTTGTGGCTAGCTATAGCATTTGCCAGTGATTAGCACTATGTTATCGCTTTAAGTAAAAGCGTGCACACGTTTTATGTTAATCTGACACAGACAGTTCATAGTATCAGTAAACTGAGGGCATAGATAAGCCATGCGCAATCAATTTGCTGTAGAAGTCATATGCAGTTCCTACCACAGAACGAATACCCTGTGAAAAAAATCTGATTCCTTCCACTCTACGACTCAGCACTTCTGTGCAAGAATTCCCCAAATCAGATTATTTAACGAGGATGCAGACCTCGGCGAGAACTAAACGTGAAGGACTGTATGATTTTACCTGATGGCAGACGTGGCAAAGACCTGACCATTGGAACCAACTGCTAGGACGATGATGGATGCAACGACGACAAGCAAATCTAAAATAGAAAAAAATATATATACATAAAACACGAACATCATCTTAAGCTTATGAAAGAAGGATGACACTCAGGCTTGTCACAAATCAATTATGGTCGGCGTGAAGAGGTTCTAGTCAGGTGCACCGCGGGAGTGGCTGGGTAATTTCAGGAAGAGGGGATCCGGTGTTGCGCTGCCACAACTGAATCAATATATTATCACCGGGGCTGCAGCTACAGAGACCTGATTAACCACAAACATCTGCGACCTTGTTGTCAGAGAAGGTCCCAGTGGTCCATATATATATATACACGTACTGCGCAATTGCTGATCGGGTGCCATCGTATTGTGTACTGCTTTTAGATAATCCATAGTAATAGTTTTAGTATCATGTTGAGAATGCCTGAGGTGACACGCAAGCTGCGAGAGACAATTAGCTTGATGGATGTCTCGAACCTAGAACCCCATGTCCAGCAGACAAGAATACAGCTGACTCTGACTAACCGCAGCTCTGGTGGTATATATGCATCTGTCTTTGTATGAACAAAGAACCCCGCGTAAGGGGTTACTATTGATTCCGAGCTAAGGTGTCCCATTATGCGAGGTGCCCCACATACACGAGGTGAAATTAAACATTTAAAAGAGGGAACCGTGCAGAGTAAGGGTGACCCCTTACACGAGTTGATCTCTTACACGTGGTGTCCCTTAGAGGGATTCTACTGTATTATTGACCCACTATCGTCACAGGCACAATAGAATGAGATGCATTACCACAGATGACCCCGCGGACAGTTCTAAGTTTATAGCTGGGAGGCCCATGCTTGTAATATCAAACTAGACATAAAGATAAGCTCGTTCTTGCATGGGAAAGCCTCGTAACTTAATCCCATTGTCTAGGAAGTAGGTGTTCACATGTCAGCATGCTATTCTACATTGGAGAGGGCTATTTAGGTATCCTATCAATGTCCAAGTAGACAAATATTATATGCAATTGTATTAGACTTTTAAGGGATACTACGGGATTTGATTGAATATTACAATATCAATGTATACAATATGTAATAACACGTAATGATAAGTAAATGCGTTTATCTCCAGATAGTTCTGAGTATATCTATGTTTAAAAAATATTACATTAATGATGATTGATTGTAACACTCTTGGCCCTCCTACACAACAACCTTGTTTGTTCTATGCGTAGAAGATTATGGAGAGGGAGGTCAAAATTCAGAAATTCTGCTCACATACATTATAGATGGCCCTAAGTGGAACGGGATACTCATGACAATAAATCACTTGGACTAGGAATTGTTCCGTCTGCTACTCTTGCAAGGTATTTCGGAAAAGCAGGAGTTAGGCATGTATTTGGTTTTTACGCGGCAGCAGCAGCCATAATGTCTGTCTGAACTGGATCGAATCTATGGGACGATCACTTTTTTCATAAATGTAGAAATCACTTTATACTCACCGATGATAGATATAGGTTTTCGGGCGAATCTTATTCGACCCCGGAAGCCCATATATTTACTTCTACAGCCAACGGACCATATCCGGATGATGTACTCCAAGCCGAAGAACACGATCAAGACGATCTCCTGTAAGTTAAAGTGCAAACACAGCTTAGACAGTGCGACAAACACTAAACTCTGATTCCAGACTAAAAAAGGAATCGTTCAATACACTACAACTTATTCTGCCAGTGAGAAGCTAAGGGTAGAACTTACTATAAAATTATGCGATACAATTCGTTGATATATGTAACTTGCACTTCAATCATGCTCACTAACTGGTCATGCATGAATAGAGGGTTAAATGAGTCACTCACCATCCAGAATAGGGTCTCGTTGGCAAAGTTTGAGTATTGGTCGATGGTAGAGAGCACACTGAAGATCAGGCAGATAAGCACCATCATGAACCTGGAAAACACAGAATAAGGGCAAACACATGAGATTTAGCCTAGATTATTGAGAATATCTTACATAATTATCTAGATCTATTTGTAATTATAAATGAAGAAATTAGAGTTAAAAAGACCACTATATCGCGCCACCTGCAGTGATTGTAAACTCTCCATCAGATGTCCCCCAAACTGTTTTGGGGGTGTCTCCTGTCCTGATACACGGTCGGGACCACTCAAACGAGACTATAAAGAAGGATTTTATTCATCATGGGCGACAAGTATAATTAAACGCTATTGATGAGCTCTCGCCGAAATTGTCATCGGTGGAAATCCCCATTGTCCGCACTGTCGTCCCCTAAGACACTTCAAAATTAGATCACCCCTGGTTCCTGATTGCATAGAATAAGCTTATAATATAACAGAATGAGTGAATATCTGAAACTCTATTTCCAATCAATGAATGCTAGCGTATACATCCACAAAAATCCTGTCCATGAGGTATTGAAGTATAGTAGACTCCCGACTACCTTTGAGACTGAGGTAAAATCGTCGAATTGGCTAGGTGCTCACTATCGCTATACCGACAGAACAGTGTTAAAGAATAGATATTTTCTAACATCTCATTACTATTAAAAACATCATTACAAACCTAAATCACTGAATGGCAAATGGAAAATCAGTGAAATTATGTAGTTCCATAAAATCCTTCACACTCATTGTCTGGTACCATCTCCCCCTTCACTGAGTCACCTTGTTAACTCGCAAAACCACTGGACTTTGACATACATCTAGTCACGTTAGTGTGAGTAATTCTGACATTTGTGTCTTCAAATAAGTGGTAGTCGTATTACTAAGCATTTTATTAACATGAAATAGAGGAAGATGAATTGACTCAAAATGACCGAAGTCGCGGTGTGGTCGTAAGAGCGAGGTGGTCGTTAGGTGAGATATAATTGTATATAACAATGACGTATGAGAAATAAAGAAAGGAATTGCATCGCACGAAATAATCAGTCCTTTTGCACTGCGTCCGCCATGGGCATAACAGCCGGAAAGGAGAAAAGAAAGATCCTTTCCTCCTCTCCCCTATTTGCTTTTATTTGCATATGTCCTTTTGAATAACACGGGACCAGTAGTGAGGGTAAGGGTGGCGTCGGGTGTGCATAGAGCGGGCCGGCCGTGGTTGGCAGAGGTCAGTGGACAATGATGCTGGGATACAGTAACCCCGGCGGGCAACAATCACCCTGAGAGGAATGCCTATAGACTGTGCTAGGTGTCGACAGGGAAATTACTGTCCTGGGCCGTGCCTGATAAGATTAAGAAAGGTTGGGCAAACACGCCCGCTCTGCCGGGCGCTAGGGGCTAGAGTGTGACGTTTGATGTATGGTGTGTGACCTATACAACACACCGTTAGCCATCTAGTCGTGAAGGATGGTGGTAGAGTCTATTGAAGGCATTATATTGGTACTAGCGTTATAGAATCCTTGAATTAGTTGCAAATATAATACAAAGGTGTGGTTGTCTGGAGGTGGATATGTTCAGGTATTCTTCTCTTACACTGACTTTCATAATGACTTTACTGCTTCTCATATAGATTATTCAATGGCAGTGATATAATGTTTCCAAGAGGTCCAGATCTACTGACCCTTTTTTAAGTATCTGTAGTTGATACCTTCAAAGCATTTGTCTTACTACCTGTAATAGCCTTCCTCCGATTTATACCTGTACCTCTCTTAATCCTACATCTCCACTTAATCATGCCATATCACCATACATCGTCCACTTAGTCCTCTTTGCCGACCCGTTGCTCGCGTCAGTAATCATGCCTCCCCCACACCACACAAAGTTCAATTCGTAGACCCTCTAAACAGACCCCCTACTTCCAGCGCCCACGCGTACTCGTGCACTCGCCCATTTTCTTTTTACACAGTATCCACCAGACCCATAGGTCTACTCGCACTCTAGTCACCCCATACTTATGTCCATGGGTCCCACTAGTATACCTGCCATCCTGGTGTCTGGCTTCCTCTGGGAAAAGGCAATTGATGAGAGAGGGATGGTGGGGTATGGTGGGAGCATGGAGGGAACGCACCAGTACCCTCGACACCCCTAGCTACCTTCCCGACCCTCGTGCCCCCAACCCTGCCGCCTCCAGCGCCCCTAACGCTATCACTTAGAGCGCTCCCTGTGGCAGAATGATTTCTGACGCCCTCCGGATTCCTAGCTCCATTCTGCAGATCCCTTAAAGGATCCAAACGTAAGGGATCCAGACAGGACCCCAGGAGGGATACATTGCGGACTGTGGAGGTAAGGGGCAATGTACACAGTCAAGATATTCGATATTTGGTGGAAATTGAGATGGGGGCGCTGAGGAAGGAAAAGCTAGGTTATTTTTGTACCTTGGCGCTACTATCCCCAGATCGTGAATAAAATATTCTTTATACGTGAGAAAAGAGATGTTCAACAATGAATTGGGCAGTCGCGTAGCTGCCCCAGAGCTCTTGCGGACTCTGATCTAATCTTGGCCTTGCTGTTGCGTTGTAATACTTGTCTGTTATACCCATAAAGTAGTTTTTAGGCTCTCAATTTGATATGAACATAGTAGTTTCTATATCCTGAAATCCCATACATCCAACCATTATCAATGGACGCCTGTCAGGGCTAATTCATGGAATTGAGCTCGGGGATTTGGACATCCCCATGTGATAGCTGAAAATATCAGGAAGGCTATAAACCGCACATATTCTCCCGTTATCTTATGAGAAACAATACTTGTATCAGCACATTTCATGTATCAACGTGTGGTACATGTTGCGAATCACATATCACTGTTCATGTGATACACAACCACTCCACCCTCATACGAAGACGGTACCAGCCTGTAACAACGCCTTTGGGTGCTGTGAAGCAGTGCTATAAAAACAAGTGTGAAATTATGTTTACGACTTTTCATCTGTTATCAGTCAACTTCAAACGTTCGCCTCTGAAATACCACAACGCTGGGCTGGGTTTTGTTTTCTTTTGAGAGTTCTTTCAAAGGCTCCTAATAGAAAAATAAAGAAACGGTAATTATTCTTTATGAGTGCTTTATGAGTTCCAATCCACCAGCGCCTGAGAATTGGGCGCCAATAACTAATTCCCTTCATTTGAGGAAAAGATCTAGAAACAGAATTCTTATAAAAGTAATTGAGAATATCTCTAGAATTGATATATTTTGCTAGGATATATGACAAAGAAGCATCCCGGCTGCTGTGGAAGATGCTCAAACACTGCACAATGAGAGTCATTCATAGACAGGATGGCTTGCTGAACAAAGGCACCCTTAATAATATGTTCGACATCTACACAACCGGACCAGCATTCAAATGGAGCCTATATTCCTGGTTCAGGTATCGCCCATGCTATTATGTTTCCCTGTTTCTTTTTTATCCCCATCTTTTATATTCCATGTCCATGTGATATGACCTGGCTGTTTTGCTTTAAAAAAACGGAATGTAATCTCCTAGGAAGGCTGTCGCCAAGCAAAAGGTACTGGTGGATTACCGGGAAGCTGAATAGAGTCCATAAAATCAGTCATATCAAGTCACTAAAATAGTATTTTCATAGATATATATTCAATAATCGATTAGGGATGTAATCAATCTTCAATAAGACATATGTTAACGTGTCTTCTACATTGAATTTTATTTCAATTATGTCTTCTTTGCTATATTTGCAGACCAAGTATGCTAGTTAAGTGCCAAACATGTGTTTTGTGATATATTGTGGCAATATGTAATCAGTGTGCCCCCTGTGTGTCTCAACCAAAATCAAAAATGGAGGAAAAATGGAGCACAACTCAGAACTCTCAACAGCATAAATACTTGTGTGGCGAAAACATCTACCATTGTATGGAAAAGAAAGAGACTAGGGCTAAACAAGAGGCATGTTTCTAACGAGATACATGTATTAAAAGACTCTTCCCCTGATTTTGACATTATCTAAAAAAGTGATGGTTATCTGAAATTAATGTTAAGGGGACTACATATAAAAGATCCATCCCACTTATATCTATACACATGTAATAATGAATCACAAGCTCCTCATGCTGCACCAGGAAACTGCTCAAAAGACGTTCTAGAAAGTTAAGCCCGGTAGATTTAGCCTTTGTAATTACCCCCTGCCCAGCCCTACGTATGATAAGGACAGTGCAAGCTGACAGCAGGCAGGCGGACTCCAATTATCAACGCAGTGCGAGGCACTGGGTTACCCATCAGCGAGAGGTTGAGGCTGAGAGCAGCTCATAAACTCAGTCCAGACAGCTTGCGGTTTGTATCCATCAGACGTAATGTCGCATCCTCGACAAGGTGAAATAACCCTAGAAACTAAACCTCATTTCGTTTGTCAAAGGGATACGCACACGAACGGACGCCAATCAAACCTGCTGTATCTTACATATATGCTGAATATATATTACAATGATATACATAAACCGCTCCCTTGAAAAGGAAAACAAATTCCGCCCTGCTCGTTTGTAAAGGACCATCACAGTGACCGTTGGAGGGAGTGGAGAGCGGCATCCAGAGATTTACCTGGATAACATCCGGTTACCCGGCGTCACTATCCCGCCCATATATATATATATATATATATATATATATATATATATATATATATATATATATATATATATATATATATATATATATATACACACACATATATATATACATATATATATATGAATAATTATATATACATGTATATGAATAATCATATATACATTTATGGCTTTGTTCTACTTTCAGAGTAGTATGTGATACTATGAAAATACAATGGTTTCATTCAATCCACGTACATGCAGAAGCATTTCTGGGTACGTCAGAACAATATTTTACTGGTTAGTGATGTTATATTTCACCTGCTATACCAATACGGCTGTGAGTTGCTCAGACAGGTGTAGAAGTGCAGCTTAGACGGTGAATCAGGTTACTACGGCTGTGTTCATTACACATCACAGGTATGTGTACACCAACCCTTGGCACCAGCTATCTGCTACCTTATCAGCTACCTCAGTGACCCCTTCAACCTAGTCCTAGCACGCCAAAGGTTAAACTATGACTGCATGTATCAACCTCCTGGCAATTTAATCTACTGCCCTAGGATCACCGGAGCCCAATGGCTAAAATAGGTCTTGAGGTCACTAGTGATCTCAGAGGTAACTGGGTCATTCTCATAGAACCAGTGCAACTAGGGTTAGGGGGGTCAAAAATAAAAATTTTGGAAGACGGTAAAAATAATTATGGGGTCATATTGCTTATCGGGTGGGCCATTTTCCCCTAAAATAGCATTAGTTAAATATTGAAAATGGGGGCATGGTGGCCCATGGAACATATGTATGTGAAAAAATTCTCTTACAGCATGGACAAAAAACCCAATTTAATGGAAAACAAGGAAATTAATTAAATTTTCATGATTCGAAATTTCTAAACGGTTTATATAATAAAACATAGGTAGTATCAATAAAATAATAACTTTTTATACTGGGATAATTAAATTTTCCATTCAGTATGAACCAAAAATTGAATTTTTAAAATCTGAAAACCATGATTTTTAGGTAATTTACAAATATAACGTTTGTTGTGGCTTGTTGGAAAAAAATTAATAAAGTAAGTCAAGTCCAGCTTACTATCCCATAAGATGTATACATTCAGATGAGTGAACACGTTTTTTTGCTAAAAAATCTTTAAATATCCATAAATAGTCATTAATAAATCGTATAGATTTTTCAATTTTTGTCCATGCTGTAAGAGACTAGTAATAGGCTAACATCAGCCGCATGTGGGTAGAGTACTAGAATTTGTTTCTTTGGTTTTTCAAACGTTTAATACTATAAAATTGATCTATTTAATTAAATTAACATTGAAAGCTTTAAGAATATATGGGGATAAAACCCAAATATTTGATTAAATAATAATAATGCAATAGAAAAAATTAATCAGAATCTTTTATGACTATGCTAGTACAAGTTCCTGAGAATATTTCTCCTATACCACACGTTGGTAGGAGAGACATAAATTTGGTTAAAAATACAATAATTCTCTTCTAAATACACTAGAAAATTGTATTATATATTCTGATTTATTTATATTAATACAGTATTATGGTTTGGATTTCACACAAAAAAAAATTGCATGCTTTATGGCCCAGTCACATTAGTCTAGCAGAAGCTTACGGAAGAGTAACGAAAGGAAAAAAGTCCATCCGTTGACGGCTGTTATACAACCGTTACACCTCCGGTAGACGTCCATTGACACGCGAGAAATGTTTTCAACATGTTGAAAACTTTCACTGGACGAGTAATGGATGCGCCTCCATAACTCATCCATTACTCATCCGTAACTTTTGCGTAACTCTTTTCCATTTTCTTCCGTTCGTATATGTTTCTCTTCCATTATACATCCGCAACTCATCCATAGCTTTTTTGCGCCTACAGACACATTGCAAATGTCTAGAGATGTCCACGGAAGTATTACGGATGTGCTACGGATGTGTAACAGATATCTTGCGAATATTTTAAGGAGGCCAACGGATGTCTACGGAAATAAACGGAAATATTACAGTTTAGTTGCAGATGTATTTCTGGGTAAACATTTGTGTTACGGTTGTGTTACGGACCGCTAACAGATACATTGCGGACAGATATCTGACTATATAAACAGATACAGGTCCCACATCATACATCCCCACATCCTACATTTCTACATCCCAACATTCCTACATCATACATCCCCACATCCTACATTTCTACATCCCTACATCCATACATCCCTACACCTACATCTCTACATCCCTACATCCCGACATCCATACATCCCTACATCCTACATCTCTAGATCCCTACATCCCCACATCCTGCATCTCTACATCCCTACATCCCCACATCCATACATCCCTACATCCCCACATCCTACATTTCTACATCCCTACATCCCCAAATCCATACACCTGGGCAACATTCCTACATCCTACATCTCTATTTCCCTACATCCCCACATCCATACACCCCAATATCCCTACATCCTACATCTCTACATCCCTGCATCCTACATCTTACATCCCTACATCCCCACATCCTACATCTCTACATCCCTACATCCCACATTCCTACATCCCTACATCCCCACATCCTACATCTCTATATCCCTACATCCCCACATCCCTACATCCTACATCTCTACATCCCTACACCCCCACATCCATACACCTGGGCAACATTCCTACATCCTACATCTCTACATCCCTACACCCCCACATCCATACACCTGGGCAACATTCCTACATCCTACATCTCTACATCCCTACATCTCCACATCCATACATCCCTACATCCCTACATCCCCACACCCTACATCTCTACATCCTCACATCCTACATCCCTACATCCTACATCTCTACATCTCTACATCCCCACATCCATACATTCATACATAGCTACATTCTACAGCTCTACCTCCATACATCCCTACATGCTACATCTCGACATCCATACGTCCCTACATCCATATATTTCTTTATCCCTACATCCTACATCCCTAAATCCCTACATCCCTACATCCCTACATCTAATCCCTATATCCTACATCCCTACATACAAAAATGATCTGGCCTTTGTATAAGGGCCCCTCTCTTTGCCAAGTCACATATTACCGGGATGTAGGGATATATGGATGTATGGATGTGGGGATTTAGGGATGTAGGATGTTGGTATGTATGGATGTGGGGATGTAGGGATGTAGGATGTAGGGATGTAGGATGTCGGGCTGTAGGATGTAGGATGTAGGAAGTAGGGATGTGGGCATAGGGATGTAGGATGTAATGATGTAGTGATGTAGGACATAGGATGTAGGGGTATGAGGATGTAGTGATGTAGGATGTAGGGATGTAGGGATAAATGTATGTAGGGATGTAGGGATATATGGATGTAGGATGTAGGGATGTAGGAAGTAGGGATGTGGTCATAGGGATGTAGGATGTAGGGATGTAGGTATGTAGGATATATGGTCACGCCTTCCGTGACGTTTCCGCAAGCTTTCCGTTACTCTTCTGTAAATATCCATAACTCTTCCACAATTATGCGTTACGTGCGTTGCCCCGGGGTAGTCCATCCGTTCAACTTTTGCCAACGGGTGCCAAAGGATGGAAGGTTTTTACAATTGACACATTCTTTACTCTTCCGTAAGCCTAATGTGACTGGGCCATTAGTATTGAATTGTCCATTTTTCTAGGCTATTCATGCCTAAAAATTCACGTTGGTAAGAGAGAGATAAATTTGGTTAAAAATACCATAATTCTTCTCCAAATAAGATATGATATGATTTTTTTCATAGGCCGGTAAAACAGTTTCCAAGTGAGAAAATAAAGGTCAGGCAGGTTTAGTATTAAATTGTCCATTTCTATAAGCTATTTATGACTAATCTTGAATCCATGTTGGTAAGAGAGAGATAAATTTGGTTAAAAATACCATAATTATACTCTATAAATACACTAAAAAGATGTGCCATAGGATTTTTTTAAATAGGCCGGTAATACGGTTTCCAAGTGAAAATATAAAGGTCAGCAAGGTTTAGTATTGAATTATTAATCATTCTAGGCTATTCATGCCTAAAAATCCACGTTGGTAAGAGAAAGATAAATTTGCCTGAAAATACTAGAATTCTCCTCATTTACAATAAAAATAATGAAAGATATGATAAGCAAAATTAACCCAGTTCAGTTATCAGTTGCATGATTCCATAGGCAATTAATGTCTGAAATTCCACGTAGGTAAGAGAGTGGAGAATTAGTCTGAAAATAACATATTTCACATATATAAAACCCAAATATCAATATAATATGCTACAATTTTATCATGGTAAGCTGTTATCACTATTTTATTGTAAAAAAAGCTAAATTAACCCAGTTCAGTTATTAATTGCCTGTTAATGACTGAAATTCCAGGTAGGTAAGAGAGTGGAGAATTAGTCTGAAAATAACATATTTCACCTATATAAAACCCAAATATCAATATGATATGCTGCAATTTTATCATGGTAAGCTGTTATCACTATTTTATTGTAAAAAAAGCTAAATTAACCCAGTTCAGTTATTAATTGCCTACTTCCATAGGCAATTAATGGCTGTAATTCCATGTAGGCAAGAGAGAGGAGAATTAGCCTGAAAATAACATATTTCACCTATATAAAACCCAAATATCGATATGATATGCTACAATTTTATCATGGTAAGCTATTATCACTATTTTATTGTAAAAAAAGCAAAATTAACACAGTTCAGTTATGAATTGCCTGCTTCCATAGGCAATTAACGACTAAAATTCCACGTAGGTAAGAGAGTGGAGAATTAGCCTGAAAATAACATATTTCACCTATATAAAACCCAAATATCGATATGATATGCTACAATTTTATCATGGTAAGCTGTTATCATTATTTTATTGTATAAAAAGCAAAATTAACCCAGTTCAGTTATTAATTGCCTGCTTCCATAGGCAATTAATGACTTAAATTCCACGTAGGTAAGAGTGTGGAGAATTAGCCTGAAAATAACATATTTCACCTATATAAAACCCAAATATCAATATGATATGCTACAATTTTATCATGGCAAGTTGTTGTCACTATTTTCTTGTAAAAAAAAGAAAATTTACCCAGTTCAATTATAAATTGCATGCTGCCATAGGGTATTAAATGACTGAAATTCCACGTAGGTAAGAGAGTGGAGAATTAGCCTGAAAATAACATATTTCACCTATATAAAACGGATATATCAATGTAGTGGGGTGGGAATCCAGCAGTGTTCGTTTGTTTTACGGAAGGTGGCGCGACGTGCCGATCCTTACTGTGTAGTGATTCCGGACAACGCCGCACAAGAGAGTGGCACGGCGGAGACCGGGATTACGTAATGCTGGGTATATATACTCAGTGTTCACAGTAGGTCGACAGGCTGTCCTCGCGCGTCTCTTCTACAGAACAGACCCTTGGGCCCTCACTTTGAAGGCGGGTTCTTGTAACCTTCCTGGTGGTTAGGCGAGTCTTTCAGATTAGCTTCTCCAGCGTTACCTGGCACCTATGTGCTAGGGTACTGTACTTGTGGGAAAGATCTTCCAGATCTTTCCAGGAAGTAGTGATTAATAAACATCCTTGTTTATTAAAAGACATTGTTGTGTCATGTGTGACTAGGTCTGTGCAAACTAACCGAAAACCGAACCAACCTACGTAGAGTGCGTAGGGTGGGATCCTGCCTGGAACTAGCGTTCCGGATTGGGGTCATCCAACCTGCTAGACAGGCGGCGACCACCACATCAATATGATATGCTACAATTTTATCATGGTAAGTTGTTGTCACTATTTTCTTGTAAAAAAAAGAAAATTTACCCAGTTCAATTATAAATTGCATGCTGCCATAGGGTATTAAATGACTGAAATTCCACGTAGGTAAGAGAGTGGAGAATTAGCCTGAAAATAACATATTTCACCTATATAAAACGGATATATCAATGTAGTGGGGTGGGAATCCAGCAGTGTTCGTTTGTTTTACGGAAGGTGGCGCGACGTGCCGATCCTTACTGTGTAGTGATTCCGGACAACGCCGCACAAGAGAGTGGCACGGCGGAGACCGGGATTACGTAATGCTGGGTATATATACTCAGTGTTCACAGTAGGTCGACAGGCTGTCCTCGCGCGTCTCTTCTACAGAACAGACCCTTGGGCCCTCACTTTGAAGGCGGGTTCTTGTAACCTTCCTGGTGGTTAGGCGAGTCTTTCAGATTAGCTTCTCCAGCGTTACCTGGCACCTATGTGCTAGGGTACTGTACTTGTGGGAAAGATCTTCCAGATCTTTCCAGGAAGTAGTGATTAATAAACATCCTTGTTTATTAAAAGACATTGTTGTGTCATGTGTGACTAGGTCTGTGCAAACTAACCGAAAACCGAACCAACCTACGTAGAGTGCGTAGGGTGGGATCCTGCCTGGAACTAGCGTTCCGGATTGGGGTCATCCAACCTGCTAGACAGGCGGCGACCACCACATCAATATGATATGCTACAATTTTATCATGGTAAGTTGTTGTCACTATTTTCTTGTAAAAAAAAGAAAATTTACCCAGTTCAATTATAAATTGCATGCTGCCATAGGGTATTAAATGACTGAAATTCCACGTAGGTAAGAGAGTGGAGAATTAGCCTGAAAATAACATATTTCACCTATATAAACGGATATATCAATATGATATGCTACAATTTTATCATGGTAAGTTGTTGTCACTATTTTCTTGTAAAAAAAAGAAAATTTACCCAGTTCAATTATAAATTGCATGCTGCCATAGGGTATTAAATGACTGAAATTCCACGTAGGTAAGAGAGTGGAGAATTAGTCTTAAAATAACATATTTCACCTATATATGAAGAAATAATGAATATAATATGCTATAATTTTATCATAGTAAGCTGGTATAACTATTTTCTTGTAAGGAAAGCAATTTTAACCAATTTTGTTATTTATTTGTAGGTTTCTATGAACAATTAATGACTGAAATTCCACGTTGGTAAGAGATATGTCCAGGCTGCAAGAGATAACATATGCTCTGCTAGAAGCACAAATTTCACTAAAAGACCATTTTCAATTTGTTGGTTAAATTTTTTTTTTATATTATGTATGCATACCTGCTAGAGCTACATAAGTAGTACAGTTTGATTTCTTAAATATTTAAATACAAGGAAATATAGGAAATTTTGACTGTTACTCATACATGTATAAGAAATCAGCTTTGAAACAGGGATAGTTGTACATATTAGATTTGGTATTTTTATAGATTCCGCTTGAGCTAACAAACCCGTGGTTTTGGTAGATTGGAAGAATTCTATATAAAGAATGCCCTTGTGCAGTTGGAGACTGTTTATTTATTTAATGTAATAAACTAAAAACGTTCTAAATTAGTGTCCATGCTGCAAGCCCTGTACCTTCACCAACCTTCATTAGGCTATAACTTTTAAAAAAAATTGTAAATTATAACGAAATTTGCAGAGAAATGAATGTTGCACGCAGATTCTTTGAAGAAAAATACCAAAATCGGCTTATTTTATATTGTATATTGATTATTTGCAAAAAATATGTTTCTCAAAATATTTTTATCTCTATTTTCTGTCATTTTTAGCATATTTTGAGCCTCTGGTGCTCTCAATATACATATTTAACATATGAAACCTATACTCCCCCTCGAGAACTCATCGAGATACATCTACTACTAAAAAAAAAAAAAGATATTACACATTGGGAAAATTCTAGTAGGCCGGAAACGGCAAAAATTGTAGTTGCACTGGTTCTGTGAGAATGAGCCAACTAGTGATCTAAGACAATTCCGCATTTCCATAATTCTGGAACAGATTTGAATGACATAACAATAAATCAATGAACTTAAGCCCAATAATCTAAAAGCATATATCTTAGTTGGCCTCTATCCTTAGTAGAGAGTTAAGAACTGTGTGTCAGTTGTACACATACAAAGATAAAGGGTGTTGGTTCATAAGGGGATATGCCATATCTAACAGGTATGCAGAGCTTATTGACGGTTATAGACAGGTAAACTATTCAGACAGGTGAACCTTATAGACAGGTAGGCAGCTGTACCTATGACATAACATCCGATACCAACTCGAATGGATACGGATAATATCAGGTCAATATCGAATATTCTTAACACGTGGTAGAATCACAGTTTTATTCAATTGAATCAAATGAAGTATCATTCTACCATGGTTAAAAGGAACGACAAGATGCCCCTTATAGAACGGGATTAAGTCCTTGATGTTTTCCATGCTGCAATACAACGTTTGATTCGTTCGATCATTTAGATTAAAGCGTGTTGATAGATGATCATCAACATACATATTCACTTCATCATGTTCAACCTATCACACACTCAACACCCTCATTTAATGAAAGCCATTGGCGTAGCCAGGTTAAACGTTTATATTGTGTTAACTTAGTGTTAGGAACTTAATGCATTTGGATATCGACAGCAATAAACAATGGACATAATCGAAAAGAGATAACCACAAGGTAGACGTCTAGACTGAGTTACTGTTACGAATAATACATTAATTATTACTTGGAAGGACAGTAAAGACCCATAGGAATCGATAAAATCGTATCACTCTTTCAGGGGTAAGCATTGGTCCTTGTCTGGCGACTTCCAAGCATGTGTCGGTACCGCAAACCAAGTGCCAATTACCAACACTACCCTCCGGCTATAGAATATAAAAAAAGATCATCGGTGTGCACCCTGGAGAAAGGATCATTCAAACTCAGGCTACTAGCAGCGTAGACTGTAAACGTTCAAATGGAACTTGTACTGTTGATATTGACTTTAAAGACAGTGCTATTCACAGTATAATTCAATAAATGTGATCAAATTAGGGGACTTATAAGCTATTGCTACTTCGAATCTTCGCCTGTTTGTAACAATTCCAAATCACTCTACAACATATAATTACATCTCGCCTGTTTCTACCTCTATTGTTACCACAATTATGGATATCGTATAACTGAGAAATATGTCCCAGAATAAAAACAAGGAAGTGAAAACCAATCCTCCCTGGACCTCACAGTATCTAGGTTTACCATTAAACACATTCTTACATAACTAATCTACTTACTCATCACCTGACAGACCACACATTGCTTCGTGTTTACTAGTCAAGTACCTGTGAGGTAATTGTGAAGTAGGCTGCTAAAACAAGGTACATGTGTGAGTAAGTGGAGCAGCTCTGGTCACCCCAAACATCGGGTAAGCTATTCAGTGTGGGTACTAGTAGAACTACAAGCTGCTCTAATTGTATGAGCTACTGCCCCTGGAGGTTTCAACCTCCATATTACCGAGTCACTCGACTAGAGTGTCGTACTTTATACACCTGTAGAGGCCTTTAACGCCTTTTTCCTTCGACTTGTAAAAGAAGACATGGAGACCATTTCTCTTGATGTATTGATAATACAAAAGGGTTGGAAGTATGGACAAGGGTAACTATAATACTGGATACTCTAAGTCACAGAGTGATTGCAGATAGACTCACCAGAACCACAAGGTTCCTTGCCACACAGTATTGATGAATGGGTAATTTTAGGGCGAGAAAAATACTAAGCCTGATATGCACTTAGGCTATAGTACAAATCTGCACCAGCAGACCTCCCAATCTACCCCCTATACACCCAGCAGATGGCTATAGGAGCAGATGGTGAGCTATATGTGAGCAACTCCAGGTCTATTTATAGGCCAGAGGGGCCAAGAATAACTCTAGGAAGTTGGCGAGGACCATGTGTCTGTTGGTGAGGCGCTCCCGGCACTAGGAATAGGCCCAGACGAGCAGCTCAACCCCTGAGCTCCTCCAGATAGGCGACATAACTGAGTCTCATTACACCCTGGAGGACATTTTGAGGAACGACACCCCTCTCCAGGCATGTGTCCCCACCCCTCCTGACAGGTCTGCCAAACGTCTGGACGACTGCGAAGCTCTGCGACGATTAAACAGCAAGCTATTCGCAAACAACCTATATCGGAACTGGGAACATGACCAAACCATACCCACGAGGCACTTAAAATGGGATTCTTTTTGTCTGCTTGTTCATCTAGGGGATATCAGTCAGTGTCTAGATAGGAACATCACGGAATTAGCCTTTTTTCTCGTCATCAAACCTAGAGGGAGGAAAGTAGCCACAATTCCCCTCACAGGCTCTTGATCACGACACCATTAGACTTAAAAGCGCATGACATATAGACGGCGGTGATCTTCACCTTGAAGGACTAGCGACAGAAATTGCCTCTGTCTAAAAAAACGCAGAAGTAATAAACACTACTTTAATTAAGGAGACGGCTTCGAAACAGACCGACAGTCTAGATACAGACTGCCTCGATGTTAAACGCTCAGCAGAAGCTCCGAAGCAGACAGTGTGGGTGGGTGGAGGGGTTGGCGGAGGGGGCAAACATTTCGGTACCGGCTTCCGATTGCTGACATTTTGCCGATCATCCGACTGATTGATCGAACCAAATATATAACGCCCGCGGGATCAAGTGGGTTGGCATGGCAACGGCCGGTAACCAATCAGGATGGGCCTTACGGCGGCAGTGTGGGAGGCTTGGTGAGGCTGTCTTAGCTCGATGTGTTTCTCCAGCAAGGTTTGATCGATTCACGGACTTTATATATCTGGGCATCTATATGATATGATATATATATATATATATATTGAAAAATAATCTCTCAGTTAAAATCCGGGATTCCAGATTTTAAAGAATGTTGAATTATCTTCTTGAATCGTACAGAAAGAGTTCCATGGAATAATTTTGTTATAAGTTAGGTTAATATTCCCTTGAATACCTGCATTCCCAAGTAACCAGAAATGTGTTGTTCAAACCACATACATTAACTAATTCTATAGAAAAAAGAAGAGGAAGGTAAGAATAGACCAATAGTTGTCTGCGCTATATTATCTAGATCAGCCATTAAGTTTATAATGTGGACAAATTATGTTCATCTCAGATGTCACAGATTGCTTCCGTTGCTCGAGACAATGTCGGAGCCGGTCCCCCAGGTGAGCAAGGTGTCAGGTGATAATAACAACAGATCAATTGCGGATAAACAGGACACCGAGGTAGGTAGATCTAGAGATATGGGTTTGTGCGCAAATGTGAGAATTGCAGTGAGAAGGTGTAGGTCTAGGAGCTGATATTGAGCAGATCAGCAATACACTGACGGTGAGAGTTACCGTAAAAAAAACAAAAAAAACCCATCTGACTCCATCAACAATGGGCATTGATACCTGGAATATTATGAAATCAATAATTATGAGAATCCTACATTTACGCTTACGTACCAGTGGATTTGCAAATCAGATCTTTAGTGAAGTTTACAAAGGGAGACCTAAAGCTTCGAGGCGTAACGGTTTACAATGTTTAACTACTACAACCAGACACACAGGGAAGGTGGTAGACTCAAGGAATCAACTCAAAGCGGTCTGGTGTCTTTGGTGATCAAATCCAATCTACATCTTAAACACGATAAAGTTGACGCCCTCTGCATCCCCAATAAAGGGGGTGTTCCATTGGACTGGCCGTGAATCCGACGCGTCGGCGTCCACCAAACATGCTTATAGTGTAAAACTCCACAGGGGACTTCAAAGCCGAGTTGTGGCCGACGTTTGAAGGTGCCCGATAAAAACAAATCGACTAGGGATTATGGGCTGGCGCCTGTCACATCACCGTGTGGACGTCGCCTATGAACGTTTTGCCTCCTCCACTACGCTGGCGTTTGGTTAGGGTTTGGTTGCCGTTTTGTGGCCTTGTAATAGCCCCAATAGAATACGCTCCCCTAAGAGATGGCGGGGTCCATACGTGAAGAAATGTTAGGACCACATCAGAACTTTACATGCTGATTCTCAGTCAGAGCTTGCCATTGATGTCCCAGGTTCGACAGTAAATCATAGGGTTACGTACCTTTTTGAATACATACCACACACTTGATCAGGGTCTTTTACCTATATATTTCACAAATACCCGTGCTTATCATGATGCTGATTTTGTAGCATCTCACCGGAGAAATAAACGGTCTCACACCGGCAGCGCTGAACACCAGGTCCTGGACGAACTATAAGAAGGTGGAGTCTATCACAATGGAGAGCTCGTCACGTAATGGAGGGCACTGTTGAAAGCAGAGACCTGGTCCCGGAGTGAGCAGCTCAACATTAGTGTGCCTCATTAAGCTACCTGTGTAATGTAGGTGGCGGCGGCATGAGACCATCCCTTCATGAGCAGAGAGGCGGTCTTAACCCTTATCTCCTCCCACCTTCTAATACAGTAGGCCTATTATGCAAACACGTTCCCCAGATGACCATCTCTCTATCTAATGACGTATCCCAGCAAGGTATACATCTCTCTCTCTATCTAATCATGTATCCCAGCAAGGTATATGTCTTGAGAATTTCCTGATAGAAATGCAATCTTTTTTCATCACCCTATCTAGAATGTTCTTATTAATCTACACCAGTATGTAACAATGTCTATGGATGAAAATGTTGCGGGCCACAAAGTAGGTCAGTTTTCCGAATGTTTTCAATACCCAACATATTATATATCACAACTGCTTTCTTTGTTACGGCATTGAATCCAGTATGTAGTCCCTCCGAAATGTCCTATGTGTTACAATTAACTAGGATAGGCTAGCTTCAGATTTAACTGTGATATAAAATCATGAACGTATCTTAGTGAAATATCTACTGGATTTTGGATGGTTATCAGCGGTCACTTGAATGGTAGTCAGGTAGGATGCAAAATACTCCTTGATTGTGTTTGAACTTTAAAGAACAGATTTGTAGTAGAGGTACTTGTATGCTTCTTCATTAGATTCACAGACGACACATACACCTGTCAGCAACTCAGACAGAAGAAGAACATAGATTGACGGCTGCTTGTTGCTTATATAGGCAGTCCTTGGGTTGAACACATGAAGGTATCAAGGCTGTATACAAATCCATGGTTAGATACAATGTCAAGGCTACTGTATCTGTATGTGACACTGTCTTTGTCTCTATCTGGGCCAAGCACACTCTGTGCTCATGCCCCCAGCACTGTGCTGGGTGGCCCCATCCCACTGCCAGGGTTAGGGCCAATGTTCCCACACCATGTGGATGAGAAGTAGCCATGCATTATTAATGAGTTGAAGGGTACCCAGTAAACACATGCTCAGCTGGGTGCTGGGTGTGCCGTGTTAGCAGGTTAAGGCCAAGTGGCTGCCACTTGCTTCGTGTCAAGGACATATATATGCCTTCCCACTGCCACAGATCCACTGGTTTTTCTGAATCGTATATTTGTGCATGGATTCAGTCCAGTGCACTGCAGTCTGGAGACCAATGTGGACTCTTGTTTAAAAGTATGATTTATTATTTAAGCAAGCTACTAAATGTAAATGTATTACCATACTATAAAAAGGGTTGGGGATATATATACGTGCCCGCAAGCGTATTGTGTGTTGTATTTGCAATTTTCTCGTTCCGTTGAGCTTCATATGAACGCTCATAGTTGGTTCTCTCTATTCCGTGGTCGCAAGCGGTGAGGCGATCTAAGCTACGCCTCGTCTTTTCACACAGTATTGTGTGCTGTATGTTTGTCTGATTTAGTAAAAAGCTTTTACCTTGAAATTTGGTATTAGATTCATGTTTACATGCACGTAGAGAATCCGTATCCTTGTATCTAATTATCTTGTTCTGTGTTTGACAAAAGTCCATATCTCCTAACCGTGAGATTGTTGTTTGCATATACATCAAGAAAAATACGCCGGAAGATAGGTCGGCATAAATGAGTGGTTGCGATTTTAGATGAATGGACAACCATTCCTGGAAGTGTGAGTTTATCACTCCTAGTGCATAGGTAAACCAGGCTACTCAAAGAGAGAAATATTGGCCAAGTTATGTAAGAAATAAAGAGGAAAGTTGTGGTTTTCAAAAGCTCAAATGGAAGCACAAGTGAAAGCACAAATGAAAATGGAAATGTTAATTTGAATTCATTATTAAGGTATGTGGAAAGCCCAAGAGCATTGCAGCTAGCTTTATTGGGAATACAACGTAAATGCAATTTATGAGAAATGTTGTATCTAATATCCATAAACCAAAACATGTATATAGAGACATATCCTGCACTCACATGGCTGAAACTCGTGCTTGCAAAGGCCTTCTCCTCCAATGAAATGGACGAAGCAGGCCCACATATTGAATTGAGCACTATTCTCATGAACCCCACAGTAATAGCACACTATATTGGTTCTGGATCATCGGCAGTGGCATCGATCTCTATTGCTCCCTCTCCCACCCCGGCGTACACATAGAGTTCAACTCTGTGTTGGGGAGGGGGGACTACATGACAGTCCAACGAAATTCAGTTTTAGCATTTACTTGTGTATGTGAGATAATAGAAACCTTTCATAGAATATACCCAGAAGGGTAAGAACGTAAGGCTTTTTTAATATATCCACTGAATTGGTCAGTTTCCACTTCAGCAAATCATGATATTTCTACTGTTTCCGGTAAGTGATGTCCGGTGAGTGATATTCATTTGTGACACTGTAACTTGGAGTGTACAGGGTGTTTATGATCATATGTAACATGTCCACAGTTCCATTGTGTAAATCTAATGTGCTTGTGAGCAAGACCAATTTGCAAGGCTGTAAATTATTTTCTGAGTGAAGCAAAAGTAGTATAATATCAACGATAATTATACTGTTTCCCAAAGAAGATTCACCTTAGACTGTACATCATGTGAGGTGAATACATTTGGATTTTACATCTAGTGTAAATAATAAAGAAAGATTAAGTACAAATAGTATGATAGAAAAAGAAAGAGCATTACTCATACGGGTAAAAACGTGGCATTTCTTTCCTCTTGGAAATACTGAGTGCTTTGCGGGAGGCGTTGAATTGTTACCGGAAACGCCCCAATGACACCTTTAACTAGCCGCTAGGGCGCGCCTCGCCCTGTAGTGCGCAGGCGTACGTCCGTTTTGTGTCAAGTAAGGGGAGCGGTGTGATGACCTAAGGGTAATGGACCAGGCTAGTATCATACTCTTGAGAGATCCGATGCTGCCCTTTGTAACCTGTGGGGAGCAGTGTCGGTGTCGCTGCACCGCATACCCTGAGCCTTCTGTCCCTACCTGTAGAAGGCACTGTCTGCTTTGTTTACGCTAACTCGCGGATGCGACACCGATCAAGGTACTTCTGCCCGAACACATATCAGTCAAATCACATGACCCAATTAAAGAGTAAAATATTTTTGGGTATTATTTTCTTATTTCAGTAGTACACTCAGGTAGTCTTATTCAAGTAGTATATTAACCACAGTAGGCATTGCAGACACAAATACAAGGACATAGAGAGGGTGTGGTATATACGGTTAAGTGATTTCTCTTAAGTTCATCTGGCAATATGTTCCACAGTAACATTTGTAAAGAGGGCTATTACGATATTTTTTCGTAACTGTGCGTTTAATACGAATAATGATTTTCTTACTCATCCTAGTATCAGCTCGTTCGTTTTGTATTATACTATTGTCAAATGATATCCACCAGTGTAATAACATTAGGAGATGAATGGCCCTCTTGTAATGTAGCGCACGGATTCTACATTGCTGAGGGAGACCACCACTATTCTGACCCGTAGACAAATTATGATACATATCGAAAAGAGGATATTAAGAGAAAGCAGTTACTGACAGTTCGCATGGATGCAAACTACGAGGAAGGAGGCAATAAAGAAAAATAAAATTTAATGATATTTACATATTCATAGAAATTCCATGGCTAATGGCCCAACACTTCATTTCATGGCCAGCTCAAGTAAAGGTCTCACCACACTGATCGCAACCGACTCATGAAGCAGATATTGTTTTCTGGCAGATCAGCTCTTCAAAAAGATTCCGGCACAATGGTGGTTCAATCATTGATGGTTGGCAGCAAATACCAGTGTGAGTCATCGTTAACGGTCTAGTGATGGTTAACGGTCCCAAAGTTAACCATCGATATTGCTAGATTCGGCGTAATCGGCATAGAGGATATATTATTGGGATATATCTTAAAGAGGTAGTTTCCTTTCAGTAGATTTCTACCTAAACGTTTAATATCTTCCCATATTTCCTCACATCTCGCTGCCATTTATTCACAAGCATTCGTCCGTTCCCGAAATGTGCACATAAATAAGCTGGCGCTGTTCGGTGAGTACCTCTGAGCAGATTCTGAACTTCTCCTCAAAGCCACCAGTGGCCAGTTCTATTTGTAACCTGATAACCTCATTGTAGAGAAGAACGTGACGACGATGGTAAGTCTGACAGAAGAATTCCTGGCACACGTGCTCGCTGTTCGGCGAAAGCGATGTACAAGGAACCCGACCGAGCCTGACAGCTCTCACACTAAAAACAATCATGTCATATCAGACGAGGAAGACCGGAGAGGAGGTTGAGGAGAAAAATATTCTGTGTACAGGCAGACTCATGGTAGGGCTGTTTGTGTGTGCACCGAATAGTCTCCCCTAGACTTGTATTCTTATGGGCTGAGAATAAACACCACAAATTTGCATTCATGAGGCCATTTGTTATTGCCTGAAGTGTCTATAAGAAGACATTATGTCCAATAGAGTAGCAGTACAAACAATAGCACCATCCAAGATTTCCATACCTGATATTGTACGTCCACACGAACGAGCGCATAGGGATGTTACCTTAGGATATTTCATACATTGCCCAATCAACGGTAAGGCCTCAAGTCAAAGGCGACATAGGCGACATATCGTGAGTGGGCTTATACATTCCATCGCCATTTCCTTAATAACCTGAATGCATTTCTTATTTGACAACAGTGTCCAAGGATTAATGAAAAATCAAGACTTCCATTTCTGAGAGGAGGAACACGTCTACTCTCGTCTTCTTTTCGGAGGGGACTATTATATCTACTCTTACCTGTATTTCTAAAAAAAGACCCCATGGGGTATATATATATATATATAGGTGACTAATATAGATGTCAGAATATGATAAGGGAAGTCTCGTACGGGAGTCCAGGCAACATCGAAAAGATATCTAACCTTTCTTTTTCAACATAATCAATCATCAAGAGTAAAAACAGAAGAATGTTGAAATGATTGTGTATCATAGTCGATGTACAAGACGTAGGATCATGTTCTGAGGACAGATACAATTATATATTCATACGAAGATGCAACTTACCTAGTGATGGACCAATTGCATAAGATATTGTAATCCATTATCATGAATAGAGAATTCTGGGGAAAAGACCTGCACCTGCTCTGGACATTTCAACGCTGCGAAGGTATCTCAAATATCATGGATAACAATTGATTCCACAGGAAATGATGGGTACCTGCAACAAATTGATGTCAATACTGTAGATATATAAAAAGGTCAAACGGAAACCTGATGATATTCACTGATGGATAACAAGACCTCTCCCATGTAACATAAATCCTACTTGATGACTCTAACAGATTCTACCTTTTCTAGGAGATCCTTATCGAATCTTTGTATTGGAAAAAGCATCTCAGGATAATGATATTATTTGTAATAATTAACCTCAATGTGGAAAGTTTTATCATGACTTAATCTGATCCATCTGTGGATTCTGCAGGGATTACACCTTAACCCCCTGACGAGTGTCGAAGGGCGATACCGGTGTACACCCGCCTTAAGGAACCTACCACCAGTAGCAACCCCTTTAACCCCTAACGCCCAGCCTAACGTAGTGCAGTGGGAGGAGGGCTGTAAGCAGACTGTAGTGAACAGCGACCCATGGGGGCCGTCCTTGAGCTTGAACCAAACAAAAAAGAAAGAAACAAAATGGACACTCGATGGGGTTCCTGCAGGATTTAGGAGATGTAAAGAGCCATTTGTATCAGGGGCAAGGGGGCCTGTGATACCCGTCGGAATGGGTTTGTACGCTGGGTAGGAGCAGTTCGGATCTGATTTCACGCGGTCAGCTCACGCCATGCTATGGCCTTGAGTGCACCTGAGCAGCTCTGAGCAGCTCCTTTACGACCCATCTACAGCAGCCAGGGAGCCGCCGATTACAGGCACCCCACTATACAGACTTGTTATACAATAGGCCCAGCTCCGCAACCAATGAGTCTCCTCTTTTTATGAAACATCTTCATGGCCACGGTGCATATACAACGGGACCCACACCATGGTACAGCTATTTCTGTACGCGCTATCCGACGCCGGCATTGTCTTACTTTAGCTTTGCGACTTGCCGTTACATATAGTATCAAGTTACCTCGGCTTTCAGGCGGCCCAATAGGTGGCGCTGTGGGCTGCACTGCGCAGACGTAGTGGTGGTACAGGTAGATGATGACAAATGTTTCAAGTGTGGACTATGACTCTAGGTGCATACACAGTAGGTCCACTGTCTCTGCAGTTTAACCTGGTGGATGGGGAATAAAACAAATTAATGCTGGTAATTCCCATAAGGCAATATCAGGTGATTAAACGCCTCTTCCAGTAAATCGTAGTCACTTATCTTAGTCTAACCCGTAGCATCTAGATTCTGTCAACACAACCCAGATCTGAACTCATCCGTATTACAGGTTCAGCTTACGTGTAGATACTCCTCCAATCCAGTCCTAGCCATTCAATGATTCATTTATTTCTAATAAAGCTTGCATATGCGACCCTGACTACTACCAAGGTACTCATCCCCACAGATTCACTCTCCCACACACTTATGCGACCATATCATATCTCATTCCCATCCAGTTACAGCATATGATAACCTTGTTATGGCCCATTAGACGCTCCCCAATCAATGCTATCCTACCACTTTACCCTCCTACCCTATACCCTATATTCTCATAACATATACAACGCCGGATCCTGTCCTCAGCTCACCTCACCAATCTAACCCTAGTGCCATACTTTATCCAATTCCTCTCTGACCCCCCCCCCCCCCCCCACAAACTTTCTCCCACCCGCCCCAGAAATAGCCAACCAAATATCATTTGGAGAGCGACCAGACATGGAGAAGCGTTTAAACAAACTCCACCAGCCCTGGCTTCATGTTGGCTTATTATAGTGTTGGGGTCGGCCTTCATTCTGTTATCAGTAGACGACAGGCGTGGGTGTAGTGGTCATCCTGCCACCATGCTCTACCCCTACCAAACCTCTACACCCCCTCCCTCCCACACTAACAACCCTCACTCTCCATCCCGAGCCCCTCCAGGTGCCGCTAGTGAAGCGCCACTCTCTGTGGTCCCTTCAGAGCCATTGTACGCAGGCGCAATGACGATTAGGCGGGAAAGGTAAACGCAGGGAGGGTGGAGATGGTTGAAAGGATGGAGGGTGTTGTAGAGGGTTGGGGGAGGCGTTAGAGGACATAGGGAGAAAGGGGGTAAGCAGGGTTTGATGGTAGAATGCCCACAGCGGCCATGGACTTCACTATAGTCTGGCGTACTCAACTTTGCCACTAGAAAGAATACTGTGAGCTTTTGTTAGCGGCAGCATCAAAGACTCTCCTTATCCACAGGAATGCATGGCTTGTTCGGTTCTTCTAACGTCAATATTCTCCAGGGGGACACGGCCTAGCATCAGGTTCCATCCACCGTAACGTGCTTTGGGTACAGGCTTGGACGTTGGTGCTAGTGTAGTATTGTTGTTGTAAATGGAGTGCTACAAGGACGCATCATTATTGCACACTCAAGGTTTTCTGAAATTGTATTTGCCTTTTTTAGTTTTCGCGTATATTAGATATCAGGACAAAGATAAAGAGAACAATGGCTAATTTTCAGACTTCTCCGAGAATCAAGAAAATAACAATTCCGTTGACCATGATTAGGTGAAAGGGTATCAAATCACATCGCTTGGTACAAAACCACATCAAATCCCATCAGAGTGCGATATAGTTACAGAAATATTACTCTTCTGAGCAGGGTATTCCGATACTATGACATCATATTCTCTGGAGAATAACAACCGTCCCTTTGAAAAGCCAGTGTGGCTTTGAAAACAAGACGGAATATTTCCAAACCCTGCTTCTCCACGCTCTATCTCTAACGTGTTGATTTAATACCATATAAATGGGAATAACAGGAAAGCTGGCCTATCTGCAAAAATACCCTCTGTATGTATGGAATGCATCTGGGATAGCTGTAAAAGAGGAATTAGATACAGAAGAGTTGGTGCTCTACAGGGGTCCTAACCATCTGTCCTGGTTGGCTAGATCCTCATGGCTCTCTAATTCAGACCTCTGTTTTTCTCTGCAGATTGTCACATACTGTCCCGCTGTCGTGTAGGTTAGATCACAACGTCTACTAGATTACAAGCAGACCAGACCAGAGAAACGAGGCGGCCACAACGGCAAAGGATAACGGTGCTTTGAGTAGATGTGATTGGAAGGGATTGTCCGTGGTCAGAGACCATGAATCGCCGTTCCTGGCAACCACTATTTCTCAATCCCCTCTCCTGATCCTATGTCTATATGAACTCACACGTCCCTTTCAACCAAACCAGCTTTCGACATACTTTGTATGTTGTATTCAATGAAATCTCCCATTTGCAAGATCATAGATTTGAAATGTAAAAGCCTAAAAAGGTACGTTCCTAAAGAACAGTTAATCAGATATATGGGCTGTTTATTTTTTCCTGCATTAATCATAGGTAAGATCAATTGTAATAACCTCTTGGCTTTGTGACTATTATTATTAGATCACAATCTGAAATGCTCTACCAGGAACCAATGGTGATACCTGTTATCACTGCGCAAATTAACAATAACCCACCATAACCAATGATACCAAAACTTTCCCTAGCACCAACACTGTTCTATTTGGCAGGAAATAGTACCCGTACCACCTACATAAACCCATTACGCTAAGGTTAAATTTTCAATTGCAAAGGTCCAAGAGCAAGAGATTGAGTAGGGACCTTAAACTACCACTCAAAACCAATACTATTTTTCAACGCCATCTGGATCTACCCCCACCACCACCTTGTTCCACCATCACCTTTATCCACCACCACCTTCATCCACTACCACCGACTGCTACATACCAGGTGCAGGACGGTGATGCACAAGGCATTCCTGCTGTCGTCAGGCGGCCTATGGCTACGTATTTTTATCACCTTTTTTTTATAAAGTCTTGTTCTCTGCCTTCTGAGGTTTTAAAAAGCACTATTTCTTTGCGGTGCTTTTTTCCATTTCCTGCCACTGATTGATGGGCCACTGGGGAACGTTAACAATTCACAGATGGCATCAGGATGTGAATGCCTTGTCTGTGCACCCCACTTGGCCGTCCCGCTTCTTCTACAAGCCGCATTATGCCGGCCTTCTCGGACTCATCTCCCGCACTAAAATTTCCCGGATCTCCTGGGAGAAGCGGCCACTTCTCGGATTGCCTCTTATGACAAAGGCCTATGCTAACAATCAAAATGACTTCCATTGCACAAATTAATCCAGAGTGGCAATCATTTCGCCAAACCACGAAGCTTTGTTGACAGTTTGCCTCTCAGTTTTTATATCGGTTATTTACGTTTTCGATTAGAGCGATGTCAAACAGATTGAAACATTCCTCCATGTCCATGAAGCAAAGTTTCAATCCGTCAAAAGATACACTCATTTACTCCAATACTCAATAGGGAAGTGCATGTTTCTCTCGATATATCATCTTAGGAAAGACTAAGGAAGGAAGAAGACACAAGAAGAGATCTGAGATAATAGAAACAGAAAAAAATATTTAAATTAGTCTGAATACGAAATCTTTTGTAAAGGAATAAGTTAAATGTACATTGACATCCGCATAGCTATTGTATCCGTAGAAATGTTTTTAGTGCAGAGGAGGGATCATTCAGTGAGGAGACTAAAGAGTCAATATCCGCTTTTCCTTTCGAGGTAGGAATCCTCCACTGATTTATCAAGGCCTCTAGTAATACAACATAACATTCAACTTCCTCTCATCAGTCCCCTGCAGTAGGATCCGCTTCCTACTGGTAACAGATTTGTTTCCACCTGTCGTGATGAAAACACTATATTATTTGCACAATGTTCTCACAACAAGGGGCGAGGGACACAAGCAGCAAACCAAATACATTTGTTTCTGTGGACAATGTTTGTTTAGGACGATGTCCTCGGAGACATTTGCTGTACTGATCAGCAGCTCAGGCAAATGGGGTGTTCTCAAAAACAGACAGCAGTGCTAGAAGGAATATACAGTCGTGCTGGCACATGGTTCTATGACGAGTCGTTAGAATACTAGTTAAACAATTTGTGCTCCTAATAGAGCATTGCACCAGTAAATGGATAGCTCTAGGCAAATGTTAAGTCGGTCAGAGCCGACTGAATCCATATAATGCAATATGATAGGTGCAAATATACACTGCTCTCTCACATGTCTATGACTAAAGTTGCTGATATACAAAAGGTCGTTGGTGGAGGCCATCTAATGGATACAGCAGAAACCCAGAAGCGGAAGAAACAGTTCAGAAGAGATGCGCGGCAAAAAATTCTGACTAGAGTGAATATACCCTTTACCCCTTCTTAATGACCATTTCTAATCCTATAAGTGGTTCACTTTAATATGCATTACTGTACTTTCTATTTCCTTTATAGGGAAATGTATCCTGGACTGCCTTTTCTCACAAGGTAAATATAATCAGTGTCGAAGTACTTCAATTGAGTTCTGAATCATTCAAAGGTTCATACCGATGTGTGCGGCATTTGCAATTTCATGTATTCAAACCTCAGCGTGCTATTTGGACTGAAAGGTATTCTAATTTGACATGTTGGTGAAACTGCTATACAGGTCAATGGAAGAAATTTAATCAAATTCTTAGCCGCAATGTTCTTACCAATGGGAACACGACTTACATATGATGAACCGTGGGCAGGGGTCCACCCATTTAACGCCGCGTTCAGCTTCTCCACGCTGCCATACATGCCTACACCCCCACCCGCCTCCTAATAATGCTGATAGGTGGTGTGGGGGTCAATTCCCGTTTACCCGTGTTATTTTGTCGCCCACCCTGCCGACCGGCGACCGCAGCGCCATAACACAACGTTCTTCGATAATGCCCCCGCGGCCGCGCACTGACAGGCTGATCGTGTCGCCGCGCCCCTGGTGGCAGCCTACCATCAGATATCCGTTAGGGCTGAACAGTGGTCATCAGTGGTCAGTGAGTGGAGGTTGTCTAGTCTCCCCCACCCTTTGCTCTCACCCCCAGCCCCGCGCCCAGCCATCTCGGCACGCCCATCACACACTTCCCCGGCAAGCAGTCATTAAGCTCCGGCCTCCTTTCAGCGACCCGATGCCTGGCTTTCAGCCATGCACTTTCCCCCCTTCCCCATTTACCTCACTGCTTTCCTGCCCCCTCCCCCTCCTTTTACCGACCCCGGGCTGTGGAGCGCGCCTGGCGGTCACCACCTCTTCAGCGGTCAGGGCTTCAGCTGGACGCATCCCCTCCCCTTTCAGACACTCCTGATCATCTCTACCTGACCTCCTCTCATTCACCGACCATTGGTCAAAGGATCATCATCTCTTCCATGCGGAAGAACCAATAGGTTTTTCCCAACTTTCCAATTTTTCCAACTATCTCACTGTGAGACTCAACCTCATTCTATCCCTCCCTTCTTCAACCTTCCGTCCTTTCCCTGTCTAACCTTCTATCACCATATATGCTTCTGTATATATTCACCCACCCTGTTGTATAGGCCCTCTACTCTACCTTCATCCTTCTACGATTCACTACCCTGTCTTTCTTCTATCGTTTCTTCCAGACTACTTTCAGAATTGTGTTGTTGATAGTAGATTCAACCAACCAAGTTCATGTCTGTCTACCTGTCATATTGTTCCCGACATCTGATACAGGCATACTAACATGGCTCGTTCCTTCATTTACGTCCAGGTGTCTTGTTCCTTCCTCTTTATCCCGTTTCTGATTCCATATTGCACTATACCAGCATTGCACTTGACAGGCATACTGGGTCTTTTCTGACTCATACCGGTCCTCTCCCAGTCTCCTTTCTACAATTATTCTAGATCGGTTTCCTTTCCCTAATTCCCAATTCTACACTGCATCATTCCCTTCACTGCAAATGTGCCCTTGTTCCATCGGTCTCTTTCCCTGTTCTTCTACCTATCTATCAGACCCACCCTGAGTCTTACCTGCGTGCTCTCCCCTACCGCCACCTCGTGGCCACTGACCACCCATCATCAAGTGAGCATAGGAAGCCCAAACAGCAGTGCACGGCAGGCTGGTGGCAATGGGTCAATAGACACTGATCCCCAACCCCAACCTCTGACTAACAGTGAAATCCACCTGTCGGGCGAAATGCAGATGACCAGTGGTCAACATTGACCACTCCCTCAACGCTATGGTCAATACTGTCGCTGGCCAGGCCCGCACTAACCCCCTTCCGTTTTTCCTACGCTCCTCTCTCTCCGGCGACGATGCCGCCCATGCCTGTGAACATCTCAATCAAACTGTCTAGGGAAGGGGATTCTTTTTCTCCCATTTTTACCAGGCGTTTATAAAATAGTCGTTCCTCTTTTTTCCCGGTTCTGTTCAATCTTCTCCAAAGTCGAGAGCTTTGGTGACCTATTGGCGTTCTGGCGGAGTGGGTGATATATATATCAAGGTGTTTTTCTGCCCCGATTATATGCCTGAGCTATACTGGGTAGGTTGGACTTGGGACATTCATAAATAGGCGTTTGGTATTTTGTTGGCGCTACGGGAAATGTGAGTGTTTGATGCTGTTGAATCTGAATATACAAAAGACTTGAAAAGACGAAAATTAGAACAATAATATATTTTCTGATCCATGGAAAAGGTTTTATTTATTTTTTAAAGCAGTTTATTGGAACTTCCCAAATATAAATGGAATTAATATTCAATACAACAGTAAATCATCCATGTACAACATAATAAGAAAATTTATAGTTGCTTGTCTTTTTTAGAGGAAAAGAAAAAGACATGCATAGAATACCAGACAACTTTAACATTGGTAAAAAGAGAAAATCCTTTCGTAATACAGAACCAAAACCAAACTCATGAGAGGGTGTGCTAGTAGAAACTATTATATTTAGGTTTAAATTGATACTCGATTCCCCCAGGAAGGTTAGCAATTAAGAAATAAGGATGAACTGGCAGAAAATGTTAAAATGGAAAAGTCTCGGACAACACATAAATTATCTGACTATTTAAGTCTCCTATCCAAGGATAATCTTTAGCGAAAAGAACCATCCATGAGCAATTTTTAAACATTTCAAGAACCCTCAAATTTGTAGATTAGATCAATTACAGTTTCTACCATAAGCGGGTGCTTAAGCTGGCTGGTCACTTTGGGAACTACTTTTAAACACGAATAAAGGCATCAGGTTAAAACTAATGATAACTAGTCGCACTCGCGGGTTGGTCGCCTGACTCAGTTGGTCGTTAAGTGGGGTTCGACTGTGGCCGAGTACAACGAGAGAACACGAAACAGTCATAAATATGCCACACTGAGAGTTCTGTAGTCACAGAAATCTATTTCCAAGGGGAAATTGTGGTTGATGTATTATTCATCTGTGTTGTGAGTATACCATTAACGTCAGGTGTGGAGTTTGACATCGGCTTGACATAGCTCAAACATGACCTACAGGAGGATGTATCTTGCAGTACAACTCTTAGCTAAAACATTTTGAGACTAGAAATGTAAAAAACTGAACCTTGTGAAATCTCCTGATCGTGTATGTGTCAATGAATATGACAAGGAGAGCTTACCTTCTGATCTATTCGATGAGCTGTATTGCGAATATATATTATATTTGTTTAAGTCGGGCTTTGGCTTTCGGATTTACCAAAATTTACGATCATAGCATAGTGAGACCGTATGCAATGCAAATATGGTTCATTTATGACACTATAAATGAGGAAGTTGACGAATGTTTGCTCTGTGTCCCGGTTCGCCATCGAGTTGGGATCGCGCAGTAATATGAACAAGGCAATGGCCGAGTGAATATTCCGAAGCGCTCAGATGGCAAATTGAGACTCAGACCAAACACGAACAGGTTCCTCAATTTGTCTTACCCTGGATAAGGTAATTTGTCTATCGCCCAACGAATATGATTTACCGTACTTGCAAGGCTGTTGAGTACGAGTTCCGAACATTAAGCCTAAGAACGTTTATACCAGGCTAAGATAAAAACATGTCTTCAATGTGTTAGCATCTTAGATCAGATTTTGAGATTCCCCTGTCCCTCTTATTTACCTTGCTCTCCACTAGATACCTACTTACAATCATGCTATAGTAATGGTAATTTCAGAATGTTATTAAAAGAAGGATTCACATAACAAAGAACACTAAAACACAGTTTACTGTTGTTATTAGAAAGTATCCACCTTGGAAGTGGTGCATCATCTTTCGTAAAGGGATGCCAATGTTCTTTACCATTTCAGCATTATCACCCCTGACGTCTTACTTCTGTTTAGAAATCTCCTAATTGGTCTTTATAACGAGGATGCCTTGCTTTGTAATTGTCAATGTTAGGAGTAAGTCACATTTCTCCTATAGCCTTCGACGCCTGTCTTGATTGATCATTGGTCCTTCCTTAGAGTTCTATCAAGGTAATTTTGACAGGTCGTTTTGTAGTTCGTCTTTGCGATTCTTATTTGTGTTCCCAAAGAAACGATGCAGCGCTTAAATTTATTTTCATTTATCTATCAAAATCCAGAATCTGTTGATTGTCTGTCTTCACAGTTGAAAAAATATATATATTCTATCCTAGAGACTTAGCGTCCAGCTTGCGAATTTCTTACTCTTCCCTTATCGACAAATTCTTTCAATCAATTTAGAAGTTGGTTTCAGACACACACAAAAAATGACTAATTGTCTCAGTCTAATTCAGTTGAACAAATTGCTTGTCACTGAGTACGTGATATAATTATGTGAATGTCCTAAAGGTGCATATTGTGCCATTTCTATCCAAATACAGTTTGTATTTCTATTGCCTTTTCCTGGTTGGTGCTGTATTATATCTTCACAGACTTATGATATTCGTTAGCCTCCCTTTTTACAAAATGGGTATATCCTCTCAGAAAATATCGAGAATTGAAAATCAATCTATAGGTAACTCCCTGAAAACCCTAAGGATATTGCCTGCTGTAAGGCTATTTTTTGTGCACTTCTGTAGAGCTATCATATATACTTGTAACAAAGTGTGATAGGGTGGCTTTCATGGTTGGCATTTACATATAAGGTGAACAAGTGTGGTTCTTCTTTATTGTAAAGAAATAGGTTTCTGAGCTGGCAGTGGACTGAAATATCTAAGCCGACCTCTTAATAAGTCCTTTGATACCTGTTTTCTGGCGGGTATCCTGCCACTGCATTGCACTTGACCGCACGCTTCCGTCCGATACTGATTCTCATTAGCGCTCAATCCCCCTGGATTCCTCTGCACTTAAAGTAAAAAGCTGTCTGATCTAATATCCATCCTCTAGTGGTAACCATAGCAGGTGCGGATCTCAACTAGACGCCTATTGAAAGAGGCCCCGCTTCAGCGGGAGGGGTTAGCAATCTAATGAAATGGTTATATAGACAAACTACTATCATAGCTATTAATTGGACGAGAGGTGCAGCAGTAAAATCCTAGATTTGTGAGACATAATGAAATGATAATTGATAAGATCGTCTTGTCATTATATCTATACACATCATACCATTATTTGTCCCCGAATATCATTGTATACATGTACTTTAACGCTTAATGAATTATAGATGGAATCTAGTTAGGACTTTGATAAGGCATCTTTAAGTACAGCTTCATTGCCATTGTGGAGGCAGGTTTTGCTTGAGCCCGGTATAGTGAGCCACTGAGGAAGACCCGACTGATGAACGAACCTATAAGGTACAGCTTATCTGCAGAATGAATGTATACATGTTTTACCCGCAATGACACAACGAATTACTTAATACATGATATCAAGGTGTATATAGTTTTTGTCTTATACTAAAAGGAGTGCTGCTATTTATATTTCAGAAGTGAGAAGCATCTAGCTCATTGTGAAACTGAGGATTGAGTACAGAGTGTGAGTGGCTCAAATATTGTGACCGGGATTGGCAGACAGGATGATATACGTGAATATTCCATCATGCATTGTTCTTTCCTGGGCCTCTCGTCTATCACTCCCGTTCCTCGCTGTTTCAATCAGTAGCTTTAACGATGCCTTTTACTATGTCAACTGCTCGCTCTGACTAACAGGGAAAGGACTAATTATACCCGGCTTTACGTCTGTATGGAGACAATCAATCGAGATTGCCGGTAAAGTAGGCAATTGAGCCTATTTGTGGCAATGCTCTGAGCAATTCGTGAGCAGGCTGAACAAAGGTACTCTCATCTGCTCATATCTGCTCACACCTCACTCACTCCGCTTCCCCACAAAAGTATTGATCAAAGCGTGATGCAGAACGCTCCACCAACCGCCACAAAACAATTTGAAATTTAAGATGTAATTCGGTATTTGTTTCCATTTGAAAACTCATCTGTGCTCAATTAAGTATTTGCGTAATTACAATCAGTTGCCATCACCGCTTCGAAATAACTCTGACACTGTTGATGAAACTAAAAAAATTAGATGAAGACAGAAAATAAGATTAAACATCTGTCCCAGGTGCAACGATGATAAGAATGTGCACATTGTGTTATGAAATATTAGTGGGCTTGATTATATATCATTACCATTTCATCACAGGCATACCCAGGGGCATTGTTGGTAGATTCTTTGAGTTGATGGAGCCGGTTTGATTGTCGATCGCCAGGGTTGAAACAAGTCTGAACGACTTCGATCTAGTTCGGAATTTAGCATCAAAATATCGACCCTGGTGAAGCTGAAGCCGGAAATCCTGCCCGTCTGGAGGTGAACCAGTTCAATTGCTGCAGTCGTCCCCCATATCAACAAGTACACAGAGGAGGCGAGCAGCTTGTGGCGGGGCCTTTAATGCTATTGTTCAACTAACCCCTAGTACCTCTAGGTAGACTATTGTTCTGCGTCATGGTTACTAAAACCAGTCGTTGTGATATTAGATAGCGGATCCATTGCTCCGATTTTCGCTAATCCTCCGGGATTTCTGATTTATGTGCCTATCACCCATCTTCTTCTTATACATAGTTTATCATTTCATCATAAATCTGATATTTACTGGTATGTTTTTTTTCTCATACGGGTTCTCCCTGATTGTACCACTGATTGACTGGTACGATGATGTGTATTAATGTGGACAGCGGGAGCCTATGCAACATCTTCAGTATTTCTCATAATCGATTCCAGTGTTATGCACGTTGCTATGTATTTGTAATGGCTCAAAATATATATTTACAATTTGCATGTACCCATACGCCCTCTGCCTTGGATTCTGATCTAGACATGGCATTAGAATTCTCAGGTTAGAGAAGGCAAAATCAATACATGTGCACGTTTATGGTATTCTATTCTCATTCCTACTCATATATACAGTAGAACCCCAACTAACGAACACCCCGAGTAAGCGGACAGCCCGCGTTAACGGATACCTTCTTTCTGAACGGTTCCCTCTATCAGATGTTTATTTTAACCTCGCTTACGCGGGGTGTCCGCTTACGCGAACACTTTGGCCCGGAATGGAGGATGTACCCTTACGCGGGGTTCTATTGTATATATAATTTTTCTTTTGTGAAAAATCTTTATTGACGGTATGATTCATATGAGGTACACGAATTTCATCCAATACAGAAAGGGACAAGAAGATATACAAACTAAAACTGCTGTGGAATAGCATCATCACACGACTATAATAGCATTTATGTAATGTCAAAGCATACACCTTAGTGAGATTGCTAGAGCTTCCGTTTTAGTAAGTTTATAGCCTAGTGGCTCGTTCAGGATGAACTGACATTTCAGCATCTTCACGGGGTCATTTAGACCTGCCGTTGCGATAGTTCAGTAGCCATAAGGCCAGTCCATTTCATACTTGCTTCTCATATTGTTTGCATGATCGTTTTACTAAGGTATCATAAACATATGAGGAACCTATCTATTTCTTAATATCCTTTCTATCATTTCCTTCCTACACGCATCTTCCAATCAACCCCAATGGCTTCGCACTAACATCTTTACTCCCTTTCCATTGGTCCCTCGTCACTCTTCTCTTCTCTTTCTCATTTGTGCTTGTCTTTGTTCTATGTCTTCGTTACCTGCGATCGATCATAGCCTGTCGGATCTTATGTCCCGCTTATGCGTCATTACAGTATGGCTTGTTAACGGATGACACGGCGTGAACAAAGCCGAAGTATAAGTTCGGAGAGGATACTGCACTGGAAGTTTCACTAAATAAAACAATATGTAATAGCTAGTATAAATCCTACTTCTTGATTCCTTAATGTGAAACATGTGTTGATGCCAAGGTAATTTGTAATAATATAATTATATTACTCACAGAAGAAGGAAAGAAAGCAATTGTATAGATTTCACTAATGATCTTAATGATTGAAACTTAACATCAATGCTTTTCTGACACCTTGCAGCAGGAGCTAAATCACCTTCACTTACATGGGATTCTCGCTCAACCTATCCGTTAATCCATTAGGGCTGGAGTGGTATTAAAGGACTAATTAGCGCTCCTTAGGAGGGACAGGTGGAGGGAGGGGGACTTGAGAGTACAGTGTAATGTTTCCCTGAGAGTGGCCATTTAAGGTAGTTACCATGTTGAAGTGGTGAGCAGCGCCTGGATTCCCTCGGTTAGGACAACGTATTGTCTCATTTCCGCACATAGCATTGCAATATAGCGGAGAGGGGTAGTGAAAAGGCCTATCAGAGAACGGCTTCATGGAAAAGCAGTTGTATAGAAATAACGGGAAAGGCTAACCCCAAGGCGAACATAGTGCTACAAATTAAAATGTCCCACTCTACATTAACTATATTTCTTAACTGCAAATCGTCAGCTCTGTTGTCTGAGTAGTTATCTAATGTGTATCTTATATTGCCATAATGGAATTAGTTATATCGTGTGAGGATCGGCAGTTATGCACATGGCTTATCCAGAAGTTTTTTTTAAGTGTTAGATTTTGAAGGTGTTACCGTGTATTGCGTTTCCTTTTAGCCATCGGCAGTTTACAAAAATACACCTGACACCTCCTTCATACAATATCATTAACATTGTCGTTCTGATAACGTCCCCTTTTTACCTTGCGACCTACTGCTCGAAGGAAGTCGTGATGTGGCTGAAGAATTCTTTGCCACATTAGGTCAAATACTGCTGATGTGTTTATTTACCCATAGTAAAAGTCCAACCATTGTTACAATAAGTCCGTATGTTATGTAGGAAACGGTGACATTTCTCCATGAGGCACAATTAAAATAGTTGTTTTTGCAAAGACTGAATGTCATCTAGAGATATTGCTGCAATATAAGGAATACACTCACGAGGTAATGACCAGTATTCTGCTATCCATTGAATTTTGGTGAAATGAAATCATGAAGGCCAAGCAAATGTTTCCCATGAGCACAAAAATATGTATACATAACATTGAATTCCATAAATATACCTAGGAAATCCTTATAAAATCATTATCAAATAGTAAGTGCTCCAAGTAGTATAGGAAGGACTATTGGCTGTCGACGTATCAGAAAGAGCTAGGTCAAACAACAGATGTGGTATCAGATGTGCACAGAGCACTGTGTCTACAATCTGTTTACACATGTCATGAGCTGAGTGGTTACTAGACGCTGTGTGTAGGGTACAGCATAGACGGATAGGGCATGAGACCATATAATGATCGATGCATGCCGTAATTAAAGAGGTGCCATATCATCTTCCTCGTCGTTATTGAGTTCTTCCAAGTGAGGATGTAATACTTTATAGAATGTCTCGCTATCATGTCACCTTCCTATACTCATAAAAAGCAATCTGATCATACTCCTCTGATCTCTTCAGTGGACCTTTCGATATTGTCCGTAGCGACTCAGGTTTTAATGAGATAATACGCTATGGTGCAATGTTATAAGATAAACTGTTATATTTTGATATGATTAATGTTTATATTAGTTTATCTCACCCCTGGAATAAATGTCCATAGGCTTAACATTGGGAACTCGTTCTCTATGCCCGAACAAGTATTGCAGTCCGTTCTCCATTGTTTATTTCCTATGTGTCGTCCATTCCGTAGGTGTGTACAGGGGTGAGATAAATACAGAAAGCAACTAATTTTGGTCAAAGAAGTCATTCACCAACTCGTTTGAATGCTATGTGATATTCACTCGGCTGTTACCTCGTTCATATCACTCAGCATTTAACTCGTGAAGAACGACGACTTTGACCCAAACTTGTTGGTTTCTTCTTTAATGTTTGAACTATCCATTTTCTTCTGTATTCAGATATCTAATTATTTATCATATTCGGTAATATCACTATGATACAAACCCGTTGTAAAGGAAAAAGAAAATCGGAAGCTACGGTAAACGGTGAATCGAGTATGTATACAATTTAGTATATATACATCGACTTTGCAAGTGGAACCTAGAGATATCATAGCAGTTCTCTATCTTGTAGTATATCAAGGCACTGCTACTGAATCCTATTTAATCATGGTTTATGCTGTATACGTGATCGTAGGACCTGCTGATCGACCAACTCATTTCATCGATAGAAGAACCATGCGTTTTCAGATGGGAGATGGTATTGAAAATGCCTCGCAATGTGCAGACCTACCATAAGGTTATGGATGGGATATAAAACCCATGTACACGTCAGTCTCTATACTTTAATCCTCACACCACTGCCATAGATCTTTCACTTCCACAACACCTCAAACGTCAAGGCTAATGCCTCCCTACGTCCCGTCTATATCTCCGGCTTAATTCTAACTCCATCTAAGCTCAGCTTATATCCGTTCTTCAAGACGTAGTTTCCATCCGTTAAAACGGAGAGGCCTACCTAATCTAAGCCCGACTTGGATGTGCGACTGACTATTGAACTGGAAGCATGCCTGGATGCTTGGCTGAGCACAGTGCTCGCCCGGCCGTCGCCTCCCCGCCCCATGTCACGACTTTGCTAAGTAGAACCTGATGCCAGGCTAATCCTATCTTCGCGTGAGTCGGGAGGGTTGACGCGCTACTTAAGACACTGCTTGCTTAGGGTTAGGCCTAAATGACACACATGGGAGACAGGTTTCAGATACCCTGTTTGCTACGACATGCCTGCTACTGTACCCAATTTGTATATACTACTCATATACCTCTTTAAGGAGAGTTCCTAGCGTTGGCTATCAGTCTGCTATGGTATTTGACTTGCTTAGTTTAGAGTTCAGAATTGATACTTATCATTTCAGATTAATTCCAATCATTGTAACTAGCGCATATATATTGCAGCATCAAATCATCTAAGAGAGATTGATATTGATAAAAATATCGGAAAAGAGAAGTCATGAGAGTTTAATGAGCTGAGCAGCCGATCGTTAAGGTATACGTTTTTTTCCAAGCCACGTTCCTCTGCCACTATCTGCCATCTCAATACCATAGATTATATCTTGACATGAAATGCCCTTGGAAGCTTCTACGGTTTAAAACCTCATTAACCCAACCCAACAGGATTCCTAACCATATTAGGATATGTTAAGAAAATGTATGATAAGATGATGATGACGATGGTGAGAGGAGAGGGATTTCCGTTGTGTACATTGTCGTTAGCATAAGATAGATCTCACCTATAGACACATATGTTGACTACAAAGCAATACCTGGTGTGGCGTTGCCGGCGTCGATGAATGATCACCCCAGTGCTGTCTACAGTAACAACCAAGGGATTAAGATGGATTATTGCCCTGCTCTTTACAAAATAACACGTTTATCCCATGGGTTCAGGATGCAAAAGGCTGCTAGACGTTGGTGCTGTATTTCATAGACATCACCTAGTCTGAATCGGAGGTACTTAATGGTTTCTGGATTTATTGAACGATTAAAATCAAATCCCAATCATCAAAAATTAATATAATGGTAACTTTTCATGTTTTACCAGCTACCTCCATTGACCGGGTCAAAGTAAATACAAACGGATGAATATAACGAATACTGATCAAAAGGCTCCTCTTCTCTCTTGGTACTTTGGAAAGCCTTACTTTGTAGTTCAGCTGAGTAGGCTCGGATTGTCTATTGCTTACAAACGTGAATGCTTTACTTATTCATCCTAGTCATATGTATGCTGCGGAAGGTATTCTCACAAGCCGGTCCGAAACGTGGGCGGTTCTCTGGAATCTGTCTCTCAAGAGCAGCATAAAGGACGAAGTAGCGTGAGCATGACAAACTTTCCGATGTACTAATCTACTCGTAGAAGCTCACACGTAGAGAACTCAAAAAGCTGTCTGGTTCTGTGAAACATGAACAGGATTTCACAGAATAGACGCTCACCGTTTGAAGTGTCCAACTAAAATATACGTAGGTGAGGAACAAATATGTTTCCTCTCTCAAAGCGAAGTCAATGTCGCTAGTCACAGACGCCCATGGACTTACTTGACGACGTTAGAGTAACGTATGAATATCTTTTGTGGGGATATTTTTGTCATAGATCCTGGTAATTTATCATGGACCTGAAAGCAGGTAACTCCCAGCTGCTAAATCTTTGAGAGATCCCTACTATAGTATTCCGCATCGACGGTATGTGTACTTCACTCAGGAATTACCTGGGACCCCAAGAAATTTCCTCCGATTTTTCACCACCCACCCGCTCTCACACCCAACCACCCCCCAATTGAGCTTGATCTATTCTGACGCAGGGGTCTTAACGCAATCTGAGGCCTGTAACCGAGTTATACCCCCTCACTGGTCTCAGCTATCAGTGCTCCTGTCAAGTCTTATCAGGTGATGCCGTATCTAAACGCTCCTTTTACCCTCACTGCTTTAGCCCTGTCCACCTTGATTAGACTCTACTTAGAGACCTGGACAACAAGAGCTGCCTCCTTAAACAATTGGAGACTGAAGATGGGATTTGGTTTCCCAGTGGTTTATTATACTTGGCGGTAATTTTACTAATGTATCAGTACGGCTTGTGCATTAATCGTATGGAAGGAAATACAGATGGGTCTGGTGGGTGGATGCTTACTGCATGCTGAGTATTTTTCCGATTAGTATTTTTTTGGTTGATGTTACTTTATTTCCCATCTGCGATTTTCACCAAAAACAATAGTTCTTCAGAAATATAGCCTTCAAGGTCAATTGAACGAAGGAGTAATACATGAATGAATGAAATGGAGATGAAAATTGACATTGAGAGCTACACTCCTTTGATACATATAATATATATTAAAGATCATACGGATTCTCTGCTTAACATGTATACGTTTTCCATGGAATGAATTACTATTCATTAACCAACTATACATCCTTCCACTGTATTGTGAAATTGAAGGTTGCTTCGCGCACAGTAGCACCGAGGAGAAGTTCGGAGAATACCCTTGTGCACGAAACATCTATCGTCAAAAATACACCCCGTCGCGACTTAATCATCAAAGTGTAAGGAAGGCAGCGGTAAGATAACGCTTTCAATATACGGGGATAATATTCACCATTGCGGAAACTAAACTACATAGTTTCTAGAGGATAAATCAACCAAGGTTAATTGCGCCCCACATCTTTTTTTCTGCGTGCCAAAGGGACCGCGTATACGAAGATTTATCTCACTCCAAGTTGCGACCGTGACTACGCTAGACGGTAGGCTTTACTATACACTTTATGTCTGAGCGCCTTCCACACTGACACGTGCATGTATTAGGGACCAATTACTTTCCATCACCGAAGATAAAGGGGAGGAGGTGAAAACAGGATGTAGAGGTCGTAGGGGCTAGTACGGAGGCGGGTATTGTAGTGGGGTTGTTTACTAAGACGGAGAAGGGAAGTACAAGAGAAATGGCGTATAGAGGATTATCCTAGAGGTTTTCGTCAGATATGGAGAGGTCTGAATAATATAAGTGGAATTAATGGATAATGCCAGTAGGAAAACCTGTGGTGATAGAAGGAGAACCGACCACATTACATCCGGAGAAAGAGTAAAATGAGGCTTCATTATTTATGCTCAAGCTTCGTAGGAGTTGAAGTCAATCATTGTTTTTTATGTAATCTTTGCTAATATTGCAGTTTACTATGATATGGTCGTCTCTGATTGGATCTGACTGTGAATTAAGCAGAACCTCTTTGAGCGTATTAACAATATGCATTCCAGAGTTTTGATACTGAGACTAATATTCATAGACTCGATTCATATATACTCCCTTTCAACCAATGAATCAAATACTCTAGAAAGTGCATACTCTCTCGTGTTACCTACTCCACCCTCCTAAATTGGATACTGCAGTTACTGCAGTTATGAAATCTTATTGTCTGATGGTAAATTATGTGTCTTGTTTATTTCTGTTATTGGTGTTATGCTGTGTACAGCAAAATGGTATATATATATATATATATATATATATATATATATATATATATATATATATATATATATAGTATATTGTTTGTGTGACTGATTGTACAAGGATACCAGCCCTAATACGAGGCTGATGTATTATCAGGATAAATAAAAGGATTAAAAAGAAATCCATTTTCTTTGTCATAGGAAATCCACGACTATATGCCAATTGTCAGGGAAGCTTTAATTATAATCTTTATCGGACATTGCCAGGGATTATACATTATCATCACCCATTGTTCTGAGGCGTAATCCATAGTCAAAGTCACCTTTCATCACCAGATCCTATGGTTGCCATTTGCAACTCATTATCAGAGCTTTGTTTGCAGCTGCGTCAATTACGTCTTAATAAGCAGTAACCTAGGTCCCCGATTATTACTGAATGGTAGTGATTGCGTTGCTAACATAAATCCGACACAGTAGCAACTACCAGGTTCGTATATGGACGTTTGATTAGGCTACTCTTTTAGTTTTCTGGAGTAGCAATAGTTGGTCATAGCATAGCTAGTTTTAATTGAAACGCCATGGATAACAGAAGATTTCCCCAACGGAACAGCGTGTCCGAGATATGAACCACTGGCTATACAATTTACAGTGCAGCATGCTACCGACTTATCACACTGCCACCCTAGTACAATAGGCCTCAACATGATACCATAATAATCGTGAACTAGAGGCATTTACAAATCCTGACCACAGCTATTCCCACAATAGGTAGTCATAAGTGGGAGATAGAGGAACAAGCGAAACGAATGGACACAATGGCAATGGCTCCACCGTGGGTAGTAAAAGTAGGCTCCTTGTCAATGATGGTTTCAGGGGCTTCACTATCAACGGGTCAGTAATGGCTTCCCTGATAACCGCCGCTGATAACGGGGGTGACTAACACACGGTGACCAGGCCTGCCGCTGACAATAGGCAATCAAGGCAGGCTGTAACAGAAGAGCTCTCTGACACACACCTGCACGGGTACCTGAGACTCGTATAGCTTGATGCCCAGCTTCCCACTCTCCTGGGTGATCTGTATAAGCTCAGCACACAGCCTCCAGGGAGGACAGTGTCCGGTAGGGATTTGACGATGAAGGACGGATGGGGTGGAGGGATGCACCCAGCGTTTCCACATCCAATCCCCACCCCACTCTATCGGACCCAGTTCATCAACCCCTAACGTTCTACCACAGGCCCAACGATTACCACCAGAGCTCTGAATTATGCTGATTCAGCAGGAAATGATTACAGGTCTTCTTAGAGGTGGGCAGGGTGGATCCCCTCCTATGTGGTTGTATGAGACTCCACCCATGGAGAGTGCAGGATGAGGAGGGGATGGATGTAACATGGGTAGCGGGGTTGTGCCTGTTGATACGGATATATGAGGGAACGGCCCAGCAGAGATCCATGCATGGATTTAGGCAGGAGCAGAGGGCCAGTAGACATACCGATATAGCCGTACTGTCCCCTAGGGGTACATCAATGGAATCTTAGTATCCGTCACGCATCAATATACACTCCTGGGTGGCTATAAGTAGGATGAATGAACCACCATTGCCGTTTCCAGCCATACTCTCTCAGCTCAAGATGTTAATAACTAAACCTGAAAATCCTCTGTGTTACCCTACGGCGGGCTATCTTGAAAATGACAATATTGCATGTTTATCACAATCTATAAAAGGAATCATCATTAATGACAGGGCCTCTGGGGGTGGTGTGATGATGTAGGTTGGGATAAGGGGTGAGGGAGTGGTGGGGGTGAGGTAGCTTATCAACGTCTGGCACCTTGGTATCAGCTAGCATACCCCACTCGACCCACCTCCGGCGATCCACCTATCACCCTGTTTGCCCAGAGTCATCAGCGATATTGGTGCTATGATAACAGCACCGCCTGACGGCTCATCGCGAGATGGCGCTCTGTGAGCGACTCAGTGACGGGGCTGGAGCTGCTCATCTCCTCTGCCTGACGTAGGCTGGTATCTTCTTTCTGTTTACTTATACCGAGCACAACCACCCGCCCACCATAATCCACAATCCTGAGCTACTCCGAGTTGCTCATCGATATCTACACACAAGCCATGGATGACGTCAAGATGGTGACACATTCAGTATATTTTCTATTTTCTCTTTGATAAAGTGTATTGACTCATACACAGAATGCTTTTTAGCACTAGCCAGAAATAGCCGGGTCAATATTGATACTTCTGGAATATGGGATGTAGGTACATAAAATGGATCACACCGTATATTGGGAATACAACATTGCCATAAATATGGATAAATATAAACAAATTTCAGCATGCACAGTAAAATCAGACATTGCCAAATACCTCAACATTTAGTTATACTGCTCATATTAAACTTTTAGAGCATATGGAGCAAACAAATGTTAGAAAACGGGTAATAGACTAAGATAAAGTTGCAGGGTTATTTGTTTGTGTTCTGAATTATATCTGGTACGTGCTCTTGATATCACTAAGCTGCTCACCACTGTGTCGCTAAGCCGTCACTGTACACCAGGACTACCTGTGGTTTGGCCGCCGTGAACTCGTCTTGAGACAGCAACTCAGTGAATTCGTACACGGCCTGAAGTGGATCGGGCAGTGAGCTTATCAACATCGAATTGGATTCCTTACATGGAATCCCCGACCACCCTACCACCCACCCCACAAATCACCTGCCCACAAGTTATTAACACTAGGCAATGTGGCGGACACCTCTGCACGGGGCGACCGAGATTGGACTATTTGTTGACCTAGAGCCGACCGAGTGACCGACAAGATACCGGCCCCAATTAATTGATCAGAGCGGTGTTGTCATGGTCAGACCTTTTGGGTAATGAGCGCCTCACGAGAAACTCACGTCTAGTAAGCCACATGGCCGCCATAGGGCACACTCACAGCCACCGTAAATAGGGGGTATTGGATAGCCTTTTTCTTGCTGACGAAGCCTGTCTTTTTTGTCTCCTACTCAATATCGAAAGATAGTGGTATTGCATGGCGCATAAGGGAGAATGTATGCCGTAAGTTCTTATGTACAGTGTAAGACTTTGGGGGAAAACACCACCAAGTATATTGATATCAAGGTATGGCTGTGCTTTCTCTGCGCGCCTCGGCGTGGCCTTTTAAGTCATCACATAGGGACTCTGCATGGCTGGCTTTGCTGATGTAGCCGGTGGATTTATGGAGATGGCCGCGCTGCTCATGAAGGAAACATAGAGCACGGCGGCTTAAACGAGCAGCTCGCCATACATCGTTGGGAATGAGGCAGCACGAGCTGCCCAGGCTGATAGCACCTACAGATAAATTCAGCAAATAAAACTCAAAACACCGAGCTAATGATAACAGTATATATACTCTAACGATCGAGATCAAAATATGAAATGTAGATGTAATAAGGAGACAAAATAAAACATGATTAAATTGTCTGGCCTTTTCTTCTTGTATAAAAGCGGTATGTAACAGTATTGGTATCTAGGTAAACATTGGAGAACGTACAAATATACTGTCTTCAGAATTGTATATTTGAGAGAGCAAACACGCAATTGAAACTTAGTCACATTGCTCTAGTCATTATATACATGATAATATGTGTAATGCCCTTGAAATCATCAGACAGTTCATTCAGAGTCCTGTTGCCAAGATAAGGCTAGGAGGAAATTGTGTCTTCATCATTGATGGATGAGCGTGGAATTATGAATATATTTCAATTAAAATTGGTACATTCAGTCTATGGGTAATTTCCTATAGCCCGCTTGCACCTAATCAACTTGTCATTTCTGCAACTGCTTGACTAGGATTCAAAGATAACATGCACCAGTGGGTCAATCGGGTATTGCGGTCTCCAGTAATTGATCATGGTCTGTTGGGCACGCCTCAAAGACACTGGGACACTGGCGCTCTCTCCATTTAATAATGTCACAGTGTTAACAGGCAGATCGTTAAGGGCTAAGCTTTTTGCAGCAAGCTCAAAATCTATATGACCACTCTAACCTTTAGGCAGAGTATAGCAGCGTGTGGCCAACGCTCAAACACTTTATAGTTTATCTTAGTCCATGTCCCGTCGACCTACACCATGGTACCTCGAGCAGGGAGGTGATTCCACTGTCTGTAGTGTGCCGGAAGGTGTGGATCTGACGACCCAATCAGTACAGGTGAGTTACTCGGAGCTGCTCGCCAAGGCAGGCTAGATAGATGGGCGGGTACACCTTTATAGTACGGACTATAGACCAGGTATCGATCAGTCAGCATCCATTGATCTCTATACACAGTCTACTTAACAAAACACTATCGCATATCTCCTAAAGCACTTCCTCGTCCTGCCCGGTACTTCCTACCTCCCACAACCAGAGAGATGCTGTACTGAGTTGGTGGTAACTGAGTGTTGGTGTTTTATACCGTAGCAACGGCCAGGATCTTATCAGATAGAAACGAAATCTGTCAGTTGCGAATGAAATGAAAATATTGTGGTGCACCGCAATCGAACCTAGTTTATATGCATTATTCTGGTGTCCTAATAGTCCAGCACACACCCACTCCTTCCCATAGATATGGCACGGGGGTATTACAAGGAGCTTCGAGGTTTTGTTAGGAATATAAACATTTATTTCATAATCCAAAATTGAAAATAGTGTGAAAAATTCAGCTTCCTCGCTCATTTCCCAGCAGGAGTATTCTTTTCCCAACGCTGCGCGTATGTGTGACGCCGACAAGGAAGGAGGACGTAGTAATTGATTCTTGTGAGCAGCTCGTTATGGACGGTAGAGAAAGGGGATCGTGTCCATAATGAGCAGCTCCATGCAGTCTAAATACCCCAATTAGGGAACAGCAGGGTGCTGACCATACGACCTACTGTCGGATGAGGAAGGAACACTTTGATAGATGTTTGTAGGCCTGATTACCACGCATGCGTGCAATGGTAGGCACTCCGGTTAAAATTGTACAGTGTGTGTGTAAGGGGTGAAATGTTCTGTGTTTATTGCATGTACTCTGGCGTGTCTAACGTGATCGCGATACTTAATCAAATACCAACCCTTTCTTAGGACTACTAATTCATCTGGCTACAGTTCTTGGCCTAAGTAAGTGTTTCAGTAGGTTAGTTCCTTAATCGGTATAATTAACTGAGTAAAGAAAGAGAATCCATGCCGAAGCCAAGTGGCCGTAATGGTGGGTTGGTCGCTCAACGCTTTTCATTGAATAGGAGGCCGGTGTATACTAAATGTACAACTTTCGATATGAAATTTGCATTTTGATTGTCTTACCTGATCATAATGTGAACAGTATTTGTGTTTCCTTAAACTTTAACTGCTATACTAGATTTGTTTTGGAAGGATTTTAACCTGAAACCCATCACATGTTTGGTGCATAATAACAAATGATGATATCGATACAGAACATATCGACAGCCTAGTTCTCCCATTTCCATTGATTTCTTAACAAGTATAGAATTCACAATCATAATGAATCCATTATAGAACTTTATCTCAGAGTAAAGAGCATGCTCAGATGTAATTACTCCTGAGTGTCTTTTAATTCAGAATATGCACAATTCATTGACGTTTTAATCTTCTACACACATCATCAAATCATCATTATCTCACCTGCAGAAGTATGTAAATGGAACAAATGTTCATGATACACCTAATGATACAACGATAGTTAGCAATTACTGATGCAGGTTAGCGCTTCAGGCATCCCAAATCGCCATTATAACAAAACACATTCGCATCACTTCATTGACCGTAATTGCCGTGATAAGCATTCCCCTTATCAAAGGCGATAAGAGTACAGTCTGTCCTATTATCAGCCCCATCAGCTGATATCATCGGTGCTGATTATAAAGCACTGCTGCCCCGCCTGACCACGGCCATAACCTGATGGGTATTGATTGGACAATACACCGTCCTCCCCCTCCCCTTCCCCTGCAGTGCACCAAGACCTGTGAGGTGAGCCAGGTTGTGATTCCTACCTGTAAGGTACTGGATAATTGACACCTTTGTAAATTCACTATAGACGTGGCAATTGATCGTTGGGCATCCTGTCCTTTCTGCATAGATACAACAGCGATTGGCTATCTATGTTTCATCCAGGTGTGGCTGACTATCTACTCGTTTTGTTAAAACACCATCTCTAGAAAGTAACGTATATAGAGTTGAAATTCTTTCTGCACGTTTCGGTTATATTCTCAGAAAGAATTTCCAAAACAGAACAAAGCTTCCGATCAATATTCTGAACCTTCTGGTCAAACAAAATAAACGCAGCGTTGTTTAGAATGAATAGCTGTATTCGTGTATTTCTATAAGTAATATTCCTCTAAAATCATTACCATTAGGGATTTTCCCTTGTCTATGTCGTAATCAAACTATCGTTTAGTTCCTTCCTCTAATATTTCTACAGCGTAACAACACGGGGAAAAAAGAGAATGAGAAGGTTTCTGAGCGAAAGGGCATGTGGCCTGTGGTGGCGTTTAATCGGAAAGGCCGTGTGCTATAATTATTTAGACTACAGAGAAGCAGTGGTCATCTGTTAAAGGTTTGTCAGTGGCTGACCAGGGAGGAAAGGCGACCAGAGTACCTCCAGGGCTCTCCTCCAGGGTATCGACGTCTTCTGCATGCGACGTCACACGGCTAGACTGTCACCCGATGTCCCTTGACTTTGATTTATCGCAGTTGTTCAGGTTGTATGAAACATTGAAGTGGCGCACATAGGAAATCACTGACCTTCTCGCATACTATTTTTCACAAAAGGGACTTTTCCACGTGATCTCCGCTCTGTTCAGGGCGGAGATCACGAGCATCCGCCCTGTGAAATACAGAGGGCTGAAAGGTTTAATATGGAGACTTCGTAATCGGTGGATAATGAAAGTGATTATCTCAAAACCAGTAAAAATAGATAGCGTGTAGCAGGCCTATCTCACACAGTTAATGTTATGAGATAACAAATTACAGTCCTGTTGGAAATTACATACTCTGGAAATTTTCAAAAATAAAATGATATGATGCTGTATGATGATGACCCTTAACATTATTTATCAGCCAATTCCTCAAATATTACAAACAAGAATTCGTTCTAAATTACAATACGACCGTCACAGACCCTATACAATCCGCTAATTCACATCATAGCCCTGCCCCCGACCCCGACTGGGTGAATTACTGGAAGACAAAGAGGAAATTTATTTCAGCGGATGGTCATTAGGAAGGAGGCATTAATACCTGGTGGCCGTTCCTTTTTTAGCAGCGATTTCGCGAATCATGATAAGGCAAAACCAGTTGAAGATATTATCTCTTGAATGGAAAAATTCTGTCACCAAAATGTACTGCAGTGTCATGTCGACCTGTAGCTTTTTTTAGAAGCTTTTATTGTTTCGTCGTTGTTAAAGTAATCATTTGTATAAAATAAGATGTAAATAAACCAATAAAACGGCATCATCAGCCAGATGGCTGGTTTTCGTTTTCGCAGTATATTAACCTTTTGCACTATAGCATTTGGCGTTATGAGTCACCTAATCTTCATATTTTATTACGCAAATATAAACTGATTACATAGGCAATAATTGATGGTTTTATGGACAGGCGGCCATAAACCACGAGAAGTTGACCTTAGCCTCGAGTGGTTTACATAGCCGCCTTTCAGCAAAACCATTGTATTTTGCTCTATAGCACAAAGGGACTATTCCCCCGTATACAATGGCTTTGAGGATGTAAACGGTGGATTCGAATCCGTATACGATGGTTATGGTATCTGACAGGTACAACAATGGATAGGGATTTACTGAGTCCCCATACATTTTGAATGTATACGATCGATAATAAAACACTATGATTCATTATATAAACTATAGGTATGCATAGCGTAGAATCAATTTGATACCTCTTACCATAAAGTATCTAAAACCTATACGTGGTGCTTCGAGTGGAAAGTACTTCCCTAACGATATGTAACGTTATCATTTTCGTCTTGTCTAAAATAAGAGAAGAGGTCCGTAAACCTAAAATTTTACCTGATGACACACCATCTCTAGTTGCAATAAATGTTTGAAGCGGTGAAAGTTTACTAAATCCTAAATCAGGCAGAATAAACATATATGGTTGCCGTGTATGAAATGTCAGACCTTCATCCCTGAGCAATTCCACATGGTATGGCCTTGTGACCTTTAGGCTCCAACAAGACATGGCGCGGCTTCTGGAAAAGGGCACTGAAGCCTAGCTGACGAATATACATTAATAACCTCTAAGGGTCCTTGAGAAGGGCTCTTTTGGGAACTCACGACAATATGTTTCTGACAATCCATACCCATTGTACTACTGTGGTATAGAGAATACTCCCTGGTCCGACACAGGGGAAAGCTGTATGTGTTACTCATGTCTCTAGATCTAGGATCACCTGGGGATTCCACCACTTACTAACACAATGCCTTTAACACTATGTGGTATTGAGATAGCGGTGCGTCAATACACACTATATCTCTCTCAATGAAACAGGTATAAGGCAAAAGTATAAATAAATAGACCATACATATTTAAAATCGCACCATGATTGTAATTAAGTATCAGAAAAGGAGCTAGCAAAATGAGATAAGGGTTTTTGGTATGTTTATTTATTCAACGTCCAAGGGAACCCTGAGGGTATATAGGGACTAACTCATGATTCACCTTTCCTCACTGGTTTTACACCACAAGGGTGGTGGTCGAATCCATGAGATGAATTCAGAAATCTCACCCCCTACACATTTTACGGCGGTTAGAGATCTTTTATTTCCCTCACCACATCAATATAGACATGGTATGAGAAGGATTGACCTCTGATATAGCAGTAGATCTACCACTGCCGGGGATGAAGGAGAAAGGTGGCTGTAGTGAGACTCGAACCCACAATCTTTGGATTACAAGTCTAGTGCCTGAAGTACTGAGCTATCTCACATCCAATAGATAAGGGTACCCCTTAATGTTAGATTGCTTTAGAAAAAAGGGTCATCTCAAATTTTATCAATTGTTGAAAGGATTTTCAGATAAGGTACGTAATTTATGCTATTATTGTTAGTACTGATATATACACTCACAAGCCTTGCAGGAGATACATGAAGTCTATTGACATGAATGTGTAACATTGTTTGCTTGTGCAGCAGATGTACATATCATCTAGATGGTGTATTTCATGAATAATAATCTCCTAAATCGAGGCGATGAAATACTGTAACACAGATATGACTCCGTGTTCTTATGTTTCGCTTTGTCACTTTCGCAAATTGCATGCAAAAGTTTCATCCATTGTAGTTCATGTTCTGGCGATACCCGAAACAACTACGATTAGCATTTACCGCTGCTATAATTTCTATAGATATGGATGTGAGGTGTTTTCTTCTGAGGATGTTCAACATCTAATAATGAAAAGGAGGTATGGGGGCTTTGGTCACTAAAAAACCCACCTCAACATAAAAATAGTATGGAGCAGTTTTGATATTTATTGTAAACTTACCTTCGAATGACCTTTATTGACAACGGTTCAATATACTGGGAATCTAACTACTCTTCCATCATTTATTTATCAGGCGTTAATCAACATATGTTTCCACTACTAACTGTTCTAGCAATTACTGTAAACTCTTGCCTAATAAGCAGTTCACTCAGGCGACTAGACTGTTATTAGGGCCACCTACCAGTATATATTCTTTCGATTATTGTTTTAAAAGGCTAGCTAAAATAACCATCCCACTCAAGCGACCACTTGAGTCTGTGTTAGCAATGGTCAACTGTATATGAAATGTCTGCTCGCAAGTGATCCTGGAGAAAATCACCTTTGTTACATACTACTTATATTTGAACCCGGTACCAAAAGAGATCCCGACATTACTGTATAACGCCCCCCCCCCTTATAGCTGGTTAAAGAAAAAGAGGACAAGAAAATATAACTAACCAAATACTGTTCACAAATTTTATGTATAAATTTTATTAAAATTGATTGTTAAAATAAGATGAATTGTGCTGTACAAGATGAGGAGTGGAAAATATTACATAAGGGGGTTAATGAAGGATACAAATAGGATGACAATTTTGGTGTTGGATGGATGGGTAAAAATGAAAATATAAATTGTAGGTGTGTGTCGTTGGATTGGGGAAAGAAGAAGGACGCGGCAAGGAGGCTGAAAAATGCTGTTGATGTTGTTAGACGGTCAGTGGAGTAGGTGTGAATGAATGTGGTTTTGAGGGTGGACACAAGAAGGAGAGGAGCAGCAAGGAATGGGCCTAGTACCTACGTGCCACACCTCCATCTTTACTTAGCCACGTTCTATCAGCAATTCCATTCCATCCTCTATATAACAATATGCGGTTTCTTACATTTTGATTCCAATTGTAGTGATATCGTAAAGAGTGCAGTCGACCAGCACTTCAACAGGAGAGCCACTACAATCACCACCACCACCACTATACCTGAACAAGCACCGGCTTTATGGCGCATTGTCCACCGGATGGCGCAAAGGGGCGGCCATAGAGACCTCTCTCTGGCGCCGCCCTCATGTCTGGCCGGTGGAAAGCCCGGCCATCCGCACCTACAACCACCCGGGCCTGTAGCACCATCTCCAGGAGACGACGGGGATGGCGCAGGACAGCGTGCGTGACCGGCGTACGGCGCCGCTCCAGGGTCGGACACGCCGGCCTGGAGGAGGGTATTGCCGCCTGCAGCCAAAGGAGAGGAGGGCGTGTGGCTACAGCCACTGGAGGAGCGGCATGGAGGGAGACTATGGAGCGCAATGTCCCACAAAACACTCCTCTTTATGTTCGTTTATGAGGGGCGTTGTTCGGACGTGTAGTGCCCAATTGCGAAAGCTGACTTCTGTATGTCTCGTGAGGACGTCAGCATGTATATGCAGTCGCCATATCAGAGTCTCTGTTATTTCATAGTGCATGTAAAATAAGATACTATGGCAGAGCAATGGGTAGAAATGATCAAATGCATTCATGATTTTGCTTCTAGAAAGGGATGCTTAGAAATAAACTAGTCCGCATAACAGTGGTCAAATCTGGTTTTGCATAAAGATAAAGGCAACAGAGAAATGTCAGTGCAGGCGGGTAGCTTTCGGGTCGAATAAGTCCATCGCTATGAAATTACACTGCATGTAACCAAAGTCATTTTCATTATGAACGTAGAGTTCGGTAAGATGGAAATACAGCTAAACAGACTGAGGAAAGCTTTGGGATTAAGGATCTAAAGATGAATGTTGCAATTACGAGCTAAGCTCTCATGCTGGTAGTTAACAAACTGCTTGTTATTGCAAATGCTTCCCTAGAAATCATACAGCCAGAAGAAATACTGCCCTACCAGGATAATTTCATTTGCAGTTTCATATAATCTGCCCCGCTTCTCTCGTATCTCATACAATAACATCGCATCATGTATGAGGGACTGAAGTGCACTTGGCGCCGCATGGAACATTATATCCCCATGGGAAACATACATTCTGGAGAAATTACTAAAGCAGAGGACCCGCAGTTGGAAATACATTAATGGTTGGAAAAACACACCAGGCCCATATGAAATGAAAACAAAATGATGAGCGCAGCGAGTATGTACGGTTGCAGATGGGATTTTTTCGTCATAATGATGAATGACACTTGGCTTCTCACAGTGGTCTGGTTGGGATGTGGTGGGGTGTGTTAGGGAGTAGGCAGCCCTGCAGGCGGCGGCAGGCAACCATCATGTAATATGAGCCTTATTTTATTCCGTACTTGGCGGTAAGTAATGGCCGGTGTCGGTGAGCACGACGTCGTTAATTAAATGAGGCTAGGGTCCTGGTGCCTTCACCACCGGGCATAGAACACCACGCGTGTGGTAGGGCAATCGCAGACGGGTAGGAGGTGTGCAGAGGGCAGGGGGAAGGTTGCAGAGGGCAGTGAGGAGGTGTGCAGAAGGCAGCGAGGAGGTGTGCAGAGTGCAGTGAGGAGGTGTGCAGAGGGCAGTGAGGAGGTGTGCAGAGGGCAGTGAGGAGGTGGGCAGAGGGCAGTGAGGAGGTGGGCAGAAGGCAGCGAGGAGGTGTGCAGAGGGCAGTGATGAGGTGTGCAGAGGGCAGGGAGAGTGCTACTAAAAATGAGCAACTTCAAATGGATAGGTGTATTTAACAATTTTTAAGAATAGCCTTGGACAAATATGCATAAAACGACAGTATCCCGGTTAGTAACGCTACATTGTTAGATCTGTTGACAGTAACACCTCCAAAAGAGCGGAGAATATCATTGTTACTAGGTATAATACGGAACTTATTCATTATCGGACAGCTGGAATGCAAGGACACGCTATATGAATCCACAAGAAGCGAAACAAAAGAGATATTACAATACAAAGGCCTAATTCAGAACACTATAAAAGATCTAGTATATATAGGGGCATATATATATATGAAACTTATTACCGATCGACGCCAAACAAAACGAGTCTAAGCGAGTTTTCAAGAATGCGGTGATAAGCAAGATAAAGGAGTTTGTGTTTAAATGAATGTCAAAAATGTATGTCAAGGTAAAATGAGCATTTGACAGTTATTGATAAGGACTAGAACAACAACACAACATGTATTACTCTGTAAGTTTCTGGAAGAACGACCTGTATGGCAATAAAGATTATTAAAAAAAAGTAAAAAAGAAAAAAAAGAAGGTTGCTGAGGGCAGTCAGGAGGTGTGCAGAGGGAAGCCAGGAGGTATGCAGTAGATAGAGCTACGAGGTATACAGAAGGCAGGCGAGATGTATAGAGAACAAGGAGTAGATGGGCAGAGGGCAAGGAGCAGGTGTACAGAGTGCAAGGAGCAGGTGTGCAGAAAGCCATGTGTAAGCGTGCAGAGCGTGGGTATGGTGGAGACAGAAGGTGTACATGCGTATATCAGTCGTCACACTGGCTACTGCAGTGTGGAAACGCTGGCGTCCTAAATGTTGAAGACGTGGACAGGGAAAGTAGATATTGTTAGCTATTATAAGCAGTGAGTTGCTCAGAGAAGCAGAGAACAGACGCTTGGCATGTACCGGGGAATCCAAGAACGGTGGGAGGCAAGAAGTGAGCTTATATCATAGGGTAGTGTGCGGCGGGAGATGGACGGTCAGCATATGGCAGTGGGCGATGGGTGATATCCGGGAAATATCTCGGTATACAAAGTACTTCTCAAGGTCGATACAAAGAATCATTGGATCCAAGAGGTTGTGAACCACTTGCTCGTAGATGAACAACTTATTCGTAGATGATCAAGTGATCAAACGACCATAGTGACTTCGTGAACAATAATATGGCTGTAACGAATTGGATAATGATTAAAGATAGATTATCATCAAATCATCTGGATGTCTATGTGCCGCGTAAATGTACGTCTTGTCCAAATTTTGAATGTATGTTCCGTCCGCAATGAGGAATACTGAAATGATGGATATTCTTGAACGTCATTATAATGTACATAGAAAAGATTTGAACATCCACATAGCCTCATTATATATACTATATGCATTTAAGAAACCAAAACGACATAACTGAATGATTAGGCATATAGGGAATTCTTGATATTTTGTATGATTTAGTTGCAAACGTCATCCGATAAATAGCTAAATGTAAAACAAGTCAGACGCAGCGTGGCGCTTGTACCAATATATTAAACATAGACTAACAAGCCACCATCAGATAAAAAACCAAATCACTAGAGGCGCTGGTGGAGGCACGAGGGCACCAGTGGGGCGGTCTTATTTGTTATCCCAGGGTGCACCGCGGCCCTAAACACGTTACCAGCGACACACATCGGCCTGTCACGTGGTATATTTGCTGCGCATGCGTGTGAGCCCTTCCTCTGCCTACCTGTCGCTGGTCGCCGGCGCCCGGCACCATATTGCCTCCAAGCCCGCCGGGCACCGACCCGAGCGTGAATTGGTCACCTCGATGCTAGCCAAATGTGGGACGAGGGAAATGTCACCGAGGTTTGAGACACAAGTCAGGAGAGTTGGAGGGTGCGTTAGGGTTGGCACCTAAAATCCACCATCCTAATGCTGAAGGGTTCAGGACTCTTGATCTTGGGGACCTGAACCCCGCCTACCTGCCTGTGGTAGCCCATGGCGACCAACCGGCCGCCATTTGTCTTGCGAAGCCCTAGCATACCGAGCCGACTAGAACCAACCGGTCCACCTTCTAGTGTCGTCCACGATAGGCTGTGAAAGTAAAAGACCTGATTGCGGCACATATTCAGGTGTCCGTAGCAAGAGAGTGCCTGATACACCGTGTTTAATTCTGTACCTGGGCAATTGGGGAATGGTTTAATTTGATTGACTAACCACGATGTGTAACCGAGGAACGAACACCCAGGTTCGATAAGGGAGACATTGGTAACTTTGTGCAACGGGCAGGAAAGCTATGGTACCAAATCCTTTATTATATCACCTCGTGGTTATTATTGTACGTAGTGTCATAGATTGAGGCATACTTTACATCTTTTCATCCTAGAGTTGTGCTTCGGGGAAGCAAGGTGTTACCCTAATATATAAGCTACCCTTCAAGCCATCAGTAAAAATCCCTTTAGAGAATTGGAAAAACCAATGCTCATGCATATATATATATTTTCGTGTAGTGCCCGCTTGCCCATCAAACATCTTGATACATATTGCAATAGTCTTTTTGATATTAGGGCTGCGCACAGCATGTTACTCTCTATGTAGTAAACCATATCGAAGCAAGTTTCCACTTCTGCATGAATGATTTTAAATTTGATGTGGACTGTGTTTCTGGTACACTGTTGTATAGTATTGACTTTGATGCTGAAAAAACATGATATACAATTCTACTGAATAAGGAAATTAAAGACACGCTGGTAGGATATCATCTCGAAATCCTGCGCTGGGAAACCACAGTCTATTTCCATGTAGTTTCCGAATGATCCCGGTCTGTGATGGAGCAAATGGTTTGTTCATTATACCAATATATCATGTATACTGTTTCTTCATTGTGCAGGGGATTTCAGAACATGCAAGCCAACAATTAACCCTAACAAAGCTACGCCTGACCCTCTGACTCCATTCTCTCAACGATGATGATCATCATGCAAGAGCTGAACAATGATGTACTATTTTTATCTGTATAATCTATTGTGCGGGTCTGGTGAAAAAGAAGTATAAAGAAACCGTTGGTCTAATTGTAAGCTTATATTTATAGCCTCCCTCTCCAAGTCTGTCACTCTGGGGCAATGGTACCAGCCATTGCATCACAAGCATTGTAACACCACCTCCTGCACCTCCTCCTTCTACTTCTTCTACTAAGAATTTGTGTTACCCTAAGGACCAGGATGTAGGTCCATCTGTACAATATTCACGAGCGCCTAATGGGTCTGCTGCGTGCCCGGGTACCCAGCATCCACCTCCTCCTCCACCCATCAACCTGGAGGAGCTGGACATGCGACTCGGGGAACGTGTCAATGCAGGCAACGTCTGGGGTGAGAGGTAAGGGGTTATGATTCTAAAACATGGCAGGGTACAATTACCCACCCCACAACATTGTATCCCTGTGTCATTATCGCTTCGTCAGGCACACCTTTGAGGGTGACCTTTTCATCTACCTTCCTACTGATCTGCAAAAAAATGATCGAGCGGGACATGCATCTTTAGAACTGGTTCTCATGCTAGTGGTATCTTCTATACTTTTTTATTTGCCCCAACACAATAGATTCCTGGCAACCACAACAACCCATCTCCCACCTTTGATCCTATCATACATTCGTTTACGTTTATAATTTATTTCCTACGCATACACCTCTATGTGATGCGCCTCTCTCTCTCATACTGTTCTCCGTATTGATTCTCTTTCCCTTTTCCACTAACATCACCGGCGATACCCAATCTATGCGTCTAAGCCACCTTTATACTACTAGCCCAAACATAACACCTTGACCCATCTAAGCAGTAACCTCCAGGTACCAGCACCATAAACCAATAGTCTCTACACGGAGCAACATGTATCTATTCAATACCCGCCACCACAGCACCTTTCCGGCACCTACCCGCGGCTCCCTCCTCCTGCGCCCCAACCCCATACGCTCTAATTACTGACTGACATCCCTGGCCCTAACTTTACACAGGGATACCAATGGAAGTGGTAGAAGCCAGCCGCAGTCCACCTGGTCCACTCATGCACCCACCCAGACAGGCAGACATGAAAAATACATATCTAATCTTCCGTCCGATGTGCCCCGAAATGTATAACGGGTGACTGGTGGGCAATAGGCGAGGCCGCATTAGTTGAACTGGGGTGGTCAAGTTCAGCCCGTATAGTTAAACCTATGCCAGCTTGGGGGATACTGTGTGGTATTTTACAACGTGCACAGATTATGGATCGCTGGCTTAATGACAGGTGAAACACTAAGGCCATTTCCATAAGCGCTCCCTCTCTTCTTCCAAAATCTATCATGCAAGGGATGGGGGATATTGGTTTGCACCTATTGCCTCCATATTGACCTCGCCGTGCCTTTAAAGGGTGACCTATGTCCCTGTATACACCTACCTTTACCCTTCACCAGGGAAGTATAGATATTGCATACATCTACGTACTGGCAATCTCTAATCGGTTCAGCATTGTTAAAGCTTTCCATATGGCCCCTCTATATAGTATTATGTATAGCAACTGCAATCCATACCCATTCGATATTGTTTCCAAAGATTTCCACCTGCAACCTTTCCTCTTGTTCCTCTTATTATAACACTTTCAGTACATAGCTCCCCTTTCCTAAACATTTTCCCTCGTAAAAACGTTTCAGGTCCTTCATTTTTGCATTTCGTTCTTTATAAAGATGATTTAAGCGCAGTTGGTGATCCATATCTATCTATTGGCATGGTATGAATGAGCTACCAGTGAAACAAGCAAGGGAATAACTAACCAATTAGTCAGTGGTTTCTGTCCTGGTGCATCATATTTCAGGCTGATTGTCAGTTTGTAGGAAGTGCTACCTGTTTGACGATATGTGCTACCTGTGTGTGTCTACCTAAATTCGCAATTGTCCTGTAGTGCGCTAATTTTTCTTGCAGAGATTTGTTATGAGCTGAACTAGATAAGTACTTGTATCTGTGTTATATACTGCAATATGTACTTTTGCCATATTGTTGCGTGTCTTTGGTGTTAATGTTTGTGTCATGAGTTTTAAAATGACAAATTTGCTGAAGATCGCTTACCGTGTAGATGAGCAGGGGTAGAATATGAAAACCAGTTTATGCAAGGCCGGATATTCAGCCCTGTTAGTATTATCAGAAACCAGATAATGCTTGTTCTGTGTAATCATTATCCACGAAACAAAACTCACTATGGAGAAGAAATGGATGTACTGAGTATACAGTTTTTAAAATTACAACGTGTTGAGATGAATAACAATAAGGAAGGTTCTGAAAAAGGTTTTACGTCTATGAATAAAAAAATTAAAAAAACATTTATTAATACTGGAGTATATGGATCAAATGTTGATCAGAGTAATAACGTATTGATATCTACCCCCCAATGCAACGTACCATTTCATAATATATGGTGAGCCTCACGTCTTTCATTGTACGACACATCGTTTACTGTAGACTCTTCTCCATAGCATTATTAACACTATTGTAGACTCTCATTCATATCCCTCACAGATTCCATTAGCGCGCACACACAGTGTCATTCAGGTGTCGTCTTGTCATCATAGAACAGGTAAAAGGAGACTTTATAAATGATAAGAAAAATCTTTTTACATGACACCGTGTATGCTGGGTATCGTCTCGTTCCCTCCAACACTCCTTTGATTATTTAATTAGGAAGTGTCTTTACTAAGAAAAGTATATTACATTAAGGGAATTGACACCATGTGGATGGTCACTGGCATATTCTTTGGGAAAAATAGTGGATATCTCGGAAAGGGATTAATTAAATTGGATATAATGAAAGCAAAAGTCAATAATTCATTCCTATGAGTGATGTGGCCATTGCCTTAAGCATTGATATATGATTACAAGAATACCAATCTCCAATGAATTAATGTCATTTACCCCCTTTAAAACAGTATATAGACTATGGAAAATTATATACAAACAGACGATGATGGTGATCGATGAAGGAAATGTTTAAATAAAAAGAAGAGAACCTACATTTGAGAGCATATCTCTGCATTAGTTCTTCTTCCCTAGTACTTCATGGATTCGTACACTACATTGCAGAACCATATATGCTGCTCGCCACGGTTTAAGGGCATACGCATCAACACTGACCACTTCGATTATCATGATTGCGTTTTTCTTATTCATCACATACTGACAGAAATACTTTTCTTTCATTGAAACAAAAGAAACCATTTGGTTTTGTTCCTGACAATTTACCGACTGTACTATGATGCTTTGCTCATGCATTAATTTTTTCTTATCCCTTCTCCCACACAGATACATAAAAAATTGGAGATTATTTATAATGTTACGCTTTCCATAACTGCCTTCATTTCATCTATTACTCAATAGCCAGCGATACACTTAGTTTCTGCACATATCACATACAGAATTTCTACTTTGAACCCCATTATTCCATCACACAATTTACATAGTATCCGTATATCCTGTGTCTCTAATCCACGGCCCATCATTCTGTGCCTATAGGTAAGATGTCTTGGAGCCCTACCCCTTGGCACTGGTCCCCTTTCCTTGTTCTACAATGTATCTGGCAGAGGGCCATAGTAAGGTTTTCTGTGGCTATATTAGCCTCTTACCTGTGTTTTATATGGAACAATATATGTTCATGAACAGACAATCTGTAGCGCATTTACCAGAGATATTATGATTGATTTAATCACGGGATAGCTTGACCTGATTGATTCCTGTCGTCAAGGTGAAATAGGGTATGTCTAGTTGAAAGGAGAACGGCATTAATTGCAGCTTGGGTATACAGCTAGCTGATTAATAAGAATCTTCCTTGGGACAGAATAGCAGGTTGGACAGTTTGAAGTCTGAATTCTTACTGGACCAAACTTAATTCTTCTTATAAGTTGATGAAAGGATGTTTTACTTCAATCTCCAAGGTGGTTCGATTCTTCCAAACTGTTTAATATTATGCAAAGTACAGAGTATTCTATGAGTCGGGCATTATACTTACACTATGTCATCAGGAGGTTATCTAGTCAGCATACTTATGATAACAAGCATAAACTGAACGGGAGAGACCATGATACTTAATCCGGGAGTACATGCCACGCCTCTGTATTATTGAGTTATTTTCATACTCGATGAATGTTTTTAATTGCACTGATGCCTGTAAGGAAATGAAGCACACATACCATGAGGACGAACAGTCTGTACGAAAATGAGCCTTACTACAAGAACCTTGAACGGAAGGTGAAGCAGTCGCATTGTTTGACATGAATGTATTATTACACCATTGATGAAGTAATCGCATGAGCGAGAATTGTATATCATCATTAATACCATAGGCCTGTTGCTCAGGTCAATCTGTGCAGCTGTGGCAAAGCTGAAATCTGTTTGGATACAACTTACTGATCTCATCCAGTTGCCATCGAAGCCTTACTGGGTGACATGTTTCATGAAAATAACGTTTATGGGTGAACCGATGATTCCCGATATATCAGAAATGCCATCACTCATTTGGAACGAGGATAGGAACCTTTGGCCATTGTTGATGAAACTAAGTTTAGGATAGAGGAATTACCCTGCCTTTCAATGCGACAGCGCAAAGTAGAATATGTTGTGTTTTCTAATAGAATGTCAATGCTACTTGCGTTGAAGGAGGAGAATAGTAACACAAAAGTCTTCTCAGCTCAGAAAGCTAGAGCAGGGAATATCATTGTAGCGTTTCATCTGTCCAAATAGACGTGTGTCCCACTCCCGAGAGATAGATACAGCTCAAAGTGCTCTTCCAGCGAGAAACGCAACGTATTGCTCCCAGAAGATAGTCCATTGGGAATGCCCGTGGCATGAGAGCTTTGATCCTCCTGTGTAAACACTAAACACACAACTCCACGGACAGAGCGCCTGGTGGGGGGAGCGTGAGGCCCCGTGATACCTAATTGGTCAGGCCCTGACGCCAGAATGATAGATATGTAACCAACAAAATAGTTGCGCAAAAACGGGTGCGTGCTGGGAACAATGTAACATACATACCCACATAAAAAGGGATGTCCCACTAAAACCAGCCTTTTGTGGATAGAACGTCATACGTGCAGTTAGTCTGAGGTAAAACAGAGCGGACGTTCACTCACAGAAATAACACACGACCAGGTCGGCTGGAGAAAGGGGTATCACGTGAGCCTCAAGGGGCCATTGACAATGTTCTGATGCGTCACGGGGCCCGTGGTAGTGCTAGCATGCCAGAGTATAGCTAGGCTTGTCACAAACTCTCCAGTTCTCCATCACGCCGTGGGACGATAGACGCGTGACTGGCGTATTGTGAATCAGGGTTGGAGACACACATACACTTGAATTATATCGGGATACTGAAACTAATGAAATAATTATTATGTTGATTTTCTTTTTTTAAGGAAAATAGGTTACTCCGTGGAGAGGTGAGGATCCCCTGAGGAAAGCACAGGTGTGCTGCGCAGAGAACAAACAACTAAAGTAAAGCCATACTTTAACATTTGCATTTACCTAGGTCTTCCCACGGTTAACTATATGCCTAGAGCTTCTATTCCTCCTTTCATCAATAATCATGATGATCCTGAATAAATACTTACATAAAACATGCATCTACTTATGTAGTCTTGAGCAATAAGTCAGGTTACATCTGGCAAGGCCTGGTATTATCCTATGGGCGTAAGGCGTTTGCATGGGACAATAAAAGCCGTCCCTCACCCTGTTCGTCGGCCAGTCGTCTACTAGCATAGTCCTCCAAGCTGGGCGGCTTAACCAGCCTTAGATGGAAATAGACAAATTTCTCTCCCTAGAGACGACTGGGCGAGAGGCAGATGCCAAGGGAAACAGCGTCACAGCAAGGGCACGAAAACGTGAAGTGGCTAAAAGGGATGGAGGAAAAGGATGATTGGAGAAGAGAGGATGATATAGGCAACGAAGAATAGATGATTGGCGGAACGGGGAGACGGAGCAGGGGAGATTAGTAGAAGGAATAAAAACATAAGAAAGATCAGGGGGGGAAAGGGAGTGACTGGAGGGTGGGGTGAGACTGAAAATGATGCCAACGGAGTGAGCAGAGAGGGAACACGGTCAATGCGAAGAGGAATAGATACGAAGAAATGTAGAAAAAAAAGAAAGAGATAGGTATTAATATATACGAAGACAAGCCAGACACAGGGGAAGAGCCTATGCACATATGTGTGTCTGCGCTAGTGACGGGAGATGAGAGTGTGGGGACACACACAAACAAATAAAGGTGGAGGAAGGTCAAACAGCCAAATCCCTCTACCATATAGAACAGGATTCAGCCCAGGGTCGGCAAATATCAGTGCACCACTTTTTCTTAATTTTGAGCAGCGCCCTTTTATTTATTCACGTTTCCTTTACTTATTTACTTTATGTCTATATCATGATTTGCTTTCTTATCTTTAACGTGTCGAGGCGGAAGTATTAGGGTTATTTCTTGGCTCATGGCTTTTTCTCAGAGTCCCGTGGGGGAGGGGGAGGTTTCCTCCATGGTGGACGGCTACACTTATTTGCAGACTACTAACACTTAACGTGTGTTTACGCGTGTAGCAGTGCACGTGTGTACTGTGGTAAGCTTCGTGTCCACGCGCGACCCCTTGATGAGCGAGAGAGAAAACATCATCCGCAGAAGTTGTAGTAAACAAGGTCGGAACAGATCACCGGCTAAATGACAAGTGCTACTAATATCTAATCCATCTAACCTTTTTCCTTAAAACTTTATTTCAATTATTCAGCATGTCCCATCTACGTGTAGATCTATTAAAGCTTTCGTGTGTGCCATGTGCTCCACAACGGTTATCATATTTTATATTTAGACGTCATGATATTTTACCAACAATAGGATATGCAGAATGGCGATACTAGTAATTAAATGTTGATAATCAAGGAGACCCCAGTCACCCCTTTATTACAATCTGCCCTTATCACATCTAAATACCACAATCCATCTTAGTGGTAATAGCCCTTGTTGTTAAAGGGCATCGCCAACGAATCACCTTTGCCTCAATCATGTCTAATCATGAATAAACAGTGTCCTAGGAAAATCCCTGACGTTGCGTTGAAGATACACCTGTTATAAAGGAAAGTCGGTAGATGTAATCATAAAAGATTATTTGTAATTTCGTTGCAATGACGAATATCTGGCGTTACATTAAAATCATCCAGCGTATCTGAAATCATAGAGCCTCAAAACGGAAGCGCTAACATTACTTCTACAGATGCAATTATCATGTGTGAAGTCTGTTTATTCTTTCCCTATGCGTTAATGATATGTCGGCCACGAATACTTCTGCATTAGAACCATTTGACATCCATGAATTAGAAACTAATTACTGAAATGTCAGGGTATCAAACAATTCGTGTAGAAAATAGCTAAACTTATCTCCCAAATGTTTCTATTCGTATCTCAGATAATCAGGATACCCAAAGATGATAAAAATTTGAATACGGACTTTGCCTTCAATGTAGATCAACCTTAGGTTGACAATACACATGACCGATTACAGGGACAGCCCCCGTTGTACGCACACCTTCCTCATTTCTTTCTATGGAAACCAATGAGGAAGGACACGTCCGATGATTACAACGCCTAAAAGCTGATCTGAATTAATTGCATCGCGCAGATAAGCCTATTTATGGCGTAGCGAGGTATTTCTGTATAGGTTGTTTGTCTAAGCGAGGCCAATGTAATAATTCCCTCAGTCGGGGCCTTCAGTTGATGGCAGGACAGCTCAATCGTCGTAATGTCCTTCATGCCCAGTAGGTGGCGCGTCAGCGATTTGCAATCACGTGACTTGGAGTTGTCCGTCGCCCGCTGCCTGGGCTGGTGACAGTGGTCGCCATGCAAACAGCCAATGAAACGCATTGTCCGCAGTAACTGGTCGCCGATTGTGCCGCACCCGTGCGGCCCCGAAGGCAATCAAACCTGTGTACCAGGACCCACAGGGCCTAAACACTCCCCACGACAGCCCATGGTCAACACTGTTATATGACTGCACACTTAAAGCCAGCCTTCTCAGCAGGTCCGTGGAGGGAATATTGCAGATAAGGTTTACAGGAATATCTCCCTCCCGCTCGCCCGCCCGCTAGGCCCTGCCGTTGGGTTAATTTGGAGAGCTGTAGGGGAGATGAAATCATGTATCAACGCACAGGCTTTGCTTGTAGTTGATCTAGATTACCAGACATGCTGCCTTCATGTTTGCTTCTGTTGTCAACCCAATAACCACCCGTTCCAAGTCGAATGATAGCTGGTCAGGCCACTGGGATGATTACGCAGGATTCATTTCGCATAAGCTGTGGAGATGATGGGGAGAGGATTGGGAATCAGCTGAGTTTCATATTTCCACGATTCTTGGTATTACGACCAAAACCCTTCGAACTGATAATGATTGATATCTAGATATGCTAGGTATAGAATTATTTCTTGATCTTGAATTAATTAAAAGCGATATTCTATACATCGTAAGTATAATGTGTCTAACAGATGGGCGATCATAGTATTTGAATACGTTTAAACCATGCAAAGATATTGATACATGTTATATGTAAATATATTCAATACATTGCTGTCTCGATGCCTGTGATACCATAGAGTTCCAGTGAATAAAGGCAGGGGGTGGGAGAGAGTGGGTATTGACAGATCCGAAAACTTTACCAGAAGCCAGACAGCAATGCCATTGATGGACGCTGTGTCAATGACGTTTGAAACTCAAGGTTAGCCTGACTTGACATACAGGAGAAAGACGGCCTTGCATCTTGTGAGCGGTTGGCATAAAGGGCTGGGCGGTAGGGGCGTGTGGCCGATATAAAGGTCGGGGGTAGGGTGGGCTGCTGGATGGGGCCAGTGGCAGGCCGGCCAGTCCCTGTCCCACCGTGGCAGAACCGGGACATGGAAGGACACCGGCAAATAGGGCAATCAATCATGTGCTACAACTCAGAGACTTGATGGAGCTTCCTCAGGTCCGCTGTAGTGGATTAAAGCGTATGCCAAAGGTTTCGTGATTCTATAGTATCCTCGTCCTTCTCAACTAAGCCGACCAGATATGTATAGTAACCAAAGTACTGATATCCTTTGTAGTAGTACTAAAAGGAAATTGTTCTTTTTGCGAAAGACTTATGATTCTCTTATATAGTGATATCAGATTCTAAGCCAGACCGTGGGCGTTCGTCTTGTGCCTTCGTCACTATATTTTGCTGTGTTATGTTGCCTTTATTAATAACTGCTACCTTGGCTATGGCTATCCTCTATGAGTCATCGCTGAAGACTAGAGCCTATCAGAAAATAGATCGGGTAGTAATCAATATAACCTCGTTCACTCTGAGGTCATCACCTGCGGATGGAATGCGGTCATGGCCCCATCAAGATAGCAGCCTTAGTCAAAATTCAATCAACATTAGGGCAGGTCGAGACAGTAATGCGCAGTCCCAAATACGGTATAATCTACATGAATTTATATAGATATATGATAGCAGCATTAGGATGTGGGATATCCTGATATATATCCTCCATTAAAAGGCGAATACTTCTATATATTCTATCTTTACCATGGATTGGACAATATGGGCTATAAATAAGCAAACAACGATCCTTCAGACAGCATACATTGATAAAGATTCAACATTATTCCAGCCAGTGCCACATAATAATCTGCGTCAGCAATTCGCACAATAATTCTAATTGATTCGTTAACAAAGTAAGATAAATACTGAAAGGAGCAATGAAATTAATCACACTGACTAGAAATTACCCAGCGCAGACTTTTATGTTGTGACCTTTCTCATTTCATTTATATCATTTCATTCTCCAAATTCCATTCTCGATAAGACATTATTATTTATCGTCACTGTTCATCGACAAACTCCATAGTTCAGCTGCTTTCCAGCTTTTCCAGCTGCTTTCATGCCGCTTTAATGTGTTCCTATAGGAATTCACGGTATTGCCTTTTTATTGATATCAAGCAAATCTTCCGATGGGGAATATCCGAAGCAAGTCAGGTTGACGTCCTGATAAAATATAGACTCTGCAGTGAACTTGACAGGCGAACAATAGAGCAGCATAGTCTCGAACCCAACACCTTGAGAGTGCATGACAAGCTGGCAGGCAAAGTCCGGGATTTGAGTTGAGGGTCGCCTCAATCTCCACATCCGACCATGAGGCAGTTTCGCCATTTTAATAGGAGAAAGAAATGTGTGGTTGTGATTAAAAGTCGGGAGGTGGAGAGTACGGGAGGTACTCAGCCGGTCAGCTTTCACCTGCTTGTTATGAGGTATTTATGAACACCTGAGTGCCACAAAACCTGCTTAAATTAAGATGCAGCACTACGGAAACCTTCAGGATTCATATTTACCATAGTGGCTTTTTCTGGTCGAGTTGCTCTATGATCAAGCAGCATTAGAATAATCAGGACAGAATCAGGCACAACTATTATCATCTATCCATTCTAATATCAGAACAATTAATGGTGAATATTTTGGTGAGATATTTATGCGGTAGTAGAGAGAAATATTCCTTTGAACCGTCTAATTGTCACTGTACGCGCAAGTATATTCATGAAAGTTAGGAGGCGCTGTGACGTTTGCACTTTACGGCAAGACCAAGCCATTTCGATGTACCGAAATCCACACGATGTCTCAATACGGGCTTAAAACTGTTAAAATCTGGCCTAAAATCAAACCTGGTAAATGTTTCTGTGTTAATGCGATTCAGGACGCTGTTGCAGCTCTCCGTTTCACCAATGACTGACTTTTCGGCATTTTGATTTCTCCTGCATGCGTTTGTGTAATTGTTCGAATCATGAATAATGAACATATTTATGCATTTTCTCTTGATGCACTTGTATGATTACATTTAATAACATAAGAGAACGTCTATTATTCTGAATATCCTTTCCATAAATATCTTTACCAACATTAAATCGGAACTATTATACTTTATGCCAGTGTAGAGTATTTACATCAGTTGCCATATCCTACTGCTGTTCTGTATGATAATGAATAAATTCCATTGAGTCTGGAAATGGGATTATTTAAGGTAATAGTACAGATCTAGCCGCTCCTTATCCCTCTCAATTCATCTGTTATTTTCACCCTTTTTTAAATCCTTCGGATGGGGTTCTCCACAGTTAAAAACATCAAAGCAATTGGAAACAGTTTTTCAACCAGCCTGTCTATTCAAAATGTCCCCTTGGAGGAAAAAACAGACGGACACAACCATATATCTAGCAGAAAGCCACGTTTTCACAACTATCCGTAACTAGAGATCATATCTCTGGAGAGACCTTCAGCACACACAAACTCGAGTGCTGAGGTTTGTTCTACAGAACAGCCGACTTCGGTTGAGTGATGAGTATCTTCATACTAGTGGTGGTAATTGAACTGCTGAGAGACAGACGCGACCTCCAGCTTCCGAAATTTACTTAAATGAAACCCAGAGATACAAATTGTGTGGACCTGCGCAGCCGAGGTATCCATAATGGTGCAACAGAAAAGTCGCACGTATTCGGAGGTATACCTCTCTGTCACCAGCTTGATGGTGGCACACAGAGAATTGAATCAATGCCGAGCTTCCAGAAAGCTACCATTTGTGCGATAGGTCGGAGCGACAAATTAACACCATCCGCTGCCCACTACACATTTATGCACTCACACATCCCTCACTCATCGTCTATTTCCAAGTCACTTACATTATCATACCTACTGAATTCTCAACTATATAACCAAATAAATAGGAAGAACTATTGTAATCAGTTGTTTGCTTTAAATCTAAGAAAGGAAAACTATATAGTAAGGGGTCCGTTCGCCCAAACAGCTTGCATTAACAAAGTGAACTTGTACATCAGGGTCAATGTGGTAACTAGTCTGGTCAGTGACAGCACTGTGGGCGTCATAATGTAAGTGGACTCGCCAGAATGTCGTGGACGACGTACAGCCTAGGGGACGATGCTCGTGTCTATGTCACCATTAACAGGCCGGCGTCGTGGTGGGCATCTAATTGGTACCATAAGACCGAGCCACCCTGCTGACGTCCCTGACAAGCCATTTCTTAACATCAGCACACCCAACCAACCCTGGCACACACACACACCTTATCCAGTGACTCTTTGTGTTGTGCTTGCCGCCAACAGGGGAATTGTTGAATTCCTGAGTGAACGAACAACTCCCGGGAATGGTCCACAAGCTGCCGTTCCTTCCGCCGATATAGCCACGTGTCCTGCACGGCACCAGTAATTGTGGCAAGTTAAATTAGTTCGACTCATGGAAGGTGCCCGCTGAACTGCTCGTTTTCCTTTTCGCCTTCCGGCAAGGTGGGTTGGGTGAGAGGGTGAGAGGTTTGGGTGGGTGGGAGGGGAGCGGAGGAGGACTGCAGGGTGGAGGTGGGAATTGGATGTGACAGTCCCATTTGGCAGGGGGAAAGACGCCCAGACCGACCGAGCAGCTCACCAACCCACCAGCTTGTCCTTGGAGCAACTCCTGACATCATCCCCCCTTCTTCGTCTACCAAGCACCACTCGATATCTTCCCAATATCAGGACCGTAGCGTGGAGGACCTGTCAGCACCATACACGCAACGGTTGTCCTCTTTCATATTCAGAAAGTAACAGTTAAAGGTGACTTGCTACAACTGTATGGCAATCCTGGTTTACCACCTCCAATTCCATATAGTAGTAGTTATAGCTGACTGCCTAGAACTATTACATAACGACGAAATATGCATCGATATTCCACTTTGGGCTCTAAACTAATGGACAGATCCTGATAGTACTATACTACCAATCATTATAGAAATGTCAGGGCTCTGATAGCAGCTCTTGATTATCATCTAGTTAAATGTAGACGCCGTGAGTTATAAATAGGTGTATACTCAGTGACATTCAATCCCCAAGCGTGTTTGTAAGATATAAAGTAAGGTAGGAAATGACGACAAATAAATGCGAAATATGATTCATACGATATCCTGTTTGCCGAATTATGAGTACATACTATCTTGAAGTTTATATAGGAGTTGTTTCTGTGAGCTGTATCCTACCATTATTTGACCTATGCCTGTTTTAAGTGTGGATATTTCAGTAAAGTTAATGTATGCCATGCCGACGGTCCTCGTGCAATGCCCGAGTGAGCAAATAATTCATTCTTTCAAAGACAATGGTAACTGTAATGAATCATTGTCAACGATACACTCTTTCTGCTGTCATACAAATAAATGGACATAGACTCTATGATTGGATTCATCTCCAGTTACATTGGACAAAGTGCATAAATAGTTACAGTACAAGATCCAGACTTTGCCCTGCGGCTGCTATGGAGAGACGTATCCTATAAAATGTGAGGTCTTGTTCAGAAGTAGTCACATAGAGAGTGGCGAGACAATGAGGTTTGTGTAAACGTAGAGATGGCAATGTATCATCACTAGACACTTTGATTAACAACGGTCAGTGATGCTGGCTTTGCACCAGTAGATTGCACCCACATCATTAGAAACCTACAAGCATCTACATCATGCCACTCCAGTACGTCTTGTAGACAAATCCGATGTACCTCCAGCATTGTGTATGTTGTGTATCACTATCTCGATGTATAATTTATCATAAATATTGATGTGTTTGATATATGTAATGCGGTAAGATTTATCCTTTTCCAAACCTAGACCCGAGAACAGATAAGTACATAATTTAAGCTGGTAACACTATATGGTGCCAGTGAAATTTCTACAGAATCACCTAAATTACGATTTATAAAATGCAGGTGCATTACCTTGAAATAAATACAATAAATACAATAAGTACATAATTTTGTTATTCAACACCTTCCCCTCTGCTACCTGTCAAATAATGTATGTCAATAGTCAGTTGTATTAAATGCACTTCTCTATAAATTAACTCTAAATATAACTATCCCACAGGGCAGGACTTAAATCATATTTGTTAAATGTGCAACCAAGCGATCCTATATTAGATACAAGAAATGTACTCTCATATCTTTTAAGCAGCCCTAGACTTATGAAACGGGCAGAGCCGAAACGAACAGAGCTTATTAAATCAAAATAAAAGATGCTTCGTAGGCACAAAAGAAAGATGTTCGTTCAGAAAAGGATTCCTGTGGGTATCTCCTATTGTTAAGAAAATCATACCAGCCATCAAAATCCGATTCTCTGCCTTTGTACGTCGATTACAAAGACGGCCGCGTTGGTGACGTTTAGAATGAGTCATATAGTGTGCCAGGAAAGAGCAGTTCACGGTAAAGAAAAGACCTACTCCAGCGACTCCTTCCTGTGGCTGCTCGGACAATGGTGCACTTGAGACAACTTGACCCGGGTGGCATTGAATAGGCATGTATTACAGGTGGGGGGAGGGCAATTCTGCAGATACAGTGGTTGTGATCTATGAGAGGGTCCTGCGGGAATCATTCAGTGCAGTAATTAGGATAACTCAATCCCTGGCGTACCCTATGTGTCAATATATACACTTGTTATAGAGCTAATATTGTTTTGTCACTATGGGTCTCATGAAACGTATCTATGTTGTGGCGTCGTAGCCATCGCGCCTGACACTGATAACCATTTTTATATGCTACTGCGAATGTGTTCCCACATTTGGCTGAACATCCGAGGACACCGTTAAAACCACGATGTTGGGCCCAGCATGCAAAAAATGAAACATTTGTTGAAATGAGTTTTTTCTTTTGCTTTCCCTCATTAAAACTATTACAAGTATGTTTGTTTTTACTCGATACACAAGCACAGAGATAGTGGAAACTGTAGTCGCTCATATGAATGCCATTTCGGTCTCTCGTTATTTGATTAGAAATTCAATTCATCACAATTCAGTACATTTAAGATATCATCAAAATTTCCTCTCTTACTTGCTTTGAGCGCTCAGGCGTTAATTATTATTCATCGTCAAATTCCCTTCCTCATACAAGCATTGTATACAACGAATTTAGTTGAAAGATCATTTCTTAATGGCATCTAGTATCCAGCTACTCTGTTGTAGGACTTTCCATTTAAATCAAGAAGACATAAGAATTTAGATAGCAGTAGACCCTATGAATTTTAGTCATCTAGGGAATCTTATGGCTCTAATGCAGTATGTTCATAATGAACATAAATCAAATATAAATCATTATTGGATCGTGTCTTACATCGGCCGAGGGTGGATCTCGTGCTCAGGCACGTAGCAACTACCTCCGCCTGACGTTGGACTTTCCAGACTGTCCGCCCCTTCCTATCATTGCGGGATTACTGGGTTTCCATTTTCAATTACGATGACATAGTCGCTGCTCAGCCCGCAAACGAAATTACCATCATCTTACCGCCATAAAGATGGCAGTTATAATGCGGCCTTAATGGTTGCATGGGCGGATGCCTGTGTGCCTATAGGTACACGAGGAACTACCGTCTAGACGCAACCATTAGTAAATCCTCCAGATATCAGCTACTGCTTTTAGTTGCTGGAAGAGAATGCATGCATTGAGAAACTCTGCAACCATTATTCTACACAAGATTCTTGGAAGAAAAGGTGGTGTTTTTGATAGAACAGTTAACTTAAGAACCAATCGATTATCAAGTAATTATATATTATATTTAACAATTAATTTATGAAGGTTATCTGTTTCCCAATTTACTGTCCAGTCTCATCCTGTGTGGGTTTCCGGATTGTTCAAGGAAGAACGCCAAATATTGTACCGGCAATTGTATATCATCAATCAACTGAATAAAAAGGATTCATTAATATGAAAAGAATATAAATCAAAACTTAATTAAGTTTATCCATCTAGGTTCTAGATTAACTAGTAAATTTCTCATACTTATATATATCTAATTCAATTTTCTATATCCGAATAACGATGTAGATAACGGGGCAGTGATTCTAATACACAAGCATGAATATGGCGCTTTGACAGGAGAGAACAACAACCAATACGTGCCCCCTGCCATCAAAGAATCGTAGAGTGAACAATGTAAAGCAAATAGTTAATTAAAGTGCATTACGTTCGATACCCTGTTTCAAGTAGTAGGCCAAAGCTTGTGTGTCACGATGAAAGGCCAAAGCAAAATCAATGTGCAATTGCTTTCATTGTCATATGATGATACTTTCAATGGTTTGGAAAATGGATTTTGTACGAAGTAATTTCCTTCTTAGATTGACTGTATGAACGATATCATGGCAAGTAATCCCCAAAAGGACCCAACAAGACTAGACCAGATCGCCGCAATGTGAATTTATTTGATCTGTTTGTGTCTCATGGTTTCTGAAGTAAATCTACTCCGGTCCTGTTACCACCAGTCACGAGATGATTGTAAACACTTACCTAGGCTTCATGGTCCGGGTTTTATTCATGAAGTTGCCCTTTGCTGTTGGGTTCACAGAATGGTCTTTAATGAAACCACTAAAGCAATGTAAATTAGCCTTTCAACTCGGCTAATCCTACCTAAAACCGTTTTCTTTTCTAATGTACATTCACCCTTTCTGATAGTGACCGCCATTCCCCTTTTCCCCCTTTCATATATCTAAGGAATATATTTTCTTAATCCTGTATATATATTGGATATATTGTGATTCGGCAACTGTATATGTAGCCAGTAATGAAGCTAGAACTTGACGCCTTGCAGAAATGGTACTGCTTATAAAGAGTAACGATGTACTACGTTGCACGTGCGGAGACCAATGACCAGGACGCTTTTATTGCCATATTCATCTTCCCAAAGTGGAAACTGTACTTGTAGGGGACATGGCCGACAAAAATAAATCTAATTTTTCACTTAGCCAGGTTTCTCACCAAGCCACAAACACTCACATATTTACCAGAAACCATCCACACATGATAATCCTATTCCGGTACCATTCTATTCCTCTGATAATTCCCAGCTCGAGTTGTGTGGTTTAGACATGCGGATCACGCTCTCTTTTTAAACTGCAGACATTAAATTATTGATAATAATCTAATAACAGCGACAGAGGAGAGCAGGCTGCGCCTCAAGGCTAATTGCCTTTGAGTTTAGTCACCGATGTCTACGCAAATAATCGGGATAGGAATGTGTTTATTTGGGCCAGGACTCGGGATATTGAATTACTAAGGGGATTTGTAGGAATGGTGGGGAGGGTGTTCATGGTAAGGGGCTATGGGAGACTGTCCAACATCTGCCCAATGTTTCCATCGCTCAATGGCGTTTACCAAAAGGATTCTCCACGCAGCTGGGAACATGAATAGGTCATTTCACCGGGTCTATCGTTTGATTACTGCACAGCGGCAGGGATAATACGCCACCAGTATCCATGGTCGGGGCCAGCACTCTATATAACTCCAGACCCCGTGACTGTCTGGGCTCCGGACGGCTGCCCTCTCCCAGTCCCCTCAACCGCGCTTGTCCTTCACCCCGACTAAGTTAAGCAGTGATTTCCCTAATCACAATTGTATTGCCTGGCCAAATTCAATATAGGCTTCACATACTGCACAGCACCAAGCCATTGCATCGAGATGTTCTCTCCCTCCTCCCTACCCTACTAATCCCTGGTCCTAGTGCAGCCCGCATCATGGCGCAGCAGGAATCCTTACCCTGCGTTACCCTACCCTGTCCCGTTCTGCAATAGCGGGAACATCACTCCAGCAATGATAAAAAAAAGTCATATTGTGACGTTCTGTCTCTATAAATACATGCCCAGATAGCTCACTGTAAATTGATATGCACCCCGACCATTCAGTATTATCGTTTTGTATGCGTACACAATTGCACTAAATCTGCTCCCCGGTATCCCTGCAAACTACATCAATGTCTACCACAGAAGAGTTTTACTATGGAGAAAATTCAGAGAGTTTCATTTTATGTAGAAAACAATGATAGAAATTTAAGAGCAATCATGAGTTCATGAATAGTTGGCCACGAGCTAGTGAAATAACTCTAAAGATTTAAGTATATAATATAGTAGAGGAGGACAATTTTGCAGGGTGGGTGGGTGGTATCCGAATTCGCTGGCGGTACGGGAGATAGTAGCCAAAGGTAGGGGGGTCGGCGGGAAAATGCGCGTGCCCACGTGACCGGTGCGTTCACGTGACTGGGCGGCCACGTGACCGGGCGGCCACGTGAGGGGGCGTCTTTGATTACTTGGTCTCTTTTGTCTTGCATTACCGCCAACCTCCAGTTAGCCCCTAATGTAATGACTCGGGCAGACGTTGATTGGCCAGAATAAAGATGACCTACCCATAATTACCAACAAGTCGAACTAGATACAGGCTTAGATTGATCCGTGGCCCTTCATTTGCGATAATTGGCATTTTTAGTTTGTCATTTGGCATGTACTGATCTTAATAATTCCATCACCATATTTCCCTTTACTTGAATGGGGGACTTTCTATTACTACTCTAACATTGGCAAGCGATCTTAGTATATCCTCCGGTTGCTCACTGTCTCATATGGTCGCTTTTTCCAGGTTTAGAACTGGCCACATACTCGCCAGGCCTAGGATGATTTCAGATCTGTTGCTATCCAATGATGATTTCGCTACTTAATCCCTCCGGCCTCTACCAAGCTAACCCCACTCCCCTCGCCCAAGGTCTTCCCGGCAGCGCAGCAGTCAAGATCTTAAAGCGATTAATCAATTGATCCTTTTACTCCCCGCAGGGCGACGGTGGCGCCCTCCCGCCCGTCAAATCGAGACAGACAGCGGTGGGCGCCATTTGCTTTGGTCCTTAATTGCTGGCGCCCAAATCACATTTGTCGTTGCTACAATTCACGGCTGATGGCCCGCCGGCCTTCGGTCGTGCGTTGGTCGTGCGTCTCGCTTATGGCAAATGGTGTTATCGGCGACAAGCTGGCCAGACAGCCTCGACATGTCGCGCCCACATCGGATACGGATTAATGCGTCAATTAGACCAACATTTCCGGAAGTCCGACCACATCAAGCGCGTGCGCAAAAAGCAATTCGGTTTTCCTCAACACCTATGCCTGTTACAGAGGTGCCCCGGAAAAGGGATACAAGGATGTGCTCCTATCCCTTATGAGGATATGCGCAGGGTTGCTGTTCAGTACATCAATAACTCCTTTCCTCTCCAGATTTTAATTAATCATCCACCGAAAGGCACAAGTTAGCTTTGGAAATGGAATCTAATAGGGGTGAAAGTCAGGAAAAAAATCGGAAATTTAAAAACGTTTAAGAAAGATTTATTACATCATTTTAGAACAGAATTGCTATGTATCGATATCTATTCAGATTCATAGTTTATACGAAATGTCAGAATTCCTTCATTTATCGGAAAACTTGCATCCCTGACTGTAAAGAAGATCAGCTTATATATAGTATTGTCTGTGTTTAATGAATTTTGTGAAAGAAATATATCGTCTCAAGGGTCATTTACAAGTACAAACAAAGCATATTTCTACCTACAGATCTATTCCATTTTTCTTGTATGAATACGAAACATACATTTTCGACGTATCCATCATAGGGTTAAATTGATAGCTATCCTAGGGTTGAAAACACTAACTAGTACTAAACAAAAGTACCTTCAATGATATTCCCATCACCCTCGAGTAATCTTTCTGCTAGGAATCTCAATAGATAAAAGAAGAGTCGTTCGTGTTAAAGGTTCTTATATACACGTAATGACCTTTTCATAACGATATTCATGCAAACTATATTGATATCAGCAGGTTGTTCAATATGAGGTTCTATGTGATAGACAATAACATGTACATCCAGATGCCTTCCATGAAAAGCATTCTTGATTAGAGCAATTTCGATATATTTGATAACCAAATGAGCCATGACATTACGCCTTCAGCAACTATTTATGAACATGCTTATAACGGCCAGAGGCAATTTTTGTTCCGTGCCTTTGTTGGAGACCTAGAAATACGTAGAAATGGGCAATTTCCTAGAAGCCTGAGGCGGCATTCGGTGTCTATTCATATATTAGGCCAGTAATGTAAAAAAAATAATGACCGGTTGAGCTAAGTGCCTCTATTCTTTTACGTTTAGAAATAGGTAGCAACATCCAAAGGTAATGATAAATGTATGAAACGTAAATAATATGGAAGCAGTTAATAATTTCTAATGACGATCTCAGATTACGTTACTGAGACACACAATAGATATTGTACTCTACACATCATTGAAGTTATTCATAGATTATTACATACGATAAAAGGTTATAAAACTACATTGGGTGTTCACAGATGAGGACACGAACAGAGTGCGAATACAAATCCCATGTACGGTGTTGCATATTTACACTGATGTCTGTACAAGAAATACTGTTGCCCCCCGATGTACCGACGATCGATTGAGGTTGTCTTAAAATAGTCTCCACATATTTTCTTCCCCTATGAGCTAAGAAGCGCGTATTGTGATTGAAGCTATATTTGAGATGACTCAACAAATGTCTATTTATAGAAATTTGTTGTGTCTTGGCGACAGTAGTCATGACGTACAAACAGGATTTGCTGACTAAGCATCTCTCAAAACCCCCCTCAATCGGGATGAGCAATACTGAACGCCCCCTACCCGTACTGACTCATTGAGCAGCTCAGGGGGTGAAATCTATACCGGCACTGTGCAATAAACATTGCTTGGAAAAAGAAGTCTGTGTTTGCAGCGCTGTGGTTACAAACCTCTCCAGGCGAATATTTGAGCGAATGGAAACCCATGTTGTTAGTTTGAGCAGAGACACGCGAGACGTTTCCTGTTCGACTTCCCTTGATAAGCAAACGATGGAGAATTAATCCTTGGCCTCGGTCGTCTCCGCAGTACGCCGAGAAACTCGTAGTTCGTTTTATTTTTTGTGTAAAAATCTACGAAATATATAAACAGGTAAAATGAGATTCGAAAACAGTCGAAACACTGAATAATAAGGGATTTTAACAGTATGAAAACCAGGTCATGTCAGGTCTGATACGCACCCCATTTTTATTGTTGTCATACTTATCTAGTACAAAAAAAGAAGTCAATTATTAAAATGAGAACCACTGTTTTTCGTGATACTAGATACAAATTTATATTTGAATCTGAGCATGTACCATAAAAGATGAAAATAAAGACAATGGTCTGAAAATAAAGTGACCGTGTAAAAGGTGAAACGGATGTCATTTGATGCTTTTGGGGTCACGGGGCAGAACTTGGAATTGTGCGAATAGTATGATATATAATATTTACTAAAGTACCTCTGCTTTTTATGTAAGGATACGGGACATGCAGAACAAAGGAGCTGTGACCAACCTGGGGGACAACACCTCTGCTGAGTTGCTCCTTGGGGGTGACCTGAGCAAAGCGAATCACCTCTGTGATTTGCAGGGCTATTGGCACCTCTAACTCACAGTAAGTGTGATAGAATATCGCTCACTCCTCAGTATTATACGTCAACACATTCTTACACAAAGAGCAGCTCGGACCTGCTCCAGGGTAGGATGCATTATAAAGCCGACAGTACGACCGCCTCCATCTCTACCACCCAGTCTCCTGTTACGCCCATCCACTCACCCTATCAGACTAGAGTACTCATCCTTTATTCCGACTGGTGTGTCAAGAACACCTCTTTGTTATCAGCCATAACTCACCCTGCACCGAGCTGCTCGTAATATACTTTTAGAGCTGCTCACAGAAACCAGACCTCTGCGCAGCAAGCCCCCGAACTCGTCCTTCTCCTCATCGGCAGCGGGGTGGCAGAAGCCGCCGTCAGCACACCACCGGAAATACTTTGAACCGGAAACGGGCACGCGGCATCCGGTGCAGTGCCGATGGCGAGCGTGGCTTCCGGTAGGTGCGCGCGCTCTCTCATGTAATGCCGACGAGAAGACGGGATCCGGGGTTGGGAGCGGGGGGGGGGGGACTTTGATCGTCAAGGGAAGATCTCTGAAACCTGATGTCTTTGATGACACCCGAGGAGCAGCTCATGTAGTGGTGCAGTCTAATCTACAAGCAGCCCAATTCACAGATCACAGATGTCGCTCGTCTTGAGTATCCCTCAGAGTCCCAAGAATGAGATGAAATGGAGGGTAACGGTCATGACACTGAGGGAACTAAGCCATAGCGGTGCTCAACACAAGAAAGCAAGCCAGAGATATCCCGTTTCCAATCGTTCATTTTACAAAAAGAGCGCATTTTCTTTTTGGGGTTTACCTTATCATTTTCACACTTGACAAGGCACGAGCAAAGTCTGCCAACATCAATAGGTTTCTGTTCGGGGATTCTAATACAGTAACAAAAACAATTATGCAAGCCACGAGTTCTGAAGCTAAACCTCAACCGAGGGGGCAAGCAGAAGACCAAAGGGCTGAGGCGAAATGTCACCTGCCGCTCACAAATAACAGTTTCTAACCGCTACAAATTCCAGCCCCAGTTTTACATCCACAGACGTTAAGTCGTCCTCCACCTCCTCCGTCATCCTCTCTACCCGTCCATTACCTCCGCGTACTTCCCCCTCTCTCCTACCCGCATACACACGTTATTGTATAGCGGGGGTTGGACATTGAGGCGGAGTACTTCATCAACAGTGTTGGCTGAGAAGGGGCAGGGCGGGCCAGGGCTCTGCATTGTTGATGAGCTAGTCAGAGGCATTTCCTCCTAATTATGGCGTGAATACTGCTTCTCTGCCAGACGTTGGACACATCGCCATCCGCAGACTCTCCATAGTCGGTGGTTGTGAAAGCGACCAACTGCGGGCTATTGGTGCGCGCGTAAAAATACAAATCAAGAGATGTTTCATCTACTTAACACCGGTGTATTCTTGCAATAACCTTTATTTGGCCTATGCCGAGTGTGAGCCGAGCTGTCTGGGTTTCAAGAGACTTACTTCGCTAATTTAGACAAAAATATGTGTGCAAGGATGAGATCTAATTTCGTACACTAGTTTTGAGTCCTCTTAAAAGACCACAGCAGAATCTTTATTCAACAGCGACATATCCAACGAAATGAAATATGTCATTTCTGACCTGTGTGGAACCCAAAACTCTGTCGTTTCGTAGATTCCCTTTGGGATTACATACAAATACTGGTTGTTCGGGGGTATTCTACAGAACGATGCCTGTATCATTAATAAAATACCAAAAAGCAAAGATGTTCACCTTCGCCTGCAACCAACTAATTTCCTCCTGAAACAGTATTTATATAACGACCTGACCATGCTGTATGTCCTACAAAACAAGATGGGGAATCGTTTCTTTTTACAGAACGAGTCCCCAGGCCGAATTCTGTAAAAACATCACTTTCCATTGAGTTTTGTAGCATGCACAAGCATGGTAGGTCGTTATGTATTTATCACATAACCAGAATTAATAAAATCTTACCATATATTGGCATAGAAGACATGTCTACGTGAATCCCACACACTGCTGATGTTTCAACATGTCCAGTATAACAGTGTACTGCACAGGGTTCAGTATACGATTTATACTAAACAGGGAGCAGCAGTACGTAATTATCAAATATACTGCATGGGTATATAATAAATCTTTGTACTGAGACCACATGGTAAAATTTCATGGTAAAACCCGAATGTGACCTAACCCACACACGCCCGATGTCAAAACAGGGGAACTTGCTGATAACAACCATCACGTCAACCTCTTTGTCCCGGAAGTTAACTGGCTCCATCACGCAGGTCGTGCTGCGCAGGGTGGCCATTGCTAGTTGTCATTATCCTTCTCGTAGGGGGGTTTGGAGGAGGGGAGGAAAAGGGGACTTGCCCTTCACGATGTCCCATGGTGAAAATTTCCCATCAAGAAACGGATCTGTAAGTGCATCCAGAGAGAGCTTTCCGTACGCACGCGGGTTCTATTTCTGGGTTTTTTTGTGTTGGTTCGGAAGTCCTTTTCAATGTTATGCCGGAACTTCAGTTCCAATTCCTAGCCTCGAGTTTTAGAAAAGTGACAGAAGACTGCCTGGACAGTTTGAACAGACACTGCCACTGTCCGCGGGAGAAAGTAAATGTCGTTTATTTTTAAATGCAACTCCGGATTAGGAGATTGACACAGATTTTTCAGCTGGAGAATGTCAAACATCTATTCTGCACGGGTTGGGATAATTAGGAATAATTCCGCAGGAATTAATGGAGGAATCAATAACAACCATAAATTTAGGACAATAATTCCAACAGTAATAAATGAGAATATGTATATCCCACAAGAATGGAGTTGGTGAGCTCCTGATTACAGGCTCTCATGAAATGATAAGGAAATGGAGCAGCAGCTAGGATTTCGATTTCTCTCTGTCGCTCTGTTCCAATTACACCCACCTTCAACCCAGATTAAAAAACAACCCACAACAACAATGCCCAAGCAAATATCAATTGGCATCAACCAGATGAATGAAGATCACGGAGACAGATGCTTTTTAACACTATGATTTTATCGGACTATGTCTAGACGTGTTAACCTTTAGCAATGTGCATTGCCTTCGGACCACAAGGCAAATAGAAGCAAATAGCCGCAAAACGAATAGTCCGAGCCCCATCCCCCGCACGCAGAAAGTCATATATGTTAGCCTCTTCCTGTTTTGCTACCTCTACAGATAGAACAGCGAGGCATCTTCACATTACAAAGATTCAGTTATCATTCATTGGATTATACATAGGTTTTCCTAATGCCCCTGCACTATGTTCAACGGCTGGAAGTGTATATCCAGAGTAGTGGATACCTGCCAGTAGTTCTGAGGCACCAGGCAGAGTTTTAGCCGGGGACCCATTCTGGCGGTCTCGGTGGGTCGTCAGGGGTCGTGGTTGTGATGGGGATCGTGGGATACAGCTGGCTGGAGTCCAGCACGTTAGATCCTATACGTGAGAAGGTCAGGTGATCTGACCCTTGGATCCGGATATAGTGATGAGAGTACGAAGGGTGGGATGGGCATCGGCACAGAGCTTCATTAACGTAGCCAATTTAGATCCTCCCGTTTCCTCCATGTTTATATACAGGAAACTGTAACACCGGATTTACCGGGGTGAGAAAAGGGGAATCTCAGTAATGGATCTTCTGACCTTAAATCGCTGATCCCGGAACCGGAACCGTCACTTAACCGGAACCAGGGGTTAAACATGAAGGTTGCTGGGAATATAACACCCTCGGCGGCGGCCACATCCGCCCTCTCGGACATCCAATTACTTCCCCTTGTCTGCATACCATCTCTAAGGGATCGTTCATTAATCTCTGCTCTAAATAGCTAATCAGTGAGCTCTCCTCTAATATTTCACAGGCCTCTTATAATTGGTCGGTCTGTGCAGAAGGGTCGGTGCTTTAACTCTAAAATTAAGAACTGAAGGGATGTATCTAGAGAATTGGCAGAACTTCGTTGGCACCTGTTATCACTCCAGTGCTGGGGTTTCATGGCGTTTTATGATATAGTAACAATAGCCTCAGAGTAGTATCGAGGAGCATACGAGATGATGACTGCGTGAAAATACTGGTACACAGCGACACATGCGGGATTCAAACCGTAACTGTATGCTCCACGGTCTAGTGCACTACTGACAACCATGTACCCAAATGGGGAAGAATTGCAAATTACATCTCAGATTGATGGAAATTGGCAAATCGTAATCCTCCTGCCACTAATCCAACCATTCCTAACTCGAAGCTACATCCGAACGTTTACTTATGTTTTGCTAGCCTTTGACGGTCAATTCTGTTTTTGTAATTTAATCAACCACCTAGGTGGTACCAGGAGTCTGTCATAATGAGTTAGGAATCCTCATATCCGTGTCTGTCCCACTAAATGCTACAATCATGATTGACACTTAAAAAGTTTAGAGTGATGTATTAGCCATCCGGCATTTGAACACGTCTAATATCATGTTTACATAAGGCAAAAGGTACAGGAAGTAGCAGGGCAGTATTAACAATGGAATGACGAAATCAACACATAACATGCGTGTGTATAATGCCACCTCTACATGGGGTCATTCGTAATAAAACACCTGGTAGGAGGCCCTCCAGCAGAGAAGAGTAATGGATTTCCTGCGAAGACCACACGCGACGCACCTATATACATGTTTTTCTCCTATGCTCTGCCTGCCCTTTTGGAAAGTTAATTGGAGGAAGACATGGCATTGAGTAGAATCAGTACAAGGAGCCATTGAGGCCATCTCATTGACCAGTGGTGAGCTGCTCTTGAGTTACTCCCACATCCGACAGGCGAACACAGTCTCTGAGTAATGTAATGACTTTATGTTCTGAATTTACATCGCGGGAGGCCATTGTAACAAGGTCACGCGTCTAGGGCACCAGAATCAATATCAGTTCACCGGACTGCGGTTTCGCTCGACAGATTTGATTTAAACATACACGACGGAAAGGTAGTGATTCTAAATCAGTGTTCATACAAAATTCCACCGTATGATTAACTAGCGCTCACATCTAGATGACTGAAACAGCCATGTCGTCAGTGCAAATAGTGTAGGACAATGGTTAAACAAGGAAATGTAAGAATTAACCCATGCTTAACAGTATGATGGTAACTAACAGGGCATGAAGGGAAAATAAATGAAATGCACCCGGATTCAGATCGACGGTATACAAAAAGGTAAGGCTACGTAGTTCAGATTTTCGAGGCGATGACATAATGACTCTCACAGACAAAGGACTATGTGATAAGCCCATTTGTGCATTGTTTTATAAAGATGCATTGAAAAACCATTTCTCACTGAAAATGGGAATTGCATTGAAGGTATCGGATACTCTGTTATGATTTCCAATTCTTCTGGATAATGGTATTTAATGTCGACAACCAAATACTTTGATAACTTCAACGCTTGCATTACAAGTTTGTATTATGATATAACTTCACTGAATACGCTGAATACGCTGACTCCTGGGACACGACGTTATTCTATGGTGATCTAATCTTACCTGCATCCATGAAGTACGTCAGCAGATTTCCTGAGATTTATCATCCCCCCACCCCCATTCTAATTTTGTACGCAATAGAACAAAGAAGGAGCATACGCAAAATGTCGTATATATCGTGTATTAATGTGACATCCGCGTGGTGCTGGTGAACATGTATAATCAAACTATTTCTTCGATGAGTGACAGCAATATACCCTTAACTCTCTACATCCATCTTCTTAGAATTACAGAATTATCCTAATCAGTAATACTCTCACCCCTTTTAATCGATGGTGCCTCCGCCACCCTTGAACTTGTTGTTCCATAAATTTCTCGTTTGAACTTTAAGAAATTACATGTATCACTTGTATTCAGATTTATCCCGGTTATGTTGAAGCCATGACCAAGGATTAATTCCTTTTACTGCAACTAGTCCATTACGGAATTAAATTCCTGGTTTTGGTTGCTTCAAAGAGTCGCCATTGTTTGTATGACGTCATCCCTGGTTATGTCTGGCGGGGTTACACCTCGAATTCTGCTGCTGTGATGTGATTTCCAAGGTTAAACAGAGGCTGGTTGGAAGGATTCAATGTGTAGCCAGCACAGAGGCAGTGACACTGCTCGACACAATACCCAGTGTAGTGAGTCATATGATGCTCCAGCTAGCTCTGAGACCCCACCCAGCCAAGGCGAGAGGTGGTATACTTAAACATTATTATTTTACGACTACTGCGGTTAGCACTGCAATATGTTGAGTCCATATGTGGAGTTAATGTGTCAATAAGCTAGAAAATATACATCAATTATAACTGGATTACATCAATAGATGTGCATGGCAGATTATCATGTCCTATTCCTGTAACCAAACGAAGTCAGTATGTCAAGACAAGAGATTAAGTCAAGTTGTTACATACTGGGGTCAGGTCATAATGTACACATCACTGATGGCTATATTATGTCTCTCAGCCGCTAGGAAGCCAATGTGGTAATGTACAAGTCAAGTTAGAAGTATAATGCAAAATGACAAGTCAATACGTCAAATGTTACTCATCACAGATGGTGCTTTAACAATGATGTCTTGTGTCAGTATGCCCCATCGTGTAGTTCAATGTACTGCATTGGGATATGTGAATGAACAGACCTGTATGACAACCCCTCCAAAAGATACTGTTGTTTATTTGTTTACGTGGGGAAAATGAAGTCCTCAAAGTCATATGAAACAGATGATATTAGTATCTGTGACAATATAGAGACTAGTGGAACGAATCACTTTTATCCTACCCCTAATAAAAAACACCATAGGCTTAGCATTGGCTAATTTTATGCGGCATGCCATGACATAAAGTATGTTTTATGCCACTGGGGGCATACAAAAATGGACCTGAGAAGCGTACTAAAACGTTAAAGAAAAGCAAACAAATACGTTCCAAATCCGTAGCTAATACGTGGTCTCCAACAATTCAAATACGTAGAAGAAACGCCGAATTTTACGCCAGTGTGACTGGGGCATAACCAAACCTTAGTTTGGCATCGTAATTTCCAGTCTATTGCCGCGATGCTCCAAAATGATCACTGGCAACGTGATTTCCGTGAGTGTGTACAATTTCTTAATATTGTAAAGTCGGGGTAGGATAAATACGAAACCGAACTCGAGTTAGACTTGTCAGTGTCTATGCCACTCTGGTCAGGTCTGTTCCTCACTACGCTCAGCTCACGCTTCGCGTAGTAATATACGACCTTCCCGTCGTGGCATAAACACTGACAAGTCTAACTCTCGTTCGGTTTCTACTAATTATTCAATTTTTATGTATATTCTGTGTTCAGTCTTTGAATTTTACGCCATTCTTCTTCAAAAGAACCGGGACTTTGCTCCTTTGTGAATTACCAGTAAGTTTGCTTATTATACAGTATCAGGTGACCTCAGCCCTCCGCTGGAGCATCAATACCAATATATGATTAAAGGTTAGTGATATTGTTAGATAACATCCAGTGTTATACAGAGTTGAGGAAAGTTATTAGGTACCCGGAATCTTCCTTGATTGTGGAGTGTGAAGTCGGGTTGTAAATACAGTGACACCTAACACTGGCCACCGGCAGAATAATAATACCACAAGAGGCAATAGTAGTAACTACGCTATTGTGATAGGGGAGTTATCATAGGAAATCACCATTTCATTTGCTTGCGTGTAATTATATTGGTACAAATAGGAGTTTGCGCTTAGAGGGAGATTGTGTGTGTTGGAGGTGCATGGTAGCAACACGAGACTGATCAATAGGAAGACATCGGCTGGGGATCAGCGAAAGGCGTACTTGTAATGGATCCCCCTTTAATGACCATTAAAACGACCCAGAGCGTACTACGTATGACAAATGAATGTCAATGTCAATGTCGCTTACCTGATGGTATATCTCAACTTACGTTCAAAGAAATTAATGTGGAATCAATACTAAATACATGTATATTACATGCGCCATTAAATTTCTATTGCGATTTTCTCATTAATTGCTGTTATGTTTGCTGGTCCTATTTTATATAGAGTTAATTGCTATTATTTTCCTGCAGACAGCAGATCCACTTCCCAGATGGATAAGAAAGCATATTCCTATATATACCTATGAACGAACAACCTATGATTACTTAACGCTGCTGGGGGTGGAATAACTTTTGTTTACTGCCCAGGTTGAAGTTACTGCCCAGGTTGACGTTTACTGCCCAGGTTGACGTTTACTGCCCAGGTTGACGTTCATAGACATTCGGTTTTTATCGATATTAGCCGACAATTGAAGGAATATAGGAATAGGGAAACCACGTACCAGTGGAAATAAGTCAAAGTTACTCGTCAAAGTCAAAATTACTGCCCGCGGCTACGCCTTGGGCAGTAATTTTTCCAAGCCTTACCTCGTAAATTTGACTTATTCCCACCGGAACATAGTTTCCCTCTAATCCCTCTCATCCCCATGCACTCCTATGTACTGAGGAGTAGCTTGATAGCTCTGACGGTCCAAAATGCGGAGCGACTCGTAGTGGCAGACCTTAGGTTGGCTGAGGTGGTGGTACATAGAGATGAGTAGGGTATGGATTAAAGGAGAGTAACTAGAGGTATGTGGTACGGACTGAAGGGTAGGGGTACAGACTGAATGGTGTGGGGATAGAGAGAGGGATGGAGCATGGATAGAGGGGTGGGGTGCAGACTGAGAGGTGGGGGTATGAAAAGAGGGTACGGATTGATGGGTGGGAGTATAGACTGAGGGTTGGGGATATAGAATGATGGCTGAGGTGCAGAGAAAGAGGTAGGGTACAGGGGGTGGGGTACGGGACAGTGGAATGAAGTACTGACTGTGGGAAAGGGGTATGGAGAGAGGGGTGGATAACGACTGAGGGGTGGAGGCATGGAGAAATGGATGGGGTGACGTGAAGCATAAATAAAGTATTCTTAGAAGCCTCTCATTTTGTTTGGGTTTTATATCGTAGCGCACACAGCGTGCGGCTGGGTAGCCATGTCGTCTGCCTCATTAGGTTAATACGGCGAATATCTTCCGCATTTTGATACGCGCGACTGGGAGCAGCTCACTGTGGAGCTATCGAACCGTTCTGTGTCTGGGTGCCCTTTGCCTCTTGTATCCCCTCCCCTCCAGCTCCGAGCAGCCGCTCCTCAGCCAGCCCCACTCTATCACTAAACTACGTCTCTGCCGCGTCTCCCTAACCATTCATGGAATATTCACCTTTTATGCTACACACATAATCGTACAACCTTTAGCAACTGCTCAACCTGCTCGAATACTAACCACACATCCCACTGTTCCCGAACTTTCTCTGATATTTCTTGCCTTGCATATCAATTATAATTCTCCTACTTTACAACTAGTCCCGAACCCCACACGACCACTGTTTTTAGATCTTAAAGTGCGTTATAAAAGAATCTCCCCCTCCCCCCATGTGTAGATTAAATATCTGACAACTCATCCTAGATGATCGTGTGACTAATCCCAAGCACTTAGATTCTCGTTAGCAAACCTCCTGTCTTACTCCAAGTGCAACCCATCCTTTCCATTATTTCTCAATCCTGAATACTACACCAACACACCATTACTGCCTCAAGCAACTAGTATATGATCCAAAACATTCTAAAAATATTCCATTGTATATCTCATCCTACCATTCACTCGACCCTCTACGCAATATTGCACGAACAGACATATTTTTTCCCTATAAAAAGTGTACATAGCAGTCATGGTGCTAGCGCAGAATGCAGGAGGCAGGGCGAATGCTGTTGGCTATTGGGCACCCTTCATGCCCTCCCACGCACAAAGGCATTGGCTCCAATCTATATGACGTCCATTCACCACATTAAACTCGACAAGCGACGACTGAGCTCCAGCAAGCAGTTGAGTCATGATCATCCCATAGTTGGAGCAGCCTAACTTCCTTACTGTCTACCTCTCTGTCGCCATAGCAGTGTAGTATATATGAAGCAGACACAGCCGATTCCCTATTACGGCCATTGTCTTTAATCTAGTCAATTACATACCTCGGTCACGATGCATTTATATCGACAAAAGGTAATTGTCGCTAATCAAATAGCTGCATCTAAAGAGGCTGGAACACTGACGTTCACAGTCTAGACAGAGCGCAAATTGCATTACGTATTTATTCAATAAAGGTATTTGCGTCAACGTATAAGGATGGAAAGGAGTGTCTCAGATGGTTGTGGCCTCAGCTTGGGATATTACCCACCTCCCTGAGGACATACAGGGTCAGCGGATTTATCAAATGAAGCAAATCATGTCCGGTAACCTAATATAGCGAGAATTTATATACAAAGGAAATACAAATAAATCTAAACTGTTCGATATGGATGAGCACTATATCAATTACGATCAAATAGTCATCTGGGTACCTATCCATGAATATACATGTATATATACATATTGAATCAAATTAGTTTTCCTAATTTTCAATATATATATATATATATATATATATATATATATATATATATACATAGAATAGATTATGAATTTAATTTTAGTTCAAATAAGCAAAATAACTTGCTATCCCTATGTTTCATGTACTGTTGATTATGTTGTATTGCTAAATTAAATTCGGGTCCTCAGAAAATATAACGGCAGCCACTGAATCTTCCCAGAGCCTCTCGTTCATCACATACCTCATTAATCTTGCAATCTTGTCAACTTATAAAACAGGCAAGCTGGTTTTAGATGAGATATATGATAGATCCTATGTAGGAACATTTTTAGCTTTGGTATATTGCTAAGGTATCCATAATGGGTTCTAGGAGATTATTATAATGAGAAACCATAGGAAGACTTATATACGAGTTTTAGAATCCTTCTTCTAAGTCGGCCTTTTTTTCACCTCAAACTGAAATTGCATGGTGGTCCCTAGTGGAGTCGGATGGTGGTGAATAATGACTTTCGATCTTGCCTGGCAATACTGTCTGCGGGATGCTGAATTTTGAGAAGTATTGCCGATCAACGACCGTAATCTAAAAGTCCAGGCAAATAGTAATTAGGAAGACCTCCATTTCAGGTTATAAGAGTATCACAAATTAATACCGCATATAACTTTAACCCATACCCTCTCCATCGTAAACCATTACATCAACATGACTTGTTTGGCAAAACTTGGGCGGCTCAAAATTATTCCATTGGATCTTGTCTGTATTGCCAAAATTCAATACTATCATGATGGTTTCGGACGACTTCGAATTTATATCGAATTTGTATAAAGTATAGGACAGACATTCATCAGAAGAGCTTTCAGTAGGTATTCACAAGTAGAACCATCATGTATATACACCTGTGGCATGGAGAAACTACAAGGATATAACACCAATGATTGATGGAGTCAGTAAACATATTGTACTCACACTGTGAAGTGATAGATGAAGCATTTCCACCCGGTCGGTCTTTCCAGGAAGTTGTACACCTTAGCCTGGATGGTGGTCTTCATAGGAGTCTTAGTGCGCTGCAGATACCTCGACTCGAAGCCTTTGTCGATGGGGGGCGCCGCGGCACGGCAGTCCCCCCAAGTGCGCGACGTCGTCGAACTAGAAGTAGGATCCTGCTCCATAGGGGTAAAGGTGGCGTTGGATCCTCGTCGGAAGTCACTCAACTCCATGGTACTGGTGACCCCGACGTCGCCGGTGAGCCCGTCGCCGTCCTAGTCACATGGTCAGGGTCCGTGCTAGGGTTATGAAGCTTACTTGTAATCACCACTAGCAGCCTTGTCTTCATCATCGGTATACATGAGGAAAGAAATATGTGCAGGAAGTAGATTATAATATATATATAAGGGTCAAGTCCTTTGCTACGTTTCCAAGGTATATATTTAGTTTGGATTGGAGTCTCAAGAATTTAAAAAAAACAAGTGGAGGCCTATTGGTTGTATCTGTGATTTGGTTGCACGCTGTCTCTGCACGCGTGCGTGCGCGGCTCAGCGCCGGGCAGTCGTACTCGGTCCTATCGTCATGCACGGCAGGTGGTAACGGAACTCACGGATCACTGGGTGTAGATCGTCCTCTGTGCACTCCATTGGCAAACTGGAAAGAGCAGAGATACAAAAAAAAGAGATTAGAAAAGATAACCAGGTATGCGAATGATAAGTGAAGGACGTTAAACTCATCCGTAGAAAATAGTTAGGATTGCGCAGTGGTCGAGGATGGATGAGCTAAACTGAGCAGGGACCTAAGAGGAATTTCAGCTGCGGAAGGAATGGTCTATACACTGTTCCGAAAGGAATGGGCAGCAATTTTGAATACGTGTTGCTATCACAGACACTTTTATCGTATTATTTCCTTCGTGTATCACTCATTACATAATAGGTTGTTGATAAAAATCTCCAAAACAAACATTAGACTAGGAACTACGATACCAAGCTAGTCAAAACCCCGTACGCAAAAGCCATAACTAATCAGACTGCACTAGATACTCCCAGGCAACCTTGACATGAACGCAATATAGCTAGTGTGCTTACCTAGCACCTATTCCGCAAAGTAAGGAGAGAGGGGAAATACATTGGCAACAACGTGTTGGAGAGGGACCCAGACCCAGTGGTCGGTCGGGCGTTGCTTGTGAACATCTGTTTAGTTCAGTAGTGCATCACGACTGGAGAGTGGCATGTAGGGGGTGGGGGAGATGGAGACTGCAACAGAAGCGGCTGTTGCGCACTAGTACATCTGCAGGGATTCCACACCCGCGGGGCGACGGAGCCACAGGGAGCAGTTTCCATGCAGCTCTTTGGCAACGAGCGAGCTGCTCATGATCTGAACGCTGAGGGCACCCCACTCCTCTATCTTCTCTACTTCTCCTGTTCCACACACCTGCCAGATTCTCTCCCTTCGTGAGTAGCCCGAGTGAGCACCTCAGGCTCCACCTTGCGCTATCGGTTCCAAAGTCCGCACCTTATTCCCCTCTTGCTGCTGTTTTATAACTTCATTTTCATTGCCTGATTTTCCTTATTCCTATTGCTTGAATATATTTAATAGATATCAAAGTTACGCGTTTTTATTTTTGTCCTCCTAATCGCTTTGTATTCCATTTAGCTCTATTTTCCCCTTTTATCCCAGTTTGTATTTTTACCAATACCCTGCCCTTCCACTGCCTTCCCCCTATTCCCCCGTTTACTAGACCCACCCAATTCTTACCCGTCTAACGCCACTGTGTTTTACATTCCCTCTCACCAACGAGTATCGCAACTCTCATGAGGACCATGTTCTATCCCCACAACCGTCTCGCTCCCTCACCCTGATATTCTTCACGTCCTCTTGATCCTTTCCCCACAATGTTGCGTCCCTATACGCATCACAAGCCATAGTATTCCATTGCTCCTCGCCCCTTGCAGTATTTACTCCATACACCATGTACACACTACCCTCATTTCCCACAGCTCCTGTACCATCCAACCATCACAACGCCTTCTATCCTCCATTATTGAGGTATGCGACATAAAGGTCCATCACATAGTTGTATTCACTGAAGTTCCTTCATGGTTTTGTTATAGTATGTTATCAAATTCTTCTTTGGCATCTATAGCAGAACGGAGCCGTAGTGGGTATTACATATTGAGATTGTTTTTATATCGCTTCGTGCATGGGGCATTCAGAATAGGATGCCCAGTGAACCGACTAAGGTCGGGTGGGGTTAAAGGGGTATGGCTTTGAAGATGAAGACGGTTGGGGATGACTGCGAGGAAGAGAAGTGGGGGAGGACTCGGTGCGGGATTGTTCGCCTTGTGGTTAAGTGTTATGTGGAGCTAGCCTCCTGTCCAGTAGCTGAGATTGCTATGGGTCCAACCCTACCCCGCTCCTCGTCAGGCCAGACGCCGGGTAAGCTGCAGTAAATGCGGCTAGCGTCACTGCTGACCCCCTGGAGACCAACCAGGCACCACCCCCACCCCACCTCTTCACCCAATCCCCCGCCCCGCCATTCTGGAGATGTTTACGCCGGCGTTTCCCGACAGGCGGCGCGCGCGGCGCTAACATGAAAAGCCAATCGGAAGTGAGTGATGCGCAGACGCGACGGCGGCAATGGCTACATGACAGGAACAGGGCGGCGGACAATGTGGGCGGCGTGGCTCGCTCTCCACTCCTTCTGTTCCCCCTCCTCACCTCACCTCAGCTCTTCGCCCCCTCCCCCACTGACACAGCTCTCTTACCTAGTCTCAACACTATTGTAGCACTAACCCCCATGACCCCATCAACCCTTGGCCTTGCTCCTTCCTCATCCTCTCCTCTCTCCTATTCTCCTGTACTTCCTCCCTAGTCCTACCTACCACTGTCATCACAACAGCCACCCGCTGCAATAACCTTAACTCTAGCTAGGTCTGAAGTAACCCGAGATTTGCTCAGGTATTTGATTATGGACGTTCATTATGACTTCAAACTACTTTGCAAACTTCCCAAAGATCCTGATAGGCCCTGCGTACCGTGTCGGAGTGGGGGTGGGTGCGGGATGGTGGGTGGAGGGGTAGGCATGGGACACAGGGACACAGGGACTGACGCCATACTAAAGTAATCCAACTCCCCCTCGAGAATATGTAAGCGAAACTCAAGCCAGATTTGCCAATTTTGAGCAGCAACCTTTTCGGACCCCAGCATTCTCGTGCGATGCCAAGAGACTATATGACAATGTGACGATGCAAATAAGTGCGAACGTGAGAAACATATGCAACAATATATTAAAAGGATTTAATACTGTTGACTGTCGGCCTCATGTTCATGGGAATTCACATGACACATGCCAAACGTCTCCAAGGCGTACGCCATGTGAATGCCGCCTGAACGCCTGATCCATTAAGCGATATTTTTCCTATGAGACCGGGATAATTCCAGGAAAACATGTGAGAACGCAAATTCGCATGAAATTCGCCCTCGTAGATCTGGCCCTGCACAGTTTGGGTTGCTCGTTCTCAGTTGTCCTATGAGGGGTGAAGAACGCGCCAATATATATCTTTCTTGTAAGTCTAGGGTTTGGAGGTTCAGGCGTCGGGTGTGGTTGGAACGCGAACCATAGGCGTCAGGTCTATTTCAGCGCTAAAGATTAACCCTTACAAACGTCATACTCCTACTCGTATTCATTTTCCGACCATTTCATCCTGATCATGGCAATAGCGTCGGGTATATATATATATATATATATATATATATATATATATTACAATGATCCGACTAGTAGTGAAGAATTATTTTAGACAAGACATTCAACAAAATGAGTTGAACCCATATGAATGAGGTTGAGAACCATGTGGTTAAGATAGGGCAAATCAAAATTTTGAAATAGATACTGACCTCAAAGGGGAAAGAAAAGAAGCTTTATTGAGACATATTGGTTTAAGGAGCATGCCGTTCTATAGCACCAGTGTGATCTTTGGCAGAATAGGACTAGTGCATTCAGAATCAAGGTTTCCATCAGAAGTGTTTATCTAACAACGTCATTGTCAATGTCAACGAAGCACTGGTGTTCGAATATCTATCAAACACGATATATCTTTCGTATTTATCAGGCATTCATCCTAGATATATGCCAGTTTCATTGAACATTAATAACAACCCACCTTATTGTTAACGCACTGATTAGTTGGGGTATGCACTAATAAGGGCCAGAATTGCGATAATAGTTTGATAATTTTTTTTACCTATATATATATATATGTACACTTATTTATATGAAATAAAATATTAGATGTGTTAAACTCCATCGGATATTGGATCTCTTAATATCGGAATTCACAATGCAGCTACTCTTGTCAAAAGCAGAGCATCTGGTTTACTCCGACAGAGATATATAGGCTAATGAAGCATGCCATTTTATGCCCCCGCGAGGTCGCTATTGTTAGATTACCCAGCCGTTCTGCTGAGATTTGCACTGTGGGCGTTGACAATGATGGCTGATGCTCATTATATGACTCCACATGATACCCGGCGCCTGTGTCAGTATGGATGGGTGATGGATGGGGGAATGGAAACGTCACAGGGTTAATGAGATGGTCGATAGGGTATGTTTGACCTGGGTGACCTTGAAGGCCTGCCTGATTAGTTTGGCATGGCTTGAAGCTATGCTTCAATGAAGGTCAAGGCCTTCTATTGCAATAGTGAAGGTAAAGGCAGAATATACGGGAATATCTATTGGATAATCTAGCTCGTGTTGCTAATGAAATTATGATGGATGATTGATTATTTTCCCCAAGGATGGGTCTGTGTGTATCTATTTATATATACAAGAAGGTAACTGTATTATGTGTGACTATGGTTATGTAAATAAGGTTGCGATATTTATAGATCACTTCAACAATATTCGGTCACCAACCCTCAATATAACCTCTGAACAAGTTCAAGACCATATGTATGTGTATGTTCAAATTGATATTACAAAGAAGGTCATATCGGATCTGTAGCACAAACTTGAGTACATTCTTTGCTGTTGAGACATAATGAAAGTGGGGGGCAAGGGAAACTGCATCCACAATATGTCAACCGATATCGAACCCAAACAATTGTCGTGCAGAAAAAAGGGGAAACAGGAGAAACACAACGAGGTCCACTTGTAACAGGGGTCTGTGAGGCAGGTGGGATGACGTGCCTGAGCGTTAAAGTAGCTCGATTCTTTTTTATGCACCAGGGCCCTTTGGCATTAAGTGCCTCCCAATGAGACGCCATCCTGGTGTTCCGTACGGGCTCCTGGCAGCGCGACATGCCATCCCCAAATAGTAGCCAAAATATGCAATCCCAGTAGTGGCTTTGCTGTGTGGGTGACAGGAGTGACGGCTTCGAAAACCACCAAAACATGAAATTTGAAATATGATTTTCGTATTAAAGATCGTGGCCATAATAGGGAATAAGCTACTAGTCCGTATGTTATAATCTAAATAAAGTATAATAAAAGGTTAAAGGTCAAGTTTGTTTCAATTTAATAGATGCTTCTCAAATGATACCCATTAAGAAATTAATCTACATTTAAGTTTTATGGTTTTCTAATAATGTTTTAGTGAGTGAACAGATTTTAAATGGCTTACAAATATATCAAAGTATCTTTGGGGAATGTTTTCCTTCTATTTCTGAATGATTAGTAATGATAAGGTACCGTGAGAGTAGGTATAGATGATATTTTCCCAGAGTCATATAGTTCTATGGTTATATGAGGCTTACAGTAAATTCAACTATGATGAATTTCTTTTTTAATTTAACCTATTACATAAAATCGAGAGAATGATAAATCGCGATATTGTTCATGAAAATCAGAAGTGGTATATGTAAGGACATGCCGATATTTGGCGTATTAGATACATCGTACAACTCTGGCATCTTATCTATTCATCACTAAGTGACTGGCTAACGAAGTAGGACATTTTCCCTTTAAGATCCTTACTATAAAAGAAACTATCACTCATGACAGATGGTGCGCCACGAGCAATTGACATTTCAATTGTCAATAAGATTCAGATTTCACCTGAAAAAAAAAAGGTGACAACCAGAGGAAAAATACCAGCACATTGGTAACCCATGGCCGTTGGTCAGGGGTGGTCATTGCTCCCCCTGACACCTCTCCCCCAGCGCACCCTGCGCACTCCCCTCTGGTGTCGGTCACGTGAACCCCGCGGTCACGTGACCAACCGCCACTCTGACCTCCTCCTCAGTCTGTTCTTGTACTTCACTACGTACACACATACTTTTTGTTTCTCCCCAACTTTTGGCCACCTCTCCACGCCGTACTCAGATACTCCCCGAGTGTCTGACCGTGCAGAGACAGGGTCTTAATACTGGCGAATTTAGTGAAAAAGGGAACAGATAGGATGGCTCCACCAACTACACGCGTGCAAGCGAGCGCCTCCACGACCACGGACCAGGCCTCCGGGTCAACCGTGAGGGAGAGCGACCACGTGGAGTCCGCGTCTCAGGCCGGTAGCTTCCGGTCGGCCTGCCTCGTGGCCGTAGAGACGGAACTGTCCGACATGAGCAAGAAGCTGGACGCCCTCATCCAAATGCAGAGACAACGGTCACCGGAACGGGCCTCCCTCCCTACGGTTTGGTCGGTCGCGGAGGTACGGACACGGGACTGGGCCGAGGAGCAAGCCGCCCTCGCCATGCCGCCGCCCCGCCAGCTATGAGATCGCTACGCCGGGGACCCCTACATTCAACGCGAGCTCGACCGTGAGGCCATCCGCCACGACAAAACGGCTGGTAAGCTTCACTCAGATATTCACGTTACTCGTCTGATTAGCAAGCCTTACATGTTCGTGGATAGGGAAGGGGTCTACACGTGGTCTCAGAAGTTAGAATTGAGGGGGACCCTAGGACCACTCGAGTACCTGAGCGCCTTCATTGGATTGCTGGGGGATGACTGTGCGGTCGACCCCGCGGACCGTGAGGCCATGTATAAGCATTTACATCAAGTTTCAATCGACGCCCAGAGCCGGCCGTGGGCCGGAGTGAGGAGGTGGTCGAACTATGTATTTGACCAAGTCGAGACTGGGAGGTTGTCTTGGTGTGATTACGCCCGCATCCAGGAGGCCGACTCGCGATGACGACCGGGACGCAGATCAGCGGAACAGATGCGGGAAAAACCCGAGGACGTGAGTTGCCATGCAGGCAGTTCAATTCGGAAAAGGGGTGCCGCCACAGGAACGGCCACGACGACGGACCCGTGAGGTGGCTGCACGTGTGTTCGTACTGCGACTCCGTGGGGAGACAGTGCGGACACTCGTTGCACGCGTGTAACCGGAAACTTGGTTACACGATGGGCTACGACAACGGGCAGGCTGCGCCCACACCAGCACCCCGGCGAGCACCCCCGGCCGGACACGCACCCCAGGCCGGACACACGCTCCGGGCGGTCGACCCGAGGGCGGATGTGCTCCCACAACACGGACCCGGGCCAAAAAAAGGTTACGGTGCGCCCCGCGAGTGAGCGGTGCGCACCCGCAAGCTGTCACAACACGTGCACCCCACCCCGGGCCCAGGGTCACCGGGTGCAATCAACGTGACATAACACCAGCGGGCCCAGTGACATCTCCCCCCCCCTCATCAGCATGTCCGGTGCCTGGACGTGGGCGGAGGTCATGAAGGGGGATGGCCCGGCAACCCCTGGGCTACCTCGGGCCGGCCAGTGACACTTGGGACGTGCCCAACCATCCCAGCGCGACCGGATTCCCGAAACAAGTCGGGGATTTTATACACAAACAGTTGGGCTTCTCAAATCTGAGAGGCACCATTCGAACCGTGGTGCCACGTTTCGCCGTTGATGTCCCGGGAGAAGTGCGGGTCCGAGGCCCGCCGCGTCATAACGGATATGACCTTCCCCCGGGACCGTAGTGTCAACGCCTATGTGATGAAGAATGCAGTCTACGGGGAGGAGAGGGAGCACAGCCTCCCTACAGTCGACGGTTTCATCGCCCGCCTCGTGGCCTCGGGCACCTCCAGTTACATGGCGACCATCGACATATCGCGAGCCTACAAGAACTTTAGGTGCGACCCCCTTGACTGGCCTCTGCTGTGCTTCATGTGGGACGGCGGGTACTATTGTGATACGGCCATGCCGTTCGGTGCCCGTGCGTCCTCGTACCACATGCAGTGCGTGGCCGAGACCATCGTGGGGATACTCGCCGGAAAGGGGGTCGAGGCAGCCATGTATCTGGACAACCTCATCATACTTTCACCATCCCTGGAGAAAGCTGCCTCGGACTTTGGCATAGCCCGAGACCTGTTTGCCGAGCTCGGCCTCCCTGAGGCGCGGGAGAAAGCCCAGGCACCAAGCCAGACCGTGCGCTGGCTAGGCATCGACATCAACGCGGCAGAGATGTGCCTGTCTATCCCTCAAGACAAGCTGGAGGACGTGCGGGAACACGTGGGGGCGGTCGCTAAGAAGCGGTCGCTCACGAAGCGACAGCTACAGTCTGTCCTCGGAAAAATCCTGCACGTCGCCAAGTGTATCCGCCCGGCGAGGCCCTTCGTCAGCAAACTACTGGAGGCCCTACGGTCGATGAACGGGTTTTACATCAACGTAAGCTCGGACATGCGACAGGACCTCCAGTGGTTCCTCAGGTTTGCCGCCGGGTGGAATGGACATGCTCTCATCCCTCGAGGGCCGCCGACAAAGTGCATCATGGTCTACGCCTGCCTCTCGGGCGTGGGGGGGCACCGACGGCCGTGGGGCCTACTCGTGTCAGGTCTGCCCGATCAATGACCCCGTGGACTGCATCTCCGAACTAGAGGCGCTGAACACCATATATGCTCTCCACACGTTCCTCGGGGACCGTGACCGTGGGACCAGGATCGAAGTCTTCTGTGACAAATGGGGACCGTCCAAGCACTCACGTCGGGGCGGGCACGCAACCGCGTCCTCGCCGAATGTGCCCGACAGGCCTGGATGGTCCAGGCCAAGCTGCAAGTCGACCTGGTCTACACGCATGTCCCCGGGGTCCTCAACACGGTCGCGGACGCGCTCAGTAGGGCCCACCTGTCCTCGAGGGATTTTAATAATGCTGCATGCCTTATGAAATATCATGATCTGTGGTCCGTGATGCCGTGTAATCATTCCTCATTTGTTCCTGTCCTTCGGCTGTCCTGCAGATCCGGTGCTACGCTATCTCCAAGGGAAGGCATCTGCGCGGCAGGCCGAGGCACGTGCCCCAGGCACGGTCGCGAACCAGAAGAGCGCCGTGTCAACTTACCTGGCCTTCTGCCGACGGACGGGGACCGACCCTCAGGCACCGACCGTGAGTTTCATCACGGCCTTCCTCGAATACCTCGCGGACCACGCCCCCTCGCCAGCGACCGTGGCCAACCAGCTGTCCCACGTGAGGACGCACCTACGGGTCTCCGGCGGGACGTCGCAGCTACCGAGGACGTGAGGGTCAGGAGGGCCCTCGACGCCATGAAGAGGAACAAGGCCTACACCCCGAATGTGAAGCCTCCGATCCCGATGGCGGCCCTCCAGGCGGTCCTCGATCAGTTATCGGACACGCCCCTCGACCTGACCCTACGGGCTGCGTTCCTCCTGCTATATTACGCTGCCCTGCGGCAGAGCGAAGTCACCCCACCTACGGCCAGGGCATTCGATCCAGTGCGCCACCTCTCACGTGGGGACGTGGTGGTCACGGCAAGTCACATGGCGGTCCGCATCAAGGCCGCCAAAAACCTCCAGTGTGTTGGGGAAGAGAAACACGTGAATCTACAATCCTCCCCGGACCCGAGGTCGTGCCCGGTGGCAGCCGTGAGGGACATGATCGCCGCTGTGCCGACGATTTCACCAACGGACCCGTTCCTGCTGAACACAGACAGGTCGCTAATAACGACGCGGTCGCTATCTAAGGAGTGGGAGCGACTTAACACTTCAGCAGGCCACCCCCCTAAGACCTATACTCTCCACAGCCTGAGAAAGGCCGCCGCCACCCAGGCCTTCCAGGCCAGGGTATCCGAACTGTCCATACAGCGATACGGGGGGTGGCGCTCAAACGCACATAGGAGGTATATCAGAGACTCAAATGCACGAGAGGTGAACACGTCCCTCATCCAGTCCCTCAACCAGTGATATATCACTCTTCACAAACATATTTTCCCCCCCACCTCGCCTCTTTTTCTGGTCTTGGCGTTTTAATACTCATATTGTATAACCATATATACTCATTCTTATATAACCATATATACTTATACCAATTGACAGATCATTATATCTGTCAATTACCAATATGTATCTTCAACTTAATTGACGTCATTATATAACTGTCAAGTACTTTCTTTTACCTTATATCATATTAATATTTACCGTATTAATATTCATGTCGGTGAAGGTATATAAAATTAAAATAAATTTTATTATTCCCAATTCTCGACTCATACTCTTGTGTTCAGGGTAAGGGGTAATGGGTAACCCATGGCCGTTGGTCAGGGGTGGTCATTGCTCCCCCTGACACCTCTCCCCCAGCGCACCCTGCGCACTCCCCTCTGGTGTCGGTCACGTGAACCCCGCGGTCACGTGACCAACCGCCACTCTGACCTCTTCCTCAGTCTGTTCTTGTACTTCACTACGTACACACATACTTTTTATTTCCCACCCACCCTCACCTTTTTTCTATTACCTACTCCGTAGGGCGTTTTTATACTCATATTGTATAACCATATATACTCATTCTTATATAACCATATATACTTATACCAATTGACATATCATTATATCTGTCAATTACCAATATGTATCTTCAACTTAATTGACGTCATTATATAACTGTCAATTACTTTCTTTTACCTTATATCATATTAATATTTACCGTATTAATATTCATGTCGGTGAAGGTATATAAAATTAAAATAAATTTTATTATTCCCAATTCTCGACTCATACTCTTGTGTTCAGGGTAAGGGGTAATGATTCAAAAACCTTCACAAAATGTAAGAAAGGACCTTCCAAGAAAGTGTGTCCCTGGAGGCATGGCTGACGTTTTCTAGTGTTCTCTGGCGAAAAGCCTTTTCTTGCCACGGGCTAATTACAGTAACCTGTCTTATTCTCTCTACTAACTTCGGCTATCTGAAGTATTCGGGAAGTATATATATATATATATATATATATATATATATATATATATATATATATATATATATAGACACACATATACATATTTTAAAATATGTAATGAACTGTCGCTTTGAAATGAAATCTTTTTTATCAAATACTATTATTATCGTTAAACCAAAAATGAATTCCACTTTTGGTATGGCTTTGAGTAGAAGAGAGAACCTGGAAATATATCAAACATATAGACAAAACAACATAATATGTAATTATATAGAACGTCCTGACCATGCTGTACAATTCACAGAACGAGATGGCAATTTACGGTTCGTACGGACCGAGGCATTTATGCCGAGTTCCGTACAAACCGTACATTATCATCGAGTTCTGTGACTTGTACAAGCATGGTTGGACGTTATATATTTACTATATACCCAAATTTTTTTTAAATCATTAATTTAATTTTAAATAACCGATATGTTAATAAACGTGTATGGGAAGGTAGTCCGTATTTTAGTGTACTGACCGCTGGTCCGTACAGTATGTTTACGTCATATGCCGAAAGGGTGCGTATTTACAGTATATACGGCATGGGTGTATAGTAATATACTATTAAGACAATATCTTCGATGATACATCAGAATGTACCCCATGTCGTATTCCCAAGAAAGCTGACGTAAGATTGTACTGAATACTCTAAAGGCAATTGATGCACAATAACCATCAGCACAATAACCAGCTAATTACAGCTTGAATTAAAATACCACCTAATCACAACTGGAATCCAAGTAGCGAAATGGACCTAGAGACAAAAGAGAGACTCCTTCTGTTCAAAACCTTCCAAAGACATGGGATGATCAAATTCATTATATTTGAGAACGTTTAAAAATTAAGCTCTAAATATTGTAAAGCTATAAATTGGATGACAGCTACTACCCAATGGTTTTAATATGAGCTAGTAATAAGCTCCGAAATCTACGGTTCGGACGTATTATCACTCTCGATGAACACCAACTAGTAGGGTTTCTATACAACATCATCATATGGTATATATTTATGGTATAATACTACGGTTATTTTCGCTGATGAGCATCATATTCCAAATTAGTCTTAGAATAACCCATCTTAATTATCTATGTCATCAGAAAACTAAAGGAACATAACAACTGAGTTCTCAGTCAGAGAATCTCTTGAATATTCAGTTGAGCAGTTCCCTGTGTGGATTCTCTCACTGGTGATGCTGTAGGAGCGATGCTAAAAGCCAGGTGGCCCATCCCTGCTGGGTAAATTCGTGCTGGCATCTGCTCACGTAAGCTACTCCCAAACCGCCTACAGGTGAGCAACTACGCCCTCCCCTCCCCGATCCCCACTACCTCCTCCTCAGAGTTCTCCAAGGTGTTCAAATGTGAAGACCGACCCGGGAGGGGTAGTCACAGGCCTCGGTTCCACCAGTGGGTGGCTGCAGGGTGTTTGAGGCGTATAATGGATGGGGGGCCGAGGCGCCTGCACTCTGGCTTCAGGCATCGCCCCCACCGCTTACCCAACCGCACTCACACCACAGATAGACATGGGAATATCTGGTCGGCAAATCCTTGTATTTGAATACCATTTTATGGTTTGTGAGCGAGGTTTGTATTATGTATACCTTTAAATGTGTTGAATTCTCTCTGGGGTGTGAAACCTTTAAATGATCAGATTATAAAAGTATAAAAGGACATGGTGACAGAAACCATGTAGAAATAAAATATCTGATGGTTGACGACACTGGATTTTGTTGGGATGACCCAAAGCAGTATCTCCCCTATTTGTGTGCTATTAAATTTGTGTCCGTACTTTTTATAACTGTATATGTCTATATTTCTATGGGAAAAACGTCACGATAAAGAACCAAAGGATGCCAAAGAAGCTTTCAGTCATGAATTGTTAAATCCTCAGGCACTAGCAGACTTTATCTATTACCCATCAATGGCTTCCTGTATGGCTTATTATGGGGTTTCACACCGGGACGACCACTTTGCCATCAGCGTAAGTCCTTTTTATACCGATTTTCCCTCTTTTTAACCTCATGAAGAAGGGCCCTTTCCCCTCCGATTTACGAGAGTCAACCTGAATAAATCTCGATAGAATGAAATACCGACCGTTGACTACTTGGTCCCAATAAGGAAAGGGAATTAGATTACGGAGAATCATAAATAGATATGAAATAAGGAACACTGGCTTATGGATGATATCAAATTAATGTGTGTGTGTGAAGTACTATAATTCTCTTTGAAAAGAGCCTGTATTTCCACAATCCAATGCATCTGTACTCTGTTTCCGTTTCCGTATTCCTAAACCTACAAACTCACGGACTTCTCCCCTATCACCTTCCAAGAAACTGTTATATGATAGTGCTATAATTCTCAATATACCAACTTCAGATTTGTTAAGTAGGCAGTCTTCTAGGTATAGTGCGTGAGGAGGTATACAGTGGGATACTGGTAGTAATTGGCAGAGCGTGGAGAGTAATCGTCAAACGTAGGTCGGTTGTTTCCTCCCTAGCCCCGGCAGTAGCAGCCTTGTCGGCCGTGGTCGGGAAGCACTCCGTTTTATTATTCGGACGCATCCGTCATAGCGCACCCTGCTCCCGAGCAGAACCACAAGCAATAGTCCAGCACGACCCGGGTGAGTGACGGACGAATGGCGGGCGAGCAGAAAAACCTGGCAACCCAGCCGCCACAGCCTACACTAGAGCCAAGACTTTGGGTCGGTTGGCGATAGAGCATAGTGGCATAGCTTCAGAGATTTGTAGCTAAATATAAGTGTTTTTAATACCACCGTCTCCAATTACACGGAAGGTATAAAATACACGAGGAAAAGAAAGAGTAGATGCTCATGGATGACACTGATTTCCCATTATGATATCAGAAACGGGTAACACTCTCCGAAGTGATCCGGCGCGCATGACTCATGGTATAATGGCAAGGTGCCGTCTTGGAGTCAGATGTGGTGAAATTAGTCTATTGTTTGCGCTCTGGCAGCGTCCCTATATAACGAATGAGAGCTGCTCGGATACCACATGTATAGACATCAGGCTGCAAGGTGCAGGAGCAACTCAATAGCTGGGAGAAATATCGAGCGGCACTCACCCAATCACGACGAGAGTGGTGCACGCAATATTCCGTGAACTTCTTTCCTGATATGTCTGGGACGATGCGCAAGTCGCTTCTCTGTACGTGTTCGTTTTAATGGTACCCACTGGTTCTTTTGATGAGAATTTCAATGCCATGCTCCAGACCCTGCCGTCTTCCTATTCCCCTAAGTGCTAGAAGGATCTATTCAGGTCGTTTTAATCGATTCACACAGTATATATAGCTTTGGATTTCCTATATTTCAACAGAACAGTGCGGAGATTTGTGTATGTCAATATTTCTTGTGCTGAATCCACTTAGGCGGAGAACGGATAGGAAAAGTGTCTTAGAGTGAGTTGTGTGCTATTGATCCTTATATAGAAAACTGTGAGTCATTCATCATTTTCTATTCTCCATTATCTCAGATAGAGAATTCACTTAATGTCTTTTAAAATACCTCTCAAGATACCTACTCCAAATCATCACCTTCGAGAGGAAGCAAAACAAATGAGAGAGGCTATGGGGAAAAAATCAGATCTCTCTTCGTGTTTCGAATACATTTGTAAAAAGCCTGAGTAATAACGATGTTCAAAGAAACAGATCATATCTGTATGCATACGACAGTTATAATGCGAATGCGAATGCAAATCAAACTATATAGATGTCTTTGAACACCAAACCATAAGCGAGGGTTATTATCCGTCTTAGTCTCTGGTGAGCAGCGCTAATTCTCATCGTTTTCCCAATTATGTAATCTCAGTAAATGCGAGCGGCAAAAATTACCACTAATTGTTGGCTGCTTCTGCCTTTGATGTAGGATTGATCCGCTCACCCACTGCGGCACTGCCTACAGGTCGGTCTGGCAAACACGGCATCAGTTGGTCATTAAGGCTATGCCGTGGAGGCAAGGTATGTACTAATAAGAGCTACGACAACCCAGGCCCCCATACAAGGAGAGTATCTTCTTTTAAAGGGTCTGCCAGATATATATATATTTTTTTAAGAGTTGATGCACACCAATTTCTATATTCAGTATGTAATTGACCGTCAGTACACATTCAATATTACTGCTTGTCCTTTATTGAAAATAATGTATTATAAATACAGTAGAAATATGAGTTGCTGAGCAGAGCCCAAAAAAGGGTTAAGGTCGAGTTGAGAGAAAAGAATAAGGTTATGGTGACTGATGTACATACATCGGAAACGCAGAATTCGCGAGGGAACTTAGGTTTTGAATTTCCTGACCTAATGATTGAGTAGCAACAGGATAATAACTGCACCTTCATTAAGACATGCTTCAAAAAATACATCGCACAAACCCTGCGAAGGACCTACAAGTATTCAAACCTGTTGATATTTCTGTATGTCTGATTCTAGGCAAGGTGGCTCGAAAATATTATGATTCAGACGATTGATTTAAACTGCCGTAGTAGAGGCCCATTATATTATTCTAGTAGCTTTATTTGAAACTAAGGCATATCGTACCCTACCATAAGCTATTGCAACTGTAAACTACATTCTGACCCATTGAATAATAAAAAAAAGTCGAGAAACTGCATCAAAATAATCATATTCGAAGGCATCAGTAGGTCTAGTGGTAACAGAAAGACAAAGGTCCTATCGCTGTATAGTTAGCATTGGAGGATAGATGTAGGGGCAGCATTACTGGCATAGGGGCTGGCCAATTCTAATAGGCTTCACACTCTAGCTAGCTCTACGGTAAACCAACATGATGCAGTGGCGTCAGTGCTTGCATGCCATATGACAACCTTCTTTCATTCCCCCACAGCAACGTCACATCCAGTAGACGAGTCATCTATAGGGGTTTGTGTATGCCCCAAGACCATTTATGGCCGGGGTCAGTCCTGAGGAAACCGCGTCAGTCGGAGATGGTAAATGGCTTCCAATCAGATACAGCTCCTCAGGATGTTGGTTTAGCGGTCAGTTGGTTTTTCCATCGCGTAGTATTAATTGTCTGTGTACTGGATGTGTACTGGTTCAAGTGATCTATATCACTTCTATAGCGGGGTTTGAATCACCGTGAACCTATATGATAAATATGTACTAACCAATGTTTTAGGACATGTTTTTAGGACATAAACTCAATGACCATTGAAGCCTTCAAAGAATATGTGTATTTTGTTTATCGTCTTTTTTTAATTTAGACATTTAGACGTTCGACAATACAATTATCGTTGTTTCACGCTGGGCGCACATGCATCTCATAACATGACATGACGTATAATACGTAAATTATAACATAAATAACATTTACAAATGCTGCAGATTCCTTTACAAGTATTGCTGTTATATATCAGGTAGTTCATATACAGTCATTCTGTTCGTAATGAGCCTTCCTTGATTTCTAGTCCCTATTGTTTCTCGTAATTTGGTGAATATTACATAGGAAAAGTATATACAAGTCACAGATTGATTATGATTTCGATGATCTATGTTATAATCTATAATATTTCAAGTATGCACACCTATGTCATAAATTCCTTTATTTCTATATGTAGGTTGAGATCTCTTCTGCGATAAGCAATTGCGATATCACTTAGATGATCATCAACGTACTCTTTATCAAGGTGAAATTAATCAACAAGACTATGGATTAAGCTAACTGATATAACTATCCTCAAGAAATAATCAATATATAAGCTACCTATTCATCCAGATCAGAGCGTAAACAAAAATGACGCTGTACAGTCAATGGTAGACCAAAAAATTAAGCTTTTATACCCATTTTTAAATCCTTCAGATCAATATAACATTTACGTACAAACTTGTATCTAAAATCCGTAAATGAAACATTAAGCCAATACCCTTGGCTTCCTAATGGATAATGCTAGGATACCTTCTTCATATGCATCATTTTCCTCTGAAAGATGATAAAAACATTCGCGAGAGATTAATGGCTTTAGAAATCCAATCCGACCCTAGGGTGAACTTCATTTCCAGCGACCGGCGAGGCAGTGGGCAGGTCCGGCGAACAACATCATGAGACCACAGGACGGAAAACAGAGAGAGGTGGAGTTTTCCATTAGTCAATAAAATGAGCTGAGCTAGACAGTCTGCCCGGAACCTATCAGGGTATCATCGATACACCAGTGCAGAGAACTCACAACCGTCTGAGCCCCCTAGACCTCTACCAACCCCCTCCCCTTATAACTATGATGGTGGATCACCCAGGTAGCAGTTTTCCTCTTCCAGCCTCCGCCAGCCGAGACCTTCACCTTCACCCATCCCCACGCACCCCTCCACACACAAACACATCCATCGACTCACCCGCATAACACAGTAACAGATTGACCCTGCAGTTGGCGCCAGACAGCTATAAGGTGGTTTCTCAGCTTCACAGCGCAATCTAGCGGACAGGATCAGGTCAGCTCTACCAGGTGTGTGGTACCCGGTTCCCTGGCCGGTATACACCTGGGTGCAAACTGAGACTGATTGGCAGGTGAGACAGATGCGATGGGTTCAATGTATTTTATGTTTTTGTTGTTCCTTTGAGAGTGGTGTTACTGGTGTACTGTTACTTGTGAATTTGTATTCTCCGGGTTTCTTTCTCTTTTTTTGTAGCCCTTTTTAACCCTTTCAATCCCCAAAACCGATATGTCGGCTTGGAAGGGGATATTTCTATGTCTTCTGACTTGCAATATTAGGTTGTGAGCTGTTCTGGGTATATTGAAAGTATAGAAATTAAATTTATCACACTTACAGAGTAAGGCATTACTTCTCCGGGTCTATTTTGTTATACATAGAGTTTTTTAGGGTTTCCTGAAAGTTTTTTTCAGTTGTAGTCGTCGTTGTTGTTGTTGTTGTTCGTAAGAAGATCGTATTCAGATCGATTTGGATTAGTAGTTTTAAATGAACCATTGGCCATAAAGGCACCACGAACACGTATGGAATCCATTCCACTCAACAGATTACATAATCTATAAACTCCAGAATGTAGGCATATAAAGTGCGAACATTCCTTCACAGTGGACTCAATAATTCACCCGGAGATTTAGTTTGATGATTATTGATGGTGAATGACAGACCCAGATCTACATACACATTGCACTTTCCTATTACTTTCAACTCATCCCTCAACCACCCCATACAACTTATAACGTATAAGCAATTTAAGTCCATCACGAAAAAGATTCTAATGGAATCCATCCCGCAAGCTGTGTGATTTTGACTCACTTTAGTCCCTTGAGTCTTGTTCCGTTGGAGCTGTACACTCCCGCCCATTATCTAGTAGTATCTAGTTTTGACATTCTAGTACCACTGGTATAGGTATGAGCATCTTTGGTTACGTTGATAGTCATAAATATCTTTGATGAAAAAGAGATGGGCGCTCAACCATTATAGCTTTATTATTAGACATATCTTCCACTCTCTGACGTGTTTCAAGTTACATCTCGTAAAGTGATTGTTTACGATGAATTTTAATATGACCTTAGGCCATGTTGGTCGGAAAATGATTTACAATCAAAGGACTTGTGCTATACCTTGGGCAGGGAAATGAAAACCAGCGAAATACGGAAATGGCTGATACCCACGCCCCTTTGTTAACCTTGTGCTGATTTCGGAACGTATGTATGATGATTTTGTACTCAACGTATGGTGAATAAAGAATTTCTCAACAAAATAACAACTAACTTACGTGTCGTTCTAATACATATCTCATGTTTAATGGCGTTGATCACATTTGGCCTTTAGGCGTTGATTGATGACCCGTCACCAAATCTGTCATCCTACTTATAGGCTATGACATAACATACAAAGCATGAGATAATGTTACTGAAGTATCCTTGTAACTGACATGACAGTAATCTTAGGCTACCATTCAGTTGTAACCGTCACCTGAGGCGCATTACAGACTACCATTAATGGCATAAGCACACCTATTACATAACAGCCTATTCTGATGCTGATGTAAGAGGGGACCCCTGATTAGATTTGTCTGCAGGTGAGCTGTAAATAGCGGGTCTACCTAGAGGTGTGCTTCTCCAATAAACAGAGCAGCTCGTGTTTTGGTAGCTTGCGTGCGAAACCACTGCCTGCGCCGCCCATATCGCAAGGCCATAGATTGGAAAGGGAAAGAAGATATTGTCAGCATTCTTGTCAGCATTCTCTGCAAACTTTCTATTTGAATTATGATGTTTTGCAATTTAATTCTGAGTAACTGTGTATACCATGTAATGGGTTTTGATTAGCTATTTATAATAGAAATAAAGATGAACTTCATTAGACAAGGTGATAGAAATTCATACTTTAATGTTTTATATCAGGGGTAGTTATCCCATACATCTTCCTATCAGATGAATCATAGACTTGTCTACAATGTAGAAGAGGCTGAAGTGAATTGATAGATCGAGTAATAATGATTTTCAGACGCACTTAGACCTATTAAAAGAATTCTTCGAAATTACGTGGTTAGAAAAAATAGGATTGAGACATAATCAAACTATGCGGAAAAATAACCCCAAAACAAAATTGACAGCAGACCCTTCTTTTCATCTTTGGTCATCACAACTACATTATTGTATTTCTTAGATTTAGGCACTTGTAGATTAAAAGTTAATATTGAAAAAAAGTGTATGTAAAACTAGGAGGACGATCATTGTACCTGTGTATGGAAAATTCAGAATAATGATAGAGAGCTATGTTCATATTTCCAAAAGAAAAAAACTCTTGCTGTGATCACGAAATATAAGTATTGATAAACAAAAATTGATAATTATAGAGTGGTAACCATCAAAGTTGAGGGGCTAGGGGTCATTGAATTACGGGCCTTCCCTGACCGTTGCTAATTACACATAGCACAGAGAAAAAACACAAGTCAGCAGCAGTGTGCAACCATTGACATTCACCACGTAGTGGACGATTCTCTACATGCCCGTCATTCACCTGACGACGACTGACGGACTCTGAGTCTATGTACATACACAGGAGCTGCTCGCTGTTATTGACCTGACTGACTATAGCTACCCGTGTGAGTGAGCCGCTCCTCGAGCTGCACAAGACGCTCTGTAGATATGAACAAAGGTCGATGCCAAGTGAAAAAGGCCTCCATTCAATACTTTAGAAATAGGCAGAAAATTAGAACCAGCCCAATTCGAGAGTCAGGGAGCGGAGGGAAGGGATTTGAGAGATGCTTTTAGAATAGATTGGTGGTATTCAATAAAAAGGTCAATGGTTAGGGGATTAGCAGAAGGTAGCAACAAAATGAAATGCAATCTAGTTAAATTGGAAGCAGTATGTTAGAGAATCAACTTCTTTGAGGGGTGAACTGATATGAATCTGTGAGGAAATTAGAAAAAGACAGGAAAGGGAATATGGACAGAAAGATGGAAACACGAGACGCAAGGACGAGGGAAAGCAGTAAAGATTGGAAACACGTAGGAAAAAGCAAGGTGGGATGATGGGAAAGATAACTCGGAAATGGAGGGAGTGAGAGAGAGGGCGCGAGAGATGCTTGTTTTGTTTGTTTGGTTTGATCTAACCTCCTGTCAACCATTATAGGTCCTTACCAGACTACTCAGAGTTATTTTACACCACAAGGGGGGTGATCGAATCTATGTGATGAAATCAGGTAGAAATCTCATCCCTACACATTTACCGAGGTGAAAGTTCTTTTACTTCCTACATCACATAGACATAGTAGGAGAAGGATTGGCCTTTGATATAGCAGTAAATCTACCACTGATGGGGGTGGACTCGAACCCACAAAGTCCCACAACCTTGGGGTTACAAGTCCGCTGAGCTAACTCCCCACCCCCACAAGGGGGGGGGGGTGGATAAAAAGAATGAGTGCAGGTTGGAAGAATGAAAGGGACACGATTGAGAAGAGAAAGAGAGGAAGCCTGAATGATGCCAGGGAGCTGGAGGATGTTGGATGAAATAACAGGTAGAACCCTCAGAGAGCAGAAGCTATATAATGACAAGCAACTGCAATATAGAAACACTCTAGATAGTGTTATCGAATTTTACCTTCTGGATATACTTCAGTTATTTCCATTTCGTTTCCCTTCGTGACCTCTACCACCAGCTTATACCTGTGCACGTTAGTACCCTGGGCACACCTGGTCTTGGAGGCACCCTGGATGGAGGAACCTGGGCAGGTATGGAGCTTTTCGCACTGCCTCACTCCTCAGCCCTCAGGTGAAGGTCAGTCAAGGTAAAACTATGGGCCGTACAGGACAAACAAACAGAGGCAGGTGATGAACATGTGGATACATGCACACCTATTTGTTAAGGCATCGGCAGCTATGGATTCCATTCAGAATGCCAACTAGGTTGACCTGCGGGCGTTACAAGGACACGGGTATTGATGAGTGTATATTTCCAAATGTTCCCTGGGTACTGAATCATATGAATTATAATCCTGCAGTGGACTACGATTTCTTAAAGATAACAAAAGAGCTCATTTTGGCAATATGTAATATGGTGCTTTTAATATTGATAGGACTAATCTAAGAAATAGCAGGATGACTTACATATTTCCTTCGTCTATACATGATTCTCTCTAATATACTATTGTTTTTAAATCACTTTCTCTATACATGCGAATTATTTCTGTGTTAGTATTCTCTTTCTAGCAGAGCCAAGAGATACAACAGGCAGGATGAGCCCCTGTTTGAGTATTACTGATTCAAAAGGGTTCACAATTAGCATAATAATAATCTCTAGATATCGTTACAAGAATGAGAAATTGTTATATCATCTTTGAGAAGATGTAAAACGAGAGAATAGAACTTCAGACAAATATTAGGAAAGTTATATTCTGGCAAGTAATCGAGTTAAGTTTATGTATAACAAAGCTACAATAATATCCTCGACCTGATTCTCTGACATGGACATGGTGAATCAAATTAAAACCCATTACCAGGTAATTGCGTCCTTACATCTGTCGATCCTATTATTCCCATTACTAACCTCATCATAGTACACTGGGTATTGCGCAACGCCTAACAATACATAGCTATCAATAATTTACGGTGATGTTCGCCAGCCCTTCTGTTTAACGTAGTGAAGGCATCACCTGTGCAGACCTTGTGTCTTTGTTCTGATAAGTGTAGTTACCCAACATTGTTTGCATCGATTTATCTGTACCAGGAAGGAGTTCAGAAAGACAAATGTTTATCATGTAGAAACTGGAGCGGATAACGAACCATACTGAGACATCAATGATAAAAAGGGTGTGGCTTGATCAGTGATACTGCGTGTAGGTGTGCATGAACGTTATAAAGGAGGCATGCATATGTTTGAACGATGAGACTAATGGTGATCAGATCCCCAATATATAGATCACTTCAGGTAACACTTTCTAAAGATTTATAATCTAAACAGAGAAGATGGCAAAAAGACAGATTGCGTCATTCTAGATATATTAGAAAGCGATAGGCAAGGTGTAGACAAAGTCGCATAGAATATAGCATGAACAATTAAGCATTAAGCATGAACAATATACCTCAATAACTAGTTATGTCATCTAAGGTGTAATAGAAGTATGCATAGGTCTATCAGTAGCACGAGAGACATGGACAATTTGACGGTATTTTTACTATGACCGTAAACGAAAAGCATCGCATGTGCGACGACCTTACTGTCGATAAATGTTTTCTTTTTTAATCCTATCTTCACTTTACACAAATATTAAGGACCTTTCCTGTAATATTACTACTTGTATATAATTTGTAAGTTTAACTCTAATATTCAATTCAATGACAAGAAGACAAGATGGAAACTAATTAATCTTCCTCAAAGTTGGTAACTTAATTTTAATTGAAACACATAACTAGAGACATGTTTACCATCGCTCCAGACCAGGTGAACTAATAGGGAAAATTATCCAAAGTGGCTTATATAACCGATTACAACACACCCTTCGGTAAAATGCTTCATAACTAGTTTTCAGGAACAACTGGAGTGCTTCTGATGCAATAATAAGAATGATGCTACCAGTGTTACTGAAACCTGGTATAATGAAAACTATACAGACAATATAGTAATGTGGCAGGGTTCACAAACGTTTCCGTTTGGACAGAACGACCCGGGTCGGGGTAGGTGTTGCATGCTAGATTAAATAACGATGTAGCCCGATATGACACAATCCTAACGACCTATAGTATAATATCAAAAGAAATACTTCACAGTCAAAATCACAAAGCCCCATGTCATGTCTCTATCTATTGAAAGTCTATTTGACCCATGATAAAAAAAAACCCAGAAACTGCCTTGAATTTCTTCCAAAATATTCTAATGGATCCCAAATACAAATCATATGCATTTTGGTTGATGGGCGACTTTAACATTAACCTCCTGGAAACGGAAAGCTTTCAAATGGATAAACTAATGATTTCTCACTAAAGTAGCACATAAATCAATGTACGCGTCCCTGTAACGCCAAACAGTCATATATAGACAATTTTAACTACTTCATGTAAAAAAGTAGTGCATGCTGGAGTTCTGAACTACCAAACTACTGACCACCTCCCAGTGTTTGCCACGAGGCACCAAACACGCATCCAAAAAAAATAATTACAGTTACTGGTCGCAGATATCTGAAACACTCAGTGGAGAGTTCTGTTTGTTTGTTTTGGTGGTCTAACGTCCAATATGTTCTATTAGACTTACTTTGGGTTTTATGGTGATCAAATCTATAAGATCGATGAATGTCTACATGTAGAAATTTAACCCCTACTCATTTACAGAGGTTCTTTTAGTTCCCACGCCGCATAGACATGCTATGAGAATGATTGGCCTTTGATAGAGTAGTAAATTGACCAGTGCTGGGGGTTCTGCTGCATTGCTAAAATCCTTAATGGATTATTTGGATTATTATTGTCCTATCGAGTCATAGACGGTAACGGATAAGGGTTCCGCATGGATGACAGCTGATATATATGCACTATGATGCAAGGTATGAGCAGCGCAATACTGCTTTAATTGAAAACCGCGACATAAAAAGATAGATAAAGTAAAACAATTGAAAAAAGAAGTATAAAACGCCATCAGAAACTCTATGGCGAATCTTATAAGTAATAAGAGACGTCTTTAAGAATTCATAGAATGGAGTAGAACAATAGTCTCAATGGCACGACCACCCATCTTAATGTGTATGCTGACCTCAATAAGTTACACGTTGTTGAGTCATACTCATATTTAGGCATTGAAATTGATTCAGGATTAAATATTGACAAATTGTCAAGGAAACCAATAGAGCCAATAAAGAACGCAAACTGTTAGAAAACAGGTCGGCTCTTGAAGTTATTTTTCATAATTAGTTAAATTAATAGTGAAAGTCGACACATTCTGAACGTTTTATATTAATAGTCCACACAGGTGTGTCTCCAGCTCTCACCCAAAGGAGCTGTGGCATATGAGAAGCAACTGTCATACATTTAATCATAAGAGGGCGGCGCTATTTCAAGCAAGCAATGATGGACAGGAAATGTCACAGTTTGATAGTATGGTGACAAAGCATTGTGACGTACAGGTGCCGTGGCATTCATACAGTGTGACGGATTTAGCATATGATAGTAAGAAAATCAATTACTTCTAAGAATTCCGAAATTCCCCGATGACAGTAATCATCACCTGTAAATCTGGTGAAATAGGATCGTCGATTAAAAGACCAGTTTCGAATGCTGTGCGATTATTCTAAAGCCCTGCAGGAAGAAATATTTATAAGTTTCTGAGATGATTTAATAGAACCACAACCAAGGAGTATTATCCACAGAGATATTTCCTTTTCCATATCTGAGATTTTGACCACAGCCAATTGTATCAGGCATAAAGGATATTCATTATAATAAGTGGAACTTAATGATGTAGTGTGAGACATACATTTTTGCCAAATGATATATTTCTAAGTTATATGTTTCCTAATATTGATACAGTTATTTTAAAATAGATATGATATCCATATCTACAATACCATATACATTTTATCATAAAAGAGACAGCAATGTTTTGTATCATCAGGGTCAGAGACACTCATTAGGGACATCTTGAGGTGATGATTGGAAAATGAAGATGTAATCCAACAGGAACGGACTTTGTGTGGTCTGGTACGTTCTATTAATCGACATTCACATTAAGGTCATATAACAACGATCAATATGAGAATTGGTTTGAATATATACTAACACCTTCCAAGTACTTGGTCTGAGTAACACGCAGTCGTGGTAATAGCATTAGGGCTAATTAGCTAAGACTTTTGACAGTTCAATTGGCACGTTGGCATTGCTAAATGCACAGCTGCAGGTATACAGGTTTTGTTCTTTATCTCACTCCGTTATCTTTTTCCATAGCCTTCATGTTCGGAACTCATACTCCACGGCTGTCAAGGCAGTGTACCCAATATTCAATGACCAATTGGGTGATTTATTCTATTGAATAATAATGTCATATTGGGTGAGATAAAATCAGAAACCCACTCGATGAAAATAACTTGGTCCGCACTCCACCTCGTTTTACCGCTACATAATTCACTCAGCGATTACTTCACCGTCGAACTCCATGGAGTGCTGACCAAGATATTTTCAACTCTTGAGGTTCCTTCTAATTATCATTCAGACTCAGCTCGACACAAGTTTCCCCACAACGAGGCGTACGTACTTCACGACTACAATACACAGATGAGATTTATTCGGAAATCGCTTAAGACTGACAAAAGGATTACTAATATCTATCAAGGAATGTGATGAATAATTGTTTTTCTCCGAGAGACACTAGTAATGGTCTATAGAACAATGAATAGTGGCGATAGAACAAATGCTGGCAGATATTCAATCATGCCACCCTCTCCTGTAAACTGACACGTGCGTGTCTTTTGGCCCAGAAGCTCCAGGTTATGGCTCCACTAGAGGCTGATAGGTGAGAGCAACCCCGGGATACGACAGTGAGCAGCTCGAAGTGAAGCGACCGACGTCGTTAGAACCATATCTAGCCTGGCCAATACATGAGACCATACTCCCCCCCCCCTCTCTTGCAGAAGGGGAAACACTCGCAATTAATTCCTCATGAAGAGGTAATGAGGCTAATAGTGTGGGACTTGGTTTCACTTTGCTAATACAGGTGAGTGCTCAAAGCATGTCAAGGAGGCAAGACATGGGATTTGTGCACGTGTGGTGCATGTAAAGAAAGTGCAGCATCAGTATGTTTGTGTGTGATATGTGAAACCGATGTTACACCCTTGAGGGTGTAGGGATGTATTGATCATGAGGGTATATAGTATCTGTGATAAATAGGTAAAGGTTTTATAGAGGAAACCCATGAAAGTTTAGGGTCTGAGCCCGTATCCCATCGAGTTTTAATCACATAGTAATTCACAAGGCGAAGCCGCGTGAATTACTATGTGATTCAAATGAGATGGGATCGAGCTCTGACCCTAAACTTGAATGGGTTTCTGAATTTATCTCACCCTTAATATTGACTAATGGGCTAACATTTGTGACATTATCCCCCATTGGATATTTTTCCAAAATATCTAATGGGCGTTAGATACGAGTTCCCAATGTTAAGTCTATGGAGAAAAAATATCTGGGGTGAGATAAACGATAATAGGACATTGTAATAACCAAACCTATTTGAACAATTTGCAGAAAGTTGGAAAAGAAATTCGATCGCAAAGCCATGATTCTGTGTAGCTGATATATCGCGGAATATGTAAAGATATATTTTTCTCCACTGTAAGAAAGAAAGATTCATATATATATATATATATATATATATATATATATATATATATATATATATGATATGTCACTTAATGTATATGATATAATCTGTACGACTTGTGCGTAAAATGCTTGCCATTGAAGGTATGTACTCATAACTGACTGGCCTTTCTTCGTAATATATGAGGTGACAATATTTCATGCGGTTTCTGCTAAGTAGACAGACCGGTTTTGATATATCTGAAGCGTAATTCAAATCAACGGTGGAACACCATGCAAGGCTCGTCTATGCAAAAGACTTATACAATTCATAGCTCGTACATATGAAGTATACAGCATGATATGTTATTCATGTTATTCATATTTTCTACTCGTATTAGTTTCTGAAAACTGTAAACCATAAAATAGAGGCATTGCAGTTCATTTTACGTTCAATATTCCTTTAATATTCCTTGTATTTGCTGGCCTACTGTGGGTGAGAACGTGAGAAAGTCCACCTACCGATATTGAACCAGCTACATTACCAACACCTCTATTGCAATACCAAACATGACTCTACAATGATTCACAATGACAGCCTTGGTTAAATACCACTGCTAAATATGCCAACACAACAAATCCCGACGGTAGTTCTATACGCCAAAGGTAAGCTAGCCACTAACCCCGAGAAAGCATATATGCGAAATTCCATTGCGTCTGCGGGTAACAGTATGTGTATATATGTATAGCCGGGTGTTATTTGAGCTGTATCCATCAGGAGATTTTACTGTTTATTGGAAGAGCCTCTTGGACTTCTGGTCAGACCTACAAGTCTGACGAAACTTGTTTATCTGAAGTACTGTTTGGCTCGCAACACAAACATTTAAGTGTTCTTGAATAGACATGGTAGAACACAATGTGCCAATGGATTGCAATTGTGTTTATATACACAGCCATGTAAATGCTGTTGAGGCAGGATAGAATAAGCATGACGGAAAAATTGAGGAGCACTCAAATATTTGTTGTCCAAGGGCACCTGTTGCGAAGAGCTTTGCGCCAAACATAGAAATCGGGTAAATAAAGGATACTGTGCATGCAATTTGATCATATCCCTAATTCATATTCAATGGGATGATTATTCGAAAGAAAATTAGGTTATTTTCTATATAGTCTTACAGATAGAGTTCCAATGAATCATAAATATAGAAATTTAATGACTTTGACAGAACACAATACTAATTGAACAACGGTATTCAAAACAGAGTTCCTAAAATATTTAAGACGGGATATGTAGTTCTAGGCATCCATTGCCAAAGTATACTGTGTTCAGATGACAATTATTATACCACTGTGAACGCCGTGATTATAATATAATGACGGCGATCGCCATAATCGCACTGGTCTAAGCTACTGTTGCATGGAAGAGCGTCGGTGTTCAGATAATTAGTAACCGTCTGTAAAATAATCGTCCCATTTCGATCAATATTCAGGAATGCTCTTCCTATATATACTATGATAGCAAATATACGATTGCACACCAATTGGATGCACTATTACCCATAATCAACCCGAATGACTAGACGGTTCTGCTCTGTGTCAAATCTATTCGACTAACCTATCTTCGATTTCTGGTATTTAACTGAATATAAATGTATCGATGTATGTATGAAGATGAGATCGTATACATAGAGATCCAATACATAGGTGTTTATGAATTGCGACTTTGTGAGCTTACTCTGCTCCTTACGCGATTTCCATTTCAAACAGGCAGCCGAGTCTGCCTGACGAAACATCCGGTCTCGGGTTGACATTTCGATTTCGGTGAGAGGAAAAACAACAACCTCAAACGAACCTAGAATTCTCATTCACCATTACTAAGCCCGGCACGTGGCTGCCAGTGCCAACGAAAATAAAGAGCTTAGTCTTGTTCGAAGCATGGAGAAGTAACTCTCTTATATGGCCACCGAATAATATTGGCTGACCTACCTTCAATGGGTGGGGTTCTTATGCGGGGGTTTGAGATGTTAGGTAACAAAATAAGAAATAGGTAAGACACGGCTCGGAGGAATGCATGTACTACTAAAGTAGTTTCACGACATACTATTTTGTTTTATTTTACTTGTAGACCTTGAAAACACTGCGAAATTATGTAACTATAATTGTACTTTTATGATAATTATTCAAGATTTATCCTATCTGGGGATCCTGATGACATTGGTAAAATATGTAAAGATTATCACATGGAGTATAGATTAAAAGTACGATTGGGGAAGTTACATTTGGTATATCTGTGTTCATATTTCTATCCGCCTTGATCCAGAAAATGCACCGTACGTGAGACAATTAAAACGGCGGTGACAATTCTTGTTTCCTCTTAATGAATAAGAGAAAATAATACGCATGACTTTATGCGATTCATAAAACAAACATGCCGCTGGTGGTCTGCAGGTACCTGCACATCCACAGGGAGGTGCCGCACATCCCGATAGGTACCAGCGTTATGACAGGTAATGATTAAAAAAGGTGTACGCGGCGCTGACAGAAATGCCGTCAGGGGATTTAATACGGCACCTAAATAGGTGACTCCAATCGCTGCTACTAGTGTAAGCTATTGATTCAGGTGACGAGGATCGGCCGTGTGTCCAAGCCACAAGGCCAAAGACGGCTCTGCGGGTCGATGTTGAGGCCTGCCGTACTATGGGTGACCTTTGTCAGCTGCGACATAGGGCGAGTGAATGTAATGTTTGTCGTTTTATGGTTTAGTTAATCAATGGTCTGTCGCCTGCTGCCAGAGCGCTATGGCCGATACTTTAAATACCTCCTCCCCCTCCCATGCTGACTTGGCCACGTTGTGCACGTGTATACAAATAAATGTGTGTATGTGTGTAGATATTGCCGGCCAGGTGTGCCTGTAAGTGATTGCGAGTTGAGTGCCTATTGACAGATTTATTGCCATTATGGGAGAGAGTATAGGCAGATATAATATTAAAGCTGGATTCTATATAAGCCAGTACATGAATATGTGTGCTATGCATCGAGGCATACATACATATGTCTTCGTAGTGTGTCCCAGTATACTAATGAGCAGTGGTCAGTGGGGTGTCTATCGATATGACTGATATTAGTGAATGTATAGCACTCATCAATAACCTATACTGAACTTGGCAAGACTGGGACGGATATGTAGGATTGTAGGATATGTTTAGTATTGTATATAGTAATATGTGAATATATATGTAATCATAAACGTACAAGTATATGTACTGGCCAGTTGTGTTCTTGATTGATCGGGAGATGACTGCCCAATCGGGAACCATAGTGCAGACAATAATAAACAATAACACATGTCAGTATGGAGATGGGTGTGTCACTCTGTCAACATATGGAAATGAATATGAATGTAGCGACTGCTGCCTTTATGTGGTGATAAATAGCTGGAGGCCTCCCTGCTTGTGATAGTATTAGGACCATTATCTGGACGATGCAGACAGTGCATACCAATACTAATCGTGGCAATACCGGCACTGATTATGTCACTGCTTTTATCGCCTGTACCCTTGTTGCATTCTTAACACGATATAAGTAGTTTACTGCTACATACATTGACTGTCAGGTTGTCGGTGGTCAGTGTCAACGCGTTCAACTTGCCGTCGGCTAGGGCCCCAGGTCCGGATCAATAGCTGGGGGGGCAGAGACTTCCTAGGTCGACAACGACAGTCGACACGCTCCCCCTCCTCCTGCACCCCCATCGCCTTCTCCAGGGTCAGCAGTTGTCCTTGGGACCTAGCCTCCTATCTATAGTTCTCTGTCTCTGGTTCTCTCCTCACACCATACTTCCATAGGCTCTACATGGCTACCCCTATTGTACCTATGATGCTTCCTGGGTGACTATCTCCACCCATGGCCTCCTCCAGCAGCCAGCAGCGGGACCCCCTCCTACCCCCAGCAACACTAGAGAGCGTTACGACCGTCCTACCCCCCACCCAACAGATCAATACTCATTCACCCAGCTAACTTTTGGATTTGCTAGCAGTGGTCGGACGGTGGTGCGTGGGCTGTCTGCTGCTATGACGTTCTCTGCCTGTCTCTCTGTCTGTGTCTCTCTGTCTGTGACTCTGTCCCCCCAAGGCCAGGGCATGGCATGGCTTCAAACAGCCTGACAAGCGTTGCAGATTGGGTCTGGGCTGTCTGGCCAGGTCGGCAGTGGCTTCTACTAATAGGTTTGACGCGTCCACGTCCTGTTGGCAAGGCTTATCTCATAAAACTGTCGTGGCACTGCACTGACCTCTGCCATCTCCACTAGTCCATCTATCCTTCTGACAACACTCTGGGGGAGATGGTTGTCACATTGCACATAGGCGTCCGTCCCCTTAAAATAGTTTGCTTGTTTTATTTGGTTGATAATTGCTGCCCTACAACGAACTGACCTTACTGCACTTAACCTATTTCTTTTTATTTCTACTGATTCAAATGTTATCTGATCCAATTTTTCATCACTTCGCCTCCAGGACTCATTTTACTACGCAGGACATGACCTAATAACGTAGGATAAAATCTCGATTTATTTTTTAACCTTGACATTAAATTGTCTATGTTATTGCAAACGAAAAAGTATCAAAATTACCCAACCATCAAACATCAATATAAGCTCGGCGTATTGCTGCCTCAGTGACTTCAGGCCCTATCCTCTCACCTCATGAGGTTTCAACCAACCCTGTCCCAGCCCTACCGCCACGCTTCCTCTCCCTCCCTCCCTCCCTCCCTCCCTCCCTCCCTTCTGCAGACTCACTGGTAATTTACTCGTATTGACCTGGACCAATGTGCAGCTCACCAAGCAGCTCACACTGGCTGCCTGCGCCCTGGAGCTGGCCTCGGTGTCGACCTAGACAAACTCACCTGGAAGCAGTTACAGGGGATGCTGATGGTAGTAGTATTTGTCCGTCGGCTCACTTAGGCTTCTCGGCGTGGGAGAAATCCGCCAAGGAGCAGCTCGGTTTTACCTCTGTGGAGCAGCTCGCGGCTCCGGCGCCGACCCGCTCCTCTGCCGCTCCTCGTGCGCCTCCTCCAGCACCTGCACCGGTGACCTGTGCACCGTCAACGGCAGGAGGTGCACTCTAGAGGGCCGCGGGGTGCGTGCGTGTGCGGGAGGGGGTGGTGGTGGCGAATATATGCACCCTTTGGTGCCGTGTGCTAATAGGTTGCAACTGGCAACCTCTGCACGCGTATATACTTTTAACACAGACAATCACGCGCCTGCACACATACTCGCTGCCAACACACGCACGCACGTGCGTGGATTAAGCCCTGCACGGATGCACGCTGGAGATGAATTAACCTGGCGGGTTTGCTGGCAAGCTGGCTGGTTTCTCTGCGTTATTCCTTTCTGCTCGTGTCTGGGTCCTGTGTGTAGCCACCACAGATGAGTCTTGAGGTAACATCCACGTTGTTTGGTCACAACCATCCACCAACACCTCTCTGCAGCTACAGTGTGTCTACTGCTGCCTCTGCCACTGCCGCTGCCGCTGCTCCACGTACAGGCCAGGTAGTGAGTGTCCCGGAGAGAAACAATACACACCGGGCACCTCTCCAGTAGACTGCCGGCCGCTCCTTAGTTTTAAGCCGGGCTTTGGCGTCCTGTGGCCGGGCTGTGCTGGGCTGCCAGTTGGGGGTGGTGTGAGCTGGGAGGTGTGTGGGAGGCGGTTAGAGGGAGTACATCGGGCTGGCCTCCAGTAGATGTCCTCAGTTACAGCTGATTGCCTACACAAGGCAGCAGGCAATAAAGGACGCTGGCCTCGCCTCTGTCCGTTCTCGTGAATAACCCGTTCTTCTCACCTCTCGCAATCTCTCTTCACGTACTCGCACACTCTCTCCCGGCTTACAGTGCTCCACGGCCGGCGCACACTCCACGCCGCAGTAGTCGCACGTCTGCCCAGCTGAGTGTCCGCCACGACCTTGCCACAAATGTCTGCTAGCAGAGACGCATGGCGGCCAATTTGTGAACTAGTAGCTCCTCCAGGCAGCTAGGAGTGCAGGCGTGTGAGTAACGCAAGGCAACTTTTGGAGAGAGAGAGAGAGAGAGAGAGAGAGAGAGAGAGAGAGAAAGAGAGAGAGAGAGAGAGAGAGAGAGAGAGAGAGAGAGAGAGAGAGAGAGAGAGAGAGAGGTATATAGGGGAGAGGAGGCAGGGAATGGGCATACACACTGGAGTCTTAGGCTGCTTGTAGATGGTGATACCGACATCCAGGAGGGAAGGTATTATCACCCCTGGGGTATTAACCTCTATTACATGGGCCCGTGTGTTTATCACAGGCTCTACGTCTCGCAACCTTCATCCCCTGATCCGGATAAGGGGAGTGCACAAAGTGCAAAACACCGGACCTCTGGAGAAGGTAGTAGGGGTAGTTGTGAGGGCGGTATAGGGCGGTATAAGGCGAAAAGTTCTTTTCCCAATCTATTAACTCTATGTATGAATCCGTTGTATACTTTACAGTCATTCATTGTTTTTTGGGAGCAAAACAGTCCATTCTTGTTATAACTACCCCATGAGTTTCGACCTGTTATATATCATTGACTCTCATCAAGGCATGAAACCTCCCCAAGCATTGCCTGCAACCCAACCCAGCCACATCCTCCCCCTACCATCCTTCACGGGTGTAATTTACGCCCTGAGCTTAAACGCAGATGGGTTGGCCACCTGGGACAGTTGGCCCACGGCTCTCGTACAAATTCCCATGTCGTGCTACCTGTCAGGTAGCCCATGGCCTGTGACACTTACATATAGACAGGAGGTGGGAGCTGATGTAGCACAGTGTTGGTGCACCCAAAGGACATTCACCTGAGACCCGTTCCAGGTTTACAATGACCTGCTCTACAGATGACCGCCGTGAGCTGGTAACAAATGCTCAGTTAAGCACCTCGATATGTCCACAAGAACTCCCGAAGCACTGTATAATTATTTTAAGAAAAATATGATATCATAATCACGTACTAGAAGTCACTAAACCAGTCAAATGGCTTTGCACACAATTATCATAGCTAGGAAGCCTATGCAAAACCAATGTGGATACATTGATTAAATGAAAACAGAAGCAACAAAATCCCGAGCAAGCTGCTTAGTAGAAAAGTGATGATAACAATACTGAATGCGCTACTAATATTCCCTAGACTGTGATTAAATTATGGTCGTGAAAATATTACCAAATATGTAGACTACTTCCCAGGAGGATATTGATGTTAGCTAGAATGCTGCAATCTATATAAACTGGTCTTGAAACTAAGAAGGTTACAGTATAAATAAACGAATGAAAAAAATATATATACACACACATATATAAATATAACGATGGCCTACTGATACAATATTGATGAGTTGCATTAATCATAGGATTTAAGGTTGAGGACATACGTATTCTTTAAAGGTTCCCATTGTTCGTGATAAGCGTCCTCGTACTCTAGAGGTATTGTGAACTGCACAAACTATACAACTCAGGTTACGGAAAGGATATAATAGCACAGTGATTTGTCTTATTATTTTTGTGTGATTCTGCAAAACCCAAGGAATGTCGAGAATCATCCGTGATTCTATCAGATCGACCCTACAGAGTGATTTGACCGTCGTGAATGGGTATACAGTGAGAGATTCATGTATAATGCGTATTGCCTTACTAAGTACGAAGCCTGATTCTCACAGAGGAAGCCATATTGACTCACTACACACTCTGTGTATTGAGCCAGAAGCCGGTCGGGCACTTTATCCATCAACATGACAACATGATTCCAACCTTTGATTTCCAGTTCTGACCTCCTTAGTAGAAATATGCAGTAATATGCCATTGCAAGGATTAGGTGACATGAATATTACAATAATAAGTAGCTGCCTATTTGCAGCAACCCATTTATATAGGTGCTGCATACAGGATTCCTGAAGCCATGTGCTTGTAACGGCTTTAGACTTTCAAAGGAAAGAGAAATTTCGTAACTCGAAATGGAGAAACCAACGGTTTTCTGGGTATGTTGTATTTCTGGATCGGAAATGCATTTCAGTCAGTATAGATACACAACATGAAAATGATAGTTCATTGAGCTATATATCTCCACGTGAATGCATGCATAAGCGGTACATATACCGCCTATGAATGCATGCAGGTTTTACAATCTACATGCTGTAGTGAATAAACCATTCAGAGCAACTGTCATTGCGCTCAACGAGAATCGTATCCATGCAGAGAGAGGCATACTTTTCAGAGCTTCGAACCTTTGCATTCAATTTAGAATGCGATAGCGGGGTTTATCCTACCCCTAATAAAAAATGCCATAGGCTTAACCATGAGATTTGTTTATGCCACTACATTTTAATACTGAAACAAATATGGAAACGGGGTAGGATAAAATCTAGACGCCACTCGTTTGAGTTTGAGCTTATTTATGCCACTCATTTTGTTGGCTTTGTAATGTCACTCGTCTTCGACTCGTGAAATTACAGAGCCAACAAAATGCGTGGCATTAATAAACTCAGACTCAAACTTGTGACGTCTCTTGATATTATGCATCTCACCAATCATAGATACATAAAGAGCAGGTATAAACCCGTTCCTTACCAATGATGCTTCAAGGCATTCCCGTGGCTAATGCAAGTTATGCCTCAGGGCTCTCCCGTGGCTAGTGCAAATGATGCCCCAAGGCGCTATCTCCTTATTAGAATGTCATTTATTTCAGCTAATTCAACAGGAATCTTTATAATTCTTTCAGAGACAATGTGGACGCATATAGTAGTAATAAAGTCTGGTAAAGAAAGGGTTAATATCTAAATACGAGAATTTCACCCCTACACTTCCACCTTCTATCTCTAGTCTAGCGATAGGAAAGTAGACCTGTGTGACGAAGATTGAATTAAGTTCCTGAACAGACGCCCCAGACTCCGTGGTCCTAGACTCCAAACAGGTGTCACGGGTGATTCGTAGATAGAAACACAATATAACTAATGATACCATGAGTTGATACACTAAAATTGTGCCACTGCAACTACTTGGACACTAAAGACCATTATGTTTTAGTCAATGCCACAAAATTCTTAACATGAAGATATTAGATACCAATATATCTGAGTTTATTAGATTACAATATGTTTATGTCAATCAAAAGGCGTTACAATATCAACCTCTGAAGAACAGAAATCGTTGTGGAATGTTATCAGAGTAGTGGAACCCATAGGCCAGTAGAGATGTGAAATCACAGAGCAAAGGCAGCCAATTAGACAGGCAGGTTGGCAGGCTGAATGACAAGCCTGCCGGGCTATTTCTAATCGATTTCACATTTCACAACCATACGACTGCCTTAATTCACCGCAGTTGTCAATTAAACAATCCGAATGCTGTCAACTGACAATACAGAAGTCATATAAGTCATAACACGTTGTCTGACATAAAGGATCAGCCACCATGACAGAAAAATTACCACTTTCCGTCTTTAACATCACCATCTCTCCATGTCCATACCCATTTTCTTTGGAAATTGCTCTCCCATGCCCACACTACCTGCTCCTGTCACCACCTGTCCCTTCTATCATTTCAACACTCGTCGTTAGTGTATCACCCCTCTCATGTACTGCTTGCCAGTATACCGATATGTCGGAGTACCTCTCACCTGTTTGCTACCAATACCACACCCCTCCATCACCCCTAGACTCTCCCACCACTCACCTCCGCCCCATACCAACCTTACATTTCTTCTGCCACTTCATACCACCTCTCTAGTCCCACACTCCTCCCCTGAGATACCTAGTCCGCACTAGAATGCGAGAATCTGTCTTGTAGCAGTGAGTTCCTGCTGGGCGATGATAATATGCAATAACAGGACCAAGTGTGGCCTAAGTAGGTTCCCCGTTGGGCCAGCTTTACAGTCTATACGGTATGTGTGGAGAGCGTTAACGCGATCAGGAGGATTATTCTCTGGAACGAGAGCGATGGCACTGACCGCATTTCTCTTTATTGTCGCCCTATTGGCTAGTTAGAGGATAGGTGTGTCTTATGGGTTTACATGGAGTGGCGGCAGAACTAGAAGTTAGCAGGGTAGGGGAATGTGGTGGGGTGGTTATAGGAGGGGGGAAATCTAGGTAGGTTGTGGTGATGATGGTATAATGAAGCTTCCGAGGTGGCTGGGTCGCAAGGGAGGTACTGTACTGATTAGTGCGGGATGATATAGGGTAGGATAGTGGAGAACAGACAGGTAGTAAGGTGAATAAGGTGAGTACGGCAGGAGATGGGGGTTTGGGTCGACAGGAACCTACATTTTTTTTTGGGGGGGGGGGGGGGTGAAGGTCGAGGAATTATAGGGGCTTGGGCAGAGGGTGAGGCTTAGGACAGTTATAGAGGTTAGGCACAGGAAGTGGTGTGTTAGAAATTCTAGCCTAAAATAAAGGGGCAGGTGAAGTTTGAAAGGGATATTTTGGATGGGGCATGGAGTTGGTATTGTTAAATGGTTGCCATTAGGTAAAACCTGGAGCAAGTTAGGTGTGCCTGAGGTCGGGAATAGTGTGGTTATAGGGATGCTGTGTCTGGTTAGAGCAAGTCAGTTGTGTACTACATTAGAGGGAAGACTGGTCATGGATTAGTGAGCTTCTCAGAGAAACTCAATGTGAGCTATGGGCTGTCCATACTACCTTGAACACACACTTCTCTGAACACAATGTTTGGGTAAAGGCCGACCATCAACAACCTGTCCTGACGAGTCAGACAAGCTCACCTAGCCACAAATTGAAAGCAGAAATGAAGAACCCAGCTCACAGACATAAAACAACGATGGAGAACTGATTTCAATTCAAGTCCTAACACCATTTCGGCGGTCCTAAAACACATTAAATTGTATATTAGATTCAACTGAATTCTATAAAAATGATATACTGATGTCTTGAATTGTTCATTCCAATTACAGAAATAGAATTTATGTCAATAAGATTGAAATATACAATTGATTCCGATATCTATTCAGTTATATCTGAAGTTGATTTTGATAATTTTGTGTTGGATTCCCGACATAATGGAAAGAAATTCTAATATACGAAATTGCCTTGACGGTGGGGTAGACGAAATAGAACATAACGAAATGAATATACCGATGACTATAGTTTGCCACATCAAATCACCATAACTCAAGTGGGTAACTAATGATATAGACTGACGGCTGTTTAGGACGATGTATGGTGATCACTTCATTTTTACCACCTTTCATCTATGCCCCAGGGTCATCAATCTGCATAAAAACCAGTATGGGTAATTTATCAAATGAATACTATCAATTGCCTACTGCTTTATATCACGATATGAAGTCATGAATCACGATTATCACACACTAATCCGTCACTGAGTACCATGAGCTGGGCTTCTGAACACCTGTCCTCGGCTCTTCATCTGGATTAACCCTACCTAGTCGGAGGATGCTTCAGATCCACTCGTGGTCGGAATCAGATAATCTTCTAAGGTATTGTGTATTATTTCTTCTTTTTTTAAACACCTGTGTATTCACTCTAGAGCCTAGTCAGAAATTCATAAATATATTAATGTTTTCAACAATAAAAAATCTAGTCTAAATTCTATTGTAATAAAGACGGAAATTATATTGATTAATATGAAAAGTCATTCAGATGTGAACCATAACTGCGAATTGATAATTGTGGCATCATCTTAACATTGATTACTAAATAAGTCGTCCTACTAAGTAAAGTTTCCCGACCTTAATTTTAATATTATTGTAAGTTGTTCGTGTACTTCACCAATTTATGATAATCGCCTATGCAGGCAATTGTTCACTGTCAGTAAGACTCACGGAAAACCGTTAACAGTGTATGTGATAGACAAAAGAATAAAGAAACAATGACGTAGAGACGACAGGACGAGCACAAGCCGAACGAATGTTGTGCCGTGGTTACCGATTTTTTTTAAATCCTACATATAGCATCGGCTACCTCCAAGATGATTATTTAAGAAAGAGACTCTCATGCTCGATTCTGCCTTACAATGCGGCACTGGAAAGGAATTAAGTCAGTTCGTTTACCCTAAGAAACATTCTGCACACATATAGGCCAGGTATAAAATCTAAGACAGGTTATACAGACCATGTAATTGAAAATGTATTTGTTTGTTCGCAGTGACTAGCCGCGTGTGGGCGGTCAGGTGGCCATGATATAGAATTGCTCGGGGGCTCTGCCCTATATTAGCCGAGCAGCTCCATGAGGGTCTGGCACAGACTGCCTGTGGGCATCTCCGATTCCGTGAATGCTCACATGGAGTAGTTCCCGGAGAAGTTCGGCTTACTTTATAGATGAAGCAGGTCTGGGAGAATAGGTATGGAAAGTAAGCGCAAGAGGGGTCCGGGTGAGGATCAACATACCATGTGGTGAGTTATACAAATGGATAAGTCAGTGGAAAGACATAACTTGCTAAGGTGAGGAGTTCACTGACCGTATTCGAGTTGCTCATATGAGTATGTACGAGGGACCTATAGCCACCGATACATAGACCTCATTTTGAAAGGCCAGTGGCCGTGACTTATGAAAATACCACATGAGCAACTGATAGGGTGGTAGAGAGGGTCCCCTTAGCAGCTTACTAGTGTCTGGATAGGTGGAACAGCCAGGTGTCTGGCTAATTTTAATGGAACCACCGCGACGTTAGACCTGTCGAGCAGAACTGCCGGGCGGGGACGGCGAGTGATGCATCGGACTAGCAACACGCACTGAGCCGGTAGTTGAAAGGAAAAGTAGGAGAGAAGGGATTTACATAACGAAGTCCATGGGATACCCTTTCATCTCCCAGACTGGGGTTTTTGCTTGTCATTTTCTCTGTGGCTTTAATAAATATCCTGAATATCGGACAACATTAATGTCTTTGATACTGTAAAACTCTTGTATTCAATGACGTATTTGTAATTCTCATATATACGAAATATTGGTGTTAGTTTAGGTAAACAGCTTTGGGTAAATCAAGTAAGGTACGTTGCAACGACATACAGTGACGTACATCTCCATGACAAATCCGGAATAGACCAATTACTTGTAGTAAATCAAAAACATGCTCACTGTTAATACACCTTGCAGTCATACACCGTGTGGAATTTCTCCTACACTCGGTGTATTACCATACCGGCAAAAAGACGTTTGCCGTGATTCAATGAAACAATGAGCAGTTCATTTTTAATCTTTCTCGGAGAGATTGATTTCTTTGCCAATATGGGCAGAAATAAGAAGAAGGCTTCTGAAGGAATGAAGGATACACAGAAGTCCTCAGAGGTGGATACCTCTGGGGAGAATTTGGGCAATTTTCCCCAAACTTTAGCGGAATCGAGGGCTACCACCGCGGAGATGGACGGGCAAGCCGGCGGGCAGTCGACCACAGGAGCAGCCTACTCAGAGGGCGTAACGACCAAGTCGTTTTCTCCAGCAGGGATACAAGACGAAAGAAACTCGCGACTGGAGGGAAGGATGACAAGTTTGGAGAATTCTATAGCGACGATATTGAAGATGGTATCGTCAAAAGATAATTCGTCATCTAGAACTTGTTCAAGATCATCTGGGGCCAAGAATCGCCGTCGAAAAGTTGCTACCACGAGATCGACATCAAGTTCTTCTTCATCTTCCGCTAGCTCAGACGATAGCTCGCGTTCAAGGAGCAGAGACAAGCGAAAGAAAAAATCTGGTAAATATGATTCCAGCAGATATCTAGAAAAAGGGGAAAAAATTTTAACTTTCGAAGGTCTAACGTTAGTTAATCTTAAAATGATGAAGGAAATGTATGAGAACGAAAGAGATATCACTGGTATATTGAACCATCACATGATGATTACAGAAAAAGCAAAAACGAAAGTATTTCTGAGTGAAGCGCTGGTAAAGTATGATAAATCTGTTAAGGATCGCGCAAACAAGAAAGGTGGTAACTCTTTCGATACTATCGATCCTAGCGACATTGTCAGGTATCTCTCATATGATGGTACTCTAAACTCAAGAAACTCAAGACTAACTAAGAGTAAAGTATCACCTCAAAATAATGCCCATACCTGTAACGCCTACAATAAAAGCGAAAGCGGTTGTACTTTCGTTAATTGTAAGTATCGACACAATTGCAGCGTGTGCTCATCTTCAAATCATGGCGCTTACTCCTGTCAGAGTAGGAAAACGAGTTCTAAATGAAACGCAAAACATGGTAACCGTAGTGATACTTATAGCGAAACAGATACTTTGTATCAATGTATTAATAGTGCCCACATGATTAACCGCATTCCTGAAGATATAGGTCAGGTCAGGTCGGGTCAGGTCGCGGAGGATGTACATGATGCAGGCGTTTCGGCGGTTACCAGTTGTGAAGATAATCAAGTATCAGATGGACTGATTCAGGGTGATATAGTGTATCAAAGTTTGGATAGCTTACCTGTTTTGTATCAAAAGGTCGGTAATAATGATACTTTTGTCAGTGATCTAGTTGATCACTCGTGTTCCGATATTCAAAATGAAAAAACCGTTACGGGTAGTAGCGGTAATTGTTGTTTCGATAATGATTCAAAATTCGATGTTTCGTTGGTTAATGAAACAATTCCTTTTTGGAGTATAGAGAATTCGTTAATGGTAAACGAAAGTAATTGTTTTAATAATGTTTGCAAGTGCATTCATTATATAGGTGATCATAAGGCCCAGCTTAGGCCGTGTAGAATTTATCGATATCTCTTGGGAGAGAGTAAAAGCAGTTACTAGTTATCGTTGTGAAAATTATAATTCCATTCTTGATCCTCCCATTTATCGGGAAATGAGTAAAATTATCAAAGAGGAATTATCAACCGGCAAAGTAGCCTATGCTTCAGATAGACCTAAATGCGTTCATTCGCTAGGCGCGGTGATTAAAGCGAACGGTAAACTTAGGCCAATAACCGATTCTTCGTGCCCAGATAAAATTAGCATAAACAATTTTATGAGTGATACTTATGAATCTTTTTCATAAAACACTGTATATGATGCTGTAAAAGATTTACAGAGAAACGATTTTATGAGCGTTGTTGATATAAAATCTGTCTATCGCTCAGTTAATATCAGAGCAGATCAAACCACTTTTCAAGGTTTTTCATGGGATTTTGGAGAGGGTCTAAGTTATTTCGAGGACAAGCGCCTATGTTTCGGCCTAAAATGTGCGCCTAACATATTTACCAGAGTATCGAATTTAGTTGTGGACATTGCACAACAGGAGGGTATTTTAGGGATTACGAATTACCTCGACGATTTTTTGGTGATAGGCTTTAGCGAAAGTGAATGTTTATCTAAACGTGATGGGTTTATCAGAATTCTTCAAAATATCGGGTTTGAAATATCGATGTCAAAAGTAACTGAACCATCGAAATGTACAGTTTTTCTGGGTATTTTAATCAATTCCGAGGATTTAACGTTGTCCTTACCAGAGGAAAAAATAGTAAAACTGAAAAATGCTGTAGAACATTTAAAGGAAAAATCTCACGTGACAAAGAAAGAGTTAGAACAAATAGGGGGTTTAATTTCTTTCTGTTCACAGGTGGTGAGGGGGGTAGGACATTCAGTCGCAGAATCTTCGATTTGTCCTCCTCTATCCCTAGAAATGGAAAAACTGCGATAACCCAGGAACTTCTGTATGATTTGAATTGGTGGTCTGATTTTTGCAGACTCTTTAACGGAAGAGAAATTATTCAAAAGGATTGCGAATTTTGCCCAATTGTTTCAGACTCATCGATGCTAGGCTTTGGGGCCTGGGCAGGTCTCGATTATTTTTACGGTTCTTGGGAAGATATCAAGTGTCCAGTAATTGAGAATTGTCATTTTGAATTATCTCCAAAAATGGAGGTGATCGAGGAAAATAAAAATCTGTATGAACTCTGGCCTGTACTAGTTGGTGTTAAGCGATGGGTCGATAATTACAAAAATCGCAAAATAAGTATCGTTACCGATAATATGCAAGTATTAGCGATGATTAATACAGGCCGAAGCAAAAACAAACAATGCATGAATTGGCTCAAAGAATTGTTTTGGGTGTGTTTTATTAATAACTTGAGTCTAAAAGCATCCTACATCAGGTCAGCTGATAATGTTTTGGCAGACCAACTTTCTCGCTTGGGATACAAGGGTGTATCAGAAAAAATCATAAGTACTTTAACCGAGAAAGGCATGTCTGGGTTTTGTTACAGATAAATTACTGGAGACTTTGTTGGAAAAACAAAAAACTGTTTTGGATAGTTGCATTTCGGAAAACACCAGGAAGGTCAGGTCTAAACAATTATCGTGTTATTTTCGATTTTGTAGTGATAGAAATTGGGTTTGTTTCCCTACTACCAATTCACACTTATCGTTATATTGTATATTCCTATCACAATATCTCAAACCAGTATCCATTTAAAACTATCTTTCAGCAGAAAACTTTGAGAATAAACTGCGTGGTAATTCTGATATGTCTTCTGATTTTCTGGTAAAAATGACCCTAAAGGGCTTAACTCGTCTGGGAGATACAAGTATTAATACTCGTTATCCAATTTCTATTATTGATATGAGATCAATGTTTGATAAAATGAATTTATCTTCTTTTGAAGATTTGGTCTATTGGTTGTGTTTTCTTTTAGGCTTTAGGGGTTTACTTCGTAAATCCCACTATACTCTCTCCCCACACATTCTAAAGAGAGGGGATTTAACTTTATCCCATGACCACTTGGAGATAAAAATAACTTCTTCCAAAGTTGACCAATTAGGGACCAAGCCAAAAATTCTTAGGTTTGATTGTATTCCTAATTCAATTTTCTGTATAATGAAATACTTTGAGATGTATTTTAGAATGTTTAATCCTAAGCCTAATGATTATTTAATTCAATTACCTACTGGCAGAGTGTTTTTGCCATTAAATTATAAAAAACTCAATAATAAACTGAAATCTCTTTCCAGAATTTGTGGCTTTGGACAAGACAAGGTGTCTTGCCATTCTCTGAGGCACGGGGGAGCGACGTTTTTAAAGGATATCGGTGTTGATATCGGTAATATCAAGTCTCGGGGTAATTGGTCCTCATCAGCAGTATATTCTTATTTGCAAGAGACCCCCCTCACAGTCGCTTCCTCAGATAGAATGGCCTCTCAGTTTCTGAGTATCATTAATTGAACTCTGTTGTGTCTGGCGGGTTTTTGCCCTGTTTTATTAATTATTCCGCCATCCACGCCTTCATGTCAATTATTGTTCATATTATTCTACACATTATTCTACCACTATTGGTTCCATGATATTATATTACTATATAACCATGCTTATATAAATATAAATTATCAACCAATATAACTCCCGCAAATATTCACTGCGGTCTTGTTGTTGTTGTTGTTGTTTCGGCGTCACACCCACTCTTCTAGGTATCCCGGTTACTGATGCGGTAACCGGAGGTTACTTGGTGACGCCCGTGGTTTTAAATACTCATTCCGCTGTGATTTGCTCAACCGAGCAGTTCATTTTTAATCTTACTTTTCAGGTTACAAGATTTAGCTTACCTGTAATTCTTGATGTGTAGGCAGGGGAAGGTCCCAATGTTACCTTTTACAATAAACCCTGTTTTATTAATTATTCCGCCATCCACGCCTTCGTGTCAATTATTGTTCATATTATTCTACACGTTATTCTACCACTATTGGTTCCATGATATTATATATATATATATATATATATATATATATATATATATATCCCTTAGAAGTTATCTTCTTATCACTTCCTTAAATAATATGTATAGACTACAGTTTTATATAGGAGAAGGAGGAAGGGCTACGTATATCTTTGGTAATTTACAGATTCTGAGAGAGGGAGAATGCATTAGGAAATAGATACTAATCCTCACTTTACAACGAGGCTTTGTATGCCAGGGTAGTGTATATATATACCGGATTGAGATATGGTAGTTGGATTAAGTCCAACAAAGAGCTGGCCTTGGTTCCCTGTATGACTTCACAGTCTGACCTATAGGTGTGCCAGGCAGGCCTCCAGGGGAACTCCTGGCGCTGCCAGTGGTGGCACATACACACAGGTGAGTCAGAATTCCCAATTAGAAAGGGGCGGGAGAGATTTCGGAGACTTACAGGAGGAAAAACAACACTGATCAGTGTGTAGCGGCTTCAGAAAGCTCTCACAGGTTAAGAACATGAACAATCGATATATAGAAACATCACATTATGACTTGAATATTTTAGTAGCATTTCCACAATGGTCAGTGGTGTCCAATGAAAGCATGCCAATGGGTAAAAACAATTCAGTCTAACATGTAGCTGATTGAGATGCTATGACCAACTTATGGTTATTTTATATATTGGACACGTGGGATGATATTTCTGAGGAGCATCGGATGCTGGATAGTGTTGCGAACACAGGAAGAAGATCTATGTCACTATGTGGAAGCGATCCCGGAATATACTGTCAGATGATCACTTTGCAGAGATGTATTTAAATACAGATTCAGTTAACAATCGAACTTAAGATCAAAGATGTTCACATATAGCGCCGTATAGGGACGTGGTAAGTATATCTTTGAAAGGTGGATGTTGTCACAATAAAATAATACTGTAGACCTATAACTGATGCAACATAGCAAAATGATGTCTGTTCTGAGTACCATGAGAATATTCTTCTAAATTGTCATTCTCTTTTATCTGTTAATAGCATAAGCAGAATTCAAAGAGAAATAATCTTATTTACATATAAGCATGTTTTGAGTCTTATTGTCATTCAAGTAATGGGTCATACCTCTCACCCATATTGAAAAGACACTCTTTAGACGCGTGCTCTACCCGAAATTGTTACTTGATGGATATGGCAGAATGACATGTGAATCTCTCCGTCACTCATGTTCAAGGGGTGGAGTTGAGGGGCGGTACCCATTTGGTCTATCAGTCATATTGAAGGGACATTCCTAAGCGGTCTGCTCCACCTACCGACATGCCGGAATGGGGCATGGCTAGCACGTGCAGGCAGTCTGCAATTCCGATTGAAGGGGCGTGGCTATACGGCGTGATGTGTCTGTGATTGACACTCGAAAGGGTCGAAGTTAATTAATAGCTCTCTATTCATATTAGATATGGTTGGGTAGGAAGCATATATCCGAAGGTGATTGATGTCCTGTAGTAGGACATGTTATTTCAGTATTGGTTCTTTTGATTATTGTTTTATAAATAATACATATCCTTGATCTAGTACATTTTTACGCACCCTACTACTTAAAAGACAGTTGCACACCCATTAAAAGTAGCTAGCCCTAAAAGCTATAGGGAGCGATGAACAAACGGGAAGGGAGATCTCGATGTGCGGCAAAAAGAGATAAAACCTATTTGAAAACACTTTATGTTGGCAAATACTGATGATCTGAGTACGTTGTCGGCTCTCCGTTATACAGTGCACTGGTTTTCCCTGAATAAGGCACTACATTCAGGCGTTACTTGTCTGAATGCATCCTGCCAGCGAGATTTAAATATCCGCTTTCAATTGAGATTATCCCTCACATTTTTAGCCCGCGCCGCTGGTTTGCCCATGTTCTTGTCCTTTGGGAGATGGAAATCGTCAACATTTACAAGGATTCCCTGGGGATATTGAATCCATGGACTTTTATCTATTATTTCCTATGAAATAAATGAGGCCGGACAAAAAAAAGGATGCCCGTGAAAATAATACTGCATATTTACAAGCCTCGAGTATAAATTTCACTAGAATTGCAGTTACACAAAAGGCTACTTCAGATTGCAATTCTGCTTGGTCATGAGGTAGTTTTTCCTCTGTATAATACGTTGCATTACAACACGCCATCAAATAAAATATCTCATCCTGACAAGGGTTGCATAATAGTAAATAAACACCGAATGCAGTCTATTTGATTTTTGATAGATTCATGGCGATAATTCTCTTCATTTTGAATTGTAACTTGGCATTTAATGGGAGCGTTTCTTGGGAAACCGATGAGCGGTATTTGTATGAAAATGTATATATAACTGAAAAGACATAAAAAGTCAATACCAGCTATGTCATACTTACATCAGCCATTTGTCCCGGAATTCCTGGAATGACAAAAATAAAATAATTGTTTAGATATCAAGTTTTCAAAATGTACGTCAAGCAGCGCCGATCAAGGGTGAATACATCGGATGGAAGGCCAAGGCATGGTTCAGAATACTGATAGACTGTTGGTGTCATTTACAGGCACCATAATCAACACCAGGTAGACCATACTTAGAGGTGGTGTGATGACAAAAAGACAAACAAGTGTCTGCATGGATGAACGTATTCAGCCGATATGCTTATAAAGGCAGAGAATGGAATCATTCAGAGGACTTTCCATCTAACCTCCTTCTACAAATCGAATCAGACACCAACGCAGGGCGACATGTAATGTGGTTTATGATATCATGACGACGTCCCTTTTGATCTCTGCACTTGAAGCCAGATTGGTCTTTATAGAACCGTCCATCTAAAGCACTCTTCGCAATGACGGAGACTGAATATTTCATTACATACAACAACACTGCTTCCGCGAGAGGCAGATATTTCATATGGACTAATATTGTTTATACCACATACATGGCACAAATATAAAGGACAAACTGGACGTTATTCAGAGTTAGCAAGGCTACATGCACACGTACTTTGAGCAAATAATTTGCTAAAATAATGTAATACTGTCAGATGCAACGGATCTGCGAATCTATAAGCATTGCCAAAGAAATTCCATAAACATTGTGTTTTAGGCTAGACGTGCAATAATTAATATCGAATAGAAATGCAATACATACATTCTACACATAACTGTTTATTATTCTTCTATTCTATTAGTCACTTCATCTATATGCGCCATTCCATTCAGCGGATCCTCCTCTATTTGAGTCAAATTCATCGGGAATATAGATGGACACGAACCAGGTCTATCAGGCATGTCTGTCCGGAAAAAAGACACCCCTTTTTCTAGTCCCAGCAGTCGCCTAACCCTTCTCTCCCACAGCATAATGTTCCTTCCTTTCCATTTTTATTCTACCTTTATATATTTTTGTTTTCCTACGTCATGTGGTAAAATAGTTTTTGGCCGCCTCCCAGTTGGGGCAGGGACCACTGTTCTGTAAAGATGGCACGAAGTGGAGGGGCTGAAGGAGGTGGACAGGATGAAGGGGGTGGACAGGGCGCGGGGGTGGATATGGGTAGAGGGGTATGAGTCTGGCTCTTGGGTGACATTCGTCTGTAGGTGGCACCAGGGTGAATGATTCCCTTCAATATGAATCGGCAGATCAATGTCCAGTCTGACTTTAAGGGGTACCCTCTTTGTTGGCTCGTACATTATGCCACCGTATTAAATTCAGAGGTCCCAGGGCGTACATTCTATATTCATACATATACTACAATTATGACATGACTTATAGGGTGCAGTATATATACTATAAAGTTTTATGACCTGACATATGGGGTGGAGAATATACTAAAACTATGACATGACATGGGTGCAGAATTGATAATGTTCGCACCATAGCCTCGTGGTGAACGACCGCTAACATATAAGTAAATAAACATGGCGTTTTTTCTTTAATGATTTTCAGATATATGATAATAAGGAAACGTAGTATCTGAGCCATTGGGGATAGACGTGCTCTGTCTTTTTTATCTCACAGATGTTACTTCAGGCCGTATGGAATCGATGACTGACCTCGAACGAAAACCGTTTCGTCCACAGTAACATTGGACGTTTCCTAATACGATGTAATGATACTGGCGAATAACAAATTCAAAATTAATTATGAATCGTATGAATACATGCACAGTGCTAAATCACGCTGTTTTACCCGCGTTGAGGTGGAAATCGTCAGTGGTTTCATTCACATGTTACATGAATAACACAAGAGGGCATGAAGGCTAAGATGTATTAGAGGGAAACTATGTTCCGGTGAGCAGAAGTGCGATTTCACGCCGGTTTCATAGCGACTATGCGAGTTGCTATGGAGGATGCTATGCGACAACGTCACAGCTACGTCATAGCCGCATCGGTGTAGTATGTTTACATTTTGCAGGGTCCGAAATCGCAGTGATCACGACCTCAACGATTATTCCTAGTCATCTTTTATTTTTCTAAATATCATGTGAAATCTTGTTTTATGGGTTGTTTGCGATTATAAATCTAAGTGGGTCCTGGAATCAAACCTGTATCCCGGTGAGGAAGGGTGGAGTAGGTGGAGGGGTTGGGGTAGGAGACAGGGACTGAAGCTGGCCTATGTGTTAGCAAATAATATCGTCGATAATAATCACGTGGTCAGCCCGGGACGAAAACGTCAGCCCGGGACGAAAACGTCAGCCTGGGACGAAAACTTCAGCCTCGATACATAACTCATAATTACTGCACCCCCAGCAGCGGTATGTAACTATACATTGTTCGGAAATGGGTATATAGGAATGTATAAGGTGTTGACGGTGTGCACGTACACAGCTACCTGTTACGGCATTTCTCTAAATGACAGGTGTGAAGAAATTACAAAATGCATTCCCCATGCTGGTATTAACGATTAGCGATGGAAACTGAAGAAAAGAGTTATCGCGGAATAAACATGTGATACCAGCAGACGACATTTAATGCCAGAGAAAATTAATCCCGCCCAAAAAAACGCCGTTCAGTAACACTGTGCTGGAAGTGTCAAGGAACAACGATTGAAAGTCTCATACAAATCCTGGTGCAAGGTTGCAGTATGTGGTATAGCAGTGGAGTCCTAACCTCATAAACAACAGATCCCCTTTTGGTACCCCTCTCTCCACTTGAGGAAATATTAAAACAATAGGCAACGGATTTATAAAGCGATCTTTTGCAATGCGCAAAGAATATCTACCGTAGGAACCGTAGTTCGACACGGTTGTAAACCAGTTGATTAGCTTGAAAGATCATATCTCAACTATGATGCTTTTGCTCAATTGATATAGAACCCATTTCAGAATGCATTTCTAATTACCCTTAATGAAAAGCCTCTATTCAAAGTTATGTTATGGTCCATGTAATGCACTTCCCAGATTAGAATCATGGAATAAAGAATTGCTAATAGTTACAAAGCCATAATTGCTCAATTGCACGATTCTAATCATCTGCTAGATTTCATTCTTCATAATTATGCCTTACATATGGAACTCAGGATACACTTCAGGTAGGACCTACATTATATCATAGATCTAAGGTTCCCTGGCCTTAAGAGCAATCGGATTCGATATGTTACTCATATATACGGTCTAATGAAGAGAGGGAAAGGCCTCAAATCTCCACTTCCAGGTGAGAGGACAAGTCCCAAAATAAAGCCCTGTACGGCTATGTAATACACCTACCTGGCCGCGGCTTAGTCAGGTCTGGCGTGACATTACGGGTGAGGGACAACCCGGAATACCACTTCCTTCCTGAACGTAATCTAGCGTACTCCTCCAGTGTTCAATGGACTCACGCGTATGACGCCAGTAAGTGACCGAAAAGAGGAGTTGCGTTTAACCGAGGAATCATGCGTGACAGGATTGGGCCTGGATAAGCCCTATGTGCACCTGAGACACGTGACTTGAGGACGACTACTATAGTAGCTAGGGAGGTGCTGTATCCCGGAAATAGATGTTATAGATTTCTTATTTTTGATAATCGATAATTGGTCATTGAAAGCAACTAAGATCTGTCTTTTTTAAATGCTGTCAAGCTACCCGTTCATCGAAACTCTAAAAAGCAAAGACAAAAATATTTATATAGAACTGGGACGAGAATCGTCTAGCTAAACAATACTCCATGAGTTCGGGATACTCCGTAATCGTCGTGTATCCGGTGCGTTGATGTCGAGCTTACTACCACAACAAAACTTCAGAGAACCCCCTTCCACGGTTGTTTCTCCCGCGGATTTCACTGTGTCTCTTTCAGCGTTTTCCATTGGTTCCCTCTCCACCAGCTGAACTAACCTTAACCCTGATAGGTCAAATACTTTTTTTTTCAAGAAATGACTAGCAGAATTTTTTGCTTCAACGTGAGTAATCTTGAAAAAATGCACCGTAATCGTCATCGAGGCGAAGTTGAGTGATATTTACTGCACATCCAAACAAGTGGAGTTTCGTTTAGGAATACAATTCGAGTATAGTTCTATACTTATTTCACCCCCTTCATGGACAATAGAATAGCATCACAATATCAGAGTAATTCCAATTACTTATGCGAATACAGTTATGAACGTATAAATCCCTATTTTGATGTCTTGTCTACTTTCTCTAGCCCTCGCCGTTAACTGGCCAATCACTTATGACGTCATTTCATATCACTTTGCCATGACCATGACATAGTATTATCACTTTAATTGGGTGATTGTTGAGGAATTTTTAAATGTTTTTAAATTTTTATGTCTAAACTTGTAACAGGGAAGAGATAAGGCACTCTCCTCCCAGATCTTCCGCGGCACTAGCGCTTGCTTAGTCTCTGCCCCAACCTAAAGCCTGTTCCCTGGGTATCCACTAAAGACAGGGGAGACCAGCGAAGATCTCAGATTCAAAACAAGGCAACTGTCAAAAGTTATACAAGTCAAACAACTCACATACCATTAGTTAGGAAATATAGGAATTGTTAAATAGGGTTAACAGACAATCCAGCTGTTTCTTTTTCATCTCTAAACCACTTTATGATGTGAATCTACTGTTGATTAGACTGCCCCTTCGAGTGAGCACATGTGTTATGTTGACAAACAAAACCCTGTAACACATTAGGTGCCTTCCAATGAAGAAAGTAATCCCTAAGATTATACCTGATTTGATATAACAAATAACAGAAATGAGTGTAAATCATTTAACATATAAATAAATATGCATATCTATTTACATGTAAACCACAAAATACTGCCCAAAGGGCTAAGAATTTAGGATATTTCAAAAACTGGCCTATGGGCCAGATTTGAGCCCAAACAGGCAGGTTGGGGCAGAGATATAAGCGGCAACAGGAAGTAGAGCGCAAGATCTCTGCTGGGAGAGTGGAGATAAGGAGGAAAAGGCAAATGCATTTCTAACGGAAGTCATTACTCTATTAACTATACCGTTATGGTGTGGTCTGTTAACATGAATTGGGTATACTTCCATACGATCTATAAGCAGCAATATGCCTGTATCCGGTATCACTGCAATGCTAGTACATGTATATATATATATATATGGTTTTCTTGATTAATTGCCTACAAATTTATCTTTTATTCTATACTAATCAATGATCTACATGAAACATAATTTCTAGAGATCCAAATTACAACCATGAATCATTGCATCCACATAACAATCCATCCTATCTATCCAGTATCAATACCAATCATGTAATAAGTATAAACTCAACCTCAATGACTCCAAGATGTTTGGCCTCATCCTGAAGGTAAAGGCAAGGCTTCCAAGGTTTCTGTTGACATCACAACTAGTTTTTTCATTCGCCCCCCCCCCCCCACCCCTGCATCTAGAAAGCTATCTCCACTGAAATTTGAGATTTAATCAGCCGTCTCTCTAATCTCAGGGATTAGCTCGATTAGATGAGGCCGCCTTGGAGGCGCGGACCTGCAATCTATCTTGTGAAGTTCAACTTAATTGCAAGTCGATCTATATAAAAGTTGGGAGCGCACCTGCGTGGTGAAGTAGCTTCCTCTACGAGAGAGCAAATACATGAGAATGCTACTGTACCCTGAGACTAAGCCTGAAGGCCACACGGTAATCTGAGGTGAGTGTGTGCAGAGTATAGCTGTTAAGAAAGAAGGAAGGCCCCGCTGCTACCTGAGCGAAATAAGTGGTTGGGGAAATACCTAAGACCATAGCAGTGTCATGTGCATTATAAGCGACAGCAATATGAAGTTTGGACGGCGGCGTGTGCCTTCACCTACAAAGTTTTGGTTGTGTATTGCGGCTGTAAGTGTAAAAAAGAAAAGAGCGGTTTTTGCTTCCCAAACAATTATGAGCGGATTTGTTTCATGCATGAAAACATACAACTATATGCAAATATTATACATGTATCACAAAAGATCGATAATTCCAAGGGCATCGTAAATATGAATGCTATTTTTTGACTGAGATCACAAGAGAACAGTCTCCATTATTGGAGCTGTACACAGTTAAACGGACAAGAATCTTCTTCCCACACTGGGCATCAAATTACCGTCTGGAGTGTCGTAAAGAAACCAGGTTGTTGCGCAATGCCAATATGCCTGGTGATTACAGGCTAACGGGATGGGGAATAAGAAGATACGTTATCTAGTCGTCAGCAGAAAATATTGTGCATACAAATAAGATAGAAAGACTCTTTCACTTTGCAAAAGCTGAATTATTGAATATCATAAAAACAAATACAATCAATAGTGTGGAAGTACTGTATAGTATTTTTACTTCTACCTCTAAATGGAATGTCGTATTGGCTTCTTGGAATTTCCAAATTGATTCAGCATTGTTTTCTCGGAATCTCTATGCAAGGCATGAGCGACGCCAAATAACCTAGGAATGCCAATATTGGTATATAATAAAGGAGGGGTTATTGGACCATTCTTTAGAAAATAATGTATAGTCATAAAATCCCACGCACCTATTCGAAAGATATTACTCTGACTTGAATGCTATGTAACAATAGAACAAATATTCATTGACAAGAATCAATTCAGATAACGATGAATCCGGAAATGTTTAAGGTTGGGTGTAGGGGGATTGGATTGAAATAAAATAGGTAAACAAGTGATGATATGTTACTGGTAATACAAAGATATTTTTGCAAATAAATGCCAAATAGATAAATACACAGTTCCGCTACCAGTTTACCACAGTATAAACTCGTTTCGAATGGCATACCATAACGGCGGGGATTCTTCTAGTTACCCTAAAGGTTTGTCAGTGGTGCCACTGACTGCTGGTTTGATTCTATCAGTTCAGAAAGAAATCCGTCGGCGGTGCCAGATTGTGTAACAATCGTTGGTCATTTCTCATGTTGGAGCGTTTCCATTGACCGATTTTGCTTCAGTAGTGCTAATGATCAGTCCGTGATTCCTGACTGTAGATCGGTACCAAATAATCGGCCAGTGGAAATGGGCTTTATAAGCTTGAGCAGGTATCACTGAGTCGTGGATCAGACTCTAGTAAATAGCGCCTACTCGATTTGGCTGGAGATTTATGCCAAGTAGGATGTATAGACAACTCGTTAGTGATTTGAATTCATTAAGTAGGAACCTAAGCTTTGGCTTACACCACGGATTTGGACATTCATCTGGATAACAGGGGATAAACGGTGGCAGTTTTAAAGTATAAAACTGAGCAAGCTAAGACTAAAAGGGGAATAATACTGGTTATCTAGTCCATGTCCATAAGCTTAACATGTTCGCTTTATAAGTCTAGCAATACACCCATAATTATTTTCGCTTCTGAGTCCACAATCAAGCCTCAGAATCTTTTTCTGAGAACCGTATTCTGTGATTGCTGAGACCCAAGTATTGCTATCAACAGTAACATCTCCCACCGATAAGCTAGCGTCTTGGAAGCAATAATCAGGTGAAATATAGAATAATAGCTCACATGCTTGCTATTTTTGTTGGCGATTCTGGAAATCGCTGCATTTCTCGCATGGTGTGTTTCCGGCTTCAGGAAATGCTCATCTACCCATTTGAGAATTTAATTTTGTCCTGTGATGGTTAGCGCAGTAGACTCACAATGCGTTTGATAAATTAGCTAATCAGGATTCTCTTGAGCTGGTACCGATTCCAAAATCAACGTGAAATACAACAGCCTTTAGGTACGAACCCACTGAGTGCATTGTATACCGAATCTGTACTCCCGTTGAAAATTTGTACCCGAATGTGTTTCTGGATGCTAGAGTTGGTAGGTTTCTCACAAGCTTTACCACACCAATCCCATTTGGAACCTGTCACGTTTTAACCGGAGACACACCAAGCGAGAAACGTAGAGAATTCCGGGATAACCGACAAAAATGGCGTGTATGTGAGCTAGTTTTTCACCTTATTATGATACGCTAACTTATTAGAGGGAGATATTACTATGAAAAAATATCTCACATACATGCCATTTTGTGTTGGTAATTCCGGAAATCACTGTCTTGACTCGCTTGGTGTGTCCTCGGCTCCATACCTATCCACTTGATTTATCCACATGTTGGTAATATATAGAGCCGTCAACGGTCAATTGATTCGGGCCTAAAGATACAGGGACAATCATGACCATTCAGGATTAAGTACATATCAGCATACAAAGCTTTCCCCGGAGGAGTTACATGAGGAGCTTTATGACATAATTCCATCGTGTCAAAATAATTAGAATTGGTTCTTCGGCTTTGGCCAGCACATGGCCGGATAAAGCAAAACACAACCTCTTTATGGTTTAGCAAATGACACTTCATACCTCTTAAATTGTTCAGCAAAGACACTCTTGCATCACTTTGTTTAAGAATGGATTGCATATAACAACTTAAAAAGTAAGTGCGAAGCGAACATTTTCACTGAGTATATTCAGGATCAATTCGGAAAGGACAGTCCTTCCGCAATGGGAGTAGAAAGTAAAGCTTAGGAGATAATAATGTATTTCAATAGGTAATACAGAACATGAGGACTAGACTCGTATTACCATTTCCAATAGTGTACACGCAATTCATATTTCTCATAATGTGTGATATGACCTTAGACATCTCGTTCGGTTTTAGAGATATATTAATATGTAATGTGAGACTTTACATCAAGCTGGAATTGATGGAAATGTATCCCAGGAGCTTGAATAATCTGTTTGCACAACAGATTTTCCACCTCTGGTAATCCCAGACAATGCAGTCCTAGTACTATTTGATTATCTGAGTATTTTACACCATTGTTTACTCCGACTTAATGTTCTTATTTACCTGATGCATATAACAATCTCTATACAAATGTCCATAATGATGTGAGATGTGTGAAAGAAAATACAAATGCCCAATAATGGAAGGAGAACTCTGAAGTCATGGAAATTAGTTGGTGGACTTTAATCACCCTACCAGTGCTATCCCTTTCTCACCCCTATTCCAATTGCAGGACACTGAGCTTCAGAAAATATTTTTATTGGTTTGGGAATAAGGCCATAGTGAATAACCAGCCTGCCTCATTAGGGCCCCTAGTTTCGTTTCTAATTATTGGTGTCGTGCACAAGATTCATTAACCTAGCACTTCATGGATTCAGCAACAAGTCGGTGACCGTCCATTACTGCCCCCAGGTACTGGGAGACCGAGATGAGTCTTCATCGAGTTAGGTTAGAGATGATCCAGTTCATATGGTTTTGTTGGTAAATGGAGACGCTAAATTTTACAGGCTCAATTAGTCAATAATGAATGGTGCGATGCGACCGTGTTACTGGAGAATTAGTCTATATACCAGTATGACCAAATTGTTCGATTCATAATCGACATGTATTATTCCTCGCAACATTACGAAGATGCTCACATGGGATAAACCCTTGCATTTGGAACCTGGTCCTTGGTACCTTGAATAAATCTAATACCATATTGCTTTCTTATATAGATTGATGTGACAACAGGTACAATGCTTGGAAGTCACTAGAGGCAATCGGAAATACAAATCCGCTTGCTTGAAAAGTCTCTTTCCAGAATAAACATCTACATGTGTAGCAGGAAAACCTTCTTATAGGTAGACTTTATAGAGACACTGTAAGGAACAGTCACTTCTGTCTGCACTCTAGGTTCAGCCTATTCGTTTCTGAATACCATAAACCAAGGAATCCATCTCCAAATATCAAGCCTTCAAGTATTCTATAGCAGTCTGCTACGTTTCTTAACAGAAAAGGAAACCACCTTTCGATGCAAGGTGGTTGAATGGTATGAGTGATAATTCTAGATTTGACATTATAAAGTGACCTTCTTAACCAGAGACTGTGCTGCCTCTATATATCTTCGCCATAGAGTTAGCTTTATAATTATAACCTTTCCGTGGCCAGTAGATTCCCCCTGGCGTGGTTTATGTGTGGCTGCACGTAGCTCACCCCGATCCTGCCCTTGTGAGCAGTTCAGAGCTGCTCAGTGAAAGCCTCCTCACACGTCTATAGCTACCCGCCACACCTGCTGCCAAATCTGTTCATCTGTACTCTACTCTCATTGGGGGTAGCCGAGATCATGTTATATCTGTTGGCATGACCACAATACAGTAAACAGACTGCTGAGTAAAAGGGCCGCCAGCCACAGTGCTACAGGCTTATAGAGAACTGACATGCTGGCAGATGAAGGACACCATAAGAAGAGTCTTCAAAAATACGTTTAGGGTAGTATTGTGAGCCATTAACAAATTAATATATTCCCTTTTCACAGGGTTGAAAGTGACTGATATCAAATCGCATCGATATCCATCCGAATCGTGCAAAATGTTGCTCATATTGCCGTTTAGCACTAGCTTTTTAGTAAAGTTCCATCTGTCTGAGCAAAGGTTTGGAAGATTCTCAATAAAGAATAGGCACCATTTACCTGAATTAGTAAATGGTGCAGCTCAACGTTTGGTTTTTTTTCAATTTGCAAAATAACGAACAGTTACAATCACCCAGAACTGGGTGTTCTTCCTTGTGATGTCCGAGACAGGTAATTCATTGATGTACATGACAATACAGTGTAAAGGACTACGGTACAGGACAATATGGTGGAGGTAGTATCATTCATACTGTATGCTGCCAATAATAACAGTAAACCATTATCAATTTTGTTTGACGAAAGCTTACTTTCTCAAAGCGCTAATTATACAAAATACCCAGGTTAGACAAGACGCATTCACATAGTTACGTCATTAATGTGTCATGGTGGCTATCGAATTGAATCTATAATTCAAAGATAACAAGAGCACTAGACGAGTAATTCAGTTGGACGAAACTTCTAGTATTTAATAAGAAAAATAGAAGGTTAAGACAGTTCGCATGCCCTTTTATTGTCAAGCTGCCTGAAAGAGTATGATGAAGGATATCTGACGTTTTGATTTCAAAGATATATCAAGTGTACTGGATACACAAAAATTAGCTATTCATTATACTCTCCTATAATTGTTATGCGAATACCGATTCAAACAGATATCTCGACCATATGCGTTTATTCATATTGATCTTTATATAATGTAAAAGTTAAAATATTTCTGTGCACCTGAAGAGGTACTTCAAATGGATCTAAGATTCAGTGTATAAAGAATGAATAAATGGAGTCAAATCGTAGACAAATGGGGGGACTTATGGGAAAGACTTCATGAAGAATGGGCCAATACATCCTGCAGAGGGAAGGGTTTTGCATGAATGTACAAGAGGCAGAATGAGATCAAAGTCTGAGAAAAACAGCGGACACCTGATATGAATCGGGAACCATGAGATCAAAGATAGTATTTCTACGTGTATGGTGAAACCTAGGCACAGGTGCGTACCCGTGAGTGACAAGTCATGGTCATACGGGGCCAGAGTTTGCAGCACTGATGGTAACCTAGCGTGAGTGGCGACTCTCAGGGTGGGGTAGGGTGAAGGGAGAGCTATTTAGTTGCACTTAAAGAACTATTTTGTAAAAAGACGACCATTTTGTGGGCAAATCAATTCAGGTATTTAAGTCATCACGGAGCAGCGTTCTGGAAGATCGCATACGTTCATTTAAGTCGTCGGTGTTAGCTCATTCAGGTCAGAACAGAATAAATCTTACGAGAGCTAATACAGAAGAGGAAGAAAATTAAACTACAATGAAAACGGTTTTAATTTAGTGATTGATTGTTGTAATTAACAATACTCCAGACGTCTTTTGTTGGGGGGACTAGTATTTCTTCGACGAAAGCAATCGCAATAATACTGGCATAATTCTACACTAGCGTATGGATTCTTCATGCTTTTAATCCCAGAGGATAACTTCGGGTTTATGCTTCATTGATCATCATTAAAATCAGTATTGATGGTGTTCAAGTAAACCATTTTCGATTTAATCTAGCATTGATTTCTGGAGAGTTCATTAAATCAAATGTAGTACTTTACCGTGAAAACTCGATCAATACAAAAGGGAAATTTAGAGAGCATGATTAGAATTTTAATATCCCGCTTCTAACGACTCGTGCAACATGCCACTTTCCAAGGATCCCTTAGCATAACTACTCCCGTGAGTAATTGATCGTATGATGTGTGAAGATTGGAAAGAGGCTGAAGTTTCGTTTTCGTAAAGTAAATGCTGTGCTTTCAAATTGGCGCCTTTCTTCAAATGTAGCTGATATGCTGTAAATTGGGCTCGTGGGGTAACTGTTAGAAGCAGCAATTCCAAAGCAACACCCTCTTAATTAACACCATTAACTGCAGTCTTGCCTCAGCTATCTATCACAGGTTTGAGTGCCCTCATTCTAATCTACATTACAAATCTGAGGACTGTGGAAGGACGTTTTATTGTCTTTAGAATTTCCGATTGCGTCTATATGCTCGATTTTGCTTTTGGTCCAAAAGACTTTATCCTACTGAATGGTAGATACTTGCTGGTTATTCAAGGACACTGATGATCATAGTTGTACCCTCAGCTAAGGTTTCCTTTGCCAAAATATATAGAAAATATGAGCTTTGTACGTATTATCTACCGACAGTTAAAGTGAATTCAGATAGTCCCACACGGTATATCGGTGACGCAGCCAATAGAAAGAAATTCTCCATGAACACTTTCTTTTCCGAATTCAGGTAGGCTTTGGAGACTTGTGTATGTAAAAGTATAAAACAAGATTTCCTCTTATCAAAAACCCAAGAACAAGTGGTGACCAAAAGCGCCAGGTTATGCTGAGAAAACTAGTTTGCACAAGGCAAGTCCAGCAAACATAGATATGCAAAGCTGGAATAACTTGGATATGGTATCCAGAATTGTAATATTGGCGCATCTAAAAAAAGGAATCAAGGAGTTAATATACATGTACATCTGATTGGTGATATAGTGACTATCTAGAATGTTGTTTAAAATATCTAGAATGTTGTCTTGAATATGTAAAATGGGGAAATGTCAATCTCATCCTCGTCACCATCATCTCTTTGCTTTTATTGTACATTTTATGTATTTAGACGTATAATGTTACTGTATTCAGTCGTATTAATTGTAACTCGTCCTGTGCTATTTCTTTGGCTAAATAATCGTATTATTATGAACCATCTTGTGGCGCTCTGGATGGCGAGGAGAACTCTGAGGAAACGTAGAAAATCAGCCACACGGTCCTCTTGTTTCTACAGTAGTTTCCTGGGTAGTCCAGGTCACCTCCACACCCTCCGTTATGTTTCATGCTAACTGTCTGTACGTATGAAAAACACAGGCGATATATGAAAGGACTTCACGCTTGGATCAATAGCAGTGCATGGGTGGCTGGAGTGCCTCACTTGTGAACAAACCCCTTTACCGAATTCCCTAACCCCTACATAACGCAATGATATCTAACGTATGGGATCAAACTACAGGGATCTTTTTTACCATACGTAACTTAAACATATGGCATAGCCCTCTTGAGAGGCCTTTAGGTCAAGGCCTTGCTACAATGACTGTAGCACTGACGACGTCACCTTCACATATCGCTATATGGCTAATGGTGCTACTTTACTACGTCCCCGTACCTATACAAATATTGCCCTTCGACATCAACAGCGCTGCCTTTTGGCATCACTGGATTGCTAACGGTGCCAACTTATCGCATCACCAGATCGCTAACGGCGATCTCCTATTGAATCAACATATACCCGGATCTACATTCATATATAGCAAAACGTCGAAGAGGTAGTAACTTCCCAAAGCACCAGATCATAAATGGAGCAATGCACCGCCGACAATACAACTTTCACCATCAATGACAACCGAATGGTAACAATGATATAATACATCCGCACAGAATTAAAAGATTTGAGATTGCCGTGGGTCTTTCCTTTCTCTCTCGCATCACGTGGTAGTAGGAAGCTACATGCTGACGCGTGCAATGTATATACCATCATCAAAGCCTACAGTGGGCAGGTCCCCTGCTCCCACTGGCATTAAGCCGTTTTCCCACGCACGTGTCCGGCAGTGTAGCAGCGCACGTGACCGCCCAGAGGTCATGCCCCAATGTCGTGTCAGACAAGTGCTTGATCACTTCCGCAGTCGGCTTTGAAGTTCAAGTCTATACAATCACACCTGTAGTTTGACATAGACTCTGTGCAGGCTCATCCCCCGACCGCTGCGTAACCTTGGTGCGGCCAGGGGGGAGAAGGTATGGCTTCACGGCAAATACTGATTTATAGTTGCGTGTGTGTCGCAATTACGTTATACTATAGGTGTATAACATGGGCCTTTGCTATATCTTACACGTGTAAGCATGTGAATATTTCTGCAATATGGCAGGAAGGGAAAGCTATGTCACATCACAATCGGAAGTTTGAATGCTCTACATAGATGGCACTTTCCAATGAATCAGCCAACAAAGTTGCCTGTCCCGAAATGATGGTACATATTTAAAAGCTGACTGGGCAGGAAATGTCTCACCACATTGATAACGCACCAAAACATTGTCTACGAGCTCCCGGCTTTAAGAGAAGTAGTAAGGCAGGCTTTGAAAAATATCTTTAATCAATTAAGATTCAATAAAACCGTAGATTACCCATAAAATAGCCTCCCTATATACTCCGATGCGCTGCGAGAAATACAGTAGAAACCGCCTTACGGACACCCCGCGTTAATGGACACCTTTGCTCGGAACGGTTCCATCTATTATATGTTCATCTTAACCCCGTGTAAGCGAGCACCCGCATAAGCGGACACTTTGGCCGGGAACGGAAGGTGGACGCTTACGAGGGGTTCTACTCTATGTCCATCTTATCGGGAGGCCTACGATTCGGGATTTTAATCGTGGCATGTCGTGGCGTGCCGGTGTGTATCGTGGGGTGAATCGTAGAAGTGGGGTGATTTTGTGACCTCCCAATGAAATCTTTTATTTGAATCGGGAATTCAACCACAAGGCCTATCGGCGGTTTTATCCCACCCCTAATATAAAATCCCATAGGCTTAACATTGAGATTCCGTATGTCACGCTGACTGGCATACGGAGTTTTATATGCCACTAGTGGCATACAGAATTATTATAACGTAATATTCCAAAATCGAGGAGACAGGGAAGGATAAAATCAAAACCTGATTCGTTTTAATCTTGGCCACCACATGCCACTCCTGGAGTATGGCTCCGGACTTCACTCGGCTTCGCCTCATGAAGTCACTTTGCCAAACTCCAGTCGTGGCATATGGTGGCTAAGATTAAACTCATCCAGTTTTACGATAGTATCTGCGTTGAACCGAAATACTAGATCGCAGCTCCTGTTGCCCTACACCTCTGTATATCCACCGTCCTGTATATCTCACACGCGGGCTCTTTCTCCCGGCACCAATACCTAAATTATTCAGATCAGATCATGTTACTCCCCAGGCAACAGTTCTATTGGATGTATTGTAGGTAAGATGACATGGGGTGTGGTTGAATTGAGAAAAAACTAATTCTCCTAAGTAATTAAAAGCTGGGAGAAACGCGGGCCTCCTAATACAGCTTTTATGAGAAGTAGGTTTTTGATACGAGAGAGGCCCTTTGAAAGCCAGATCAACAGCATGATAAGAGAAATACGAACCAGCCTCTTCCTGCCCCCGCCCCCCCCCCCCCCAGTTTTTTGCTTAGTTTGTTCCACTCTTAGTTTGTCAAGAATTAAATTCCTATAGAGCCGTCTATATGGTCCCCTATTCTATCATCGATTGCCCACGGTTATGGTGTCAGCGTTATGCTTCAAAAGAAGCCATACACTGCAATTTCTCCCGCTGAACCATTTCCCATCAAGTTAAGGACCTATTGCCGTCCTAGTATCCGATGTGTGACCTCTGCCTATGCCCCTTTACTGGTAATATGGCGTTTATGGTTTTTTTTCATTAACAGCACATGATAAAAGAGTGTACATTTGTGGGAGTAAACAAAACTCTGGCTTTCTACTGAGCTTTTAATTGCATGTATTTTCAATCTTGCAACAAAGTGATAGCGGTGGTTTAGTCCTGGGAGTGTTTCATGATCGAGTAGCAGTTCGCTGCACAGGTGTAGGCTATAAAAGAGGCGGATGCAGATTTACAAATCATGAATTACCTGGCGGTTCTAACTCGCAACATCCCTGGTCATCATCGGTCGATCGTACCTGACAAACTATCTTTTTCTAGTATTAAGACACGAGGGGCGTGGTGAAATTATTGGCTAATATAATGTATTCCTGAAATGTGATAGCATTTACAATGAAATAATTCAGGGAAGAAAGAAAGAATGATGAAATAAAAAATATGTATGCCATGCATAGGAGACTATGAATACGGGTATTTACAAATGTTGTTTATTGTAAACGGCCAATGTCGACCTCACGTCTATTTGATAGATATCGATGGGAACCTTTCGTTGTTAGTTAAGCTCAACCAAAGACGCAAATGTATTCAATTTGTGTACCAGTCAAAATATCTCCATCCTGGTTATGATGATGCGCATTTATTGCGCCTTCATATTTAAAATATATACTAAAGGCATCCATGTGTGAACGTACTTATTCATCTCCAGCAGAGACCTTTCACCTGTACTATAGTCCCTGCCAAATCACGAGGCTTTATGCCACCTACCGACACTGCGGGAAAACAGACAGTAGAAGACATGGAGGGGTGACTGGAATGAGCTAGCTCTGTTACTGCATAGCCCACAGCAGCAGGCAGTTCTTTACCTCCCAAGCTAAAGGTGAGAGGAAAGGTCAGGCAGTGGCAAAGAAATAGTCTGAGCGGTCGGTTCCTGTTCCCCTTCCATCCTGCTCGCGGCCCCTGGTGCCAAGGTGGTGGGGGTTTGCCCCGGATGAATCCTCCAGGGGAGTGGTATGGGTATTGGTGGATCACCTTTAGCTGTGACTACTTTTCTTTTAATCCCTTCGAGGCACTCAAGTGTCATGGGTCTCGGTTTAATAACATACCCAGAAGCAAAGAGTTATGGCAGAGGAACTTCGCACCCTTCATTTACCTCATCAAAAACATAGCCCAAAGCGATTGCAGCCGAAACCTGCCAACTTTACGTTACCGGTGGGAAAATCAGCCACGCTGCCGCAAGTAACGCAGCTTTTTCGTTTTAAAAGTCTCTTTTGTCTCGCTCTGGTCGAATTGGTTTTGTTATGGGGCTTGGATTACACAGACCTGTCTTGCTTCTGTTTTATCCTCTCACTTTTAGATTATTTGGGGCTATTTCTTTTGACTAGACTAATAGCGGTTTTTAGAGATAGAAATGTTGATTAGGATTGGACTGAAATTTTAAAGTAAGGATCAGCCATCTGAGTTCTTCCTGGTTAAAACATCGGGTATTTAAATGTCTTTTCCACAAGACCAACTTTCATTCGGAAAATATATATTTCAAACAATCAGTGCTTCGGATAGATTAACCCTTTAACAGCAGGAAGATACCTCAGGGCATTCCCCTGCCTACGGTAGGAAGATGCCTCCAGGCATTCCCCTGGCTACGGCAGGAATGCCTCAAGGCATCTTAGAGGAATCATTGATACTTATATATAAAATTCAATAGATAAACAGATAATTGTTTGATTCAAAAGAAATTTTGATAATGTATAAGAGCCATATTGACCTTTGATTGGTATAATAAAATATGATCAGTCACCAAGGTAAATTACTTGAATCACATGACACATCATATGACATTGCTATTTCAAAAAAAAGGTGCCTGCCGTAGCAGGGTCATTTGGGCAGGCAATGCCTGCCGTGTAATGCTGAGCAGGGAAACTGGGTACTGTAGGGAAAGGGTTAAGGAAAAAGCAAATGTAAAATGTCTTGAAATTTGTAGGGGAAACATACAAATGTGAGTTTATATTATCAGTACACATGATCCATGTGTACATCATTGACAAAAGTGACTGTCATAGTCTTGTTTTTTGAAAGTTTAAGTTTACATGCATTAGCCAACAGGCTGAAAATGATTAAAACAAATACAACTTGTCCAAATTATCAGCATTATTGGAAAGAAAGTCCAAATAAACACAAGTAGCAACAATTCATTCCCTATAGTCAATGTTTCGGTGCACCGATCACGTCCTTCAGGGCAGGAATGAATACAAAGAAATACATTACCAGCCATAGTAGTGCTATTCAGCTTCAAGATATTTAAAAACCAGTGGTGGTATAACATGGAAAGCCTGTCCTAAATTCATCCTTAATACCACATATGCCTTTTATGAAATGATATATGAAATAAACTGATTTTCTAGTATCTAAAATCCTCAGTATGTCAAAAATCACATCACGATAGGACATATGAGAGACACTATAGCAACCGCATTAGAGACACGATGAAAGAAAGTTTGACATTATCAAAAAACTGGAATAGGAAGAAAACTGAAGATATCAGTCATGACTGTTTATCTCAAAGCTAGGTATAGATAAAACTGATATTAAAGCTTTTTTCATGAAATAATTGCAGAGTATAGGAGGGTTATTGAAAAACGAAAAATAATGAATTCATGAATATGAACAAATTCAATCTATCTATAAAGGGCATATCATACACGAGTCATCTATTGATCGAACCACTCTCCCTGAAAATGATTGACTATCCCTGGATGGAAGGTTTAGCATTTTAATGCTACCCTGGGAGACGTTGAAAGGAAATATCAGCAGTTTAAAATGCTACCCTGGGAGACGTTACTTGAAGATCCCATCCTCATTTTACTTATATATGAACATGCGAATAGATGCTAATTTCGCGATTTGTAAAGGGCACAGTGATATATGAGATGGCAAAACACAATAGTAATCCTCACTCACTGCCAAATAATGAACAGAATCCTTATATATGTTATATTATTCTCCTAAACTGTTAATTGCTAATTGTATCTTGATGTATAGTATTGTGATTGTACATTAGCTATGTTGAATGAAATATTCAGTATGGTATGTTATGTTATGTTTTATATATATATATATATACTTACACAGTGATTACAAACAAATGATGTATCATAAGAAACGGAGCAAAACCATAATCTGTGTAGTTAGGAGGTGGCAGACCGCGACACTTGTAGCGAACTTCCTGAATAAAAAAAAAACCACAAAAAAAAACCAATGCATTTAAAAGGTTAGTATCATTTGTCCAGAGACCATTGTCATTTTCACGCTGAAAGTGACAGAACAGAAAATGAGGCAAGCATCAAACCCATTGCATTTTGTGCTAGCACTAGGACTGCCAAGGCGAATGTCATTGACCAGCCCGGATATATCTCCGCTCCCTCTGTATCTGTCTCTGTCTCTGTCTCCGTCTCACTCGGTGTGTGTGTATATCTCTCGGTCTCTCTCGGTCTCTCTCTGTCTCTCTGTCTCTGTCTCTCTGTCTCTCTCTGTCAGTGTGTATGTGCCAAAATTACCTATATAAAACTATAAAAAGGACACCTATTTAGGAGATAATTATTTATCTAACACTATAAAACAAATAAAATATCTATACAAGGATAAAGTTTCGTTTTCATCTTATTGTGAACATAAAAGTTCTGCCTGGACATTATTCCGTTTTAATTTGTATGGTATCTGAGCTATGCAGCTTACCCTAACAGGTAAAAGAGGCTAATATTGTTTATAGGATTCCATAGATGAATACTGACCACTGTACTTTCTTGATATTGCAAATTCTGTGATTTGATAATGTATTCACCTCACTCAATCTATTGCAATAATGTCGAAATAATAATGAATATCAATATATTTAGGTATAGATCATATTCTGAATGGGAGAAGATGTTTTACAAATATTTTTGCATTAAGGGCCAACAACTTTTCTGTACAATGTAGGAACACCTATGTAGTCTATATGTCAGTGACAGGGATTGATGAGACAGGATATATTGCCACTTTGTATATCATTCAGACACAAGCAGTGGTGACCTTTGGCAAAGCGAGAATTGTAATAGGAATTTGATCGAAGATATGAGGAAGCTTAAGTTGATATTGGCGAGATTTGCACAGCTACATTTAGAGAAATGTTAGTATGAGGCACTTATGGCGTTTGAATAGGGTATTCTAGGTATCTATTAAAATTTCAATCATTCAGTTTGAATATTCATTTTGCATCCGAATGAATATGTGTTATTCACTGAACTGTCTTTATATCTGTATGCTCACAATAACAACGTTGAATTGGCTTCCTGATAGAGTGACTGTGGAGATTTCTTTTTGTTTATTAATAATGTTTATTCCAAATTCTGTCGAGAGTATAACAATTCTTCCATGAGGAAATGGTAATACAATTTCACAATAATACATAGATCTATGGTATAAATGAACATATGATGTGGTTATGAGGGCTGTTGCTGTCCATACATAGCTAAACGAAATTTGACTAATATTTTAAAGGCCTCTTTAACAATCAGCTAGTTGGACGTCAAGACCCACTCACCCCATATACTCACTCCACATTACACTTTTTGGGGTACTTTTTATACGATTTACATTTAAGTCTTAGCCTTATCTTGCTATTACCTCTGGTCCCTCGGTAACGTTGATTTTTCATTTTCTCGTCCTTAAAGAGATTGTACACGAGTGATAAAAGCTGTTCATTACGCTTCAGCGTTATGTTCACGACATTCACCAATAAGTATTCTGTAGTATTGTGCTTGAAACACCAGCCTGGGCGCCCTATTGTACAACTCGTTGCAATTTAGTTAAATCTTGAGCACTGGAACAGCCCAGGAGAAAAGGGCAATACTCCATTATTGGGCTTATAGTTGTAGTGCATATTAGTCGAGCCACCTAAAAAGTTGGGAATGGTCATCTTTGACAGTTTAAATATCTTAGCTGCAACTGATTTGGTGATATCCTTTAAATGTTCACTATAGTCCAAACTGCTGTCTAATAGAACCCCGAGAGATCTCTAGGTTGTTTTAAAACAGTATAGGAGAGTCCCCATAACTAGGGACAATTGAGTTGTGCATCCATACACACCATAAACATGACTTGGAGAACTTATTTGTGAACGCCGATGTATAAATCTCATGGCCCGTGATTTAGTAAATCACATCAAAACCATACCTAAAGATCACGACGGTAGCCAATGCGATCTATCGCCAAAGTCAACTCATTCCGAGCGTCCTAAAGGTATAACCGGCTCAGTGAATATGTAATATAAACAAAGATGTTTGGGCGAGCTGTATGGGCCCCAAAACTTGATCAACACTGCTTGGAGGGAGGGGGCTGGGTGGGAGGAAAGAAGAGAGATGGAGTGGGCGTCTAGATTCTCTGTCTGGAGTTGCTGAATATAGTACCGACGGAATCAGAATAAATCACGCCAGGATCAACACCACAGGCGCAAAATAAATTGACCTTCCAGCAATCTCTGATTGTACACACGACCGAAGGGCAGGTAGGGTGGGCGCCCAGCCACACTAACAAAGGAGTGTTAAAAATTCTTCTCTTGTCCACTCAAACACCAGCGCTGAACAAAAAATTATGTTTGCTACCAGTGTGTCAGGGTTACGCCCCGTTTTGTCAGATCAAACATTTCAATATTTGCTGTATTTGATACTGGCATTCAAGGCAATCCTTTGAGACGCGTGAAAACCATGAGCGCTTGTTATCTGTGGGGACGGGGGCTTACACTTAGAGGGTGATATCTAGACTTTATGAACCTTGAGGGTAGGTGTGATCTGATCAGGAAACCTTGCTTTTATTCAAATCACGGCCGCTTTGCAGGAACTACATGTACAGAGGTTCTCGGGTGAATTCGGAGTGTATTCGGAGTTAAACATCACACAGTAAGATGAGTTTGTTTTACACGAACATGGGGTACGCAAGAAAGGACGTTAATCACTATTTGCATTCCATGACTTTACTAATGTGCTACAGCATCTCGTCACTTCTTGATTTCAATCAGAGCCCTCCTGTTTGTAGTGTTTTCCTCAGTTTAGACGGACGTAATATCTCCAAAATCTAGATAAGACAGATTGTTTTTCGCGCCTCAGTGACACACATTATATATATATATATATATATATATATATATATATATATATATATATATATATATATATATATATATATATATGTAGAAGGGAAGAGACGGAAAAGGAGAAAAAAATATTCTAGTTATAGCTGTGTGTACAGTGGCCGACTTGCTAAATACTTGTTCAGACTTGTCCCACCTGCTTCGGTCAGACCAATGTCGAAAAATTCGCACATATCTACATATGAAGTGAAATTACATGAAATAACACTACGGCAGCATTTATTCTGTCCATCTTTAACAGAAGTCTGATGAATACATGTAGGCCTACATGTACACATGTACAGAGAACAGACAGGAGATTTGTGCCGCAGATCGAAGACCTTGGATTATATGGGGCCATCATAAAGTATACGCAAACTTTCTGAAAATATTCACCTCACCCACCCCTCTCTCAATCTTGTACAGCAAATTGTCTTACGTTTTTTACCACTCCCCCGATTACGTACTTTATGGGTTGCCCCTGTAATCATCTATCAGATGCTGGACTTTGAGTGACATCAACAATGATAGTCTGCAAAAGTGTCTATCATCATGTCTCTCGGTATACTCTGATGCTTTAATTTACCCTGCCTCCAAAAATTATAAAAATTTATTTAAAAGATGTCATGTTCCTTCAGATTTTAAAGTGGAATACTCACAAGATGTAGCCCTGTACCGTAAGGGAAAATATATTATCCACCTATGTATCATGAAGGGAATATGTTATTATTTCTTCATGTATTTAATGGGAAAATTATCAAAGTTCGCAGAATTTGTGAGTAAATATTTCTTCTCACAGGGGATATTCATACACAATATCACCATGATTTGGATCTGCATTTCTCGTATTTTCCGCGTAGTTGACGCGTGGCAATATTCGAGGAAATGCGAGGATGTTACGTAGTGTTATATTCAGTAGAAAATGGCTTTCCGGCGATATGGCTTTCCGTGTTCTACTCAGTAGCGATCCGTAGGCTCTGTAGGTTTAGTATGCCTGATGATTTTGTATTAGGCGGATGATAGATATGCATATTCTTTTACAATTGCATGATGTGACATAACACGGTGATTGCAGATTTATACAAATTCAAACATGAAAGGAATCCCAGTCACTAACAATCACCTCCAGAATTAAAAACATCCATAATGCTATAATTCATATACAGTTGATTAATGACATCACTAGTCTAAACGACCTTGCTCCGGACTAGGAATTACTCTCACCTTTGTGGCTTTCATAAAAAAATCCGTCCCCAATAAAAGGTTGCTGCTGCTTAACAGTTAAACAGCATCAGCTGTGTTGTCACCGAAGAAAAGATGTTATTCACTACCCCGATCAGTCCTAATTTTGATCCCATTAGAAGGGACCAATTAGTGAACTCGCTATTATCGTAGAAAATGACAAGGTAGACCTGTTAATGCCTACTGACTGGCGAAGACTGGCGAAGGAGAGTTTTACTTTCCCTGTCCCGTTCACTAGGCTTTGTCCCACCTACTATGACTGTTGTACTACCCAGGGTCTCCTTGCATAACGTCGAACAGCTCTGGTGAAGTGGTCTACTTCTAGGACAACCTGTGTTAAATGAAGTGTAGTACCCTCAACTCAAGCAAGAGATCATGCCTTTCTGGTATGCTGATAACACTAACCATTAGCGAGGCCCCTTCACCTGCAGAGATAGTTCTTACTTGATGCATCCAGATATATTAAAGGGAAGGCAAACCTATATATTGGGATCAGTTCTGGCAGAAACATATTGTGCACAAATGGTGGCCACTCTAAGCTTAGGCTGAATATATTTGAAAGTGGGTTTACAGCGAAGAACGATATATGATTTTGGGTGAGTTTTATGGGCGGGATAACTTGGAACTTGGGACAGGAAGTTATCCAGGTAAAGACTGGCGCATGCGCGATTGGCATCGCGGCTAGCGCAGCGGCACCACCGCGTCACTTGACTACCAACCGTCACTTCTACAACACGAAAAATTTTAACATGGGAAAAAAGCTGATTGCATGCTCTGCATGCTCTTTATCTCATGCACCAAGGGGTGGACAGTTCTGTAAGTACTTTGCAGAAGCGCTAGAAGTGTGTAAAGCAGCATATTTGGAAATCAGTGATGCCACTGTGAGACAAAAAATCGACATCGAAAAAATGGCATTCGACAACAAGACTTACCTGCTAGACGATGACGATGTCGGTGGCGACGGTGAAGAGGTACAATCACTTGCTGAAAGGTCTCCTGAGAGTCTCACTGGGTCTCCAATCTCTCCGGAATTGCTCCAAAGTGTAATCCAATCTAACGTCAAACAACAACAGCAGCTAGATCGTCAACAGCGGCAATTTGACATCCTGATGGCGCGAATGGACGCCATGACAGTTGGCGCCGCATCGATCTCCAATCCCACAATCGTGAAGACGCCTACAACAAGTCCTCAGCCTGAAAATCCACCAGTTTGGTTCCAGTCTTTCCTGAAATCGTCGATTGGTACTCCAGCGACCGCTACTATCCCAGGCTTCGGTGCGGTACCCGCTACCGCTGCTACTGACTCCGCTACTGCACATGCTGGGCCGTCAACGTCTTCCTGCTGTCACCAAAAACGTAAGCGTTTTGACAAGTTTGATCTGGATCCGTATTTTTTAGTCGATTCTGTAAAGGATCGCACGATTGACGATGTCATCAGTGCTAACCTACTGCTCGTAGAATCCATGTTAGCAAAAGGGGAAAGTCAGGTGCAAGCCTACATCAAACACATACGTTTTTTATGTGATAAACGTAAGATCCACACCTCTGTCTCACTCGTGAAATACGACATTTCTGTACATGAACGGGCAGAAGCCTTAGGCCTGTCGAGTGTGTGCTATGGTGTACACGAATATGTCCAACGCCATCTGGGAATCGACAGTGTTATCCCTCCAACGCATCACAAGTCGGAGAGAAAGTCGACATCGTCCAACAATTGCCCCAATCGTCCTCTCGGATTCTGTTGGACATTCCATGAAGGAAAGACATGCCAGAAGGGAGCTACATGTCCTCTCAAACATGTCTGCACCTGTGGTGGCGCTCACAAGATGTCTGAGTGCCAAAAATCAACGAGATAGGATTCGGACATTCCTTCTCCGCACGCCAACCGCGGCCATGGTGGAGGAGGAGGAAGCAGTGGTCTAGCCTCGAACCGAACACCGCCTGTCGTCAACTTTTTCCCGGACTCTGTCTCAAACCCTTTTGGTATTGAGTATAAACCACAGACACTCATGTCCGACCAATTTGATGATATTTGTGATGTATTGTTTGATTGTATGTGTTGCGATGTCTTTGACACGCTCCTAGACAGTTTGGTTCGAGACTATCATGAATTCCGCTTGTTACCACCATGTGAGATTGATAACAGTATCAATATTGATCCGGTAACTAGCTTCAGCCATAGCGGCTGGTCCCCAGCGTGCGATGTTGACACAGATCTAAATGAATGGGTAACAAGTTTCGACGAACCAGCGGAAGAGGTCTATGTTGATTACTCACAGGTACCAGCTTCAGAAATACAAAATGGCGGACCGTACTTCCGGTTCACAGATTCGACAGAAAAAGATGATGGTTTTTCTTGTTTTTCTCGCGATGTAGATGATGTAAAAGGCTATTTTACAGATGACAACTTTGTTTTTGATGGTTCTTTCCCTGTAAATAGTTTTTGTCCGGTTGGAACCCGTTGCTGTCACAATTTGGGCGGTTTTCCGTCCCAACTCAACCCCTGTAACATCTACAAGGAAGCCTATTGTCACTGTAGTGGCATAGATCCTAACGCTAACTATATTTATTCGGCTGCCAGCAAAGGCGTTCGTATTGTTGATGATTGTTTTGCAAATAGTTATGATTGTCACAATTATTCTTCAATCTTGGAACCAAAAGCCAGGGCTGAAATGGATAATATTGTAAATAATGAACTAGTTGAAGGAAAATTGAGTTGTGTAAACCAAAAACCTCATTGTATTCATTCCTTGGGTGCAGTTACTAAAGCAAATGGCAAACTTAGACCTATCACTGACTGTAGCAGACCAGCAGGTTTAAGTATTAACAATGCAATGGATACCACCTGTGACACCTTTTCATATATTTCCCTAGATGATGTTACTAACAATCTTCAAGAAGGGGACTTTATGTGTGTGGTAGACATAAAATCTGCTTATAGATCTATTAATGTCCATCCTTTAGACCGAAAATTCCAGGGTCTACGCTGGGACATTCAAGGAACAGAATGTTATTTAGTTGACAACTGTCTCTGTTTTGGAGCCAAATGCTCACCTTTTATTTTTACTCAGTTTACAAATTTTATTGTTCGTTCTATGAATCGTCGGGGTTTCAACAAAGTATATGGATATATTGACGATTTCATACTTGTGGCTTCCTCTGAAGCAGAATGTCTACATGGACTTCATGTTCTAAATTCCCTGTTGGAATTTCTGGGGTTCCAAGTATCACTGGAAAAAATCATTTACCCCTCCACATGTGTCACTTACTTAGGAATTGTCATTGATTCTGTCCTCATGGAGTTAAGACTACCCGAGGGCAAGGTACAAAAAATAAGAGACTGTATTGAAAGTTACAAATCTCTAAAATCTTGTACCAAAAGAAATCTTCAAAGGTTGGCGGGCCTCCTCTCCCACGCCTCTATGGTGGTGAGGGGAGGTCGTACTTTCACTCGTCGAGTGATCAACCTGACAAATTCCCTTGATAACTGGGACGATTATACTTCAATACCAGACTGGTTGTTGGATGACCTCACCTGGTGGGAGAAATTTATCTCCATTTTTAATGGTAGGGCAAAAATTCTGGATGAATTTTCCCTCCATGGAAATCCGGTTTCCACCGACTCTTCCCTATCGGGCTTCGGTGGTACATGGGCCGATGATTTTTTTGCAGGCTCATGGGCCAATCATTGTTTGGACCCAAACTTTGGTCTTCCAGACCATCATTGTATACCCCCCCCCCCCCCTCCGAATTTTTTGAGGAATTGGACATCAACACACTTGAGCTTTGGCCAGTTGTTGTGTCTGTTTCCAGATGGGGTGAATACTGGAGGAACCACAAGGTCCGTTTCAAATGTGACAACACCCAGGTGTTGACAATGCTCAACACTGGTCGAAGCAGAAATAAGTTGGCTATGTGTTGGCTTAGAGAGCTCTTTTGGCTTTGTTTTATTTTTAATATTCAAATCATTGGAGAGTACATCAAAAGTGATGACAATGTTATTCCTGACTATCTCTCTAGACTTTACTCGGGTAAGGTACCAAAACTGGCAGAATTTTTTCCAATTTTGGGTTTTTGCTGTTTCAGCCCTGGAACGATATATGATTTTGGGTGAGTTTTATACAGCACGTTATATCATGAATGTAATGTGCTATATATATATATATATATATATATATATATATATATATATATATACACATATACTCATATCAATGCAGTATTACACTGCCTTCATTGTCAGAACAAATGCATATCTAATTATATTATATATGAATAAACCGTATGAAACGGTATCATATAAACTATACCTCTGTCTATACAATCCGTTCACCTTGCCTTTTATCTACAGACGTCTGAATTACTGTGGATAGATTGTCGGCCCTACAAGAGTGTAATTGCTAACATGATATAATGGGTGGCCAGCTGAGACTTTGATTTAAGTCCTGAGTTGAATAAAAAGTATGTCTGCGATGTATATGTCATCTATTGAATCATTAAAAGTCTCCTATTTGTTAAATTCCTTCGTGCATGACTAGGAAAGAGTTGATAAAATTCATAACCTGATCGTATTACTGTTCCTAGACGCTGAGAAAACATCACAGGATTCATTATATTATTTCTAATATATCGATTTATATGTAAAAGGCATTACCGCTTTTGGCGGGATGCACTAATTGCACCCTCCTATATGGCGTCTACGGATCAGATTGATTTTATAAGTATGTGTTGTTCATTAAGCTCCCTTCATCTAAGATAGTGTAGCACACTCTTGGGACCACGTCAAGACCAAAACTTTGTCTTCTATGAAGGGGAGAACGAGTAAATTCGCTCACATAGATGTATCAAAATCTCTCACAAACATTTACTATAGAGTTATTTACTAGCTCCCACAGTGAAATTTAAAAACTACATTACCAGTGCTTCATCACTTTTACAGTGACATGCTGCAGATGTCACTAGTGACATAATTAATCTATGCATCATGTCTTATCTTTAACTTACACTCAACCTATCACACCTAGAAATAGTAATCTATACAAAGCAGCACAAACAATTAAGTCCAGCCAGTGAAATGAGACCCGGTTGATATACCAGGCCAACAAAAGCTAGCAAATATATTTAAACCGCCGTCTTCAAAAGTCTTTTTCCGGACAGATGATACATTTAAAGGCGGTTATAGTATTGGTTATAGTACAGTTTATTGGTAGCTCGAATATATCAGAAGCTATTGCACTTCGCATTGTTTCTCGATGGGTATATGTCATAGCGGCTATCATTTCCGCCCAAGCCGGAAGGCTACCTATATTAGCATCCCTTGCGATATACTTGCAAACGACCTGTCGGACGGGACGCATGAATGTATTCTGTTGATTTAAGACAAGAAAAAATTCGTTCTCAGCTCTTCTGCAGGAGATCAAGATGGACGAGAAGCTAGAGAGAAGTGGTGCTTTATACTAATCTCACGTTAGAAACAACGGAGCAGTTTTATAGCTGCACGCGTCTCGGCATTTGCTACAAGTCTGTTCCGGTTGGTGGCATTTGCTCGTCTGGCTCCTAACCGTAGTGTCCCTCTCGGCATGGTAATGAGTCTAGGGAATCTCTGCTGAGCAGCTCACTGAGCAGCTCACAGACTGTGTGTGCGATTAGAGTATAATCACCCGGGCTCGGGATAGCACCAATAGGATGGCTTCAACTGGCCTTGACTAGACCGGTGTCAGGGACGGTAGCAAGAGCACAGATGGGCTCTCACCCCTTACGGTATAAATTAACCACTCCCATTGGCTTTGGTGTTAAGAGCTTCTCACTAGGCTGTGTTAGACTTTGAAATTTGGTGGTCATCCCTCTATCTGGACTAACTGTTGCAACCACTTGTGATTCCGGTCTAGGTTCCTTAAATTTCCAGGAAGGTTAACGAGGGGTAAAGCCGATGAGACAAGTATCGGAGCGAAAATGTTATAGATTATTATTACGCGGATAGTTGGGTAAAAAGAACGATGTGTTTATTTCAACCCAACCACCAAATATTATGAAATAGCATAAAGATAATCCAGAAATATTTAAATCGTTGTTAGATGCAATGACAGAGATTAGCTGTTTCAGAATATTCCTCAAGTAATTGTGTATAATCGTCACATTCAATTTCTGAATATATAAACAAAATGTGATTATAGTTTTCTCCTCTAGTGAATGGTCCATATCAGACAGATCTGAAAAAAAATGCCAAATGATATTATTCATGAAAAGGTATTTTCAGGAAGAATAAAAAATGTTGAAAAGCCACCAGTTTTTTCGGCTCTCACCCCCCGCAAGCTGGTCTATCGCTTCAAGCATTAGGTTGGAGAAATTTCCATACACGTTATAAAGGGATCTGCGTACTTATAATATGTGCTACGCACTCGCCGATAGTTTCAATTACTCAACAGCGTCGTATCTACACCATGAGAAATATATCTACATTTTACTTGAGGAATCAATTTTCATCTATTCCCTGGAAATTGATTTTATGGCATCACTCGCCCATTGTGGTGAACTGGGTGAGAATTGATGCCGGTAAAGTCGGACTCTACTACAACTATTCCCACGCCATCTGGCATACATTCTTCTAATCTACTCCACCCATTGGAATTCTGGACATTGTGATGTCACTCCCTCCACTTATCTCGACTCAAGGATTAAAGACATTTTTTTCACCCACCCCCTTTGCAACAAAAAAGTTGGGGTATTGCCTTTTATATTTCAGATACTATATCATCAAATATGTTCACATCTGTTCACTTCAATCTTTAATTGTCTCCAGTCTGACTTTTGTACAATCATTAAGGGATAGATCCTGTCCCAAGTAGACTATCAATTCCTCAAAAATCTCAACTTTGTCTTGAGAGGTCATATTTCTTTGATTGGGTTGGGAGCAACTCGTTGGGGTCAAATATCCTGGAAGCAGTTTTATGTAATGTAACAGCGCTGGACACCTTGAAACTATCAATGACAAGAACTGTCAATTTGAATACGAGCTGTTCAGGTCTGTCTAACAAGGCTACAATGGGGGTACCAAATAGACGCTATTCAGATATGTCGTAAAACAAAGATTTGCCTTCCAGTTTTTGTCACACATCAATTCGTGTTGGTTGGTTGGTTGATTTGACTTAACGTCCGGTTAACCATTACAGGTTCTTACCAGACCTTCTCAATGTTCTTTTAAACCTCGAGGGTGGTAATCGAATCTATGTGATGAATTTAGGTAGAAATCTTCACCCCTACACATTTACCGAGGTGGGAGTTCTTTTAGTTCCCACAGCACAAATACATGGTATGAGAACGATTGGCCTTTGATATAGCAGTAAATCTACCACTGCTGAGGATGAAGGAAAAGAGTGGGAATCGAACTCACAAAGTCCTCCAACCTTGGGATAACATGTCCTCTGCCTTACACACTGAGCTAACTCCCCATCCCCTTAGTTTCCTGTGTTCTGTATTACTCACACTTATATATTTCTTTCTTTTTCCTCACTGCTTAAAATTATACTTGCATTCTCTACGTTTTGTGCCATATTACAAGCCCTAGAACAGCCTGACTATTAGTACCATCTCTGAGAAAAATGGTGTATTCTTTAAGCTGTGTCACAATCTACTACTTTCAGTTGTGAATCTACCGGATATCGAAGTATCTCGAAATTTATGATGTCTGTGCGTAGTGGTTATGAGGGATCATAGACAATGATCATTAACATTATTCCACCTTAGGGATTTACATTTAAGTTAATTTCACTCTTTCATAAACAGCATTTTGATTGTGTGGATTTTATGGATTATGATTATTATCTGCTAGTGTAATTTTAAGATAAAAAGCCTATAAATTTACATGTGCGGAAGGTATCCTCTACACTTGCCACCCCACTCTTAGGTAAGGAATACATGTCTTGTACACAAAGTTCGGCTGAATGTAAACAATAGCCAGAGGGCTATAAACAGGACAATAAACAAAACCACTCTTTAACGGAAAGTACACAATATACTTGCCAACAAGTGATTTGTCTTTGGCCTTGTCCAAAATAAACAATTTCCTTATGAATTTGGAACGCTAAAGGTGAATTGTGAATTTAAAATGCGTGTTGCCAAGGGAAAGATGCCAAACTGTAATTGTGTAAGATATCTATGTAATATATACACGTAACAAGGACTGAATAGGAACTGCGTGATGTTAAATTACGGTTGTGAAACAGCTGGAGCCCTTCTCTAAAACCGATCCCTGAATGACCAGTAAAAGGAGCAGGTCAGACTTGACCTTCGATCAATATTTGGATAATAAAGTTTATGGGACTGGTTTATTACCTCTACCGGGCCTCAAATTCAGGCATCAGCCATGAGCCTTGCCCAGAGAACACATAAAACCCTCCACAGGCTAACCCTAAAATACGACATCACCTCACGAGATTTCTGTTGCCACCGCAGTGTTTCTCAATCGGGACTATTCCATCAAAATGACTAATATTGTGACTCCTTTCTTATGTTTCCCCTCATCAATCTTCATAAATTTATTTGATTCGATCCATTAACATTGTTACACTATTTTCCAGGTCTATACCTCTATTGTAGTTTGTAAATGTCTTACAGCACATGACAGGCCAAGAGACCAATTCCGGGTCTGTTATTATATTGGTGACCACAAGAAATTCATTGAATCCCATTTTCCTAAAGTCAAATGAGGTTTTTTTTCTATCTTCTTTTCAACTGTTGTTACACAGTATTGCATTCCTCTAGGTTCTCAAGCATTGATCATTATGTGCTCCTTTGTTACATGATATATATTTGGGACTGGCTTTGGTTGTTCATGCCAAAGCACATTTGCGGATGTCATAGATCACAAAGAAATTGAACATGTGAGACGAGGATGACAGATAGGCAGTGAATCACAGAGGCCGGGCGGAGATTCAAACTGAGCCAGTAGCCGACAGTCTCTGTACATACAGTCTGTAGACATACCAACAATCTGAAACGTTAACCACTATGATATACCAGTGATTAATTCTAGCAGGTACCTGGACTTTGCATCAGGTAAATAACTCTGACAAATTGCAGCACCACCTTTAAGCGATTACCCCAATCACTATGCACCCTAACGTTAACACGCTATACCCCAACGATATCCACGAGCAAGCATGGGTTGGGCATAGGTTTAGTTGAAATGGAAAAAAATTGTAGGGGGTGTTAACAACTAAGAGGTGGTATGATACTTATGGATTACATTTACCCCTTGTAGACAGCAGTCTGTCAGCTTCTGTCAGCGCTAACAGATTATATCCGTCACGTGAGAGGCTGGTGAATATTTGTGGCTCTTGCGATAAGTATGCCATCTATAGACCCCACCCCACTCCAGTACTAAATCATATACATGAACTACATATTATCATGTATCGTATACTAGTGGGCTGGTACTTTCTGTCGTGAAGCTTTGAAAACATACCTCGAGAAACCATACATTATGCTCTAGTTTTCTGGGTGACCCATTTTCAGTATGTTCGTCATTTTTGAAAACCTCAAGTTATGGAAACCAAAACATACATCATGAGGAACCCAAGAATAAAGAGTGCAAAATTAATACGTAATATAGCAGGAGTAGCCAAACAATCTGAAGAAAAACACTCTCAATAAGTCACATTTCGAAGTGGAAAGTATCTAAGTTGTGACCTTTTGGTCAAGTAAACCATTGCAATCAGTAACTTCCTTCTTTTATAAGAGACACAGAGGACAGGATTGGTGATATTTTATCTCCTTATAGCAATGTTTCCATATTCCTGCACAAAGATGATTCTAAGATACAATACTAGTATGCCTCGAGTTAAATGAATACAAGGCGAGACCTTTCTCACTGTATATAGCCCTTTCAGACAAAATGACTATTTGTGTGGTCCTGTTACTCCACAGAGAGTTCTATAATGGCGCAGCCAGTTCTTGTGTAATGTTTTTCCGGTCTCCCTTCCACTACCAGCTGATATTCCTGTCTCCTCGCTTCTGTCTTAAGAGGTGTCAAGCGTTGCCCAATATAAAGCACAGACCTGTCGGTCAGTCCCCCGGAGAGAGACACCTCCAGGGAAGTTTCTCCTCTCAGCTGTCGGCACTTTAGAGCGGTTCACTGTAGTCGACATATTCATGCATGGACGCTGCAACCGACGAATAGGGAGTGTCATTCAGGTACCTGCCTTGATTCTCCAGAGTACTGATTCGATACATTCTATAAGGATGCGCATAACGGAGGTATACATCGTTGCTTTCTTGAGCAAATATGTCTACTGGCAGGAAGATCAATGTTAAAATGTAGGAAGATTCCAGTAGTAGTTATGATAGATAAAACAAGATTATACTATCAATACTGGTCATGCACTCTAAGCACTGCTGACAAGTGTTGGTCTATCTTTGAAATACAAACAGTGGAGATCACACAAAAAACAGACACAGAGATTGGTTGTTGAGATGTTATTATTGTTGCAACCAAGTGGTACAATGGGTGGTTCGTATCTTGTATCTTTGAAATAAAAATAATGTTGGCATCGTTACTATGTCATATTTACATACAGCAATATTCTAAACACTATATGGATACGCATATCGGAGGTATAAATCGTTGCTTACTTGAGTAAATATGTCTACTGGCAGGAAGATCAATGTTAAAAGTTAGGAAGATTCCAGTTGTAGTTATGGTAGATAAGTCTACATTATACTATCAATACTGGTTATGCATTCTAGGCTATGTTTACAAGTGTGGGTCTATCTTTAAAATGAGAATAATTTAAGTATCCTTACTACATCATATGTATAGCAATATTCATCATTTCAGGCATGTTACTCGCCTTGAACAATTGTTAACCTTAGATGTCCTTTTCCTTTTAGTTAAAGTAATGCTCATCAAGATAGATACGGGTCTATGTTAGTTAGCGGTTCTTCTATAGAGTTGATATATTGGTCTCTTGTTTCCAATCATCACAAAAACGTGTGGAGGATTGTTATATCGGTTTACGGCCAAATGGTGTACCAGCTTCCCCGATAAAATATGAATGAATATCTAAGATATAAATGGATTTAATGCATCGAGAAATTCAAACAAACATATTTCACATGATGCACATGGGAATCACCGACTATTGTAATGTACGCCAAGTTTACCTATAAAGAGATCCAATAGTATCATTTACCCCCGATCGCTAAATATTGGGGGGGGGGGGGGTCCCCACCCGTCTCTATCTCCGCTGCTCTACTAGTGTTTACTAAATCTTGCCTCGTCAATAAAAACTTTTCAAAAAAAAAAATTTAAAAAAATGCGTCGAATATTCGAAAGTAGTTGTCTCATTAATCTGCAACCAATATCCGGATATAGAATTACAGTAAAATTATTATAGTGAGGAAAGTACAGTCATCTCAGTCCTGATATTAGGTTTATCCATAATTATGGAGATTTTCTTTGGATCAATCCTTATGGATACCCCAATAAAAAGAACCGATTTCAAATCAACATGTGCCAGCAATTGAAATGAATCGCTAGTGTTTCTGCAATGATATAGCATCTTGCAAATAGGAAACGGTACGCTTTACAGTGTGATTTACGTCATGTGAAGTTAAAAGAAATATTTCAACGAATAAGATGCAGAATCAGTTGGTAGTTATTTTCACGTGAGCAATACAAATAATTTCCGGGTTGTAAGCTTTAGAGTCTGCATCTTATATCCAATATATGGTGATGAATGGCATGTGACATTATGACGTAAATTAGCAGACATCTACATCTACTTAAGCCATTCAAGCTGTAAAGTTGTTTACCGTTGAAGTTCTGTGCAGTTCAGTAGGTAACCCTGTTTTAATTACTATCACCAGGGACCTCCAGGGTGAACAGATCCAAATAGGTGTCACGTGATACAGTACACAATAGCCTGCCCACTCTGGAGTCAGTTCTCGAGCTCTGTATACGGTTAATTGCCAGGTGAAATGTATACAATGACCCGTCCAAGCATCCAATACTTGAGGCAACTCGAGAAGTTGGAAACCCTTATTGAACGCCCTATGGGCCTTGAGGAACCCTTATTACCCAATATTCTCCAACTACAGCTTGTAATGTTGTGTGTTCGGAGCTGTAATGGTTCTTTAACAAAAGAGAGGGAGCAGCGATTACATCCAGATGAGGACGTTTCTAAAATAAAGTCTTATGGTATAGTTTGAACTTCTAGAATTACTTTGTTGTTACTTCAAGCAAAGTCCGTTCAGAATGTTGTATATTGGTCACAAAACCATCCTCCACTAAGATCCTTTATCCGGTAAAGTTCTGTGGCAGACCTCTTTAACCTCTTTGGCGGCAGCTGAAACAATTATTTATAACAATAACATGAGAACAGAGTTATCAATCTCAGAGGAACACAAAATAGGTGTGACAGAATGAGAAAATGTTTTAAATGAGGTGTGTGCGGGTGGGATTTCAAAAAGCCGAGATAGCTGTGTAGAGATTCGCTTGCCTCGATGTCGCAGGAATGGGGTCACTGGTAGTTCGTGATGAAGACCTGTGTGCGACCGGTGTCACACTTAATCAAACTCATATATACTCGGCATACAGTAATTACTAAATCGATATTTCTATTAGCAATCATCTAGACACTCCTCAAGAAATTTGGCTATAGTCATTTTCTATAGCCTACGTGAATCTGCTTTACCCATTACCACTTCATTGTATAATTGAAAAACATATTCTAATATCATACCCATAAAGAAAACGTTGCACAAGATGTGATGTTTAATCATAAAAGAAAACAGCCCTACGACAGGTTTTGTTTGTTTGTTTGGTTTGTTTGGTTTGATCTAACGTCCAGTCAACCATTTAGTTCCAGGTCTTAATCAATACTATGGAAGACGAGCTATCTTTCGAACCAAGTGACTATAGCCGTTCATTAGAAATAAAATTCACGAAGACGGCATAACCTTAGGACTTTCCCATATACAACAATGTACCCATTTTCCGTAACTTTCTATTTGGCTGTAATATAGTCTGTGCTCATAAACAAGGGGAACAATATGCCAAGAATTACTCCATTGATGTAGTAAAGGATATATAAGCGTAACTAATAATTTCTTATCGCATTCATGAAATGTAGATTACCTTAGTGTAATTCTATAGATCACATTTTATGAGTAATTTGTAAAAACTATAAATGCAACATATAAAAATCTAATCATACCGTGGTAGTAGGGGCATAATCGGGAAATATATTTACTAACGCTTATAAATACAGTGCATCTATTTATTTTTTTAAAGAAAGATAAATAGGAATTATTTTGCAGACACTTAGAGAACATAAACATGTAGAGTTGAAAGTCTATGGTGTCTATGATTATAACGATATATATGGTTAAACCCAAGTAATTTATTAGGCAACCATTCTTCTATTACATAATTTTGATGACAAAAATAAACGACAATGAGTTCTCAGCATGTCTGCCCATCGTCATTCTCTTCAAGGTGGTTGTTACTTAAACACTGTTACAGTAAACACAGGAATACCTGAGAGTGATAACACATTCAGTTTACTGATACTAGTCTTGGTGAGTACTCAGGAACAGCTGTCTGTGTAGAAAATAGAACTAGAAAACGGATGCACTGGTGAAAAATGCGTGGGTTTATAACACACTGGCGGTAACTGAAGTAGTGGTCTGCTCTTGTATTTTCGCCTGGGTGATTGAGTTCCTCCTTTGGGAGACACTCCATCAGACAACACTGATGAGCACATAAAGAGGCTACCTCACACTACTGAAAACATGCCAAGAATCTAAGTTACGAGCGATGCATTGTGAAAGGTCAAAGGTTATGGTAAGGTGTTATGTGTCCAGGGAGTTTTATCATTAGTGGCCTTGAAGGCATATCGGACAATTTGGCTTAAAAATTAAACCCATGTCATTTTCCTAAATATTGAAGATGATGATCTCTAAGTATTGTAGAACATATATCTGACTTTATGATTGGGTGTCACAATGCTAGTTGTTGATTTAGAGATCAATGTTATAATAATTTTATGAAAGAATGCATAGAAATTCTAAAAGGTAGCTTTTCACAGAGTAAAATCCATGTTATTTTCCTCAGAATTTCGCAGAATATAATAGATGTATAGTACTACATAATTAAATTTTAAAATTCATAGTTCACCGCCCTTGTCTTTGAAGGAATCAATTTCAAAACTATATTTGTCAGTACATACTCTATGTAAATCAAGTAAATGTAAATTGGTCTATTTTCCCTATTGAGATTGGATAAACTGTACAAAACGTGAAATTTAGTCTTTTAGAATTAGAATGAATCACAAGGAAGCAGTTTTGATTGAAATGTGACAATATTTTGAAAATAACCAGGTGGCGCCACAGTGCATTGCAGGATATGCCTTAGATAATTCCACCTACACCAACTATAACTTCAACAACTACTTACGACCAACTTTAACTTCAGAATATCCGTCAGTATGATAGATTCATACCATCCGGACAAGTATAATATTTCTTTTTTCCAGATAAGGTGAAATCATTTTAAAAATACAGCAGACTTGTACAATATCTACGGAGCACATGCTTAATGGATGGAGAAGAACTCATTTCGATTATGTGGATTTGATAAAATGACACATAGTGCTCTTGATGATGAGACTATACATTCGTATATTCTATGATAATAGATAATTTCCTCTTCTTATTTCACCATCAATGGGAAGGAGTAATTGAAACTATGATTATCGTCATTCATAAGGTGTATGGAAACGCACTCACTTCCCAAATAAGTCTGCTCGTCAGTCCTATCCATAGAACATTACAGTAATGTGAGCGTTCGCCTCATTAGGACTGGAGCTTTTGATTTAAATTCCTTATTAATCGCCGAGAGGAATAAAACAAAATCAGTCATGCCCCAAACTAATCTGATCAGGAAGTCGTAGGTAGGACCGTTATCTCTTCTGTTATGACCTGTCAAAATCTTGAGCAAATTCATGCTGCGTAGTCCGGTGGAAATTTTTCCTTCATTTTACGTAAAATATGGTGAAAAAAACGACGGTTTTGAGTGAGGGATGTGGTAGTGATTATGGCGCCGTTCGTGCCGTTCAAGTAAAACAAAGACGCTGTCAGTCATCCACAATCGTGAACCAATACGAAAGGTATGGGCGGCACGGCGGTCTCATTAAGTCTACAATGATTTAATTACTTCTCATCAGATCCTGAGGGAGTTCTTACGTATCCAGCACCGTTCAACGCAGAACGGCTACTCAGTACTAAGACAATAACTCCAGGGTACTCTCACATCAAATTGCAATATAAGTGCTGGGAAAATGTTCATCGTTTCTGATTGAAGGCCACAAAAGTTAATACATTGCCGAATTAATTTTGATATGTTTATGGTGCTAAATATGACGCATCAATGTTAATCGATTTTGATTACCTTTTGGTTTTTCTTAACGTCATAGTTGAGGAGTGGTTATGGAGAGGTCAACGCTATATGTAGGTCACTGCGCATCTCTGTATTCCACTGAAGGTGGGGGAGCATATTTCTCTCAACTGGACGTTAAGTCAGAGGCTACAATAACCAAACCGAATTACAGTATTTTCTAGGGGGCACGTATGATACACTGGAACCGAGACACTAGAAAGGGTTCATAAATGGCATATTATGCAATAATCTTAGTGATCCATATCTTTGATATATATATATACCTATGCACGGATCTCTTATTGTTCTGTACCGGAACAACACATAAATAAGTCTCTTCCCTCCGCGAAATATGTCCCTCTGTGTCATGTAGCATAGTTTATACGTTGTTGCATCTACTAAGTTAGTACGTAATAGATATGACATATTTTAGGTATATAAGGGTAAGGAAACATGGCGAGGGTTGACGAATGAAATTGACAGGCACTTCATGGTGACTAAACATGGTGACTAAAACGCCAAAATACCTCAATTTCATTCGCCAACCCTAACCCTGTTTCACGATAGAATAGTATGAAGAAGACACATCGTATACTTTCAATATCGCACATATATACATAATGACTACTGTATTAAAATAATCACATACAAACAATGTTAGATTATTTCCAACGTATTTCCAACTCCACTGACCAATTGGTAGCAATAGCTCCGGATGTACTTTAAGATACTTGAGGAATATTATTGTTAAAACTGCTGACTGAGCTTTCTATTCAGGCGGATATATTCAGGTAACGACTTGTCATGTCTCAACACTTCAGCAGTGAAACGCCTTCTGATTAAAGTCGGCAGTGCATATATATATATATATATATATATATATATATATATATATATATATATATATATATATATATATATATATATATATATATATATAGTTGAAATGTCAAAAGTGTCATTTGTCGATATGCTAAAATATGGTCTGAATTACTGATATGATATAATGAGTCCCGGTTCAGTAGAGAATTCTAAATGCATAGCATTAGAAACTACGTCTACTTAGCTGTCTACTCCTAGATATCACTGCTTATCAAATTAAACATTCGATTAGGATGATTTTGTTCAGGCTAACTGGGAAGAATTTTCAAATAATGATAACAGTGGATAACACTCCTTATGTTGATATAAAACTAACGAGATTGGACTTACTACCTATTCTGTTTAAAATCGTCCATGATTAGAATAGAGATTATCAGACACGGTATCTTTTTCAACAAATACAACTCGGCCACCTAACCCGTGACATTTCATCAATGCAAGTCTTCTTTACAACAGGAACACTGTGTTGAAAACTGGCGGATTGAATTGTGCTAATAACCTAACTTAAAATGATAAAATCATAGACAGTAGAATTTCCTTTGTTATACCCATGGAGCCCATGATATATCCGTAATATTTCAAGTGCGTAGATGCCATCTCGATTTTATAAATAGAAAAATGAAACACTGCAGCAGTAGTAGATCTTTTTCAATCAATCAAGAGTGTCAGGGGAAAAAATCAAGGAAGCTCTGACGAAGGTCCTTTGAATTTACTTGTCTGTCAGACGTCATTCATGCTGCTCCGATTCTGTGACAGCAACCGAGATAAAACAATGGATGGCTCTAGTGATTCGGTGTACGGGGAAGCTCATAGTAAGCACCTGATATTTTTTAAATAATGCCAGTATTCTATAATGGTGCTAATAGTAGAGGAGAAACACCAAAGGCGTAGAAAGGTAATCACTGAATTAGGGAGTGGAGTTAAACTGAGCAGAGACAAATTGGTAAATTACGTTGTGTAACATTTGAGAAATCGCACTGAATTTGTCAAAGAGTAGGACGAGTTAATGAACAGGGAAATAATGTAAGTACTGCCATTTTACTATTGCTCTCAGTAAAATCTGCGACTATCACTAATGCGATGATTTTCTAGTTGCACCGTTGAGTCTTGGCTAATGTATAGATATCATATTTAACCAAAATTTCTAATCTAACAACGTTTGCAATAGATTTGATAATTTAGTAATAGTGAGCTTCTATAGCTAGCCTGGCCTATTTCTAGTAAATATAATAGGGCTCTGGCTTTACGTACATCTGGTTTGGTACAGGCACTATTAATCTCAGACATTACTTCTCTGAAGTGTTTCTTAATTGGGTAATTTGTACAGAAATTTGTACAGAATGAAGTTATTACTGGTCAGGCCACATGTAATTGGAGGGATAATTCCTCGTCTACAGGGTGAAAACTTTGGTCATCATCGCTCATGGACATGATCTATATCATAGAATATGAGGACCAAATATTACAAATACGAATATTAATCTTCTTCCCAATTTCTCTATACAGAATTGATAATGAAATCATTTTTCAGCTACAAGATATTTACTTCGTTAGAATATGTAGCTACTATTAGTGCCCTACCGCTGAAAACCTCAATTGCGAACAGCACATGTTATTATCTCCTAGTAGCTCAAGATACAACGAATTGGTTGACACATATTTGAGCTGTGGCATCCGCCCCCAACCAGTCACAGTCTTTTGACAGCTAGCTTTGCCACAGTCGAGGAAGCAGTTGACTTCGCTTTCCATCAAGCAAACCAACTACATTTTCTGCATTTCTTCTACCCCAAACAAATTGCTTGGGGGTTTACTCTGTTCGTGTATGCTTGTTTGGATTAGCTTACATGGCTGCATTGCGTGTGGAAGAAGAGGTTGGGAATAAAGCACAGATACACGTGCACACACGTGAGGTACATGCTATACCACTCTCAACTGAGACTGACCTTGTGTGCGCGTGCCTTTGGCGTGTCAGTGTATTTGGTTTAAATATAGACCAGGTGGTTCAATTCTCCTGTCATGTTTGTGGTAAACAGAAAGTGGTACATTAGATACCTCCCATACCGATGCTTTCCTTGGCAACATTTAAGATCGAGAGGAGCTGATTTTTGCCCCCCTCTCTCAGTATGCCCACAGGGTCTATCCCGCAGCGGCCACCTCTCAACTCCCAGCGGGGCCAAGTCCTGGTCCTATAACGTTGACTGTGTTCAATATTCGTATGTACGTTGTGCCGCCCTGTTTCCCTGAATACTGAGCTGGCACTGCTGAAGGTAATAAATTCAGTCATACAACCTGATGACGAGAATGATTTAGTCATATGGTGTAGTCCACTGAGGGAGCTACTCATGAAAGTACATCACGAAATTATACACAATGGTGTGTCCTCTCCATTGAGGGGAAAAGGTCCGGAGATTTTGCATTATCATGCTAAAAATACACGAGGTGGCACCTCAATAATCGGTAATGTATAGATGTTTCTAGGAACTTAATGGTGTTATTGACTGCTCTGGACAGAATTTATTATGTTGGTTGCACAGGCTACGCGAATACACGAATTCAAATATTCGCCTTCTAACATAATCTTACCAGGTATTTCTTTGCGATTGCCTCTTATATCGCCCTTGGGTCGTGTAGATCTCATTCCTCTCGTGCTATACTTTCTAGATATGTGCACACTACTTTATGTGTCAGCTTGTGGACAGAAAGAGAGGGAACGTCAATAATGAATGACCAGATGCGTCACAACATACAAGGCCTATTAAGAGACATCCCGCCAAGAAATCAACCTTTGTGTCTGCAAAACAGCAATGCCAAGTTTGCTTCCATCTCTATACACCCCCCCCCCCTCCAACCACCTTCCTACTGGAGGCACCTGTACCGAGTTCCTCATGGTCGGGGTTCCCAGTTGCCTTCACTGCCCACAGCCCTATCACCTTTCCCCTAGGCAGGGCCTAACGGCACCTGGGACCAGTGTTTGTCTGTCTGCCAGGACTTGGTACTTGGTTGTTGTGTCACTATAGCTAACACCTAACTCCCCACTCTCCACCCCTAACGTATACATGGAGGATGTTGAAGGATTTGGTGTTTTGTCAATTTGATAGCGTGACCTTCGATGCTGAAAAGGGAGGTCCAAGAATGGTCACCTCACGTGATTCCTTAATTGCACGACAATAAAGACACCAAACTCTCTGCCAAGCCGCATACACCTGCAACAAATATATCATCATTGTGCATGGGGACAAGGAAGAAAGGACTGCAGGTGTATTGCTGAACGCACCCTTGGGTCTGTTAACAATGTCATCGAATCTTTGCTTTGATATAAAGATGACAGTGTCCATAGTTTTAAACTACAGGTGTTTTAGCCCCCAGGGGTGTAGCAGGTTGTAGCAGGTTGTACGAGGGGTAGGGAGGTGCACCGGGAGGTAAAAGCAGGTGGATCAGCGCTAAGAGCAGTCCCCTCTCCTAACTAATGGTCTCCCTATAGTAACCTGTGGTGTTTGTCACCTCCTGTGATCGATGCGTATAGAGCTGACGGAGATTCGATGCCAGGGGGCTAGGGATCTAGGGATACTTTCGGTCTGGACCTGTGCTGGGTCTGGTATTGTCCTGAATCTAGTATTGGGTTTAGGTTTTGTATGAGATTCTAGGACTGATGTTTGATGATACTGGGTCTACAGTATGGCAGGGGTCTCGGTTCTGTCTGACTTTCATTCTGAGCTTAGTATTATGCTTCGGTCTGATATTAGGGTTTAGTCCTGGTTATGAGTCTTTGTTTGGGGCCTGGCGTTAACTTTCCTGGCTTGAAACAGATATGCGATTCGGATCTGATGTCTGTGATTGAGTCTCAGGTTTTGGTCTGATGTTTGGGTTTAAACCCAAGGTTCAGATTGGTTTAACATATAAACATAGATATATATATATATGAGACTGAGTCTGGGACTGAATTTTTCTCTTGACCTATTTCTTGGAGCAAAGTGTGTATCTAAGATGAACACTCGGTGGCAGTGTAGAGCTAAGCTTAGATATGAATCTGGGCATCAGTCTGGCTTTGAACGTTAGATTGCGCATCGGATATCGTCATAACGTCTGATACCAAGCCTCGCCCATTTGGTTTGTGGGTATGCTCGTCACGTCACCCTTCACCACGACCAAGTCAAGAACTGCTGACATAATCAGCAGTCCTGCTCTCAAAACATGTCTCCCTTGTAGAGGTCATGCCACCGGGCCAGCGGCCATCTCCATTGGTAATGCCCGCCAGCCACCACAATGGGCACCTGTGAGCTTATCTGGGCAGCACCGAGTCGTTCTACAAATGCCTGAGCCTGCTTTACTGACAGGAATAGCAAGCAGGGGCAGGTGGTGGTTTGTCCGTGTCTCTGAAGGGGGGACACAGCGCAATCGCTTTACCAAGAAAGGTCGACTGGAAATTTTGGCGAGTGGTACAATGGTATGGCTACGAAATGAATCGATTTTGTCAACTTTCTCTCATTCTAACTTTTCTGTTTATATTTTGGTCCATCAAATATACAGCCCCTCAGTAATTCTACTGAGGTAAAGGGATATTAATTTGTACTTCACTGAATGATTACAATTTATTCAAATCGTTCATACAAATCGCCAAAACAAAATATTTCTGCGTTTTAAGGTTAAGGACATCTGTTGATTTTTTTTTTACATGAACTCGAGGTTAAAAATTTTGTTCTGAAGCCGTTGTTATTTTTGTATGATGATAATCGTACGACTAGTTTCGTGTATCTACACATATGCAGCTATAGTAAAGAATGCTAGACTGCACGTAAATAATACTTCATTCAATGTATAATAGAGGCTATATCTATATATCTTCATACAGGAAAGGACTTGGCATCTCCAGAGCATTCCGTCTGGTTTTATAGCTGACGGTGTGTTGTAGAGGAAGCCATTGATACAGCCAATGATGGCTACGTTACTGTATATGTCAGCATGCGTCTCCCAGCCTAAGTATCTATTGGGCGTGCATTGTATTTATGAATATATATATATATATCTTATCCACCTAACTCTGTATGGACATGTAGATATGTAGTATGCTTTGTGTTGCAAAAGAGTGCGCATCCGGAAATATAATACACATGGAAAAAGTGTTTGTTTGTTTGGTTTGATTGAATGCCCAGTCCACCATTATAGGTCCTTACCAGACTTTCTCAAGGTTCTTTTACACCACGAGGGTGGTGATCGAATCTATGTGATGAATTCAGGTAGAAATATCACCCCTGCATATTTACCGAGGTGAGAGTTCTTTTAGTTCCCACACCACATAGACATGGTATGAGAAGGTTTGGCCTTTGATATAGCAGTAAATCTACCACAGCTGGGGGTGGGACTTGACATGGAATAATGTTGCATAACTCAAGCAAACTAATATCGGTACGCCACCAGTCAAAGAAAGTTGGATAATATAAACGATATTGACTGGTTTCAGATGAAAGCGGTCATTATTATAACTGAAACTTTACAGTTGGTCATATGTAATATCCTCACCTGCGCTCGGATATTAAAACACTTCAGGTAGTCGAAACATATGGCTGCCTGTATCAGAAACCAGATATTATCATTTTTATTATCCACCTTTCTTCGACTGGTGGCGTGCCTATATTAGTTCGCTCAAGTTATGCAACGTTTTCCCATGTGTACCATTTTTTCGAATGCGCACTTTTTCGCTATATATATATATATATATATATTTATATATATATATATATATATATATATATATACATATATAACGGCGCCCTCTGATAAAACAATGTCCTTGCTTCACACTGGCCCTTGATATGATACAGCAAATATGCTTGTATTCATAAGAACCCTACATCCTGTTGACATTCCTTCTCCGGGGCGTTTTGTGCGGACGCGTAACTCGCGTTGTCTCATAATCTAAAATCCAATGGGGTGGATTGGCAATCGATTCGTGCCGAAGTGCCTTGTTATATTGAAATAGATATGGCGTAATCGATTCAGACGTCGAGTGGAAACTGCCAGTCTTTAATTGAAGATTTAAGATCAATTTCCATATGAGAGAGCAATGAATGGGGTTGAAAGCAAAGACAGTTGTAATCCCGACATGGACTCGGAGGGGAATCAATACGAGGGCTTAGGAGTATCCATGGTAAGGAAAACTGTGTCTATGAAAGTACAAGGCTGGCACCTCCATTGCAGGGTGCACTGGATTAACCTATCATGAAGTACAACGTGGGGATTAAGTTGTCATGCTGAATTACGTGTGATATGCTCCAGGCATGGCAGACGTGAATCTATAAACAGGTTTTACAACATGCACAATTTCTGTCTGAAGTGTACTTCGGCTCTTTAAGACTGGAAGGATGCCCTGCGGCAATGCCTTACTTAAGGCACATGTGATGAATCGGAATAATCCACTAGAAAGGATGACATCATGGGGCACTCTCCTAATGCAGATGAGGTAGAGATACATTAGGTCACGCCATGTACCATCCGGCTCATGTTTGGAGGGGGCCGGGTTGACTTGAGACACCCGTTACGAATATCACCCTAGCAGGAATTAGTTAACTATGAAAAAAGAAGGCAGGATAGCATTCTATTATAAAGGAAGATACCACAACTTACGACACTTCATTACTCTAAAGAGCGATAGCATAATCTGCAGCATTCCCAAGAACTAGCGGGGGCTTGGGTAATCCAAAGGGGAAAATATAATGTCCTGGAATGCTATATACATTCCAAAGGATCACCAATGGGTAACTGAATTATTGTTAAGGGTAATTAAGATACATTGAGACGACTTTGTATAAGAAAAAGGACGTCATATATCATGATGCACGTATTAAGCGAATCTGTTTGAATGAATAGCCTGAAGCCCTCGTGCACACTCACACTATTAATAATCCTTTCTTGTTTCTGTGTGGACGCTCAGTTAACCTGTAGTCGACACCTTGATAAAAGGGACATTATTCCGTTTGATGTAAAGGACAAGATGTCTTGTCTTTGGATAATTCTAGTAAACTTAACTTCCTCATTTAACAATTTACTTGTCTTTATTGATTTCAACAATCTTTACAATCACTCCTATGAATTCCTCTTCCACTGCGTTTAGACTTCCAGTGATACGGCTACATTCCCCTTGAACATAGCCTAATAAGAGCCAACCAAAACAGCCTTTCATAAAGATCGTGCTAAGTCGCACAACGTTTATAATAACTCACACCAAAATGAAACGTTCCAGAAGGCCATGAAGAAAATGCAACGAAGGATGCGCATTTACCAGGGAGGCTTGGGGGTGTTTTAGGAGACCGATTGTCAATTGGTTTTACAGTACAACACCTGACTGGGAAACTTAAGACGGCGTTTTTCTCCATGATTCGCGAGCGGCGTTAACAGCATCCTGTTTCCAGGTGCTCCAGGTGCTCGCAACACCGCCTGACGAGTGGTCACGTCACTAAAACAGCATGTTCCCCTGACCATTAGTTATTGGTGGGTTCGACAGCACATTGGAAACTACAAGAGTTTCAAGTTTTCCATTAACTTCACCGTGGAAGGTTTCAGTGGATTAAATTATCCGAGACTGAACTTAAATGATAGTTAGCTGTGTATCGCTGGTGTCTGCTGATAAAGAATTGTGCTGAAATCAGCATGGAGCCATTACCAATCTGATGATACAAAACTTCATTTCTTTTATTGTTTATAAACCATTTTCTTCGTACGCACTTTTTGAGTATTGGTTTGTGCGTTACGATCGAACTGCCGGCCATCTGTAGATGTAAAATGAATCTTTGGTACCGACTCTTATGTACACGTCCTGATCGAAATTTGTCCTCAGAGTATTGAAACGAATAATTCATGTGCCATACATGACATACAGTATTTAATTAGGCATCTGCGCCTAAACATGATACCACGCCCCTTACCACCGCGTGGTATACGGCTACTGTTTGTTGGCAGAAAAATCTCAAACATCGCATGTTAGATCGGTTATATTCGACTCAGATAAGAGAAAAGCAAAGCCTATAGATGAGATATTGATATTATAATGCTGAAACTGATCCCACCATGCTGAAATGCAGAAAAATCCCACCATACTGTGACACTGTTTTATTCTGCGACGAACCCATAGATTTTGGAAATAAGAATTGGTCCCGACGAGTGGGACAAGGCACTATGGGTAGGTGCCAGGTATAATTTCTTTGCCGTTGTGTGTCACAAGCTGGAGGCACTCCATTTCTACAGACACATATTTCTTATGTTGAGATGATGCATATAGAAGACTATGTCGACTATGTATATAACCTGGGTTTGAAATGCGCATTAAAGTGCGTATGTCTAAATTGGTTGGGGATACATGGAAGTTTCCAATTATTTACTGCCAGAAGATACCTCTTAAAGGTCAGGAAAAACGAAACTTTTATGTTCTAGTGAAAATGAAACCTGGATCATAGTGCATTTACAGGAATAAACGTTAGCCGAAGTAACTGTATACACTGTTGTGATATTCCTTATGTAAGAGTCTAAATTGCATATTCAGCGACTTACCGGCTTTTTGTTGCGTTTGCAGAATATTATAGCTGAGAATCAATGACAAAGTTTATTTATTTACTTCAAAAAGATTAGATTTATATCACTCTTTTCAGCCAGGAAAAGGACAATAATGAGCTTATCCTTAGAATCCACAGATTAAAGACCATTCAAAAGAAATGAAACATTGAGTAAAAATAATATTACAATGAATCAACTTTTTGTATAAGTTCTTAATTTATATATTCATGTAATTTATAGATAGCTGAATAGTAAAACATATTGATCATTACATTTGGAAAGCAGTTTAAATTTGCTTAATTGCATGTTAATTCTGAATATTTACATTCTAGCATGTAATGAAAAGCATTCATAATCGGATAAAACATGTAATACATTGGAGTATGGATGTATATATGCACGACATGATACATTACGTAAAATAACCTGCTGTGGACAGTACAAGTATTCAACAGAGGGACAGAGCCCATCAATATACATAACACGAGTGGCTGAGTAGGTATGGCTGGACGGCAACATCTGGGGAGTTTGGAGGGGGCAACAAATGTTTTTTTCAAATCTACCTTCGCCGTTCCAATAACCAAAGGACCCAGACTGGGCTGTAGGTACTTTCAGTTTGGCAAAGGCCACAGGCCTAGGATCATCCTATCCATAAAACATTCCTAGGTGATGGGAGGAAATACCCTCGGCAGTCTATGAGACTACTGTAGAAATAACTACTGTAAAGATTTGGTTGAACAATCTTCTGGGGACTGAGGGAATTACTATGTTATAATTGGGTCTTGCAAAGACAGATTTTATTTAACAGACATCTAGATATGCAATTCATATCTGCCAAATCCATAGACATTATCACCTATTATAAAGAGGACCTTCTCAAAAGATTGAAGTATTTTAGTAAATCAAAATTAAACTAGTAGTTTGGGATTCATGTAGATGGCTTGTGTTCATAATTCTTACTTTACAGAGCAAAAATATCACCTTTTTCAGAAATAGTTTTTCATATCAGAGCTTTATCAAAATTACGTTATGATAACAGAGTTTCTGTACTTTGAAACACATGGAGAGAAATTGAGCCTGGAAGATTATAATTACTTTGTTCCAACAGATTGTGTATTTATCATAAGGAAAAAAGAATAAGTATATGACATAAGGTGAGGAAAAAATTAAAAACCAATAGATTGTGTCAGAAAAGGGATAAAAGCATGTTTAGCTTTACGATATTTTCTATTTGATAATCTTGATAGCGCGCGTGTAAAGTGGGTGGTGGAGGCACTAATATGGGGACAAGAGATCGATGTCTCTGGTCAACTTCTACTTCCGTTAAATGTTGGTCGGTGGCTTCCTACAAATGTATATCGGTACCAACAAGTCGGTAGGTGGTAAATGAGCGATAGAATGCAAGTAATACCTGCTTGGCTTTGGGTGCAAGGTGAGTTGTGAGTTCACATTATTGAGCACCTCATATGACCCCGCGTCTGGTAGTCTTTACACTGACCCCATTTCAAGAACCAGTATCAATATAAGGATGTTTAAATGTATACCGTCAAGGGAAAAAAAACGTGTGATAAGAAAAGTGGTGCTACTTAAGTTCGGCTTGGTTTATGTTCATTTCCTCTGATATAAGTGCTGAACAAATCACACGTGCTCTTGTTATCACTATAATACCTCTTGTGGTATCAACTACGCTTAGTCCCCGCCCCTACATACTAATATTCATGCGTAAGCTAGTGTTGTGCGGAGTATGTCATCACCTGACTAGGAATAAGATACGCTACTTTTGTAAATAAAATAATACGAAAACAGGCAAACTGTCTTCGTACGTCAAAATGAACGGTAAAGCTATTGATCAGATATCTGCCCCTGCCTTCAGCATCAGGAGCTATCTTATCATTAGCTTTACTGTGTATTTATGTGGAACAACGTCAGTAAGCCAGTTTCCGTCAGCTCACTGCTTTCCATAGCGGTTTGTGCAGGGATATACTCCAGGTCTAGGATATTTACATAACGCTTATTTTTATGATAATCTTCCATACAAAGCTGCACGCTGAAGAACATAGACCTCGCCACATCAAAGAAATGGTATGCTCTCTGTATACACCTTTCCATCCACTATGTTATATTTTCCGATATCTGCCCTCCGTTTGGTTCTTTGTGTGACAAGAGACCTCTGTAAACTATCGATCGGAATTGTATGGAACCAATTCTTGGAATCGGGAGAGCATTGATTATTTTGGGATATTATATTACGTAATAGGGATGTGACAAGGACACGGCAAGGACATTGAGGATCACAAGATTTGGGTTAAATGATTTGACTGCAAATCATTTCGACATTCCATACGGATATCGACGTCACGATTTGTGCAGTATTGTGGACTGTTTATGACTCTACATAGTCAAAATCTTCCATGTGTACTAAGAAATTACATTCTTTACAAATCAGCAACCAATAACAAAATATTGATTACAAACAGAAAATCATATCTAAATCCAAGGCGAGAACGGGCTCTTATATAAAATATTTATCTGGATCAACTAGAGAGTCCCCCATATCCCCACAGCGTACCTTGATTGTTTGGGTAGTTTAACGTCCAACTTGTTCAATTTAGACTTCCACAGCGTACAAAGATGCCCAAAACAGAATGGAAAATATTTGCTGATGCACATACTTAAAATAATAATGTTGTATATGGAGGGAGGCATTATATAGAACTGCATCGAGAATCGTATAAATAGACAATACTCCACGAGTTTGGATGTACCGGAATCGTCATCGAGGCGAAGCCGAGTGACGATTATGGCACATCCAAACGAGTGGAATATTGTCTATTTGACGATTCGAGTGCGGTTCTGGATTTATACCCCTTTCTATGATATTAGATAGCATCAGAATATCAGAATAGTTCGAATATACCTAGCAAATACATATAACGTCATCTCACATCCAATACGCCACGGCCGTGGCGTAGTATTATCACTTTACGGGGGTGATCTAGCATTAATCCCTTCGTACATCTCATTCAATATTTGGTTCTTTACTATAGATGAAATAGTATCAAGTATTGACATATTGAGTAAATATCGAAGAATGGGTTTGCATCTGTACAGTTACACAATAACTCTGTCAGTGTGCATGTGTTATAGTGCCTGATAGGTTTGCACGTGGCATTATAAATGAATGTATATGTGCAATTATCTCATATTCAATCAATATAATCTAAGCTTTACAACAGAAGAAACACTGATTTTCTATAGGGACTACATATTCTCGATTAGCACCTTTTGGCCTATGGCAAATCATATGTATTCTTCCTACCAAGGGTGCTTGTAATTATTAGTCACAATAAGCGCATATGTGCAATGGGAATCCATTGTTTCAACAAATAGGGTTTCACGTTGGGAATTGTGTTTGTTTGTAAGACACAGAAGCCATCAATTTGATATCGTAGCATTCGAAAATAAGCCTCAGGGGAATGCTTAACAAGGCAGCTGTCAATGCATGGCCGGAGGCATACCTATGTAGACAAACTCTTTGCACATTCGTCATTGATGAATTGCTTTTGAGGGTTATGATGCATATGACACATATTTGTTGGGTTTCTTGTATAAAACCGTGCACCCACTGCGGCCGATTCGCAATAATTGACCTCCCGATACACTACGATTAGAAATACCCGACACCATGGCCAATGATTTTTTTTAAATTTGAATCAGGATATCAATCGTAAGGCCTAGCGGCGTGTACCAGAAGGTCAGTGGGTGCACGGTTTTAGAGGGGTTGTCCACCGGGCTCCCGATGCAATCAAAATCGCAGCTGAAACCGAGGCAGTTAAACAGGATTCTACTATGACCCTACGATGCACGCGCAGCAAACCTCGCTCCCGATTTAAAAAAACATATTGTAAGGTCTCATTTGAATGGGTTCAAACGTTTTAGTGCATTCACAAGTGTTTATCGGTAACTCATTCGGCCGAGTTATGAAATATACCGATTACCTAGAATCCATATGGGTTATTCTCTCCTGTAAATATGGTGTCATTTGATTAAGGATAAGCGTCTCAAATCAACGATTTCATAATTTGACTAGGAACAGAGTTTATATTGTATGAAAAAAAAAATTTTTACGGACACCCTACCGAATTTGGCCTATTGGTGTTGAGACAACCTTCTAGATTATCAAGATTAATCTGGTTTTTTTTGTGTGCGTGTGTGTATTGGGTATATAGGCGTGTGTGTTGGCAACGACCCACCATGTATCTGTTCCCGTCTCTGTCCTCTGTCCCTGTCTCTACCAGAGTAGCCTGTTCATACAGTGATAACCACCTACACAGGTGAGACAATAGGAGTGTGTGGACGTTGTTTTGTGGGGCTGACCAGGCTTTGTGAGTAGGCGGACAATCTGCGGCGGACTGGGGCGGATAGGTGTTAAAGCTGTCGCTGTCCACAGCATTGGATTTTCTCATCCATATTTTCAAATAGCTATCAAGTTATTCATTAACATATTCCTTTGGTTATTCAATTTCTTAGATGTTATTGTTTGTTATTTATAAGTGCGTATATCATAGGAATACCTGTAATACACAATTCAGTACATTATAACCCGTATAAACCTGAAAACCCAGCCTAGGTGGTCACCCCGCGTCACCCCGACCGAAAAAAAATCGTGTGAGCGTCCGACATTCACCGAAGTTGTTAGTGGCCTCTTCCACCGGGAATAGGCGAGTGAACGATTCTTACATTAAAGCCCGATATAAATTTCTGGCGTTTTCGGGTGATATTTGTGGATCTGTGGAATCTCCCCTTACACATGCATGCAGAAATATATGCACGCACACTCATACGCATGCGCACGTACACATGTATATGCATGTGTATCATACACATGACCAAAGTCGTCACAAAAAGAACAAGTACCATATCACACAGGCTATTCTCACTGTCTCTTTTAATCTAAACGTACAGTAGAACCCCATCTAACCGACACCCCGCGTAAGCGGGCCTCGCGTCAGCGGACCCCGCGTCAGCGAACACTTTCGCTCGAATCGGAAATGTTTCCCTCTATTATATGTTTTATTTAACCTCGCGTAAGCCCAAAAAACCCGTGTAAGCGGCCACCTGTGACGGACACCCTAACAAAAATAGACTTTTGTTTTTTAAGATATGCGTGAGTATATTCATAGAAAATAAATTTTGTAATTTAAAGTTTAATAACTTCAAACCCAATTAAGATATTGAAACAATGATTTCAAATCAATCATCGCCTTTGTCTACCCTACATATATCGATATATGACACTTGCATATTGGACAGGCGGAAACTTGAAAACCCCGCGTAAGCGGCCACCCCGCGTAAGCTGGCGCTTTGGCGCGGACCGAAGAGTGACCGCTTACGCGGGGTTTTACTGTCCTTCGATATTTAAACATAAATTCACAGGGCGCTGGATATTACATCTGATTCAGTTTGAACGAGTCGACCCTAATACATAGGCGTGGGACGGTGAGGCTGTGAGTAGTATACATAAAAGGGATGTCCACCGGCCTGTGGTATACGGTCCATGTATTCTCCTCACCACGTCACATGAAAGAGATTAATCTCTGATCAAAGCGGAGGTAGGGGTTTATACGCTTCAACATCAAAGCCGCGATCGGAAACCCCCCTCGTGCTTGATCGATGGTGGCTCCGCCATGTGGCGTCCAGTCGGTGTGTGTATGATTAAAACAATTGTCAATCAGCGAGGATATTCCCGGTAGTAAGTTACAATAAACACCAAAAATAAATGCGATTATAAAAAACCCATGGTTTAGATGCTTTGTGAGGGGATTCTTCTACCGACTTTCTCCAATGGGATTGATTAGCGGTAATGTGTTCCATTAGCGTTTGCTTAAACACCCAATTATGTCATTTGTGTAAGATTTGCTTGTTGTTTCCTCTTGTAAATAAATCCAATTGGATTATAATGAATGGATTAGTCTCACTAGAAAGGGAGTCGCATCTGGCAACAAGCCATTGTTTATGAAAGTCATTATACGTACTACTTTAGTTCCTTTTTTATGTCAGAAAATATGTGTTATATTGTGTGCGTTTTGTGTGTCTGCATACGGATTTCTAATAGGCTCGCCTTACAAGATCAATTTATTGCATCTGATGTAATCAACTAATCAAACTATATGCAATGCACAATTTAGTAATGAGGAATATACCGATATATGTTCCTGGAATGTTGTTATATGAACGTATATGTGTACTTAAATTCCTAGCACTTGATAAGCAATTCTGCAATATGTACATGTGCAAATAGAGAAAATAAATATATTGCATGATAATAACTGTTTAAAAATTAACTATTTTGCGTATCAATCGTAACAAAAAACGTCCATCAATCGCCACATATTGCTATACAAGTAGGTATACACCCTATATTTAAAACAAAGATGACCTATATGCCGTGTGCATGGTATGTGACCATATTAACATCTCCTATTTGATTTGTAAGCTATATCACTTGAACTGGTTGCATTGTGAATAATGGGCACTGTGTCTGACAGTTCATGATTGATGGCAATGGTTCCGTACTCAAGCCTCGCGTAAATGATGTTTGCACTGCAGTGGTTGTCAATCGATGCTGAATAGCACACGGACGTTCCAATATGTGTGTTAATCATAAACCTCTCGCGTGCGAATATATATCCTTATAGACCCTTTCACAACTCAGTTTTACCGCTTAATATGTTCGTCATTATTGTCAGTCGGTCATGGGAATGAAATGAATCAATGCTTTGTGGGTTGGATGTCCTTTGAGCTGGCCGTCGGCTTGAGGGCTCAGGGTGAGCCGACAATAGAAGCACCTCACACCGGTCTCCCCCGCGGCCAAGCTCACGGCCCGGACCCCGAAGTCTTTGTTCTCTCCGCTTCACTGACTGTCGACTGAATTAATGGCGAGCACGGGCGAGAACACCTGCTTCCCACGTGCGTATGTGAGCGTGTGTATCAAAACAAAGCATATCTATATAGGAATATTCACCCACTTACCGCGTGTCACTAGGAGAGGTAGCTTATTTAGAGTGTAGTATCCGTCTTGGTGAATTACTGTGTATCAATAAAAGTTCAATGGAATCAGCGTCACATCTGAATGGGTGACGAGCGTGCAGGCTTGCTTCTTTTGGAGGTCGTACTGTTGCTGTAGTCACATTGTCCGATCAACAGTTGAAGCACTACGGCCTTTCACAATACTCTATATATATTCTGATACCCACTCCTGGTATGCACAGCGAAGTACTCGAGTTGTTCCACAACAGCCGGGTTTACATGTACACACCGCCCTGGTCGAGTCCACACAGGATACAGGCGTTCGTTTTACTGTTGATGTAAACGCAGCTTAAAAACAACGGGTCCGCGCTGCGTAGTGTAAACCGTACTGCGACCACGTGTCCACGGCTCGGCTAGCTTTTCTGTGTGAACTAAGCTCCGGTGTTGTGTGTGGAGTGGAGTGGCTGCTCGTCGGCGTTAGGAATGTCAATCAGTCATGGCTGAAGTCAACAATCAAGCGTGCATGCGATGCCCCCAATTCAAGAACACGGCAATTCTCGCTGTGTCACTTATAAAAGCTCTAGTTGGTTATACTAGATGAGTACACAGATCTTTTAGTTGAAAACCGTGTAAGCCAATAGTACTGTACGGTGTCACTGCTATAGCGTACCGGGAGGCGCGAGCAAGGTATTGGGTGGTTGTGCACAGTCGGGGCAGTGAGGTTAGGGGGTAAGCTGGCGGGTAGGCTAGCTGCATTTCCTGCATATCCCCTGCTGAGTTGAGACGCATTCGTACTGGCTTAGGCAGCTCGGATTGGCAACAGATCAACTGCGCGCGTACCACAATTATTCACACTTATTTGGTTTTGCTCACTACGGTTCCCACTCACAATCACCGCTTTGCCGTTCAGCGCCACCATAAGTGCAATTAATTAGCAAGGCATAAGTTCGGACAGACGATATGGCGGCCAATTTGTTGCAGTGTGTTCGTACATAGTGTGAAAACTTTGTTTTTTGTTTGGTCATACAATAGTCTGGAGAATCACCTTTTTAGATGTGAATATTCCTATTCAATTTTAACTCATGTTTATTGCTAATCAAGGTAGACCCATGCTTATTCGTGGAGTAGGCGTAAGTTTGTGAAAAACGTGATCTCCCCGACAACACATCTGCATAGTGAAAATACATGTGTAATAATACCGCAAAAATTAATCAGTTTATAGACATGTACCGGTGCTATTTGCGAGTGTTACAAATAGTTTTGTCATTTATATGACTTAAAATGTTCCATTGCAGATATGAACCAACTAGTGACCAGCACTGATTCAGCAGAAGTTAACATTTTACAATAAGAAAATATGCCTAAAATGAAGAGGACACTTTTCCACCCGTGTTATATCTTACAGTGTTGTGATATGTTGGACCTTCTTTGTTGCGATACGTGATATGTGTACTTTTTCACGATGTCATGTATATACTTTGGTGCTCCACCTCCTCAACACCTCAAGATGCATTGCCGCAAATATGCACATGATTACTCATAACCTAGCAAGATTTAGCAAGACTACTAAATCGTGACTAATTTTGCTATGTCTTGTGCGCTGGTGGAACCAGCACTTTACAGTTCTCACTTGCTATGTTCTCTTCATCCTTTCAAGTTTCTAAAACAAACATCATTGGTATGAAATCAATGCTTCCAAACAATCACTATTTCAAAATTAGGATCTCCAATGTGGTGGCTGTTAGCGTCAATAAAACGAATGTCAACAGAACGCGATATTTCACAGACTTCCAAGAAGGTGAAAATATTTTACGAAAGTCCTCCTTTGGGTATATCTGTTTTAAAGATCACTGAAAATTTACAAGGATACTAGTAATCCCCAATAAAATAACAATAATCCCTGATCTTTAGCAATAGATGATCCCTCATCTACCATCCTGAAAACTTTAAAATCTCACATTTGGTGAGGGCAGTCTTCAGTTGATTTTGTCAGCCTATCTACCCTCTCCTAATGCGGCGATGCATTGACCGTTGATGGAAAGGGAACTTGCCTCCTGGTCTCTAAACGGCATCCTCTGACCTTCCTGACGGATAAAGAACTGTCCGTGATTGTGTGGTATTGCGATGATTCACCTGTGATATTAGTTATTTATAATTCATAATGTGCAATAAGCTCTACCATAAGACTTGTTCATATTTCTAATATTACAAGCTGTGCAAACAGGATTCATCCTTAACTATGACTTCTCATATAATTGAAAAAAGTCCTAGATACTCTTTGAGGTTTTCTGTTTTCGAATGGCAAAATCACCAACTGTTGGTATCATTTGGATACGCAAATGTATGCTTGATAAAGATTGCAATAATCGCTTGAGTTATTGTCAGGATATTAATTGTTATACAAGTACACTGATAAAACCTTCCGTTTTAGGCCATGATGTGTAGCGTTGTCTCAAATAGTACACTCAAATTTCAAGTGTATCATCTATATCGCTTCCCTCGCTTCATTTTACCCAATGCATTTGATCCAGCTTTTTCAAGTCTCTGTCTTTGGCTGCAGAGCTTAGAATTATAAATCAATTTAGAATTAGATATTTTCCTTTACAAATCTGAACCAATTATGGAATAAAATATTACCATTGTTGGTACGATCATTTTTATAAACCTAACTTGGGATCAAGAAAGATTAAACAGAAATAAACCAGTAACTCAATCTAGACTCTATACTTTTATGGTTTATGGCTTTGAGTTTAGTGTGAAACCTAACTCACTCCTGAAATGAGGAAAGCAAATAGGTCTGGAAATAGACTGACCTTTATGGTGCATTTCCTGATTGACGGCCTCGCATTTTTTTCTGCAGTAATAGACAATTAGACAGAGAAATTAGCGGTAACGTCATTCTGGTAGCGTCATGACAGATCTAAATCTATAACAAAAAGCGACAGACTTCAGTTAGGGAAGAGCAAAGCTATTGGTCTGAAGACCAAAGATATTTCCATTACTACTCAGCTTTTCCTTGTATCTATTGTTTAGATTCACCATAGAGCACTCTTCTATCCCCATCTATAATCGTTATTTACCATATTCAATTATGTAAGGATCTTGGCTCCAGAATCATTTAGCCATTACATGAGGGAGCAACTCCAAGGCAATTTTGGCTTTGTTATCACCGGAAGCATTGTCAGACAGAATTGCCAGAGCTGTCAACTCGCTACGACCTTTATCTTTATATCTCCTCATCTTTTGTGCCGCCAAACACTCAAATTGAAATGAAAATGTAATGACCTTAGGGATTTGGAGGCTTACAATGTATTATATACAGAGAATATGCGCGATATCATCTAAAATTGAAATGAAAATGTAATGGCTTTAGGGATTTGAATGCATACAATGTAAATTATTTCAGAGAATATGCGTGATATTATCTAAGGTTAATCTTTGCGATTACACACTGAGTGGTAGAACGTGTATCTCTAATTAGTAAATGGGGATATGAATATCGCAAGTACCCGGCATAATTATGATATATGAATGCAGAGCGTAAAAGCACAACCTTAATAACTAGGAACACCTTTCAATGTGATTTACTATAGTCCTGAGCGTTTGATATGGGTACAATGACAATATCTAGTATATCTGAATGTAGCATTTGTAAAAGAGAAAATTTTAGAAAATTAAATAGATAGAATTCAAGAGAACTTCATATAGAATACATAACAGAACTGTTCAGGCCCAAGTTTCGAAAATTGTGGTGCCACCTGCCATTTTATCAAAGAACTTTGACTTGAGGTTATATTTCTGCTTGAGTCACTGACATTACAAATAAGCAAGAGAGACTTGACTTTCCTTCAGTCCTATCTCAGTCAATATCCAGCATAGATACTTCAAATAAAGAGTGTTTTGGAGATCAACCACCACAGAATTAAACTGACAGGTTATCGTTTTGATTGAATTTTATTTGGAGGTAATCATTGGCAGTTTTTTGCTATGTCATATGCCAAAAGTGCAATAATGTCAGAAAATCACATTTTAGGGCTCTTTTAGACTCTTTGTCATTTGTCATAATGCTCCTGTATCTCAGGAAATATCCATTACAGTCTGACAATATAGGTATCATTTTAATTGTCTTAGAATAGCTAAGAATATAAGCTGTTTATTGCTATAGGTCATTGCGATAGATTTTTCAGTAAATAACTGTGAAAGCAGGAAGGTAACATGTTTTAGTTTTTTTTACCTAATAAATTCCGATGTTCAATCTACGATAGGAAATCGTAACCATAACACATATATATACCAATAGATAGGCCCAAGTTTTTGTCCCATATTAAACGCTCAGGACTATAGAAACAAATGTGAGACACGCACTGGCATTTTAGGTTTTACTGGCGCTGTTCAGGTGTGGCTTGGTCACTTCATGATAACCTGTAGTCCTTCACCTGTCTATCACACATTTATTATCCCATTAACGACGCTGGCTACACTAGAGGACACACAGGAGATATCAGTCAGGCAGCAGCTTTGTTTATAAAATATGCTCCATAATCACGTGACGGATAAATCGACGTGCGTTCAATTTAATGTCAGGGGCAGGAAAGGTTATCCTACAAATAACGGTGAGAGATCATCGTAAATGTATGAATTCAAACAGTCCATTCTCATAAATCTGTATTTTTATGATTTCACCTGAATACGAATCTATAGGGCATTGGAGTCATCATATGGGTACTAAACTAGGAATAAATGATATGTCCATCAACAATGATTGAGCGTGGAAGTAAAAAGAACAATTAAAAGGTTTTACAACGGCTTTGGTAGAGGCCAGATATATCAAGCACCAGTGGGTCTCTTGTGACTGGTTGTGGTAATCTGGGCATGCCTCGACGAAGACACTGGCGTTCTCCATTCTTTCTTCCATGCAGATGGTGAAGGGTTATATTTTTGTAACAAGTTCAGAGTCTATGTAACCTAACCTCCCTCACCTTTAGGCAGCGTAATTCAGTGTGAGTACCCCACGCTCAACAAAGGTGCACTGCTCAACAGTGTCATTCATGAATCGACAGCAGCTGTTGGGTTTATGATAATCGTAGTGAGATGTATACGGGCCTAATGCCGTTATACTGGGTAGCATAACCCATTGGCAAGGCGCACTCTAAATAGATCTATGTACTTATTCGGTTATGAACCCGGCAATCACAAATAAAATACGTAATTTACATGCTAAGTATCCTGGGAAAATTCGGTATTTGTAGTTTTAGTGTATCTCTTTTATGCTAATTGTGTTTACAAATGTCGCTGTTCAACAATGTCATGAAATGTCTTAATGGAGTTCCTGGGTTTTTTTTTCCAATCGACTGCTACTATGGGTGGCATGATGCCCATGTAATATGTACATAATATTACCAAATATAATTATCAGAATAATGAGAATGTTGTATTCATAATTATTCAGCCTTCTGAATATAAGTTATCAAAGGACAAACTAAATAACCACCGATCTTCTCACGCACTACTTTACATGCTAAGGACATTTTTCCGTGCCGTATTCTCTTCAAGATAATTCTATAGGATAATGCTGGGGAGTCAGGAAGATAGGTCCAGATGGCATACTCTCCAGGATGAATAAAAGGTTAAAAAAAACGGCTTTCCGAATTCTACTCAGTTGCGATCTGTAGTTTTTATAGATGTAGTATGGAGACTCTGTATTAGGTGGATAATAAAGGACTTCGCCAATAACATTGTGCATATAAGGAGGCCTGATTTTCATATACTACACAGAATATCACTTATCAGCCAGCAATAATTTAAACCATGTACAGCATACTATACGGCCTATGCTTAAAAACTATGACACACTGCAGACAAGATGAAGGCAATGCCTCCGTGAAGACACGCTCCGTTATGGATTTAATTGCATGAACATCATCAATAAGAAGGACACCTCCAAGGCATGACAGCTTGATTAAATCAACCACCCTCTGCTGGTACATTCCAGAACATAAAATGATAGACCTATTAAACCTCAACCCTTACAACCCATAATGCGTATCATTGGTGCAGGCACTATGAGGCTACATCGGGCGGCCTCTAGTGGGAACAACTTGTACTAATACCACAAGAGCCAATTGAGCCCAAAGCTCATCGTTGTTATTAATCAAGTTTCCTCCTGAAGTATGGGACTACATAATATACTAATATTTCTGGTCAGTGATATTTCTGATCAAATGGGATTTATCATGGCAATTCGTATAACTGATGTTATCTACATCATATCGATAGACATGTGACTGCAGCGAAGACACGTTGAATCCACCCCCCCCCCCCCCTCCAGTGATTTCGGATCTGTATGTACCTGGACGCCGCACCACACCACCCTATACATGCCAACAGTTAAATAATCGTGGGAAATATTGTAAAATGAAAATACAACAATATAACACTAGTATCAATGACTATGAAAACAATCAGAAGGTGTGTACAACATATATAGAAAAAGTCAACGTAATTGAATTGAAGCGAAGTATCACTAAATAAATAGAAATGTAATTGATGGAACTAATGAATACACAGATAGTTGATTAAATGGTACAAGATATCACGACGTTTTGTGCTAGTTAATGGCGCTTCTTCCGGTCAATGCAACTAATTAGGTCCTAATATCCCCTTATAGGATATCTCCCCCAATTACTTAGGTCCTAATATATCCTTATAGGATATCTCCCTTCCAACCGGAATTCAAGAATTAAAAGCCATATTTCAATTTTACATTCGAACTAACATTCTCCTATCTGTTTGTTTCTCTTATGGGTCCAAAATTGTATGATTTTCCACTGTGGTTACCTCATGTTTATTTGGAAACACATGTCATTCACACTATCTATTTCATAGCTAAGACAACAAATATGGCATATTTTGTGATTCTCTTATCGAGGGTGGTTGTGGCCCACTAGATTTTAGGTCAACTATAGACTGAAAAACCGTTCCAAGGCGCTATAAATATCATGGGTTGCCCATGGCCTATGGTCAGGGGTGGTCATTGCCCCCCCTGGTGAAACACCTCTGTACTAAGCGCACCCCTGCGCCACCTCTGTACTGTCGGCCGCACTAAACATCAAAGTGCGCTAGGTCGACACTGTACCCTGCCTCATATCCTCTTCAGGTCTCATACCCTACACACATACTTTTTCTTCTCCCGTACCTTGGCTATTCCGCCCGTCGTACCTCCGGTCTCCATATTCCCCTGAATATCGGCGACCGTGTACAGGCATACCAGGACAGAGTTGAAACATTTACGGTGAACTATGTTGACCAGAAGCCGTATGGCTGCTGCATCCACGGCTACAGAGACGGACTCCGAAGTCACACTATGGCAACAAGAAACGGCTGCTGAGAGCGATCACGTGGATTCGGTCTCTCAGCAAGGCACGAGCGCCAGTGGTCGTTCCCGGGCCTCACGGGTCACTGCCCTAGAGGCCAACCTAGGAGGCGTGAGGACGGACGTGAATGAGGTGAAAACGGACGTTAACGGAGTCAAATCCGACGTTTCAAAAATATCACGGCAGATGGACGGCATGATGGACGCCATCATGCAGATATCACGGCCGGCATCACGGGCGTCGGCGGCGGCCGAACGGACTCGGGACTGGGCCCAAGAACAGACAGAACGCCTGCTACCCCCACCACGACAGCTGAGAGAGACGTACACCTCGGAGGAACACCTGCAGAGGGAATTCGGCCGTGAGGCCATGCGCCACGACAGGACCACTGGTAAGAACTCGTTATTATCAGACCTTAATGCCCGGAGGCCGACCGCTAAGCCTTACATGTTTATGGACAGGGACGGAGTCTACACGCTTCACCAGAAGCTGGATTTACGGTCGGGCCTCGGGCCACTTGAGTATATCAGTTGTTTTGTGGCCCTGTTAAGTGATGAGCGCGCTCTGCTCCCCGAGGACAGGGCAGACATGTTCCGGCACCTTCACCAGGTTACGGTCGATGCCCAGGCACGGCCGTGGGCCGGGGTGAGACGTTGGAGCAACTACGTCTTTGACCAGGTGGAGGCCGGCAGGATGCGTTGGTCAGACCACGGCCGGATACAGGAGGAGCGTGTCCGGCTCGCCATGACCTCTACCAACACCCCCAACAGCAGTAACAACATGGAGACCGGACGTTCTCGGGGGTCTGAGGCGCCTCGCCGGGACTTCAATGGCGAGAGGGGGTGTCGCCACCGCAACGACCACACAGAGGGGGGCATCCGGTGGCTGCACGTTTGCACCTTCTGTGACTCGGTCGGCAGGAAGTGCTGTCACTCGGTGCACGCCTGCAACCGGAAGCTTACCTACGGACACGGCTATGATAACACGGCGGCTCCCCCTGTACCCACACCACGGCGGATACCACAGGCGGGGTATCAACTTCAAATGACCGCGAAGCCGGCGGCCCCCCGGAGTGTCCTCCAACACCCTCAGCCGACTTAAAAAAACGGCCAGGCCGCGCCCCGCGACTAGGCGAGGCGCGAGACGAAGATGAAAGGGGGGCCGGCGGCCCGGTGTGTGATGTAATGAAGCCGGCCCCCACACGTGACGTCATCCCCCACGTGACCGCCCCGGCACGGGGAATACACTCCCACAGGAGAGGATCAAGGCTATCCCCGCCCCACGCATGTCTTGCAGCGTGGCCGGTGTTAGTGTTACTGCGCCGGCCGGCCACGAGGAGAGTAACACTCCGGATTTCGCGGCACTAAAAGAAGTGTGCGAGACCGGAATTCATCGAGAGGGTGTCCGGAACGACCCGTACGCCTTCCGGGACCACCGCCGGGCGACATGGCCGGAATTCACAGCCGTAGGGTCCGGCACCCACGCGGACATATACCGGGCCGTGAGGGAAACGGGCCTCCCCAATGCCCTCGGCGCCAGGATCCAGGTCCCCTCGGACCTACACCTACCGGCCTGGGACAAGTATCTAGGGGGCGTGGCAGATTCAGAGGAGCTCCTGGGGTTCCTGTACTACAGCTTCCCCCTGGGATACCTCGGGCCTGAGACCGACACGAGGGGGGTGGCCAACCACCCCAGTGCCACCAGCTACCCGGAACAGGTAGAGAAGTTCCTGGAGAAGGAGGCTTCCTTCTCTAACATGATGGGACCATTTGATGAACCGCCCTTCGCCCCGTGGTGTCACGTGTCGCCTCTCATGACACGGGAGAAGCGGGGCACCGACGATAGGCGGATCATCACGGATATGACTTTTCCGCGGGAGCGCAGCGTGAACTCGTTCGTGATTAAGAACTCTGTCTACGGGCTGGAGCGAGATCACGGCCTCCCAATGGTTGACGAGTTCGTGACGAAACTCGTGAAGGGTGGTACCTCGTCATATATGTCATCGATCGACGTATCGCGTGCATATAAGAACTTCAGGTGTGATCCCCTCGATTGGACCCTGCTGTGTTTCACGTGGGAGGGCGGGCACTACTGTGATACTGCCATGCCCTTCGGTGCCCGTGCCTCCTCGTACCACATGCAGTGTGTGGCCGAGGCCATCGTCGGGATCCTCGGGTCAAAAGGAGTCACGGCCGCGATGTACCTCGATGATCTGATTATCCTCTCCGAGGACTGAGGTAAGTCGGCCGTAGACTTCAACATTGCACGCGATCTCTTCGCCGAACTGGGCCACCGAGTGAGGCGGGCACTGGAGGGCATGAAGAGGAACAAGGAATACGTCCCAAACGTAAAACCACCAGTGCCGATGGACGTATTCCGGGCCGTCCTCGACGAGCTCGCGGTATCGCCTCTCCATACGGCGATAAGGGCGGGCCTGCTGTTGATATATTACGCGGCACTACGGCAGGGCGAGGTAGCGCCGCAGTCGGCACGGGCGTTCGACTCGGCACGGCACCTGACACGAGGGGACGTGGTCCTCAGCCAACGGCACGTGACCATCACGATAAAAGCGGCAAAGAACCTACAACACGTGGGGGAACAGAAGGTTATGCGCCTGGAGGCCGCAGACGATGTCAGGATCTGCCCACGACACGCGATTCGGGAGCTGCTACGGGTGGCCCCTACGGCTTCGCTACAGGATCCATTCCTCACGTTGCCCGATGGGACAATCATTACCTCCCGAATGATGACAAGGGAATGGGATCGCCTGCTGCAGGCCACAGGCCAAACGGTGAAAACATTCACCCTCCACAACCTCAGGAAAGCCGCTGCCACGCAGGCATTCCAGGCAGGCATACCTGAACTCAATATCCAGAGGTATGGAGGGTGGAAATCCCAGGCACATCGTGCCTACATCAAGGTCTCCGACCTTAGGACTGTTAATAACTCCCTTATTCAGTCCCTTTCCTTCAGAAAGTGAACTTTTCTCTTTCCCAACCCACCTCTCCCTATAACTATTGGCTTCTTGGCTATTTTTATTATCTTATTATTACATGTTACTCATAACTATGTAATATTACATAATAACTTCATTATGTTCTCATATACTGTTCATAATTGACAAACAATACACATATGTCAATTATACACTTATCCTTATTATTGATATTCACTGTATAACCTTATTAATATCAATAAGAAATATAAAATTTTATAAAATTTTATAAGCCCACTCCGGCTTTCCTCTTGTTTCATTTTGGATCTGGGGTAATGGGTTGCCCATGGCCTATGGTCAGGGGTGGTCATTGCCCCCCCTGGTGAAACACCTCTGTACTAAGCGCACCCCTGCGCCACCTCTGTACTGTCGGCCGCACTAAACATCAAAGTGCGCTAGGTCGACACTGTACCCTGCCTCATATCCTCTTCAGGTCTCATACCCTACACACATACTTTTTCTTCCCACCCACCCTCACCTTTTCTCTTTTCTACTCCTTCTCACTCGTAGGGGCTATTTTTATTATCTTATTATTACATGTTACTCATAACTATGTAATATTACATAATAACTTCATTATGTTCTCATATACTGTTCATAATTGACAAACAATATACATATGTCAATTATACACTTATCCTTATTATTGATATTCACTGTATAACCTTATTAATATCAATAAGAAATATAAAATTTTATAAAATTCTATAAGCCCACTCCGGCTTTCCTCTTGTTTCATTTGGGATCTGGGGTAATGTAAGGAGGTAAGGTTGAAGGTCGTGGTCTGCTCCGATTACAGTCATTGGTTACTCGGTCTACTCTATTCCTTATATGGTAGTTAATGCAGGGGGACAACTCCATACAGGAGCTGATACTTCAAAATGTACCAATTATAATCAGAACGCTCCATTCACTACTGAGTTCCCGCTACCAGTGGAAAAGTATCGCTGTCTGGTACAGGTGTAAATCATTTAAATGACAAGAGAGAAATTGTCCTATGAAGTCATTAAGGGCAATTTATAGGTTCATAACCGGTGGATTTTTGTCTATTGCAGCCATTACCAAGACGTTTTTGTTCAAGTCAATGCAATAATGTATCACCATGATTAAGAACTACCAACTGTCAGATCAGCCATGAAGGCGGCCCATGGAATCGAGATAGGAAGCGTGAGGGATACGGATAAAGAGCAGCAGTTGATATGCATACATGAATAGAATAATACAGAAAACTCTGATGAAGACAGAAAACGCTAAAGTTTGGTAAGACTACCACCCGGTAACTCACAACGAATATAAAAAAAACCACTTCAATTATATTTGATGGACTCGTGTTTTTTTTGTAGTTCAAAAATTCTACACAAAATAACGTTAGAATTAGATCGATATAACACATCAGGTCATACCTATGAAATATTGACCACAACATCGACGATTGTAATCTAATATAACGAGTTTCCATTAAACCCGTAATGCTGGTTACGCTAGATTATACGTCTATGTAATACAGGGCACGAAAAGGCTATCTACTAGTTGCTAGAATTCCTTTAGTACATAACTTTTCTGATTCAGAAATCGAAACATATTCGGGGAGTTTCAAACCTGCTCATCGAAAAACTAGAGTACACTTGAACCTTTTCACTAATGAATACTCCATAATACTATGATCTATATCCCTTCCTTTTCACATAACAGTCATGCCAAGCACTGACACAGTTGATAACATGGTGTGAGGGTAGACGAAAGCTTAGAATCGTATCCTCCATTAGTCTCCAAGCACGATTTTCCACTTTTGGTAGGAGGGCGCGAAGAGTTTCAATGTGTTAGTGACTGGTTTCTACCTCACGATATGAGTTGCTTCGATCGAGTCAGCCATGATCACACGGGACGTTCATATAGAACTTCACCACGACATGTACCTATTCTCACCATCTCTACGATACGACTGCACATCGCTTTAGCATTCTTAGTTGCAAAAATCGCAGGATGATCTCATTAGTATATCCAATCCGTTATGCGATTTTCTTTGAGGTGCTTTACTTAAAATGGAATTGTCTACATATGTCCGCCTACCAAAACGAAGAGAATGAATTTGAAACTGGGTACTGATGGCCGAATCATTCCAAAGGATAAATCCCTGGAAACAGGAGTGCGACTCTTTTTTAAGAGAATCCCACAATGGCATTGCACCCGTTGGGCACACAACAAAATATTGCAGTGGTTAATTTTAGTACTACGAATTCATAGCAAATTAAGCTTCTATTGGCATGATAACGTAATAAATCACAGACGACGATTGCATCGCAGTCAGTATGACCAGATCGTTGATATGCAACTGATTTAATCGGCGGCGACTATGCAAACGCAGTCCCACGCCAGGATACAGTGATGTGACCCAACATTTCTAGCGAGTCAATTCTGAATGTGGACACTATCATATCTTAGTGAGTGTGCCATGACGGGATACCACACTCTCATTTTAGATGATATTGCTTCATCCAGGCTTCAGAACAGCAATCTTGTAGAGGCATGTAACAAGGAAAACGCATTTACCAGAGCAGGGTCATATAAGAGGAACTTGACGTGGGGCAGCGTCATTTTAGCCTCGATATTGGCTGTAGGCGTCCACAACGAATATACGTGAATCAAAACGTTGTGGTTGTATGTTACTTTGTATTTCACGTTCAGGAAATATCCTATTGTACGGTCTATATTATTGTAGGACCTCCTGTACTATTGTCGAAGCGTTCAATAATCTATGGTAGGCCGGCACACTTTTCACAACATGATTTTCTATCAACCCCTCCCTCCCATAGAAAAAAAAAGAGCAAATGCTCTCATTGGAAATGCAAGAATAGAAATTGTACTGGATACCTGGAACCTGCAACACTACTCGTTGGAAGCTGACCCAAGTTTCAGTTTGTGTTCTTACTTGTTTTTTTGTTCTTTTCAGAGAAAAGACCAAGCTCCACAATTCAATTCCAGTTCAGTGTGTCCCCGTGATATCATTCACTATCAATTTTGATAGATTCTCCTCCTGGTATTCTATGGCAAAACAAAAAAAATCAAGTTCCATATGGAAACCACAGCATCCATGGAACAACTATGAAATGAATTGTTCTTTTGGTACATTCTCGTTCAATGATCACTAGAAAGGTGATCAGGATGACCGAATCTTCTTTTTATATACATGCTGCTGCCATGCGCTCAACTCTATTACAGGTACTCTCATCCCAGCTCCACTGGTGACAAATCTATGTCACAGGAGGTAAAGTAACACTGCTCACTACCTGCCCTCTACACTGGTGAAACAAAGTATGCCTCACCCAAGAGAGAGCCGTACTGTCATGTGGAGATCAAGAAATGTGGGGGCATGCAAGAGATGACAACACACGCAGAAGACCCTCAACAAACCCTATGAATAGGGAAAACTGAAAACCTAATATGCCCCTGGGAATGCAGGATATTGGAACATAACAAAGGTGAACATAACATAACAAAGGTGGATGTCCATCTGAAGAGACTGGCCTCCTGTCGTCGACTTTCAGGACAGATTTCTGGATTTCCATTCACCCAGGTCTCGCCATATTGCTAGGCATGCACAAATAACATTATAATCAGAATAATTTCAAGCATTCGTAAAAACCTTTCAATTAGCATCAAATATAAACTTCACAAATAAAGGTATCAGTGAAAGACTGAGACAAATGTCTAGTTGATATTGTTATTGCATGCATGCATACATGCACCATCATAATCGAAGTAGGGAAGAATTGCCCTTGTTCTATTACTTTAATAAATCCTTTTTAAAAAGTTACAAAAAAATACGAGTCTAATATGGAAATATAGATAAGAAATATCAATCAGACATCTATTGTTCTTTTTTTTAAATGAGTTAAGTCCCCTTTGAAACGTCAATTATAATTAATTATTCCTCTTTCAGGTAGTGTGTGGTCACGGGACTGGGTGGTGGGCTTATGTAGGACACGCGATTATTCCGTACTGATATGTATGCCAAATGATTTTGCACATCGCTAACAATGAGTTCCTCGGATCAGAAATCAGTAGAGCACTAGAGTCAAGGTCTGTGTGATTAGAAATTAGTGGACGATTTAACACTTAGGAAGTGAAGCACAATAACTTACTGACATATGGCGATATGAATCTCCGCTAATTGCCTTGTATGAAGCTGATTATGCATCCAGGTAAGAGTATTCTTGACAATGTAAGGGCTATCGACAGAAGATCAACGTCTCAATCATCCGATCAATGTAAGGTAAGTTGGGAACTAATGAGGAAATATAGGCGTATTGTGTATAGGCCTAAGACTGGGTCTAATGTGATTGACAATAGGAACTACCCAACCAAAGGGCAGAATAATGTACGGATTATGGTATTACTATCAGCGATTCCGGAAAATCAGATATCATCAAAATATATCAAATTGTCCAGAAAAGACACCGATGGGTTCGCTTTAGATGTTGATCTATCAGATTATGAATGTTATGAAGTAGGTGTTGGATTTGCGAGTTACACAATACGAACTTGTGGGGGTAGAAAAGGTACTTTGAACAAAGAAGATGAACAGTACTTGCAGCTTTAAAAATCTTATAAGAATACGTCCTCTATGATATTGGTTATAGCCTGAGTCGATATAATTCTGTCGTAGTGTGAAGGGTGTGACAAAAGAACCTGTACGGCGAACACGCGAGTATTTTGTCAGTCAAGAAATTAGAAAAATTGCTGAAATCTTCCAGTTTCTTAGAAGTGCTCGGTTCAGGACAGAGGCAAATTGATTCTTGATGTTTCTCAGGTACCTAATCTGAGGACTACCTGGAAATCGTTTCCTTTCCTAGAACGCTTACCGCTCCTCATTCTTAGAATCAGTCTTTTTTACAAACTGCGAGTATACAGAGGATCGACCTATGTGTACCTGTAGACATCACTGGACATAGAATAAGGGGTGTATCCCTACATGGGGTTTTCAATTTTCCAATGGTTATACAGTTTACAATATCTATTATACCTATATATATATATATATATATATATATATATATATATATATATATATATATATATATATATATATAACCTAATTAAGAGTAATTACATTTAAGAAATGGGATAAGATCACCATAAAATTGATAAACATATCTCTATATTTTAGATTAGCTAGAGTATTGTCCCCACTCTACCATACCATATTTGATAAAATGTCCCCTCAAAGTGTCCGAGTTTACCGAGTGTTAAATGGCTTTTCCAAATGATAAAACTGTCTGTTTACACAGGACTTCACTTAGATGGGGTATACCCTAACGCAGGGTTGAAATAAACATCTGATGGAGGGACAAATTTCCGTCCATAGCAAAATGGTCTGTTAACGCAGGGTATCCTCTTACGAGGAATGTTCCCCCACCAACAAAGCTGAAAAATCATAAAGAACTAATGGTGTCATCAATCCCACCATGGGGACCGAAAGAAGAGTGGGAAGATCAGATCACTGATGCAAATGGACTTGCTGCAGCCTATCTACATCGCCTTTGAAGCAAAGGACCATCGTAGGCAGCACAGAAAAATGGCGAGCACACATCCTGACGTCTCTACTACATCTTCATCTAGCATCAATGTTGCTCTAATGTTGGCTGAGAAACTGCATCATTTTCATCTGACCTTAAATTGATCAAATGTCGGCTGTAGAATTTTTTTTCTGTTGGCGCTTGTGTAAACGTCAGTCAGTGTCACCACCACTGCGTTATTCCAGTGATTCTGCCAGATTACACCAATGACAGTTAACTATGTGGTTCACCAGATGGCCCACCTAACACTTAGTAAACCATAGGTCAGATAAGGTTCGGATTACTTGTCACTACATCATCACATGAGCTTGACATACACAACTGTTTCTCCAGCCATCGTAATCTCGCCTGGTACACCTTTCTGACCCTAAACGAAGACTTCATCACTTGCGCTCTCAGAAATGACTCTACATCAACTCTTTACAGCCAGGTCACATCTTCGATGGCCTTCGTCGATTTTGGACATGTTTGGGCCAATTTCTTATGTTAACACAAATCTCACTATGTTCACAGATTTTCACTTACCAACTCTTTACAATAAAATAAAGTTAATACTCTCTAATTGGATATAGATTAATAATTACTAGTAATTTGAGATGAACTTTTCCCGGTGCCTCCATCCCAGGTAGCAGCTCAGATGCAGAATCCTATTAAAGAAAAACCCACCCACCCACACCGATATAGCCAAGTCCTTATGTTATTGTAAATCTCACAGGTGTTTACTTGCCAACTGTTCACAATAAATTCAATTTATTTCCATATTTATAATATTTTCATGTTATTTAATCAACATGGCCAGGGACCAGTTCCAAATTGGTTTTGAAGGATACATTAAGAAAACAATAATTGTAGCTTTCATGATGACTAAATAACGTGGCATCTATGAGTGAACTTTAGAACAGCCTAGATTCACTTCCTCATATACGATCCGTAACAATGGAAATAAGAAATATATTGTTGTCCAGAACAGCCGTTAATATTTGACATAGAATGTAGGTTAAGTCTGCATTTAGGAAATACAACCTATTTTTCTTTTATATATATGAAGACATCGATAGTTTGGTGTTAAGTACTGCTTGTTTTTGCGTGGCGTTCTATAGAAGAAATACGAAATACGTAATAAACTATATAAAATACTGTTTTATTAACATGGTAACATGGTGCAATATAAGAGTAAAGATGGTGAGATGCGCAAAGATTACAATGGTTTAAAGTAACTTACAGTGCTCTTCAGAAAACATATAAGAACTTGACCTTTGTATAGATTTTTAATATGGGAGTTACTCACCGTCTTTCACAGTAACCTAATATGACGTTCAGCGTTGCTCCTGAAGCGAAGTGTCTTGTTACTGTCTTGTTAACTAAGTCCCTGAGCAGCTCGTCGTTTCCAATAATGGACCCTTATTTGTTGAGTCTATAGGAGTTCATATAATCATTCTTATGAAGTAACTTGAGAAAAACTGTCTCTGCCTCAGTCTTTATTAAATATATGTTATAAATACGGCTCAAATCACACTTTGAAAGTTGACTTCATATCTCCAATATGCCCTGGGAGTGGCATTGGTAAACAAGGGCAGGAATACAACACTTTGTACGATGAAATAACTCCCGATCGTTCTCTTTCTGATTAGAGTCTGTTACTCTACCTCAATTGATTCCTTTTCAAAGATCCTTATGCATATTCCATGCACTTTCTTTGGTATCCAATTGGGACAGAATAATTACTGTTCCTCTATTCCCCCAGTTTGGACTCAGGCTTGTGAAATCTTTCAGGCGCGTCATTGTAGATGTAACAGGTTGAGGCATTATCGTGATATAATATTATTACACGTCTAACACTCTTCGTTATACCTGCGCATGAGTGTTGCATCGGTCAGCGTTGAGTGCCGGACCCTGCGCTCGGAGCCCCCTACAGTCTCAGTACTGTTCAGTCTGGCGCTCTTCAGGACTCTGCTCTGAGTGTGGATCTGCGGCTCTTGACCACTGAAGTAATTGTCCACGCTGCTAGGACCTGGAACATTCCAGACCCTACAATCCTTGGTCCCATGAAGGTGGTGGGAGGGAGAAGTAGGTAAGCTCAGGGCCTCTCTACCCACACTTATTTCTGAACGGCTAGTAGTACTCTGTTCATGAAAAGTGAAAACATTCCCACGGGGCGGTACACCTTGTATAGGTAGGCGAAGATTTGGGTAAGTACAAATAATATTCTATATAGTATTTCATTTCATTCTATTCGTCAACTTCACTCTTATAAAACGGGTCATCTTAAGCATATGTCCATAACTATTGAGGAATTCTCACTATCAATGAATTACAGTTTCGGTGATGCCACAATCGTCCAAACAAAAAGGGCAATATGCAAGTAGTACGGATTTCGTCAGCTGTTGCTTTTCAAAACATAAACATGTGCACAATAGTGACGTCCCCTTTCTGTAAGAAGAGGCTCATCCAAAGCAATTCAATAATCTATCCTTTCGAGCCTTAAAAGCCTAAACAGTTACAGAAAATTGAATGCTTGCGTTTCTACCGTCAAATCTCAAACCTCTTCCCATCAACAAAGCATCTTAAATGCACTTATGATAAGTGCTTGTAGTTCACTTATTTCAGGCAGAACTCTAGAGTACGTATGATTCTTTATCTGAAGGATATTTTCCTATAGGCGCAGCCTCACTTATAGCCAATGAGCACCCCTTGCATGGAAAGTATACCCTGGCACTTGATCACCATTTCTGCGAGTTCCCTTTCCAGGAACAACATCAACACCAACCACCAACAAACCCTCTGCACCTTTAGGCGATAAGTACAACAATAGGGGTTGCTGAATACCCCTTATGCACGTGCAACGGCAAACCGCCGTCAATATTTCCTTAACCTTCTTCTATCTGTTTACATAGGAGGGAGAATAGAGGCCATTTGCTCCTGTGTCAGAGCATAGCGCCGAGGGCGGTCGGCCCCTCACAGGAAAAGGCCCCGGTGGGTTGAGGTGTTTAAAGCCCTCGGGTCCCGGGAGAGATGCCTTTGAAGTCATTCACCTGTGAATCCGGTGAGTGTTACGCTTCGTTCACATGGTAGACGTCACATTGTGACGTAGGCCTTGTAGGCCTCATATTGAGGATAAAGAATGATTACATCGAGAGGATGTAAGGCCCGAGGGTGTGTGCTATAGTAAAGGGGTGGATAGGGGCGTGAGGAAACCGGGTAGGCGGTGTGTTTTGCTTAAAGAATATTCCCCGAATAGGAATCACTTAGGAACCACTTTGCGGCCATCTGCGGGTGAACGCAACTGCTCTGAGGAACCATTTCATGTCTTCCATGTTCCATTAATCTCATCTATTTATAAAGAAATCACAGGGTTGAGAGATACAATTAACCTATTAACCAGTATACTTTCACTATTTCTTGAAATACTGTCCCCTCATACTTGATAGGTGTAAAGAGCAAGACCTGCATGCATTGGAATCTCTACGTCATAGAGGAATACGGATTTCATTAAACAAATACCATCGTGGCTGTTCTATCTCGTAATTCCACGGACATTGTGGAATCCAACCATTGTAGAAAGGGTGCAAAAGAGTTGGTGGTCCTACTGTTTAAAAAACAAATACAACCTCAAATGAATAGATCAAAATCCTCAGAGAACTCGCTTCAAGTATAGAAACCAACTGAAAGTTGGTCAATACAAGGGGTATGCTGATATCGAACCTCCCATATTTCAGAGCAGTTCGTCTCTGGGATGAGCTGCCTAAAACCATCCAACAATTAATTGAGCTTTGTTCAGGACTTAAGCCGAGGAAGTTGAAAACTTCATACCTATAGAAACAGTAATATACTGCGACACATTGTTTTATGCTTGTCATTCATCTCATCTATCAAAAGCTCTAAGTTATATCTCTCGCTATACAAATTTACTTAATTTCTTTTATCTCGATCTCAATCATTAGTAAAGTATGTCTAGGTCTGGACGCCTATCTTCTTCCTGAAAAGTTCAACTATGAGAGATACAATAAAATAATTCATTTTAGAGGTATCATAAACACACAGATCAGATGAGACAAGTCCATAGAGTCCAGATATGAATTGTATTTCCGTGCTGTGGTAACCAGGCATGTGCGTATTACATCTGGTACTAAACAAACCAAGAAAAAATGTAATTTTATAGTTGATAAAGAAATAACCACTTATATTATAGATTAATGATGATCACATGTGTATTGTCAGAAACGTCATCACACTAGCGTTTCACAAAAGACGCATCGCAAGAACATTAAAGTATAAATAGTGTAAAGTAAAATTACTTTGAAGTGTAAAGTAGCCATGATTTTAAATGTTCTAGAAAAATTCATTTTCCAATAGCTACCTAACATAGATCATAGATTAAGACCAGTTGATCAGGCGTTGGCAAATATATTTGCCCTATGAATTAAACCACTTTACACAGTTACTAAGTGATATGTAGCCCCTCTACTCTAAGCTCTCTAAGTGGTTCCGCATTAGGAGAAACTGCCACTGTAAACAACACATTGTGCATGAAGATAAATAATTACTCGACTGATAGATCAACGATTTTAGTCCTCCTAATCTGCTAAGCAATTGTTTAGGCGAACTTGTTTATCCATCAGAAAAAGTCCTACCGACGAACTATTCTTATTATTTCGTAAAAGGTTGTCATCATATCTTTTTCTGTCGGTAGATCTGACAGACCGAATCCATTGCGCTGGATGTCAACTTTTTGTTCTTTAGGTCCGTTGTAGTCTGTAATCTATAAACCGATGACTACAATACTTAAGATTCAGGACACAAGTCGTTTGATAAGACGATTGAAGCACTTGGTTAAGGGTTGCTCTACTTATTGAAAGCTTCCCCGTTGCATAAGCTATTAGAGCATGCACACTCGCTCCATTTAAAGATCAGACCAAAGTATAGTCAGCTGGGGATATTTATATACATGTACATATACTTGTGTTCCAGTCTCAAGTAGAAATAGTCTTGATTGGAACTGCTGTTATATATGTACTTATGATAATTATCCTGTCATACTAAAATGTAGGTCTCTTTATGTGTTACCAAAAGGTAAAATACCATGGTGATAAAAGATTGTAATCCAGACCAAAGTGGATATTGCTTTTGTAACCTAACTATTGAAATGGCAACAGTTTACGCATGGTAAATGAAGTGAAGGTAGACGTTTTAGTGATACTCCTGCATGGAAGAAAGAGTGGAGGAGGGGGACCTTTATGGAAGCTATTTGTGAGAATTCATAAGGTTTCTGTTTTATCATTATAAATAGCGATTATTCTCACTTGATGTTTTAGTAAATTATATCATGTTTTGATCTAAAAAAAAAAGCATATGACTTCAAAAATAACTAAATCATATTTAGGAATCATTGAACATAGGATGTACAACACTAAGAATCAATGTCTGGACTCATACCTAAGTAATGAATTTCACTAAAATTCTAAAGCAATGGCTTATAATGTTCCCCCCAAGGATTTAACCCTGGCCATTTTTGTTTATCAGTTTATTAATGGTAAATGTACCACCTAGATTCAAAGCTTTTGATACGTACTTTAATCATCAAACCCCCCATATCAGAACACGTGGCAGCATGAAAAAACAATATAAAAGAAATAGACATGATGCATTGAAAATATGTGAGGCACAAAATATATATTAAAATAAGGACACATCAAAGCCTTAGGCCCACGAGAATTATTCTTTGTTCCCTGTTAGGCGAACCGGTAGTCATTCTTCAGCTGAATTGAGCAGCTGATAATAGTTCACTAGTTTGACTCTAGGTGTCAGCACCTCGAATGAAATGACAAATGAACTGCTCACCTACAAGTGTGCATGGTGCTGGCTACAAGTGTGACTTGTATTTTGCAAAGTTATAGTCGTGTGTCAATACTGTCCGAGAATTAAGTTTATATGCCCTGCTTTCAAATCTTTGTAAATATATCAACAATAGGATGATGGCATCATTCGACTGCATTTATTTATAGGTGGTCCTACTGTCTGTTTATTAAGCTGAAAGGTGACCTGGTTACTTTCAATAGTGTGAGCTCTCATGTATATAAGCACCCAAAAGCAACTAAACGAGCAAAGACTATTTGCTAATGGAGAATGCAATATATTACTTTCCAAGTAACTTTGAAGGCAACGCATTAATCTTTCAGTATTGTTATTCATTTTATTCTTTTTTTTCTCTGTGTCTGTTTTCTGAAAATATACTCGTAATTGTCCATTATATAGGTCATTAGAGTGAACATTGAGCACATTAACAGGACAAAAACGCTCATTCCTGTGATAACACGAAGTAGCATCCAACACAATCACTCAATGTCTTAGAGTGACAGAAGACAGACTAAATGATATAACGTGAACACACACACCCTTAACATCATATGGCTGGGCAGGTAATAATAACATTATTCTATTTGGCATTATATTTACACTTTAGCTACACCACCTCACTTACATTGCAGTGGGGGTGTCAGATAGTCACACTCACACTTCTAAATGCTCTGGAAAGAATTGTCTTATTTCACAAACGTTTTCTCTTAAATCAATATCTTACAGTTTAGTATATTCTTAAATAGGAAACTGGTGAAGCTGCAAGATATATCGTTGGAATTCTTTAGGTATATGACTGTGCATGGGATGTTGGTTTTTATTTGGTCTTGAGACTAGGACTCCCCGCCCATAGCAGATCTCTGTTTTACCCTGATTTGGTAAATCACAATGACATCAAACATGTTCAGCAGGTTCCATACGCGTTTCTGGCATAACAAACGGGAACGTACAATACAGCATAGTGGTAGTATAGGAATATGACTATAGATTCCAGCGAGATTCACAACCTAGTGAACATACAGCAGGATAAACACAACCTTATACCTAGAGGGTATCATAACAGTACCTTTGCATATAGGTTACTTGTACAAAGTGGCAAAACATTTCTGTAAACAATATGACTGTTGATGGCTGAGTTACAGATTGATTCTTATTAATATCAGCGGATCTGTCGACATTTAGTCTATACTGACGGCACGGTTATCATGCAAAGATAAGATCCCAGTCGATGGGCCCAAATCAAGAGGGATGATAGAAACAAGGACTCCCTTTTCAGACAGCATTTGGTATTGTCTCATTTTCAACTTCTCAACGATCATGGATGTCCCTTTCAGGGGATTATATCCATTCTGGTCCGGATCACTAAGATTAGGCAGTTTTCACCGCGATGCACCGCAACACAAATGAATAGTTTGCAGTCGTCTACGTTATTCTTTTGCTAAAGGTCTTGAGGTTCAGAATATTCTACATTAGTTTCCACGTGTCCTGCCCAAATCTTAATAATCCAATCGGAGATAGCAGAGCCACCGTGCCACTAGTGGAAAGTTTTTGAATGGACTACACACCTGTGAATGGTCCTCATTCATTCAACTACACCTAAAAACGGCTAGAGACAATTTCAAATTCATGTCGCTGAGTATAAGTCAGGACCATAGAAGACGAGACAAGACAGGTGAAGATTATTTGTGTCGTGTCGCATTGAAAATATCCATTCCTGATATGCTTAATGGGAACTGAAAGTTTTGTTCGACGCCCATTACAATGAATTGTTCCATGGGTACATTAAAAGAGGTTAACACAAGAGATTACAACACTAAAACGTGTTTATATGAGTCTTCACATTGACATAATAAAGAAAGGCGAACTTGTGTCTATTGTATATGAATTCCTGATTACCACACACGAAAGAGTTATAGCAAACATCAAAGGGGAGAAGGAAAGATCATAAGGCAACTCAAGCGTATTGCTGTATCAGCAGAAATTCACCTCCATTTGAGCTGAAACATGTACTCGACCATTGCCATAGCTAGTTCTGTGATATGTGACGATGAATGATATTCCCGAAAGGCTTTGCCACAGATCCTGTATCTCCTATGATGCTTACTCCTGAAGATTCAGCAGATCAGATTCAGACAAAATATATTTGAACATTTCCATAAAGTCTTATCCCCAAATAAACCAATACGGTATGTTATAACATTAGTCTCGTACTTTCTGAGTAAAATCGGAAACCATTTTCTTCTCTTCGTTTACTTCACTTCTCATCTTGGAAATGTCCAATTCCCGTGCAAATCCTTCAAATGATAGGTGATGATGTCTCGAAAGGTGGGAATGACTAAAATATCTATATTTAGCGATACGAAGGAAAAGGCCGCTTATATCATATTAATCAAATACACCACGATGAAAACGATTTGCGGACATCGACAAGGAAACACAAAGAACAAGAGAGATAGCACCGAAGTTGATCATTTGTCCGATTTCAGAGGTTCTTATCGATGGTGGAGAACTAACCCATCCCAATAGCTGCTTTGCATAACATATATGTCACCGTTTAAGAAAGCTGTATGTCCGATTGCTGAAGTGCATTTGAAGTGGAAATCATGAGCTGTATATATAAAAATCAATCCCTGCAATGGCTTACCATCTGGAAGGGCTGAGCCTTTAAAGTTAGCACGTCATGTCTCAGAGGTTTATCCACATAAAGGATCGTTCAGTTCGTTGTTACACATGTACATATATACAAGTTTTATTCTCTTTGGCAAGGTTGAGTAAAGACATTGGGCGTTCTGTATAATTGACATAGAGACCCGTTGAATAACATGTAGCGCGTGATAGGCTTGATTCAACACCTTTATATACTGTTTTCAATGACGTCGCTCCCACCACACTGACAATGCCGAAGGTGCAACATAAATGTGCACGGCGTTTAATATTGTATGTTTACACGGTACCTTTTTCACAGAGCATTCAACGAAAAAAAAACAACCTTCTCAGATATATTCCTATGACTAGGGAATATTTCTTCTGGACTTTTCAGTCTCATACTTTACACCTGGCAGTCATTGAGATTTCAGCGAAATACACAGCTTCTTCTGTAAAAGGGATATATATTATATATCTTTATCTTGCAAGGAGAACTTTGGTCCAACAAAAAGCTTGAAAAATAAACAAAATTAAATAATAATATCAATAAAACTGTGTTGCTTCATAGGGCGCGTGCAGGCGTTATAGATGCACCCTGTATAGATAAGCACGCGCACCGTCAACAAAGCACCACATATTGCACACCCATGTTGCGGGGCACATCAATGTATATATTTGATATACATGTACATAAACAGTCATGGCGGAGAGTATAATTCTAAAACCGGTCAATAGGTCTCCTGTTTGTCATACTTTATCACGGATCTGTGAGAGTTTAGCGTTTCTAAGCTGCTTTTGTTTGTCTGCGTGGATGAGACGCGCTCTCAGTATCTCCGTACTCTGTGCCAGCCTCCGCAAATGGCGTGGGTCTGAGACGCCGATTTTCTTCCAATCAGATTCGCGCATCTCCTTAACTGTGTCGATAGTCTCGCGGTCGTGATCGATAAGAGAGTCCAGGTACATGGGCATTCCTATGGAGACGAGGAAGTCTGGTACTGAGGACGTGACGATGTCAAACGATGGTGTGTTGCAGGAGTCCACGAGAAAATCATTGGGCACCTGGAATGAAAATGACGAAAACAATGATAGGACTGTAGACCAATTAAATACAAGCAATCAAATTATCATGAAAGGTTTGTTTTTTTACGTACAGGATTCAGCCAAAGCATATTTGCCAAACATATATGAATCAAGCTACACACATACAGTGGTGACAGTCAGTGGCTCCCTCTTGTGTGGGAAATAGAGTTGAAATCCCTCAGAACTGCAGCCCGTGGTCCATCATGGCACGGACTTATATTTCCAAGTCCGTGATCATGGGTATATGCGTAATAGGTATATGATTGGATATAATGAACGATTGATCCTTTCGAAACGTTTATTACTAACGGGTTTCCAGTTTGGTAAGTAAACCAAGAGAAATGCAACGAAAAGACAGAAACAAATACCAAGTCATAAACATATATGAGAACCCTGAACTAATTTATGACTAATTCACGGTTCAATTATAATGCTGTGATAGCAGGCGATCTTGATTTATGTGGCAATAGAACAATAGTATCAATCTTATTCTACAGTAAATATGTAAGGATGGTATCGTTCTATTTAGCACGACACCCTGGTTTCCTGGTACCGCAGGCGACTCCGGGTAAGGTTACCCAGTGCTGCCACCTGCCATCAGAAGCCAGAACCAACCACTCCATACGGAGCCATCCATAACGTACGCCCACACTGAAGGGGTGGGGTTGGCGTTGGCTGGTAACCGCCCGTGTATCTCCACCGTGTCCCCTAGCGGATACCTGGGTAACCACCGTAGGGGGCGGGGGTCAAACATTGGACATTTCGAGGATGCCCCGTCTTTATCCTATTATGTACTTTATGAATAGCCTCTATCTGCAGTGACTGCACGCTCCTGCTCTCCTGCTCCGCCCATAGATAGCAATCACGCCATGTGCTTCAATCCATATCTTAAATGTGCATGGATATGACTAAGGTGAGGATATATATACGTTCACTTTAAGCTTAATAATTTTTTTAAAGAACAGGTTTTACAAAAGGGGTAGTACACAAAGTTTGAAAACTCGCCGAGATACCTAGCGGATGACTGGAAGCCAGAGTAAGCTAGTTCTCTAATGATCTGCTGAACAGAAGTGGGGTACCAGTCAACCCATAATTCCCCCCATTCTAACCAACTAACCCATTCAAACAGAAAACTTGCTTAGATGCGCATCTTCTCAACCTATAAGGTGATAGTTCAGGTTGAACAGAGTAGGTCTCTACTGAACAACCCGCAGTCTATGTGGACTTATGGATATCTAAGGTAGCATATATATATACGAACGTTTCTGAAATATATAGGTAAGAATTTTTTTATCAACAAAATCTCCATTATTTGAATAACGTTTCAAAATCTGTTGGCCTTGCCACAACTGTAAGGTTGAACATTAACTGGAAAGTGGAAAACCTAGAGACGCATGACCTTCAATGAACGTTACAGCCTAGAGTCCTAAATCCCTTATGTCTCCATCTCCGGCGTCCCTAGAGCCTCCATCTAGCGGAGGCTGTAATAGCAATCACAATTTGGTCTGATGAGGAGCGTGTGTGCTACTCTCAATGTACAACTTTGACGAACTCTAACTATGTAACAAGAACAGGAGCTAGAATTAAAATAAGAAAAATAAAGAAAAAGGGGAAAAAGAGATGAAAACAACATTAATATTTGTTCGTATTTTTTTGTTACCGTGCTAAGAACTGACCACATGATCTGTTCACACACAAGCATATAGCAGACCTTGAGTTCGACTTGCTCGATCATTCAGTAATAAAGATAATAAGATGTGAGTGACTTACGGCGACGCGTCCGTTGTTCTGTAGGTGTCGGGTGCGGCACTCGTCTATGGCTGTGGCGATCTCGGCCACCTCTCTCCGCAGTTCCTCCGCGTAACGCTGTACCAGGGGCGGCGGTATGCCGCAGAAACCACTCTGAGAGAACACATAGAAACACACATGAATTTAGATTGTAAAGGCACTCGCACATGTTTCAATGCTACGGCAAGGGAACACTATCATATCACTAATCACTTGTTCACTTAGAGAACATATAGCCCTATTTAGTAATATCTTCTGCAGAAAACAATTGTACCTAAAAACAACCCCCAATCCAAATTAATATTTTGGTCATTTGCAAGATAGCTTTGGAGAAAGGTCAAGAAGTCTTATTTATAAATGAAGAAAGGGCATGTGTTTTTCATATGTTTAAAAAAAGACTCAAAAACATAAAAATCACTTTGTAAAAATTCCCTATCTGAAATGAGTCTCGATACATCAAAGAAACCAATAAACTGCTTTTATGATACATACAAAAGAAAGGAAAAAAAAGAAGGGACATATGTTATTAGGGCACCGAGATAAATGTTTCAATAGGCTGGTCACCATCATCATTGTGCTAGACTTGAAGTTAGAATCTACTTATTTCCATATATAATTGAAGAAACGTTGCATTATTGGCTATGGAATAGGAGATAGTGAGATTTATCAGTACGGAGATGCATAATGACACTCACCGTGTCGGTGTAAGGGGGCTGGGTGAGATCAATCCCCTCCTCATCAAGTTTGGCCACCACCAGCGCCTCCAGTGTGACGGACACCGACTTCTGGCGCCGCCGGGAGTGGAAGCTGTCCGTGCGGGTGACGAGCCCGGCCGGGAGCGACCCCGTCTTGGTCGTCGTGTACGTCGGTAGCTTGCTCTTCTGCGGCGAGCCTGGCGGCGTGTAGGACAGGTAGCTACGGAGAGCGGGCGACGAGGAGCGGCGCATGTGGAGGTGGCCGTTGGCGGGCTGTCGCCCTCCTGTCCCCGTCATCGTCGGCTGGATGCCGTTCTCCGCGTAAATCAGCTGCGGTGTCTGCGTGCCGGAGTTGATCGAGTCCGTAGACCCCGAGAAGGTCTTGGGCCCTAGCGACGAGGTCCGCTCGGGGATCTTAGGCCTCAGGCGTTGTTTTATGGACTGGATGTTAGGCGTGGAGTAGCGGTGGGATGAGACAGGGCGATGATGGAAAACCGGAGAGTGAGGACGTGGTGGGAGGTGAACCAGCATGCTTGGAGAGTGAGAACGTAACGGGGAGCCCGGAAGTGATTGGCTGCGGGGCTGGTGTGGGGAGCCGAGCGGAGACATGGAGCCTGTGGGCGGTGGTGTCGGGGACCCGCCCGGGGAGGACGTCTGGGAGGACTGCGATGATAACCTCTGCGCCGGGCCTGCCGGCCGCAGCAGCCGCCGGAGCGGGGACAGATCGCCCGCCACGTCGCTCTCCTCCGTCGTCGCCGCCTCGTTACCCGCGCCGAACGTGGTAACGGTGGTCGACCCGCTGCTGCGGCGTATGGGCACTCGGGGCCGCCCGCGCCCGCGCGGACTGTTACACGGCGTCGTCTCTCGCGAGACCACATCGAGATGTTCGTCGTCGCCGTTCTCCTCCGGTACGGAATGTGGAAGTACGAGTACGCTGGGTACCAACTGACTAGATTCAGTATTGGAGGTGGATTGTTCTTGTTGTTGTTGGAGATTCACCCCAGCACTGTCTATCTCCCCATCCTCCTGTTTCTGGTTCCCTTCCGGAAGTGGGCCCGTTTCGGTGACGGCGGAAGTTCCGTCGGCTTCCGACGATTCCTCCCCTGCAACAGCCGCTGTCGGGGCAAGGTCCCCGGAGCTGACGTTAGCGGCGTCCGAACCCGTCGTGTCTCCGACTGCTGCTTCCGCCGCCGCAGCCTCCGCCACCGCCGGACCGACGGTAGCGCCCACGTCGATGGCCAGCCGCGAGGGGGCACCACCGCCGCCGCTCTCCGAGTGCTGCAGTGTCTCGCTGCTGGCGTAACAGCCGGAATCGCGAAGGTCGAGCGCCGCATGCACGTACGAGGTGGCGTCGTGTGGGGGCTTGGCACGCAGCGCCGACAGGCATTGCGGGGCCGGGGCGCCGCCCGCGTAGCCCGGTAACGTCTCCGTGGGCGTGGCTGACGGGTGGTCGGTGAGGGTCTGCGTGGAGCCGGCCGGCGTGAGGCTCAAGCCAGCCGGGGTGGATGGACGTGAGCCCGTCCCGTTTTCCGGCGATTCTGTGTCTGAAAACAATAGAGGAGGATCCAATTTAAGTCGTTGTAAACAATATGTGTTCTATGACATTATACAACACGCTACAGCGTATGAACGCGTGGCAGATCATGAACATTCAGGTAGGCGGTGGTGGCCCAAACTATAAAATTTAAAATCTCTTTTTATTTAAATGGTTACCCGTGCTTGGTGTCGAAGACAAAATCTTAGGATGAACTGCACCATTGAGGTCAGGTTAAATACTTAAAGCTATACCCACACCACACTAACCACCAGGGCAAACGCAAGGAAGATCATGAATATTCATGATGGTGGCGTCGGTGTCCTTGGAGGATTCAATGATGAAATCCAGTGTGATTTAGGGACCAGCGCGCCTTGCGCTATTTCACAATGGCGGAGGCTGTCACACATCTTGTCTCAGGTTAAGGAGATTAGTAAACTACACCATTAAATTTAGTTTTCATATAAAATAAATATAGGTACATATAAAACATTTTAGAACGGGATCAGTGTCACCGGTAATTGGCGGTTATCTATTGTATCTCACCATGTCATATGTGAGTAACAGTGAACCATTGCCACATTGAAGCACGCTACACGCAGCTGCTTGATTTCGGCTGTAATGCCTTCAAGATGGACAATCAGCTCGAAAATTCGTGTCATTTAACATCTGCTACGTTTCCATCACAGAGGGTGGTTCCATCTCAATATATTTGTCCCAGAGCTACTTATACAATGTCTCTCATTTAGAATCTAGGAAAAAGGAACGAGTGAAAAAATGCAGTATATATCTAACACAATGGGGATTTCAGGGAAGAGCTGCATGTGTAGATATAGGTTCCCTTCAAGCATGCTTATATCAAAAGGATAATACTACTTCATGTACATCAAACAAACACATTGCCTATGCCTATTTTCTTCCATGAGTAGTTTTTTTCCAGCATGAACGGGACACATAGGATTCTGAAAATATTTTTGTTTGTGTAAAGCATGGGTTGACAGTTGATGGTGAGAAGATCCTTTTTAGTTGTCACGCTGGGGCTATTCATAAATCATGTGAGCCGTTCGTATGAGGGTGTGTGAACCTCTCTCAACCACTGAAACATTTGTTAAGCATGTCTTCAAAGAACATACTCTTGACAGACTAGATCAGTCCACTCACTCGGTCTGCCAACAACAAGAGTGTGATTTACGGACTTTTCCTTACATAAAAGGAGTACTTAAACAGGTCTACTTATTGCCATGGTCAAATGAGGCCAACGATTTGCACGAAGGGTCTAGCCATCTGATAAACAAACCCTTGTAGAATGCTAAAGGGACATTTATATCTAGTTGTAAAACAATTCTAAAGGTACATGTCATATGTACGTTCTTTTATAGACATGACTCATTATCAGAACAGCCAGCTTTACAGTCGATAATAACTCTATAAAAATCCCCTCTGAGCATTCTCTCACCAACTGAGCCGTTTTTCAATGCTACAATAGAGGTCACTTATCTCTTCACATTTGGCATGATCTCAGGGTCACCACGAGCAATGATTACCGTCCATTGGACAGTTTACGCTGGAATATTACGCGACAGTTCTAAAATGGTTTGCATATAAAATTAGACAATTTTCTCCCCTCCATCGGTTCGTTTAATTCATTACATTATCTATTGGTTATTTGCAGGGACTAACCCCCCCCCCCCCCCCATCAATAGACTACCATGAACAAGCTTACTGGGAAATCAAAAACGATGAAAGCTATGTCCCCTGGTGAGTAGGATTAGTAAGTGTACATCAAATAAAGAAATCAATTTCTCCAGAGAAAATAGGGAAATGATGACTATTTTTATGCGGTTCAATAGGAAACAATGGAACCAGATTTCCTCATGCCCTGACCTACTATTTACACAGTCATCGAGGTAAAGAAATCAATTTCTCTGGGGAAAATGGGGAAATGGTGACTATTTTTATGCGGTTCAATAGGAAACAATGGAACCAGATTTCCTCATGCCCTGACCTACTATTTACACAGTCATCGAGGTAAACAGATCAACATGTCGCTGTCAGCTGAAATAAGCCCACAAGAAAAACACAATACTGAGATCCACTTACTCTCATAGTCAACAAGCAGTTGGGCCGCGGTGAGAATCTTGGCACGGTCCTCGGCTTGCGTAATGCACAGCTCATCCAGGTCCTCCTCCTCCAGCTCCGAGAACAACTCCAGGGTGTGGTAGCCATGCAGCAGGAAGACCGTCGTCAGGTGCTGGAGGTGGGCACAGACACAGGAGGAGAAGTCAGTGGGTGGTTGTTATAGTGAGCAGTACATACTGAGTCATACATGAGCAACTCACCCCAGCTGTTTGAGCTCATCAACTAGAGCCCCCAGCTCTAGTGTGTTATTCGGGTTACCAGGGTGGGGTTTGCTTTGATTTGTCATGACTTATGGGTATTTGCCCTTCGGCGATTGTTTGGGTGAACGAGCCCATGTTGTGATTACTGGAGTAATTGGTTGCTATTAATACTAATACTTGTCTAAATGAATGATTCATGTGGTAGAATTTTGACTGCATTTTGATTGTAGAAAATGAAATCTATTATGACATCAGCTCTCACAGTGCTGACACCTGTTTGGAAGTTTTAGGTCATACGATTATGATCACAAAACGATGGAATCAAAATATTTTATCTTTCAGTAAATTTTCTCAACAGTTCATCTGAGGCATTACCCCATATTGTTTAATTAGTCTCTAACTAGAATACCACTAATGCGGTGAGATGTATTGTGAAATCAATAAACCTGTTTCAAAGAGTCATTAAAACATGTCAAAGACAAAACCTTGAAGTGAGGCATGTGATATAAAAAGTGTTGTGTTTAATTTAGGTTATATCCAACTGCTTGATGCCTTTATGACAACCTTTCTTCACATGCTAATCATCTCATGCACATTTTAAATCATGCTGTAGGGTTTTGCTTTCTCCCTTTAGACCTCCAGTTGAAATATTTAAGTCGAACAGCTCGAAGTAGTAAATACAGGTGTCACACTTATCCCATGTTATCCGCAGTTGGCATCGTGCCTTCCGCTGGCAATCCCATTACCACTTCTAAACATTAGGACACCTTAGGAATGCTTACCAGTAACTAAACTACAAAAACTGATGTTGATTCTATCGATATTATTCAATACAAGAGCGTGGCTTCTCAAAACTTCTTGATTCCCTACTGCTTGATCATTGCTGTACCCTTCCATTCTCTCTCTCCCTTTTAGCGTCCACATATTATTTATTGCCCCCAAGTCAAAATAATGTGAACAATTCTAACCAATCTGATTCAATACCTATGGGTCGTCACTATTACAAGAACAGGTTGTGATCTGAACTTACCGAGAGTCCTAGCCGTAACAACAGTTCATGCACGGTACGGGGCCGCGGGCGGCGGGGTCCACGCATGCGCGGCTGGCGTTTGATGGGCGATGGCTGCGGGCTTTCTGCTGGTAGCATCTCTACGTTGATGAACTTAAAGGTTCCGATCCGGTGTCCCACCATGCCCCGCCACATGCCCGTCTCGTTCATACTGATTATATTAATCACATCTCCTTGCTGGCCAAGAACAATGGGAAATAGTATGAAATTAGCATTGTATTTTTTTATATTGGGGAAGGAGATTTGGCATCTTTGATGTCGAGTTGATAGAAAAATCTAAGAATATTTATTCATGCTGATAAGATAGAGTAATTGAATATCTCTCTATTGGGGAACATTTACGGTATAATCTGTTGAATAATATGCAATGAAATACCCTCAAGAACTTGAATAAAGTTAGTTCACTATGGACAAATACCTCTATAATTTACATCTATAAGAAGTGAGTCGCAACATAAGAGAAACAAAATGAACACTTTGGGGGAGCAGATGGAAAAGCTCTCCGTTGATGCCTAATCAAGCGAATAGATAAAATAAAATAAATCAGCTCGATCAGTATTCAGAAGCTGTAGTTACTTAAAGGATAGTAAAATTGTACAAAACAAACTAGACATCGTAACAATCTTATACTCGGAAGATAGAAGCTTGAGCCCAGCAGCTCAGGCCATTTTCCAAAAGTGATTGATTTAGACACAGTTCCAATTGCAACAAATACGATCTCAAACAAATTCTTTCTTGGGTCTCCAATCAGTAGTCATCCTTCAATCCTTCTCATCTCAGTAAGGATACAAGCAGACCCTGATGGAAGAGATTCATAAAGGTGACTAACAAGCCAAGTATATTAGCACTGATCTATAGACGGCAATGGTCACGGTTCAAAATCAAACCTGTGCCTATTATCCAAACCCAGTGTGTTAGTCGTTAATACCTGCGGTTCCAGGTGTTTCCACTGTGCCCCTCCAGGCACCTGTACATGAATACGAGTCCATCACTGTCACCCGTCCACAGGTGTCTTGTAGAGTCCCTAGTAGTTGCGGGTCATTATGTGTTATGACTCACCTCTGTATAGGAGTGTGAGTTATTAGCGTCAAGCCTCCCGAACTGCTCACAGTGACTCACCTTAAGTGTGAGCGCCTCCCTGTCGTACGGGCTCGGCGTGCAGTCCCGGATGACCTTGGCGCGACCTACAAAAGGTCCCCGGTAGGTGACGTCTGTCTCGTCCTGGGATAAGGAGCTGTGCCCGCTGCTGCTGCTGATGGCGTGCAGTCCTGTCAAAGAATTATTTATGAAACTTTCAATTATATGTACTCTACTTGCATAGCAAAATCTAACGTGTGCTGCGTTTTCCAGTGCTGATAGAATGCAATGGAATATTTGAGAGGCCTGCTGTGGATTTTGTGTAAATCATGAGGAGGATGGACCACTGATGTATACAAATTGCAGTAAGGCATTTTAGATTTTGAAGCAGGCCAATGTGAAAATCATATGCGATAAAAGGCTATATCACATAAACCCCAATTTAGAATTACGCTGTAATTAGTTCTATATGTCTATATGAATAATAGGTTCATGCCATTCGACATACAATTTCAAATACGTGTAATATACTGATTTCGAATAAACAAATCAACGATTATTCTGATTCAATTCACTTTCGCTATGCGGAAATATGTATGGACCTATGATAGCTGATCTAACGTTAGAATTCATGAAAGAGATCCACATATCATCTGCACTGACGATTACGATTGCAGCAATTACTGATATGACCAGATAACTACAGCTTGGTAAACTTCCGTTAACTTTGAAAGTGTCTAGACCTTCCTCGCATGATTTCAGACGATCCTCTATTGATGTTTCTATCCTGTGGCTGACAGTTCATCCTTGGCGATGCGTGTAGCGCAGTTATTGCACACTCCCCATGCTTCCAGGATTTAAACATACAGAGGACCTGTACGATTTCCAAATACTGTCACCCAGTATTGGGTAAGCAGTATAGTAAACAATGAATGAGTTCTTTTAACCGGCACAATCATATCACAGATCATATCCATTATAATTTCCACTGGTAAATTCCACTAGTAATATTATCTTCCGTAACAAAATTATCTTTGATAAACGCAACAACATTTTGGTTTGGTTACTGAATTCTCGAAAATAGACCGAGTATGAGTTACTACATATCATTAGAGATATCCAGAATTATTTCGAGTGGTTTCTCACCTAGAACTGAGTGTCTGCTTTCATCGGATGATCTTGTGCAGTCACCACATGCTCCACTCAGAATCTGAAACCAAATACACAGTGAATATATTTGTATTAACCATTCCCGATCCGTTTTTTATGGTGAGATTTGGAATGAATGGCGCCTCACTTGGACATTTCCACATTAATGTGGTCAATGCCCTTCCTCAGAAATGCAACTACATGCAGCTGTCGCCCACCTCATGGTGATGCAGTCATGTAGTCATTTCTACCTTACCTTCTGACACAGATGAGGAGGAAGTGCGAAAACAACTGAAATAGTATGTGTTTCATTGTGAGCGCTTTTAGATTGAAACTGGGTCCTGACAAAATATTTAAGTACCTGAAGGTGAACCCCTAATTAGAATGCCGCCATAACGATTGGGGTGCATTGTTTTATATACAACGGACATACAATGCCCTCTGACATTATGTTTAGGCCGAACATTAAATTAAAAGAAGGTATTTATTTTTATGAGCTGTACATTGAAATACGCCCCTGTAGTACATAAAAGAAATAAACCGTAGGATATACATCAATATCCCAATGTAAAGGTAATTGTGTATTGAGAATAAAAACACAACTCTGGTCCAATAACATGCCCCACAGCTCCTACTTTGTCTAGGTCAGTACAAGTAATACACACATACATCGTCCATAGGAAGCTTTAAACGTGCCTATACCGTGATATTGTATTGCCAACTCCTATATAGGACACTAGGGCAAGTCAACAAAAAGAACAGAGCATATTCTAGATAGGGATTTGTTTGTCTGCATATTGTAAATGAGAACCAGGGCATCAACAATACCGGCAAATATCTCCGCCAGTTGTACACAAAATAAGATTTTGTTGTGTGTATATGTAAATAGTGAATTATCCCTGGGCTCTAGACATGACTATTGGACCAGCTATGACCTTTTGACCGTGGAGGTTGCAGAGGGCAGGTTGATAAGAGATTCATATCATACTCCTTGGCAGGGGACAGAGAGTCACAACTAACTCCCGGCTGAGCATAGCTTGATTTGTGTATTGTTGTCTCGGATCTAATTACATTTCTATGTAGAGGTCAGGCGGGTGTGTACCGAACACCGGTACTTCAACTCAATGGAAGAGTGGTTGAAATTCACGGACAGGGTATTGATATTTGCATCTCCTACCTTTGAATGATGATGAAATCATAGCAATACTTTACATATGCTTATATATGTGCATTAACACATACAAAATTGTATCAATTTATGATATTGTAGATACCAACTCATGCGAACATTTTGTCCGTAAATTCATACCTTATGCATAATAATCGTAACAGTTTAGTGCCACATAGCGATTTAAAATAAAAGTATCATACACATATATACATTCATCAAATACATACAGAAATCTAAAAGTACGCATTCGAAACATCCTGTTAAGGCCATACCAAGATGGGTCTGCAACCCAAAGAAAACTCGCTATATTCTCTTGAGACATGGAAATGTTTGTATAGAAAGTCTAAACCTAAAGTAGACAAAGTTTTTATATGGTTCCTTTTTGTGGTTGCGTGGGAGACAAGACTAGCAAGAAAAAGTGGCATAATTTTTTCCAACTGACCTCATCTGCATCTTTACTCATACGGTTGGGCTTAAGGCGTGAGATCTTTTTCTTGACATCGCGGCCCAGCCCTTTCATCCGCTCACTGAGGCTGCTTCGGGTGGCGCTGTTCCTGACAAACATGTCTGGATTCTGAAACAAACAAAATCCAGGAATAAAACCTCCGATAAATAATGTCTAGCTGCCACGAGCAAGCAGACAAGGAGAAGCATTGACGCTTCCCTATTTCCCCGTCCCTGGCTATGACAGGCAAGATTTCTTTCAGATGCTAAGAAATAAGCCTCCTGGTGTCTTAGACACTGACTCACTTGGACTCCCCTGAAAAAAAAGTCGTCTGCAACCAATTGTCGTTTGATAAAAAAGATCGCATCAAAATAAACATCGCTGTATAGGGTCTGCGACTGAGGCAGTGACGTTTGAGGGAGATATGGACAAGATGGTGGACATCTGTGGGCTGGGTCTGTGAGCTGACAAGTACTGACAGACTGCAGCAGAATAGGTCTATGTCAGTGGCCGCCCTGCTGTAAACAACACGCCAAAACTGAGGACCTCATTTATCTATACATGTTATAGCTTGGACACGCATGCATTAAAGTTATATTTTACGCACGTGAAAAACTGAAATTTGCACAGTTAATTTAGTTATGCATCACAGATGAAATGTAAAAAAAAAAATTTTTCAACAAAATTTGGTTATCAGGGGCACTTTCCATAGAAGAGAAAATAAGATACTCGGATGGGGGTCTACAGCAGAAAAGTCATCTGTTGAAGAGAATGGAGGTTAGTGTCGATTTCTCGTTGTTGATAATATGTTATTGAAGGCGCTTATTCGCTATTGTCTCCAGGGTTTTTATTACAGGCAAATATAGTTACATATATTTGTGTGGGCGACGCTAGGGGATCTCTCATAACTGATCCTCACTTTCATTTCTTTTATTTATATCAACGTAGAGGAGAAAAGTGCCACATACTTCAAGAGCTGAATGTAGACTGTTATCATCTTTTCGTAACATATGGAAATATGTGCTTGTTTGTTTAACGTAAGTTATTTATGTCGGTTTTGGTAGAATATATATTTCAAAACACATTGACATATAACATTTCACATTCATTCCAGATATTGGAAGAGCAGTACAGCTCTAAGGGCAGTAACCGCCTCTAGGCAGAATTGAATCGTATAACACGAATGAATAAACATTTACAGAATTCTCGACGAAAAGAGCCAAGATTTGTTATGCCTAGAACATGATTGGGGAAATAGTATTCGCACTGATTTGATTATGTTTTAGACTGACAGAAGACACTGCTTCAAGTGAGAAAAACGCAGTAAAAATCCTTGAACAACTTGGCCCACAGATAAACTGAATATATATCCAGCGACATATTTACACATTGCCCACATGACTCAATAAATCTAGACAAGGAACCTTGATAAATATTGACAGACACACATGTGAATATATATATATAACTTTAAGTATAAATGAACACGTGAAAGTGTAACTGCGATAAATGCTGATTTTAAGGGGGTCGGCCGAGGCTGTGCCTTGGCTATCCAATGCACCTTCTGTTTCCCCAAAACAAGAGGTGTTTTATTCGGTTAACCAGGTGCTAACGCACTTTTCTTTGTGATATAGGCATACCTGGTAACAAAACAAAGAGTGATCTTATTTTGGGGGATGGACATAATATAATACCGTAAAATGTCCAGGGGAACTAGTCAAATAATGACACTATATATGTTGCTTCCGAAATCCGACAATTGAGACAGCAATGCTGTTCTCAATGGTTTGGTACCGCAAGGCATCTCCCGTTTAATCATCTGGTGTCAACCTCCTTTGGGAATACTATTATGTAAATAAAAAACATAAGCCAATCCATCATAGCAAGTGACACGTCAATCCAATCCAGTATCAACCCATACTTTGGGAGATTAATTAAGTCTCCTAGTTATTTGATTAACACCCGAGGGTTAAACAACAGGTCCTGTAGAGTCCACCAAATTATCAAAAAGAGCCCCAGTCTCCAATGGGTGTCCCTGAGGTTACAGCTGGCCATGTGGCCCTGCTGCAGGCTCTGGCCAGACCTTTTCCCGCCATCTGTTCCCTGTGCAAACATTACTAAATGTCGTCTGGTGTGCGCGCGTGGCCTGCAGGCGGCGCGCTCAGGCTGAGATAACGCTTCCATTTCAGATGGCCGTCAGATATACACCAGCATCGCAGACACGGATCAAGGAGACACCGACCAGGCACCAGTGTCAGCCATCATGAATCTTTTAAATGTCATTTGCAACGTTTACACTTTTCACGTATAGAGTGCATGCTCTTTCGAGTCTGGACAGGAAGTAACGTTCTCGTGTTCGCAATTGTTTAGATTCGGTCGGATCTCCTCCAGGGTATGTTAGTCTCTGGAATAGATTCAGGAAGATCCTCCTCTGGTTACACAAATACATGTGAAACTATATCGGCTTACTGTAGATCCCGGTACAGTATTAATGGTAATCTGGAGCTTGGTTCTCAATAGCGAATCCATCTGCTATATTTTCATAATTTACTTCCTGGCGAACATTTTCACACAGGTTTCCGTTATGAACACAATGGTCTAATTGATGTGGCTCACGACTCCTAGCATTGTTTCTACATATTGCATAGGAGTTTTTTCACTTTGATATACTGCGCTACCAGAACCATTTTCCCGGCTGACTACTCAATTGTCTTATGATAGAAAAGACCAAATTTCTCTATATATAAAGCGAATTGCCTCGTTTCCGAATTTATTTCCTTACCACTATCTATTATGTAGTTAATAGTTACTGGCCCTCTGTCCTGGGTATTTTGCCACCCACGAAGTATACTCTCCCATGTCATGTAGCCTCCCTATTTTCTATTTCCTCTCAGCGATTTTTACGGAGCAGTTTATTAAACATCCCTGTCTTTGCGTGGTCTTGAAAACACTTAAAATGTCTGAGTGACCAGGCTACCCTGTGTACATCAGAACATAGTATAGACACTCCTCTATTCCACGTCTTGCAGGTGCCTTTTTATATTCAACATTTTAACCACTGTAAACTTTCTGATTATACAACCATTCGCCTTTCCGCTGTATAAGCGGTCGGGTAACTTGATAACAGGTTGTCTGGTATACCGTAATTCAAATACATGTGCCATGTCTGGGTCTGGCAAGAATAACAGTTATTCAATTGCATTTGTATGTCATTCGGATATGATATCTAAACCCACTGTGTGTCAAATCCCTTGGTAATTAGGAGGAGGTTATTGAAAGAAGAAGAATCCTTTAAACATTTCTCCCAACCTCTTTGTCACCATTAGGGTTCTTCAGACAAAACCCTCTGGGTACAATTGAGGAGTCTTGGTAAGTAGGCGGGGGGGGGGGGGGGGCACCTTGCTTGAAGAGATGGTGCTGATTAGATGGCCCAGACCACCCAGATTATTAGACCTAATCTGGAGGACCTTAGAATTAACACATCCATCTCCAGCAGCCATGTATAATGTGGTAATTACTCTAGAGCACTTCAGACAATGTCTATTGTGCTCCCGGGAGTGGTGGTATCAACAGACAACAGGGAAGACCCTATATTGCCACACACTAAACGATTTCACTTGGTTGATATTCATAGATCATTCACAGTTATGGACGGATGAGCTTACTACAACGACCAAAATATACGAAGACACTTTTCTGTAAACAGGTATATTGGCAAATAGACAGGTACTAACATGTATACCAAAGAGAGAAAAGACCATCAAGCCGAGTGGAAATCTAAAAACCGTTTATCGATATCCTAATCATATAGCGAAGTAATGGCACTTTGCATCATTCTCTCTGTGGGAGATGGAAAAAGCAGGTGCTCAAAGTTGCAAGATTCAGTCGCCGCTCTAAGTAAGAACCTCTTCGTGATGAATTTGTTAACTGACTTGTTTGGAGCAACGAATTTATGGTCTACGTAATTAGAGAATTGCGTGTGTGCGTACTGACCAAGGTGGTGGAGACGAGTGAAATATGAGTTCCATAAATATAACCAAGAAGCGCCCATGCGCCCAGCCATGAGCATCAGACCGTGACGGAGGTAATGATGCGCGACGTCCAACAATATCAACTTCAAAGCGGCCAGGATTTGAATACCTCAGACAATAGCGATCAATTGAACGTATTCTATACTTGCCCCAAACGCAAGCAGAATTTGCTAACTTGTGGGAACTATAATATTTTACTGTTTGGTAACGTAATATATGAACAGGACGAGAAGTGTTATAAGTTAGAAGAAGATATGGAAAGGATCTGCGTGGAAAGGTATACGATATGAAATGTTAACTTTCTATTACATTGGCCTATCATACGGCTCCAATCAGCAATGCATTAGGCACTACAAACCATTTTCTCTGTAATAAGTAACAATATGAAACCTTCATTTTCAATACATATATTATTAACATATACGTACTGCAAAAAATAATATATGAACCTAACATAAATGTTAAAATTCAGTAATATTGACATGGTCAAGTTCGAACATATGCATCAATTGTCGAATAAAGGCATAAACTATACCATGTGCTCCCAAACCCATCGGTGGTTCAGTGGTAGAATGCTCGCCTGCCACGCGGGCGGCCCGGGTTCGACTCCCGGCCGATGCAACTTTCAGGTTTACATTGAAACTTTGTCTAGCACGACCAAAGTTTTCCCTCGTACTGAGAACAGTAGTTTACATTATCATAGCTCAGTACTTGGGCCGATCAATTTATCTAATCCTACTCAAGAATATTAGATTAATACTTGGTATACCTTATGGATTTCCACAACAGGGTTTGATAATCCATGTATTTTGTAGTGTCAAAAGGGCTGCACAATCAACAATACCTTAAGACTGATAGGTATGGAAACATGGCATATTACACCCGATGTGCTATGCTGATATATAATTATATATGGGGTCAACCAGGGATACTAAAGAAGAAACCAACAAGTTTTGGTCAAAGCCGTCGTTCTCTACGATTTTGATGCGATGTGATATGAACGATGCGACAGCCGAGTGTATATCATGTAGCATTCAAACGAGTTGGAGAGGACTTCTTTGACCAAAACGCGTTGCTTTCTGTATTTTTCTCACCCCTGTATACACTAAAAGAACGGACAACACACAATATATAGACCATGGAGAACGTACTGTAATACTTGTAGGGGCATGGAGAACGAGTTCCCAATGTTAAGCCTATGGACATTTATTCCAGGGGTGAGATACATGGTTGTATCCTATGTTTATAGCCTCCCTATATCATATATTCTGTTTTATATTATCGACATAAATATTACCTGTCCATAAAGGGGTCCGCGCAGAAAACAATGTAAATAGATACATGATAAATGGCAGTTGTACCATTAAATAACCAATCATAATACCCAGACACTCAGATTTTGGCAGCCCAGTCATGTCGACCCGGATCTGAATCTGGCGTCTTATCAAACCACTCCAGATGTTTTTATCTGCCTGTGAACAGTGTACCTGATACCTTTCTTCAAACAACCCACCTGTCCCGGTGTGTTTCCACCTAGCTTATCTCCCCGACGACATGCTGCTATCAAACAGGTGCATATGCATGTGAGTCCCTAGACGAAGATATAAAGTAAGCTGGAACGGGTATCGAGGCCTACCTGTGGTCTGGTGTCTGTGGCTGGATCTGGTTCCGCAGAGTGACAGGGATGTAGACACATCACCCCGGCCATGCCGAGCATCACTGAGCAACTCGAAGGTATCCACCAGCAGTATGAGCTGCTCACCACACAGACACACGATCCTACCCCGGGCGCCGTCCCCAGCAACTGCGGCCGCGTCCGAGCCCGCCACCCCCGCCGACGGGGCCCCGCCGGGTCGGTTCCTTCCGCCCTCTGCATGGGTCAGTGAGTGCGTGCGAATTGGCTTTGATCTTAAGTATCGCCACGCCCCAGTGCGACATGCATGCACCCTCTCCAGTGCCTGCACCCTAACTTCACCCCTCTCCCAAAAAACCCATTCCTCTATTCCCCAACTGCCACCAATGAAATATCAATCACGTTCGTAGCGCCACCTATCCGCACACACGCGAAGTAGCGTCGGTTAGAAGCGTCAGGGTTTTATCGCAAGTAGGGCAGAGTGTGTGGGGGTGAGGGGGATCATTACTTAATGCACTGACCGCTGGCCATTGAGCGGCCTGTAGCGTCATTGCTGGCGAATGACCTCCACTGGCAATGCCCCCCTTGTCGCCTCAAACTCCCCTCAACCGACCTCACCTCCATCTGTCTCCGGTTTGGACGTCGATAGACATGCGTCCTAACCCTGCACCCGTCTAACACCCCATTACAGGGAGAGGACTTGAGTTGGGAGTGGGCGCCTGTGTTGTTGGGCAGTATCTCGCAGGGGCATTAATAATAGCCCCAGCGACAGGTTGGAGGCGGTGGGGTTGTCACTATAGAAAACGCCCATTTGTGTTGGAGTTGATTTACAAGTATTGCGGACGCTACGCACAGAATGAGTGCAATTGAGGGATCTAGAGCAGAAGAGAATTATGTCCGAATCAGATGTGTATTAAGTGTGTCACAGGTAAATGATCGGACCTCTATATATTCATCCGTCTGGAAATATATTCTGATCTACCTTTGGAATCCACACATCCCTTACTGTAACACTCTATACTTAAAGTTCCCGACGCCCATGTACGCCAGACTAGTTATCACGAAAACGGCAGTAGGTGGTAACACAATCCACTCTAGAAATATAAATTCAACTTACAGCAATGCCCACAGTGGAACAAGAGTAGGTCAAACTGCTGCGAAGGTATGTTAAGAGTCAAACAGTTTTCGATGGATGTTTGAAATAATTGTCCATTTCCAACACATTTCTTAAAGAAAGACTTGATAGAAGATTGACGAAGGTTTACTGATAAGGTATACAAATAGGGTATACAAATAGCCAAATGATCACTTCGATTATAGAATTAGTCAAGTGCGGTTCTGTGTATCCCCTGGTGTCTACGCTATATGTTGATTCACTTCTAAACAAAGGGTCATTTGACTGAACAGAAGGGTTCTTTTAGCACAGACAGTGTGCCAGAAATGGATTTCAGGGTCGATTGAAACAACACGGGGAATTGTCCTTACCGGACACATTACCAAGTCAATGAGGCGTCCAACAGGTCAAGACAGTCGTCCTTCCGTGAAGACTACCGCCCATTCCCGGTCAACCTCCCGCCCATCCCCGTCCCAAACCCCGCCCTGCACCCGTCCGGTCGATCAATCGGGTGGGCAGTAGGGGTATCACTGATCTATCACCACCCGCCCTGCCCACACCCAGCCACGCCCCATCTCCAAATCACAGCCGCCACCCCGCCTATTAATGAGCGTCGCGGGGTCTATAAATATGCGATAGGAGGAAGTGGGAGCAACTGACGTGCAAATCCTCATCTGGGAGCTTCTGTAGAATGCGCGTGTGTTAGGGGTGTGGGGGGAGGATGGCAACGGCTGCAATAAGGCGGGAATCCGTTACCACGGCTGCGCATGCGTGACACAGTGACCCTGGACTGAAAATGGGTCACAGGGATCCAAGTCCTCCTGGGTCCCTCATGATGTGATCTGACCGGGAAAGTAGCCATTTCGCTGCCACTAGTGTGATCCCTCCAGGTGATGATTTGTGTATGTGAGAAAAGGGGAACGGTTTATGAGCAAATTCAAGATGATCACAATTGCTCATAACACAGATTTGTGCTGCTCAAAAGGGGCATTCTTGGATTTCAATGAATAGAAAGACTGACCCAGATAAATATTCATAACGTTGCAAAACCGGGAGCATAGGTGATGTTTCTTTCACCTTTAAATTCAGAGCTAAATTCAGAGCATACCCTGCCTAGACTAGACCAAATATTTGTATACACCATCTTTCTGTTAAACTAAGAACAAATAAAGTTCAGTTATAAAAAAAACCAGTGTGACCCTGCCTCATTAGCTAGGTATGGTAATAATTGATAGACGCCTGTAGGTACCCCCCACTTGACCAGTATCGGCATAGTTGCCAACACACACTAGGGGGCCATCCATAAAGTACGTACGCACTAAGGGGGTGGGGGGGGGGGGGGGTGTAAAAAATTTCAGAAATGTTGCGTATGCTCCCTCTTTGTTCTATTGCGTACAAGATTGGGAGAGGGGGTGGGGGTCCAAAATTTCAGAAATTCTGCGTACGTACTTTATGGATGGCCCCTAGTGGACAATCGCTCCCCTGCTGTTCACTATTTCAGGTTTCCAATACATATGGCATAGACTCAATAAGTAGCACCCTGGTTTAGTCTAATTTTGAAGTTTAAAATACTACCCGCTGTTTGGACGTTCATCTATTACATTCCCTTTACCTTCTGGTAAATATTCACGTGTTCATTCCCGCCTTCGTTTTTCTGCCTTTGGTTAATGGGCGACAGCAAACCTGTCGACCTCTGCAAAGAAGGAATTTTCATAAAAATGGCTATGTATAGTTAACCATCAATTCCAAGGTCCTAATTAAATGGTCAATAACCCTCCTTTTATCAAGCATCCTAAGATAACTAGCGGAGTGTTAACAAAACATAAGATGAGAGAACATGGATGGCTTGTTAGAATGGCATGATCCAGTCACAGTTGTTTTCTTTCTGACCGCCACATGATGAGCAGCTCCAGGACTCTGGGCAGGTGACAATATCACTGATGGATCCTGGTCGACAGAATCACAAAGTACCATCACTGACATCAATGTGTGCCAAAAGTTGACCGAGTTCTGTCATTATCACGTATTCCGAGCTGGAGAGTGGCCTACAACATGCCAGTTCTACAATATATATCACAGCTTCAAGGATATCCAATGACACCCTAGGTTTCCCAACTTCCATACTCGGACATTGGTATACGATGTCCTAAAAACAATTGTCTATTTCAAAATATGATATTGTACATTATTTGATTTGATAAAATTATAGCCAAAAGAAACATGCAGCCTCGGGGCTTCATACTTAAGCTTTTCACGCTTAGGTTAACAGCACTTTATGATCGATAGTCTTTTGATACATCATTATTAGTCTGGTATGGACCTATATGGTTGACTGGACGTTAAATCAAACCAAACAAACCAACCGAAATATCTCAAACATAATTTGTCTTGAGATATTTCCTCTCAAACTTCTAAGATCTAAGCGTTTGGATAATGTAGGAAGAGGGCTAGAAAAACAGTTTGATTTAATAAATCCAGCAAAGAGGAACACGTTCTCATCAAAGATTAAAGAATTTACACCGGAAAACCACGTTTTCTATTTAACCTACTGAACGATAGAAAAAATCGAAAGAAAGCACTCAATAAAACATAAAAGTTTATGTCGTGATGACCTACAACAGCGAGTGGCTCGCTTTACCCAATGAGTATAGAGCTCAACCTCACACTGTGGTAAGCTAAACATCCTCTCCGTGATAAAATAAATATCTGTGGCCTCAGAGTCAGTCCAGGGAGTAGTTACAGCACAGGGTGTGACAGGATACGACTGCGGGGGGAGACGGCACTCAGATTCAATGGAGGCGAGACGAAACTGCACGCGTATATTTGGATTAAGACCTGTTGCAATTTTTGATGTAATACGGCCGCGTTGAGCCCACATAAAGTCCTCTGTGTATATATATGAACGCCCAGAGGTGCCAGGTTGAGTTGGGGATTCTCCACCCAACAGCAACCACGCCCCGTTATGCATGGGACCAGATCACAGCCCCACCTCTGACGCTCCCCTTCCCTCATACAGCCCCGTAACCCTCTTGCCCTTGCCATTAGACTCCCACACCATCCATCTGTTATTTGCTTCACCCTTCTTTCCCCACTCCCTGTAACCCCACCACCACACTCGACCCCAAGATTGCCGTATGATTGATTGCTGCAAACACGGGGATGATTGGCGGGCGGGCCGACTGGGGGCATACCGCCACCACCGGCTGTTGCAGTTGACTTATGGCAATTGCACTGTGAGTTGAGTGAGGTGAGCTGGAGCACGGATCACACCGCGATTCACCAATGACACTACACCAACGCCAGCCATGGATCCTCGGCAAGCTATACCTATCCCTGATAACGCTAGGGCCAAGTGTCTAGACAACCAGCGCTTCCCGAGAGGCCTAGGTTAGATTAGAGGCATGCAAGCAGCAATTTACACAAGTCGCAGGAGGAAATTTATGCGTAAGAGCCATCTCACCATGGCCTGGATCAATGTTGTTTGTTTGTTTCCTATACAGTAGAATGATATGCGTAAAGGAAGATCGGCAAATCGAAACCCGCACGAGAGCTTCGTTCCCGAGTGGACATTTTGAGCACATATTTAGACGTCTCATTTTACTGCTTATTTTATGAACAAACAATGTTATGTCAAGATATCAGAGATAAAGACAGGCTTGTTTAATGGCGAAATATCCAGCACAGTAATAAGGCATTGAACCTACCATTGCCTACGCAGAATGCACCACAACGCCCATTCAATTCAATTGTGCGTCGTAGAACGCGTTGATGTGCATTGGGAGCCCGGTAGGTTCGGCCCTATAGGCAGAACTCAGAACTCGATATCCTGATGAATATAATGGCATCATGTCCATTTTCAAATTACTCTGAAAGACTGAGGAGCTTGGGGTAATGTCATATTGATACATGATCTACAGGCCAGATTAAGGTGTCATATAGGTTATACTTATACTATATATTATACTTTAGATGGACACAAACGCTCATAGATAGGAATCACCATCGGATAACCCTGTTATATACATGCAGGAATGTTAGTTGGAGCCATTAAAAAAGGAGGAGATATTTTCATGTGGAATTTGCTGCCTCAGAAAGACTAAGAAAACATGGAAAGTACATCGTCATTCCCCAGGAAATAGGGCCGGGGTGTGTGGGAAGGTTTGAACCACTGTTTATTGGTGTGAATGAGGCCCAATTTCTTGAGAAAAAAAACTCATCACTGAGAGATACTGTACACTAGTTAAAATAAAAATTCTCTCTTAGTTTTTTACACAAGAAAAAAAGATGTCATAGACTGAAAATGAAAACAAGGATATCCTTGGAAAATAGGAAAACTGCCATCACTGTACATGGGTCCTAATACGTGAAGCAAATGATCATCTACAGGTAGTAATTTGGTGCTTGCAGGATAGTGAGACATCCCACCATAGAAAAGTGCTAAATTCGGTTTGATGAGATACATTTATACAGAGCAGTTCACGATGTAGTGGCATAGAGAAATAAATGATTTCAATGTAGCCAGCGACTAGACTGCTTTCCTCTCGACTTGCTGGGCACGTATCCCATCAATGGCGGCCTCCTAGATCACACGCTTTCCTGGGATTGTCAAGAACAAATGTTCGCCTTCGGGCACCAGAACTTTATGATCAATATTAAAACATCACATTTATGACATCATGGGAATAACAATTCTCCCTCCCTTATCTATATGAATATGTGAAAAGAATTTCACTTTTTACTTATCTAATGTACGGTTTCATTTCAACCAATTTTAGGTGAACGGCAAATTTGGTCATATAACCAGCATAAATTAAGGTGGCTGCTCTTCTATTCGGTTCATTAATATACAGAAGCACATGGAAATGTGTTAGCCACAAATAAGGTTTATTTGTTTCACAACCCTTGTACTAATGCAGATTACGGACTAACATACCCATGGGAGACATTTCTGGCCACCCGGGGGACAACTTTGACCATTGCTAATCGAGATTCACACATGATACACAGTGGAAGTGGACCTGGTCGGACAGTATATATATGTACATGGCATATTACTGCAGCCCTTTCGCCAATTCCCCTGGCGCCAGCCAACTGCCTTTACTCTGCAGACTCCATTTATTCCTAGATCATCTATATTGCAAAGTAATGGTCAGGGGTCTGGGGTAGAGATGGCGGGGAGTGAGTGATGCACATGTTCATCATCAGCATAGGTCGTTGTGAGTCACTGCCACACCGTGCCCTGTTGTGTTGAGCTGCTCGTTCAACATGTTGTGGGGAAGAGTTGCTCCAGGCATATAGTATTGTAACAACAGTTCTGGGCATATACACTAACCAGAGACAGGCTCAGCTGTGAGTGCCGTCTACTAACGTTTGGGTGATGTTAGTGAATTTGAAATGCTGTTACGAGGTAACGTTTCTCTTCCGGAATGACCAGACAATGGTCACGTGTCACTTTAGGATTTTACCTTCGATTACATCATTATATCTATATATAATAGTCATTTACATACCTGTGATGGAACATTGTCGCAGTCGACGACTCAAGAGTTCTAAAATAGCATCCCCGGAATGATAAACACTATAACCTGTTTTTCCCATGTTTCTAGTTCGGCCCTTTAATGCTCGGAAAGACTGAGTATTAACAAACATATACTATCAGATATCGAGCAGTTGATGGTAATCTGCAAGCAAGGCAGAATGAAACCTTTCGTATTTTTGCCAGAGAGCATGGAATATGTTACTTGATACAGACTGACACATCCAACGTACGTCTTTACCTCCCTCCTAGGTCCCCTGCTACTCACACTTGATTACTGTTATTTGCTTGAATAAACGGCTCTTTTGTTCCAGAGAGAATTCCAATGTCACAGGAAATTTGTCTGAGCACACACTAAGTCATTGTTTTACGCACAAGTGGCCATGAAAGTAGATCTTACTTTTCTGGGGTTTTTTGTATCTAAGATGGCAGTTTGATGTAGGAATCGAAGCCTTTGCAGGATGATTTCCCAGGTGATGCAAAAAATAGAAATAAACCTCAACTGACTGTTACAGTGTTCAGGATATCTACAGATGGATATACACATGTATTTGGAATGGCAATAAATGAACGGATGATGAACGCGACGGCCACTATGCCTCTTTATGATCACATCCAGATACATGAAAATAAACCGGCCCGTATTTATATACATGTGGTACTGCCTCCCAAAGATCACACCAACGACCCCTAAGGACCACCTATATCCAGTAGGGTGTTCCTGACGAGATGTTTTATTTGTGAGTCGATGGTGTTTGGGTTGGCCATGGAACACACTATTACAGCACCAGTCCCCCAGGCAGATTGATACACCTATGAGCTGGTGAGTGACTCAATGAGTGACTCAGTGCTCATGTACTTAGACCTGAGCTACTCCTAGTCTCCTGTCCCCAACATCTGCCAGGACCCTGGTGTTTTGCAGAGACGGCATACATAATGTTTTACCATAACGTCTGGTGCGCTGGCCTAACACGATCTGTGATGTGTTACTCTGTTTTTGTTTGTCTTAAAAAATAAATAGAGATAGAAGTTGCTAATTCTTGTCATAGGACATTGTTGTGTGGCATTAGCAAACGCAGAACGAAGAGTTCTCTGTCTTGATCTATTGGGGTATCTATACTTCAAAACCAGTACTAATTTTATTGATTGTGACATTTGAATAAACCCATGCCTACAGAGAAATAGTTGGTCATCAAAATGAATTCTTTTAAATTAACTACCATTTTCAAACATTTCAATCTAGAAAACACCAAAATGACAAAATATGCCTCATCGAGGCATCTGGGTCCTCTTTTAAACAGCCAATTCCACTAGGCTATAAGAAAATGTTCCTTTTGACTTAATAATGATATTTCAAAGTAAAGTGAATGAAAAGTCAGTGCTCATGTATTTAGCTCTCCGATTCACACCGGGCTACATGTGACTGAAACTGTAACATCATTTCACACATATAGTTTATCAACTGGTGCTCGGTATCAGTGTGGAAACCAGGGATCCCCACGGGGAAATACCGTAGCTGTGTCTCTGGAAATTGCACGGATCCCGGGTGATTCGTCGTTAACAAATGGCGGCGCTTAAAACAGCACAGGGCGAGTGATGGATGAGGTGGAATCTTTAGGAAATGTATCCAGCAGTCGGGCATACTTTAGTGTCACTGTGCCAATGGAAATGACGCTTACCAATGTCTCCAGGCTCTAACCAGGAATTCTGGTATGCACAAATGAGACTGCAGCGACGTGTCATTCATAAATACAAGGCAATGAGTTATTATTCGCCACATGTATTGTGTATAGGTAGCGTGAATGGGAAACATGACGTATTATCTCTTGCTCCATAGACCAGCGTTTGTATCTTAAGAAAGATTAACCGGCCGATTATCAAATGTATTGTTTGTACCTGTTATAGATATGATGCAATGGATAATTCATCATGTAAGACTATCATAACTGTGAATTGAAGACATATTATCGCATATTTCGTGCTGACCTACCACATATATTACGTAATTGACCTATTATCACTCTATCATCAGATAATGGTCTGCCATTGCATGTATCACACGTCTATCATGAACCTAAATTAATCGTCCACCATCACATGTAGATCTATGATAAAAAATGTGAATTACTGATGTATCATCACCTGTACACGTGCACTAAGACATGTCTCATACGGACTTGTTGTAGATCCTGTGAAAGTCAGTTATTTTCACGGTTGAGTATACAGCATGTGGCAGTTCAGTCACCGTGCACTGGTCACGCACCATGAGTCACTGAATCCTGTTCAGTGAGGACGATCCTGTTGATGGAGATCTAACTTAGCCTGGTTTATATAACATGGCGTTCTGAGACATATTGCAGGGACCACGACAGATCTGCATCCTCATCTGCTGTTTTCTCATGGATTTGCTACTGATCGACGCAATTTCAAGCTTTCTTTACGACCTTTCTCAAAACTGACAAAGGAACTGTTATGACACTTTTTTAATTTGACCGTCGTTGTTGCCAGTCTTAATTGATTTACCATTTGCTTCTGAGTATACGTAGTTGTTTGACATACAATAATGACGCCAATGGCGCTTTCAAACTAAGACGATCAGTTAAAGCTCAATTTTGATAATTATGTTCTGGCTTTCAAGCACAGCTTGGCCATTCAACCTTCATGTGTTCTACCTTAGCCAGAAATGCTCTGGGAAACGATTACAAGTATGACAACGTTACGTCGATTACTATTCACATTAACCTTCCATATAATGGTAAATAGGTATATTTGTGACTCTCCCATCAGAGGCTGTGAGTCGTATAGCTGTGAGGGTAGTGGCAGTGTCTGGCCGTGGCTGCAGACACAGTCAGACGACAACAGGAGAAATTCTTTCATCAAGGTGAATGATCACCACCCTAGACCAAGGAAGGCTCCTCCCCCTGTTCCCATCCCGATGACCTTTGTATTGTGTCCACGCACAGGCCGGAAATGAGCGACATCTGCACCGCTAGTGATACAACAGGTTTATCGATACTTTCCTATGACATTTCTCATGCTCCCCTCATTCTTCACCATTTTTCTTCGTGTATTTTTTGTATTGTTTTAGCAGAGACGAAAATCCTTTTCTGGCTTAGATGCCTTTTAAGGGATTGTCCCGGGTTGACCCAACTTTTGTTTCTGGATATGTGATATTGCCATATCAACAGAAATGTATATTTAAAGTGTTATAAGATAAACACATATAGAAGCTAGACATTGGAGTCACATAGCATTCAAAGATAAGATCAAGAATCTGGGACTGCAGCTGAATACGAAACTATAGATCCTATAAAACACATACTGTGGTTAGAATATAGCAATTGGATGTGCCAAGGTATGAAGATGGGTGAGAAATCGGACACCACGTTAAAAATACAATAACCAACTCCAAGGGCAACCGCAAGGGGAATAATCCCAGATGATGGTGGTTCATAATAAGTGAAAGTTCTTACTCGGATTAGACGTTTGCAACAGTAATCCAAACCCCTCTTGAGCTTCTTGCCGTAGTTCTTCATCTCCAGCGGGTCCTGGCAAAACACGCACTCGGGATCACGACTCGACTCAGACACTGTCCATTGTCAGTCTGGCCCGCTCCTCGCCTCGCAGACCCCTAAGTCACGGCCCTCCTGGGTGTGTTTTGGTTTACTCCATGGAGGAGTGAGCAGAGGCGGCGAGAGCCCCCTGAGAGTGTGTATGCACCTAGGTGAGTGGCCGAGGGCCATGACACATCCACTCCTCCAGGGGAAGGGGGCGGGGTATAGTCGTGGGGTGAGGGAGGGAGGGGGTGCCTCCTCCACCTACTTCTATACACTACCGGTTCCTCCAGGCGTTCTTGCACGACCCGAACATACTTATGTCCCTCCTACCAATACATGAAAATGCCTGATGCAAGGTAACGATATATTGACTCCTATTGTGAGTCCCACTGAGGGGTCAAATAGGTGCATGTGAGCGACCATTGTATAAACTACAGTACATATTGAGGCTAAAAGGGCGCACATTTTCCATATTCCTCTCGTTGTTAAGAAAATACAATGTACCCTTACAGCTGTATTATACAGCACCGGACAATGGTGTTTCAGAATTATAGTCTTCTTTTTATTCCCTTTCGGTTTGCTATTGAAATACAAGATGTGTTTTCTTCCTCTCTTTTTTTCTCCTATTTTCGGAGGGACATGCTTACAAAGTCTGCACCACCAAACATTAGCCCAGATTCGTCGTCACGATTACTTCTGCTATCACAAGGACGTGTATGTGTTATCAGTGGCGCCAGCTTTGACACGTACAAACAATGAACCGGATTCATCCGCAAAGAAGTTGCATTTCCAACGTTAACTTATATAAAAGTAGAGCCGTGAAGGGCAAACTAGATACTTACCATGAAAGTTACAGAAAGCCTCCTGCGGTAGCGGCTGAACCGATCTGGACGCGGTAGCTCGGCCATGACGGACAGTTAATAAGGCACTGAGGAGTAACTCTGAGGGGGCGAGCGAGCAACTCGCCGCACGGACAGGCAGTGAGGCGTCACGTCAGGCACTATTCGTACGGTTGGTTACTGATGGGGCCTGCGCAGGCTCCGGCTTCGGTCAACCATCCTATGATACATCGTTTCAAAAATAGAATGAGCCTGGACGTGTATACATATAAGCCTATAACCGTACATGGATATGCACACAAGCCTATTCTGTAGCACTAGTATTATTGAATTATCCAATTCAATGATCATGATTCACGTACACCCATGTACGCCTGGGTCCCTAGATGGTCTTCTTCTGTTTTATGCACAGAGTAATGGAATTGGTACTGAAGGCAGTAAAATAACTTGGATAACAAGAAATAACACGAATAAAAAGTCTCCAGCTTCGACGTCTGTGCTGCACTGCATAGTTGTCTTGAAGTCAAACTTCTTCACCGACAAAAAATTCCACACACAACTGTCACAGTTGTAATATATCTTCGTCCTCACTAACAAAACTACCATCTATCTTCAACGGCGGTTTCCCCCGGGAACGGCGTTTTTTTAAATCTCTCTCCTCTCACATGTAAACAGTATAAAGCTGTATAAAATGCGTTGGTAATAAAATATAGACCCTTGGCTCTGTTTGAAAAGTTTTGGTCAGAGCACAAGAATCCTCCTAGGATCACGCAAGCAATCCAAGACCTATCTTAGGAGAAAGGACCTTTGCCGTTTAACAAATGGTGTCCTCTGTAGGGAGGGAAAACCTGCATAATTAGTCTTCTACGAGTGAATACGGTCCTCGGCTAGGACAAATAGGCTACCAGACAGGTTTGGGTGTCCATTCATAATCATCAATAAATCTAAATAAATGTTTAAGATACTTCCACTCTAACACTGCCGTTTTGTATTGCATATCATAATATACATATTTCATCTAGTAAAATTGATCAATAAGGCTCTTCTTTGTGAATTTGAATCATTTGGGAGACTTCAGGGGGTGTCCACCGCTTGGACACGTCTCTAAGTGGAAGAGAGTGTGTAGGATATAGGTCACTTTTGTTAAACACTTAAGGCCAATTTGTGATGCTTCGTCGTAGTGCGCTGGGATTTTCTTTATATTCAAATGCTAACTCTTCTAGGACCTCTCCTACGGGCATATGTTCTCTTTGGTCCGTGTAATTAAACGTACCCCTGGACAATAGGTGGCAAATGGCACACCGTATGTAGCCTTCATGAGCCGTCCCAGAGAGCAGTTCCTTAAAAACATTCATGAGATCTTTCCCTACTCAGTCTCAAACAGGCCCCTCCTCTGACCGCAAAATCATGCTCTAGACAGCTGATAGAAATGTCAGATCACTGAATACTGATTTAGGGCAAATAAGAATAGCTGTCATTGAACTACTTTCACTGTAAGGAGAGTAGGCATATACAGTATGGAGACTTCAACATTTTCTACAAGCTTTTCCTGACATTCAGGAATCAGCCTCAAGTTTCACATGGGTGCTTCTGGAGAGGGGTTTGGCCCTCTAATGGAGTCCGGCTGCGCATGGACGCGCGCACTTCACATTTAGGTTTTCCTTTTGAGGTTCTGTGCTTCCTGCCGTTTTAACAGTGGGAGGGGGTAGAGACGTTATGGGACACTGGAGCACTCTCAGGAGGAGTCCCGTAGGACGCTTCCTGGCGTTGACCCACGCGCCCTCTGGTGTGGAATGGTGTCGACAGACTCTCAAGACGCCCAGGAACAGCTGTCTGCGCACGCGCGCAAGGGAGACGCACGACCTACTTCCGGGGCTGGGCAGGTTAACTTCTGCATTTCCTCATTCCTGGAAGTCTGATGCGAACCAGGTTCTAGGGAATCACCATTGTCTGATTAACCGGGTTAGAAGTTATGGATTAAAAGCCTCCCTGGACGGCGCGGTATCGCCGATGAGATTACCAACTTTAGAGGTCACACCTCAAGGTCAAGGACCCTTACCCTTGTAGAGAAGAAAACGATGAAAGGAATGACACCCTGCGGCCTAACAGAGTGTGGGATTTTTTACATGCTCAGATGTGGAGGCTCAGACTGGTGGGAGGCGGAAGAAAGGATGACATGGGTTCATGGGGTTGATGTACGGATGAAGGGTGACAGCTCAGGGGTAAAGGAGAGACCTGGAGTGGGGGTATTTGTAAACACAAAGACCCTCGCCACACGACCCACCGAGCACACGTTTCTCAAACCTGCATGTCGTTTTAAATGTCATCATACATGTACACATCTGCACACAGTTACCTCGAATGGAAAGACTCGTTAACACGTGCGCAGTCGGTCGGGTGTAGTTCAGCCCTGTTCATACTGTAAGTAGAACCCCGCGTAAGCGGACACTGTCCGTTCCGGGCCAAATGTCCGCTTATGCGGGGTTAGAATACATAGCTAAAAGAGGGATTCGTTCCGAGCAAAGGTGTCCGTTAACGCGGGGTGTCCGCTTATGGGGGTGTCCGTTCTAATGCATATATATTCGTTGGGATTGGAAACTTTCGTAATACATTTCCCTCATAGTCTTATCTTGTCACAGGATCATCCGTAGTATCGGAATTCTGTATGCTTTCTCTACTGCATGGCCTCCTAGATTTAACAGGAGTTCATGGGCATATAATCTAGATGGATGGATTAATACGAATCGCATCTAAACGGTCAGTTTTATCTTAGTCGCACTATTGATATGTTTGGGTTTTTATGGATTTTTAGGCAGGTCGGGTTATAAAATAGTTTGTTTGTCAAAAGGAACGGGAACGATCTCAATGAATCGTATAGACGCGTCGTAATGGGTCGATTCGCAACACTGGGGGTTACTTGCTGATCTACTTACAGTTCCGGAGTTGCTCACATGGAGGAGCTCGTGCTACTTCCGTTCGACAGTGCGGACACGCTCTCCATACATAATCTGTTATATTTCAGGGGAAGCAGAAACTGGAACTAAATCCCAGCTGGGAGAATGAGAATAAATCCGGGAGAAAAAGGGAACTGGCTGACGCGGACTGTGAGCTGCTCACTACACATCCTCCACACTTTGTACAATATCAAACCGCAATTGACGTCCCATATTTACAGTTATTCTCTATGTCTAACATCCAAGCCAAGGGCCGCGGCTATGTGACGTTCAAAGCTAGCGTCATACAGAACAAGTCTCAGCTAATCTGAAACTTAGAAGGAAGGTATAATTCGCCCCATATACATATATTTGGATTTCCCAAATGTCGTAATCATGCGTGAAGAGAATATCTATCTCTAAAATTCTAAATCACAATCATTCTACGTCACAATCAATGAATAACATCAGCATCATCCCCTTTCTTCTGCTTCATTGAATGCTTCTATGGAGATGTTAAAGGGTCAACAATGTATTCTTTTATGTGGGACTAACCAAGTGGCAATCCCAGTAATAAGATCTCAGAATTATCCTGTTTATCACATAACTTCCATTTCTAAATATATATAATGTTATATATATACTGTGGGTGTGGGTGTGTTGTGTTCATGATATTCGATTGCGGTCAAACACGTATACGATTAAACCGTTGCGTCTACTCACGATTCACTCTATTCATATGCTCAGGAATGACAGTGTGGTGGCACCGGAAGGGGCATCCTGGTGGCGCGCCTCATTGACAGTATCTTTTATTATTACAGGAGCTACATTGTAATTTCTCACACTCCTATACTGGGAACAGCTAACAGAAAGAAAACAAAAATACTGAGGCTATCAAGCCATGAGGTACACGGTGGTGGCATCATCTGATTTCTCTGGCAGTATATCATGTACAGCTGTATGACACCGCTAGCTGTTCCACTCTTACATTTACACCACGTCAAAAGGGCATACCATGGACTATACTATATCAGTTCTCTAACTCAATGACACACATTATTTGCCCCATCTATCCTTTTGTCAAACTAATTGTAAATAATGAGGTATTACAGATATTTCGTTGGGAATACCTGTAGACATTGAAACATTCCTGTCGGAAGGTATCTTGATTATTGAACTAGATGTACTCTGGTGCAGACTCGATGAAACAATTCAAACATAAACAAATAAGAAAAACAAAACAAAGGAAACAGCAAAAAAGGTCACTATTTTGATACCAATATTTGAAAAATAAATGAAGTCACGCTATCTGACAATAAGTGCATCACGGTTCAAAGAGTCGGAAGTCCGTTTTAAGTACATGCAGTAAAATTGGTTGAGTCATATGACTACAGCCATCTGATTAATAATATATGTCATAATCAACCAATGGAATGTACCCCATATAGTATCCGTATGAAAGATCCCATATTGTCACACATGATGCAACAGGACAAGCCATGATACACCAATATACTAATAGCCACATATTGCAATATCCATTATTTGTTGGTACTGTTATGAAAATATAAAACATTGGATGAAGTATGGTACTCTGGCCACACGTTATCAAAACAATGATCCGCAATAATGCATATAGACAGTGTGGTTATTACAGGGGGTTGCTTGTCCTCCAGGGGTTAAGGGCCCCTCGCCTTCTCTGTGGTATTTATGGCCAAACCTCCGGCACCAGTTGGCTATACCGGGTTCACCTCGGGGATGATAACGGTACACTTGGAGTTCTCTGCTCATCACCATAAAGCCTAATATCAGTCGATATTCCCCATGCCATAGTAGCAGTATTGACAGCAATGGCAAGGGTCGCTAAAACGTATGTACTGCAGAATTTACTCAAGGTTTCAATAGTAGATAGGATTAGTACTTTTACATGCAGGGACCATCTTTGTTAATCAAAGCATGCCTTATTCTGCTGCTTACAGTAAAACCTGTAGGATAGCGTCTTAATATACATAGAAACACTGTAGCAGGACAGATTATGTCTTGGAACATCATGACATATTTTGATATCACATAGCATATTTTGAAAGAATGATGCATTTGTAGGGCAAGTAGTATTTGGTCGATGCGCAATTCGCAAACACTAATTTATGAAAGGGTTAAGGTCCACTAGCTGAATGTAAAAATAACAAGATAGCAAACACCAGCTCATCTCTATGATGATCACACTACCATTCAAGTACACATACATATTATTGGGATAACGACAGTGAGAGCCCGGAATATACTGCAGTCCCATTCCATTCGAAAACACCAAATTAGTCCAGAGGGATCCAGTCCATCAACATTTAGATCCGAGCAGGATCATATAAAGGATGCCTAGAGCCAGATAAGTCCACACGGGGGCGCTGCCGTCAGTGGGCCTGTGCCATGCGCAGGATCCATTAAATATGGCAAAAATATGAATATGCAAATGGAGAAGCGACTGTTTTCCCCACATGTATGCATATCAATATGAAGGTGACCCAATCAACAATGCCTGTGGCTCTAAAAGTCATTTATAGCCCGAACCGTTGTTTAATCACAAAGCTTTAGTTATATATACACCCACACACCCATTACGAAGGATGGTAGTGACAAAGAAAACAAAGCGAGACTTGTCTGATTACAATTAGAACGGAAATAGCGACTGTACTGTTTTTGTCACGAGGTCTAGATATCCTGTATTTGCCCATTGCCAAATAATACAGACTGTCGTTCCTAAAATGGTGTTTTCAGTAAACTAGTGATGACAAAATCCGGAAGAAACACCAGAGAAACATATAATAAAGATGTGAATGGATGCCACTCGCTGCAATTGTGTACGGTGAAAAAATGAATTCTAGAATTACTGATACAATAAATATACCGTATCCGTTGGGGAACACGCTCCCGGTCTCTCGGCTGTACTTAGAATCCCTGTCTGTGAACTCTGTCTAATAACTCTCACAGATCCGCTTCCGTTGACCGTCCTCTCAAATATGGTCATAATTTTATGCAAAGCGATGGTGCTCATTTATTCACAAAGCCAAAGTTGGCAGAAATAACTAGAGATGGCTCTCAAAGCTCCTGTTCGGGGTGGAATCTTTTAGCATATTTTCCCATCGAATAACGTTTCTTGAAAGCCCCCGCTTTTGGATCTATGGCAGGGAGACATGCCAAGGGGTGATTACTCAACCCCAACAGCATATTGCCTGTGGACGGCATACCTAAACAATCCTCCACAGTGTTGAACCTATAGCGCACATGTATTTAGGTGTTACACAGCCTCCACATTCCATCAACCCTCCACAGTCTTCCACATCAGTAGTCGCCAATGTCATATCTGGTCTGCCCAAGGTGTAAGTAGCAGGGCGCCATACTTATACAGGTAATACATGTTCTTCAATGGAGCTCATCTACATGTGATCTAACCCCATGGATTGCCTGGGGAATTGGCTCTGAGACATGGGTGGAAATTCTGGTAGGCCCCCTTAGCTTGAAGTACCTCTAGCGCAAGGATTATATCAGGTCTACTAAGAGCGCGTTAAATATTTCGCTGGTGATCGATAGGGCAGCTGACCAATATTGACGGGAGGCATTGATCTCTGTTCGGGGAGAGGGGAAGGCGGACGGCCCTCCTGCTCTCACCGGCCACTCCAGTGTGTACTAGGCCTGGAGGAGCCCTCCTGCATTACGTCAAGGCTTAGGGTCCATACCCCCTGAAACAATCTACTTGATGTATAGACCTTACCACCTAATTATCTGAGGTCAATGCCTGGCTGTGCCCACTGAGAATGAATTGCTTTAAGAAAATTAGTGGACTAAACCTATATATCAGCACACTATACCCCTAGGGTACGTACTAAATGCGGTAACATATATATCATACATAGCATAAATGAGATAATATCTACACCAACAATATATAGAGTGAATATTTAAACTAAATATAACTACCATATTGTCCCAGATGAATTTCAGTGGTATTTCGTGTTATGTCTGAATGCTTTGCAAAAAAATGAATACCAATATGTAATTCGATGAATAAGCAATTACTAGACGACGCCGCAATATTTTTCCAACATCAGAAGAAATGTTAAGTATACTGAATAACTCGAAGCAGTATGATAGCCTAGTATTTTTCAGTTGCTCCAATATATTGCTTGCTCGTCTGGTCTCCGCGCCGTCCTGCCTATAGCAACGATTGATCAGCGACGGGACAATTCTCTTATTTCCTTTCCCTTTCAACGTTAATAGCCCTGTTGTCCCGTCGCTGTAGCCGTTAACGCTACTTGCATAGCAACAAACGCTTTAACATTTTTGCCTGCACTCTCCTCATTGTCGCCTCTAACGTCAATGGCTCGGCAGTTTAGAGGGCAAACTGTTCTTAACCCTGTCCTCACTGGAGAAGCCACCTATTGGGAGCTTTCTGGTATTCCCTAGAGCAGAATGCCAATACGAGTGGCGTCAGGTAGTGAAAGAAGAAATTTCTACGGGTGACTATGGGCGATCATATGCATTAGCTCCTCGGGGAAGCATTATAGAGTGACATTAGATTCTTCCCAGAAAGATCAACTACAGGTGACTATGAGATGCCCTCAGGTATACCCCCAAAGAAAGCAATCTATCGTTTTGTACAGGCTGTGGCTGACTACATTCAAATTGCCCTAGGATGAATCCAGGCATTCGGAAATTATAACATCGTGATGCAAACCAAAAGTCATAGAAAAAGTTGGCTATCAGTGGCATACGAACCTGAATAATATCAAGGGGAGACAAAAAGGTTATTTACCTTAGTCTACGTTCTGAGGGACCAAATACATTTACCCATATGTGTCAGAAGATAACTGAATCCAACGGTTATTTGTCCAGTTTGAAACATCATTAAGGTCTATGTCTTTGGGGTATTTTGATTTGCATTGATATAATTTAATTCAGTCATATATATATCCCACCAATAAATGCCTAGTTCAATTTTAAATCACATTTAGATATTCTAGCAATAGCTAGATTTGTATTATAACAATTGTTTAAATTAGCCAAAGTTTTGGGGATTGAATTACAATGAACAACTTTCTATAATCCAATCAGCGTTGATGAGATGCCATGGTGTATCAGCTGCTGTAGGATAGAACTCATGTACGGGCATAAAAGATACACAAGATATGAGATGAGGTACAAGATTGAGTTTGTAAAGATATTTTAAATGGAACTCGATGTGACGCTTACACAGAGAATACTGCAACGACCCGCGCTCAGCGCTATCTATGGATGATAGACCGAGTTATAAAGACGTCAGTGAAAGTTTACAATGTGTACGCCCACCTACCTGAAACTACCCATCAACTGTCGTGATAACAAATATCCAGCGGTATGATCAAAGAGAAGCTGAGGGGGTCAATCTCCAAGTAGAGTATCCATGGTTGAAGCAATCTCCCAGCACAGGCACGTATACCTCTCTGACTGCCACCAACAGTTTAACAGAGTAGAGATACTTGCTCTATGATAATGTGCGACGTCTCTTAAGCTCTATCCTCACCACAGACACCACACAAGCCAGCTCCTCTGCTTGGAGAGTGCTATTGATACAGGGTCTCGGTGGACAACTACTACTGCCCATGATAGCCCAGCTGCTGATGGCGGGCGTGTGCCACAAGTACGTACAGCAGCTCGCTGCTCACCAGCCCACGGCTTTCTGGCGGGACAATATGGAGGGCCAAGTGTCTCGGGTACAAAAACATAATTAATGCCTATAACTATCCTTGATGGAACCGCTTTCATACACATAGTGTCTTGGATAGAAGAATTGGGGCATTATCTCTTCAGTTTAAAGGATATGTATATATTTTTGGGGAAATGTGATCAGAATAACATTTGAAAGATATATGCGAATAACATTTCACGGATTTCAGATGTGGCAAAATTCCACAAAACAAAAGTCTACACGATTCTGAGTTTGTCACGGTCATTACACTTCTTCTAAAAATATCGCTTGCAACGGTTGTAAGACCTCCAGAAGTCTCAGATACTTCATAGGAACAGGGATTGTCGTTCATGTGGAACCGACAGGACGCCCACATCTGAATTGCAACTTCCGATCGGTACTTGCACTGAGACGTAGCAGTTAATATATTGTCCAAGTACTCCCCAGCCATACCCACAACTGCGAGGCGTCCTATTAATTAGGAACACATGCCTGGATACCCGCCAACTGCACTGGAATCCAATACATTATTCCCTACACTTGCGAACCTGTCTCACATTAATATGGTTGTCAAAAGTTCCAACAAACTACAAGCTGGATTAACGCAATTGTGGAATTACAGATGTTCAACACTGTTGCTGGTAAAATAGTGGTCTTTACATTACAGCAAGAAAGTTACACTTCGTACCGCATTAGGAGAAAGCCAAGTACATCGCGCATTGCAGGCTCTACGGTCTGTGCCCGGTAAAATGTCCTGGCGTGCTCCCGTCTGAAGGGTGGCCGTTCTGCATGATGGACACTGTTTTTCAGCTTTTGGCCACAACCATCCAACTAGTTCTTCACTGCGGACGTAACTTGTGCCTCTCGCCATCATTATTGATTTCCATCACGATCCGTCAGTGGTTTCCAGGGCGCCTTCGCCTGCCTTCATTTCCTCGAGGACTTCTCCGCATCAAAGAAATATTCGTGTCGGACATCGATAAAGTCTAGGAGATACCTGATTAAAGCGTGCTGTGGGATTTTTTCTACACCTACTTGTCAGAGCTGAGGAGTTCATTGTTAGAGTTTCTGTTCATGTCTATAATCAATTGAGTAGTGATCCTGCAATTAGGCTTCAACAAAGGATCTTTATAATAATTTGTAAAATGTTGAGCAATCTGGAGATGAGAATAGAAATGGTAATACAAAATCGAGTTTATAATTAATTTTATGAAGATAAACTAAATCGAACTGTGAACAGAGAAATATGATATGCCTCATCTAAACTGAATATACATAATGACCAGTCAAATTTTAAAGGTTTATTTCTCTAACGGCTTAACATGGATAGATAACTGAATGTTCTCGAAGCTGTCAAAGGTTGTCCTCAAGACTAGACCCACTCGAGAACAACCTTTGCCCGTTTCGAGCAGTTGGCCAAACTGTGTTCTCACGGAGTGGATTTAGAGGAATTGTCTGGTGGTGTATACATGTACACGGTGCTTGCTAATGTAGCCTACTCAAGTGGGTCAGTGGTATACACTATCTAACTAGATATAAATCGACGACGTTTTTATGGATGTAATAGGAAATGCAACCAGATCTCTCTGTGTATGTTAGGAGTAATTTAGGCCCGAACTCATCCTGACTGTGACCTTCTATCAGAAAACATTGACGTTTTAACTTGAGGTACAGAGTTCACTCGTCATGAATCGTAACTTCTTTAGGCTTGACAACTAACGACTTGACAGAGATCGTCAGTTGGTCCTTTTTAGAGCGTGCATGCACGCGCTAAATACATCATCTAGAGGTTAGAGGGGTCCATATAGACTTTCAGGGTACTGCATAGAAATTATCCCTTCACTATCTGTACGCTATTCACTGTGATATTGAGAACAAGGCAGGGAGCCAGTGTCTCAGTGTCTTAGAGGCGTGCCCAGCTGACCATGACCAATCACTCAGGACCAAAATACCTCAAGACCCACTCAGGGCATTGAGACCCACTGGTGCTTGATGTGTTTGGATCCTAGACTCAGGCAGTTACAGAAATGGCAAGTTAATTGGGTGCTAGTGGGTTATAGAAACCTATCCTTAGACTGAATGTAATCCAAACCTTTTAATTGTTATTCATATATAATTGCACGCTCATTCATCTATGATGAACATAATATTTGCTCCTAGTATCTTTTATAGGGTACATGCTATCTGATTTCTAGCATTTTCTGCCAATGCCTGTGTATTGCCACACTTCAAATTTCCTATGGAGAAACAAGTATGAGACCTTCCCCGGTCTAACCAACTGGCTCGCTCCATTTTGATCTCAGGGATTTCAGTTGGGGTCATGGAAGAAAGTGGAAATATTTTTCATGTGGATTTTTCTGCCTCAGAGAGCCCATGGCATGGGTGTAAGGGTCTGTGGGGAGGTTCAAACCACTGTTTTATTGGTGTAAATGAGGCTAAATCAACATCATCTTTGTTTGACGCAAGGAAAAGTAATTACACATACTGAATATGGAAAAGTGGATTTCCACGGAAAAGTAGAAAACTGACATCTCTGTGATCTGCAGCAGGAGAGAGTCCCTAACAACTAACAGCAAAGTCTCCCCTCCCTAGCACGGTACCTCATTGTATGACCAGTTAGTCCGCTGCTGTCAGACAATCGAAAATACATGATGTGCTAGGAATTACGGATTTCTGTTCTTCATTCATATTACTATCATCGCTCATATCAACTCGAGCATAGAAAGAAACACTGGTGGAGAACCGGATTGCACGGCTTTCACAGCATACTTTTGCAGTCTACCATAGGAATGAATTGTCAACAGAGACCCGCCCTGAAAAAATAATTGTTTTTCACACAGAAAATGGTTATTCCAACCTAATACAGAATCAATATAGATGTGGTAGCACAGGGTATGTCCCTGCTAATGTACGATATATAATAATGGAACACATTTGGTGTTGTTAATAACTCATCGATACAGATTAAGCGGTCATCAGTTGAGACTACAGTATTATATTGCATAGTTTTCAAAGTCCTACTAAAAAAAAAACAAGAACAATAACAATTTGAAAGTTTCTATTTGTAAATCTGCCACACATAAAATGGAAATCAACCTGTAGACCTGTGCGACCTGTAACACCGAACGCCTACCAGCCGTCATATCAACTCTCCATACAACGATATTCCATGTATATGTGAATCCCTAGACGGCACTTGGCTGATATCGGCCTGTCCATTGATGCATTCATACTTCTCCATGAATAATTCAAAAACTGATCGTCAGCGACAGGAGTTAATGTTAAGATGGATGACTTGCACTGACCAACCTGTTTCACACTGTGAATTCCAATCTAATAGCCGTCAGTACAACATAACCATATCGATCTGAAGTACTATGAAACAACCTGTTGTATTTCACTTCGAAAAAGCATGGACTGACCATCACCAAACACAGGTGGCATTTCCAATGTCAATATAGTTGACCTACAATGGTGTGGAAGTATAAAGCAGTCGCCAAACTAACATAGTCAGCTATCAGGATGGCATTTTAACATAAGGTCATGAATCAACAGTAGTGAAATGTATGTCAACGGTCAATGCCAGCTCCGTAAAGAGAATAAATGCGGCATGCAGCTCGCACGATGTATGGAATACGATATTGTGCGAATAGAAACTTGTTAACGGTAAACATGTCTGCAGACTGAACATCATATGAATTTCAATTGATTGCTGGCAGGATATTAGCGGAGCAACATTGAGGTGCATATAACAGTATACGCAAGCAATGTACTACAATTGGGTTCTGTGTTTATTTCAAATGTACACATGTGTCTATTATAGATGTCAGATAACGAGTGAGATTTTTTATTCTGAACTTTGAATTACAGAAACTACACGTGACATTTAAGATAGAAATGTCTATGGAGGGTAATTCATTGAGTCATTATACTTCGGAATTTGACCCCACTAAAACAAAAATCACTATGTGTGTGATATGAAATAACCTAAAGACCATCCTCGAGACGCGATTTCAATTATGCACAGTTCGGACAGATTTAAACGAGCTAATTCTATCACAGGAATGAAAGCCGACAATGAGGTAAAATCAGAATTTGGAAGCTTAAAGGAACTGATATTTGGTACATTTTTGGGGACAGAAAGGCCATAGATCAATGTACCTACAAATCTCTCGTCATGAAAATACCATACTCTAACTTTAAGGTGCAACCTACAATTTAGAAACCTGAGCCCGACTCCCCCGTGCTCTCTCAGTGATCGCCAGCGGTAGGAAGTCGATGCATGCCTCGTTACACACATGCAACCTACAATTTACCTCAAAATGCACACATCATTTGCCTAGAATTGGAATATTACGACTGCTCAGTGTTGCAGTGGTGTACTGCTGCCTGTGGCCGTCCAACCACCGTCTATGGTACAGACATGCAGCACACAACTGGGGTTTTGAAATGCAGTTTGTTACCGTCAAAATTCCGCCACTTGTTTAAAGTTATATTTAAATTTTCAGATTTTTCTGACGGCATCATTTAAAACCTCGAAAATTTCGGATTTCCTTTATTTGTTGGCAAACGTGCTATCTGATATTCGTCTTGATTAGTCTAGATTATGTGTAATCATTCCTACAAAATCTGAATATGACACCCATCCCAGAAGGCCACAGTGAAAAAGTGTCTAAAAGAAAATTACAAATAATAGGGAAAATGTGCCAGGGGTAGATAGCACATGTCCTATAGAATTGCACGCCTTGCCAGGAGATGCTTGTATTCATAGGCCTTTACATTGCACACAAATTTGAAATAGAGGAACATTTCGAAAAAGAGAATAATTAGAAAATGTTGTGCTTAATACCAATCCCTGCGCCAAAGACACGAAACACCCTCGATCCCCTCCCTCTCATCCCGCCCGCCTGAATTCCTCTCAGTGACCATCCCAAGATCTGACCTTTCGGTCAGGCAAGGTGAGTAGGTCGGTCGTGCGAGGATGGGGCAGTCCTGGGTCATCTCCCTGTATCAACAAACCAGAAATTGAGTCGCTTTCCATCTTCAAATAGCACTTTTCCCTTCTGAGAAAACCGATCAGCGCTCTCACGGGCATCCTGGTGATGTGAAACCATCTCCCCTGTCAGGCATGGGCCGGTTCACGTGTACCGAGGAGTTTCTACCATGCATGTACAGCCTGGATGTATATGTACACGGTCAGGTCTACTAATCCGTTGACAGGTTACGGCTAGGTTAAAACAACTTTCACGAGATACAGTGTAAATTGACATTTCGCTAGAATTTCAGATTCCATCGCATTCGTGTTATCCGTGAGAGGTAGCAGGGGTACAAAGAATAGGCATTGGACTATAGGAAATTGCTTTAAAAAAAAACATCCTGAAAAACTTGGTTTAGGGCAGCCTAGGTTCCAACAGTGTTCGGGACAGTATTCTATGCAGGGGTCCAGGGGGCGGAGTCGCTGGAAGCTCCTACATTTTGAGTTGATCTTAGTGACCTCCTTGCCTGAGCTGATAGTTAAAGTAGTCAAAATTATAAGATTATATTTCCAACTTTCCTATTTTCCTATTTCCAAACTCCTACCCACAAAGATGTTCTTCTCAGGTTTAAGGCCCGTGTTTGGTAAATCACCTCCAATCACATCGTTATCGGGCAGGTGTAACGGTTGAATAACATGTTAGTTATGAGATTCATGTGTGTTATCATAATGACCACGTGACCTGGCAGCCCTGGCTGGGTCACGAAGAAGGCGGAGCCTAACGACAGATTGGATAGTGTATCTGGACCAATGATATCTCTACACGTGATGTATGGAGCCCGAGGGCTAGGTTTTTAAGGACGAGGATCGTCAATAAACGACAGTATTAAGTCGCCCTTCGTGTTGGTCGTCTCCATTTTCTAGACTATTACAAGTGGCGATCTTGCCAGGATTATGGCCGGAGACGATATGACGGACCAACAGAGAGAACAGAAAAAGTTAGACCTCGCAGTTGTGGAAGCTACACGGCGAAGATTAGGAGAATTTACGAAGAACATACGGGTAGCTGATGGGTTCGATCGGGCCGCGCTACGCACCTGGATAGACTCCTTCGATACAGCCGTGGAACATGTGAATCCCGGGGAGAAGATGATATTGGAAGCAGCAGCCGCGAAATCCACGGAGGGATTGGCACGACAGCTGGTGACAATAAAAAACACCTTCGCCGCGCGGGTACCCCCTCGACCGTACACCTGGACGAACGTGAAAGAGGCACTGCTGGCCAAGTACCTGGGACCAAATGAAGTAAAAGAATTGAGAAGAAAAGTGGAAAAGGCGCAACAAGGAATGTGTGAGACGGTAAGAGAATATAGCGAACGTTTTACGGAATGTGTGCATCGGGCGTATACCCCGGCTGAACAATTACTAGAACTGATGGTCGGTCAAATAAGAGACTTTTATATAGACGAATTACGGAATAGCGAGTTAAGAAAGGCGGTGGGTTTTCGCAACCCGGTCAATGTAGAAGAGGCTGCCAAAATCGCTGTACACAACGCTCATGTCTTAAATCTAAATGAGAACACTGAATTAGAACAAGCGGCACTGCCTCCACCGCCGCAAACGCTACTAGAAGAGTCGGCCCCCATGAAGGAAATGTCAGGGGTACTGAAATCGCTAGAAAGACAGATGCAGGCCATGGTTACGGAATTACGGGCAAGCAACAAGGCGCGGGTGGAAGTGGCAGCCACCACGGATTCTACGACAAAAGCGACAGGAGGCAGTAGTACTACTCATTGTGAGTTAGGAGGGCCTGCCTGCTGCGGGCCACCCTCGGCAGGAGTATGTTGCAGTAGAAACAACGAACCAGGTAATACTCAAGTGTTCTATGTTGGGACGCAACGAACAAACGGCCATCAAACACGAGGTCGAGGACGTGGCCGAGGACGAGGAGGACGGGGAGGAAACAATCATTCTTCTATCCAGTGTTATGAATGCAAAGGTTATGGACACATAGCGGCAAATTGTTATAATCGTACGGGGCCAGGTAACAACACCTCCAACTATTACGATCAACCCAGCGGGGACCCTTGGAATAACTACCAGCATAACCAACAAGGCTACGGTCATGACGCTCAACCGCGCAACACCACTCATCAGGGAAACTAATAGCCGCGTCAGAAGGCCGAGTCTGTGTCACGATACATCAGGGCAGTATTGCGATACACACGCTGGTCGACTCTGGCGCTTCCCGGTCATTAATCACCTCACTGTGTTGGCTAGAACTGTGTAAAGAATCAGGTCGACCAGATGTACTATTACCAGGAGTTACGCTACGATCGCTTACAGGTCATACTCTTCAAACCAAAGGGGTGGCCACAATCACGCTCCTAGGAACAGACGTAACGGTACATGTATGTGATGAACTCAACCACGACATACTACTGGGAATAGATGCCATGGAATCGTTGGATTGCCGACTTAATTGTACAAACAAAACGGTGAGTCTGGCTAACCAACACTTCTCCTATGGCTTCTGTGATGACTTAGCGGCAAATATGGCGGGAATTCATTGCGAATTAGACACGTGGAAAGTAAAATACAGTAAGGTATTTGCCTCTAACGAAGGACCCCTGAAAGTGGTAACAGAGGTACAAATGCACATTGACGTGGGGAACCAGACTCCCATCAAACAACGACCCTACAGGATTCCCTTGGCTCTAAAAGATCAGGTCAACCTTGAGATTGACAAAATGCTAAAATCCGAAGTAATCAAGCCGAGCTCAAGCCCATGGTCATCACCGTTGCTCATTGTCCCCAAACCCAACGGAGGCATACGATGCTGTGTCGACTTTCGTCAGGTCAACAACTTGTGTAAAAAAGATGCTTACCCGATACCCCATATACAAGACATCTTCGATGCGCTGTCGGGAGCCCGGACATTCTCTGTAATAGACCTGAAAAACGCCTATTATCAAATTCCCATAACACCAGAGAGCAGTGAAATAACGGCATTTTCGGCACCGAGCGGTCTGTACGAATTCCTACGTATGCCGCAAGGTTACTGCAATAGCCCTGCAGTATGGCAAAGATATATAAACATGGCTTTGGCCCCGCTGCTCAACAAAACCGTTCTCGTATATCTAGACGATATCATCGTGTACTCCCGGGATCCAGAACAACATACGCATCATCTTGACCAATTTGTTTCAATTACTGGAAAAACACAACTTGACCGTCAACGAAAGTAAGTGCAAGTTACGAAGTTCGGAGGTGAAATTGCTGGGATACATTGTAGGACAAGATGGAATTCGAGCCGACCCCAAAAAAGTGGAAGCCATACAGGATATGGCACCACCTCAAACTGTTAAAGAAATCCAACGCTTTTTGGGGCTGGCGGGATACTATCGGCAATGTATCCCCCATTTTGCGGACATGGCAGAGCCTTTAGTGGAGTTAACCAGAAAGGATCAACCGTTCATATGGTCGACGCAAAGACAGTGGGCATGGTCCCGTCTAAGAGATGCCTTGACATCGGAACAGGTAATGGCTTTCCCGGATGCTGGGCTACCGTACGTGCTGTACGTGGATGCCAGTTTAACCTGCATAGGAGGAATCCTGACGCAAAAGGATAACACACATGAATCTCATAACTAACATGTTATTCAACCGTTACATATTCCTCCGTCCCAAAACGGTCTCATAATACAAAGTACACAATGAGTATTACTAGAAAGCAAACAAAATAAGACAGTAGTGGTCTTCTTATGTGGAACATGGACCAACTCTTAATCTTCAATAATTTGGATCTGCCATGTCTGACGCAACCATAATTTTGCAAACTGGGAATAAATATTCAAGCTTCGTTGATTGATATAATAATACGTGTTCTTATGGGTATACCTCATTGTAACTATTATCACAAGATCTGAAATTTGACAATGCTTCATTCGCATTACTATACCGAAACCAGGATGGTTACCGACAAACGTAAAGATAATAACGTTCATATGTTGTACGTTAGATAAAATGGAAATCTCTGTCCACAGTATCATGCTACATGCAGGCGGAGATGGAAAGTGAAACTTGCAGAAAGATGCAAACATTTATATTTTGGAACCAGACGAAGATACACGTGATAATGGACTATCAGAGAAACTGAACGGGGAAGAAAACACTTAATTGCATTATTTATAAACGCGCCCACCTGATACTCACATTGACAGTCACTATTTGACCATATCTATAATTAATATTTCAAACATGTATTTCTGAAGTCACCCATGCAGCTCTCTTTCCACATCACATGTACAATACTAAGATATAAATATTTCCTTTATAATTCTTCAAATCTCAAAGCATAAACAATACAATGCCCATAAGTGAATGTCGGGTGCTAGCCTGGGTTTCACTTTTTAACAGTTTACCGCCCGTTGCTTGCGTTGCAAGACAGGGGGTGGATTGAGGCTTCTCTACGCTCCAGGGTCCTATTGTATCACAGAATGGGAGAGAGAGCGCCGCGGTACAACCCCACCCCTCCTCCAGCGTGAAGGCAGCAGTCAGGGGTGTTTTTGTTGTTGTAATGGGTGTTGCCGCATATCCCCACGGGAGAAAGGCACGCGCCACTCAGAGGGTAAAGCTATCTTACTCCTACTCCTCCTACCGCCCCCTCTTAGTAAAACACCCCCACCCCTTCCTCTCTAGTTACCCCTATCTACAGGAGGGGGTTCTTTGTCCTCCAGAGGAACACTATAAAATGAAAAGACATACCCACTGGGATTTGTTGCTCCGAAAGAGTGCGCACTAACTTTGACAAATGGGGTTGGGGGAGACCCTATCACCACTGAAGCTAAAAGAGGGTGACATGAATTCAGCTTCGTAGATGGTATCAGTTGTGTGGATGTTCCCACCTATATATTAGCTTGATCCGCTTTTCGCATATTTTGCGCATCCTGTAGAAGGACTATGGCCTTCTTCTGTGTGTATAACACCAAGCACCTCTTCTGTGATTAATACATGAAAAAGCACATGTAGTTCCATTAGGATGTGACTTAAATACAAGCAGAAAGCTTACGATTGTTATAAAAATTATATGTCCTTGTTAAAGAGCAGAGTTAATGGAACTGATTTCATATTACGCAACCTCTCAATACTCAATAAGTTGATTTCCGAAATCATACATTTTATAATTTATGTGATCTAATAACACTTGATTTTCTGTTGCTATATATGTTCATAATATGTGGGTAGAATTGTGTCGAGCGGTAGCAAATTAAATCCCTCGCTGTTTCAAACGGTATTACGTATACGCCTTTTATATACTGCCGTCTAAGATTATGCCTATTTTCATAAACGACGTATAGCAAATTTAGGCTATGCAGTATTGCATGATAAGCCACTTAATCAAGATATTGATCTGCATATTGTGTGTTTGAGAGATTACTCAACATTTGTTATTTCTTAAGTAAGGCTTTAAGGTGTGAATATGATATTACCTATTAAAATCTCATCTCAACATCCCAAGTTTTCGATTAAGGAATAGTGAATTTCCTAGCAATATCTATATCTGATGCAAAGTATTGTCATTAGGTTGTGTATGTTTACCATAATTATATTACGGATCACTAGCAGTCATGCGGGATCAATGTATTAACGAGGATAAGAACGGATAAAATGATAACATGTCTGAATAAAGAGGCAGTTAATCTCACTTCCCTTTTACGATATATGATAAGTAAGGTCTAAGGGACTACTGCAACATCGATGTTCATTAAATTTTAATCTTGGGAATATGCAAAGTACATATCATCGATACCAACATATGTACGCAAATCACAATTTCTGCTCACATTCTGTCGTGTCTACTTTCCACAATTCAAAGGCGAAAACTATAAGCACTGAGAAAATGCCACAAAGGACATTATCTACTTACCAGACTTGACCAGCGTCGTAGCCTGTTCATTTTGTAATCCTACAGAAAAGTGTCAACCTGTACTCGTATCTGACCGGCGTCTGTGTTATATTTAATACATATATGTGACGTACGAGAGCGTCTGAAAAAGTCGTCCTCGCAACGCGTACGAGTCACACCTACTGTTTTCCCGTCCCCTCCCGTTTGTCATGATTGACACTCCAAACAGTAGAGGACATCCGAAGACGATGCATTTGTTTCTCCAACATCGCCAAAATTTATCCCACTCTTCTCTCTGCTCCAGTTATTATCTAACGGCCTATGTAAGTGTTAATCCCAGTATGTCCGTTAGAAATGACGAAAAACTCGAGAGGCGGTATGATAAAGACGTGAACTAGAAGACAGGCGAACCGCACGTGGTAACTCCTTGGCCTAAGGTTAGATAAGCAACCAAGTAAATCTGAACAGTGACACACATGCATGGCTGTGACGTCCCATATCCTATATTATGCCAGCCTGGGTTAGTTCCTGTCAGTGTCGATAGGGGTGGGGGTGGGGGTGGGGGGCACTTTTTTTCTGTGTGATGGGATTGTGTGTGTGGGTGTGGGCGGGGAAATAAAGGGGAGCAGTTCGGTAGAGCACATTGGTGCCTGTCGGAGAGTCCCACTTATATTAACTTATAGAGGGAATCATGTTGTACAGTGGACCGATCCTTGACGGGCAACGCTGACGCAATATATAACACTCACTCTACTAGACCCGACTTTCCAATAACCAACGACATATCTTATTCACTATGATAAGGATACTTGATATCTACAAAAACTACCATCATCAGGAAGTGAACAAATAGATTTCCAGGAAAATTAAAAGGATTTGGGGGATATTATATCAGTTGCTTGTATACCTCTCCAAGCGAAATGTTCACTATCAAAGTTATAATAATGATACCTGTCCCTACAAATAAGGAATATGTATTCAATTTTGACCGAGTTGCACTCACTATGTATAAGTATAGAATTAAGTGTAAGTGTGATACAGACAGAGGTCAGTGTACCTCTTTATAAACAATTCTGGACATTCCTGAGGTGTGGATGCCTCACAGATACACGACTTTCAGTCCCTCGTATCAGCCACAGGAATCTCTCTTCAAGTACCATCTACCAGAGACCACTCAAATGATGATAGGAACATAGTATCAAGAAATTATACCGAGGATAATGATCACTTCACTGAAAAGTATAAGTTGAAAATACTGATATCACAACATTTAAAGATGTTTTAAATTGTATGTTCTGGGTGTAACTTAACTCCGAGGAGAGAAAGTCAGGGAATGTCTTGGCACATGGCACACAACCTACTCATGAGTCCATACGGGGAATCCTGGACTAAATTCCAAGTACGAGATTGAGCAATTTCGGCGGTCAGACTCAAGCTAGAAACTATTCTGAGAGCTAAATCATGTTCTGAAATACCCTGGAGATTATTTGATGCTAACACATTGAGATGTAACACTGGACCACTCATCCCCGTCTGGCGCTTCGCAATCGGCCGTTTGAAACGGCTGACATTTCTACGGAGTACCTTACAGCAGAGATCCCATAGATAGCGAACTATTAAGCTAATTTTAAGAGTCAATTTAAGAGTAAGCCCTTTTCCATTCGTAAATCTAAATTATTGCACTTTAATCTGCTCAATTGAGTTCTACAAATACCAGTTTGTTACCAGAGAATATAATCTAGCAAAAGCTACCCAACATGTGACAATTGAAATTGGGCAGACAGATGGGAGCCTATACGGTCTACGAACGGTGGCGACGGTTACCATGGCAATAGGCCATTGTCTCTGACATATACCATGAACATAGTCAAACAGTACTAGCATTAGGACACTCTGTTTTATACATCTCTTATCCACACAATCCCCTCAGGCTTTTTGTCAGTTCCAGACATGAGCTCGTCCAAATGGGGACACACTCACTCTCCATTTGACCTCTGACCTTTCACTGACCCACATGTGCTTTGATCCTGGTCAGGCCTCAGTTTTACAATGTCCATCATAATGTCTGCACAGATGGTGATTTAATGTCTGGTTTTGGCAGGCGTAGGTGGCGCCACTGTGGCGTCAGAGCAGCCCCCCTGAAGGTGCGGGGATCCAGGGTTGATCATCTTTAGGTGTGCCGGGATCCAATATGGTGACACCCACAGTGCATTAATGGCGACTCGATAATTGTGTCCTGCACGCTATTCCATCATTGTGGGCGAAGGACCATACAGTTGAATATTTTGGTTCACACATTAACGAACTGGACAATCAGTCCGTGATATTGTGTCAGAATGATTGTGGCATCATTTGTGTCACGTTAAAGTAACATAAATGATGCCAAAATCAATCCTGCTTTAGTGTTAGGTTGGCATGGAGAGATGCAGCTAGAGTCCTATCCCAACCGATTCCCCTATTTCAGACTTCCTCTCCGCGAAATATATAGTTACATATAGCTGAACCTAGCGCATATGCAATGTTACTCTAATTTCTTCTTTTTTTTTCTTTTGACCAAGTCTGTGGTGGAAGGGAATGACAGCAAACTCTGCATATGTGTACGGTATGCATGAACATTTGAACATATATATGCATCACCTAAAACGTGCAGTGTGGATCTATGTGTAGTTCTGCACTAAATGGGGTACTCTTCGAAGAAAATTATTTTAAAACGATTACCACCCATCATCAGTTCTATATTATGCAAAATATCTTTACATGTTTATTAGGTATTCCTTTGATTTTTTTACACTTAGTGAGGCTTCAATAACTGCCCTTTCAATCACATATTTTAAGCCATCAGATGTCAGCATTCTAGTTGGCCTTTATCCTTAGGAGCATTTCCCATAAAAAATCCCAACATCCTACAACTCTAGGTTGGCGCACTGAGATCCTTAGGCCCTCTAACTGAGTGCAGCTGAATTCAGAATTTTGAAATTTCCATATATTACACTTAGACAAAGTGTACAAGAAATCCCACATGAGGTAATATCCTACACACTGGCAGCCCTCATAAACAACATTCGCACGTACGTTTTGACAACACACTGGAATGCTTTTTGATCATTAATCATGACTTTCAGCACTATGAAGATCAAATCCTGCCGCGGGCGCGCAATACAAAGGGCATTATCCGCTTTGGTGGTAGCAGGAGGGGTAGGGATCGGGAGAGGATTGGTGACTAAAATCTGCAAATCACATTTTCACTATTTTACGTATACATCAAACGTATACATATCTAACCTTTTCAGTGCCGTGTTTTCTCCAGAATATATAATCAAATTAAGGTTAACAATTGTAATTATTGTATACTCGCTCTAATATAAAGTATAGAATAGCTGGATTAGTAACAATGTGTTATGAATTATTCACGCCAATCGATGGGACTGAAACGATCCGTGATAATCGACGTATGTCACAGCGATTCTCTACGGTTTTTTTTAATAAATAATTCGAAAGGAAGCCGCGACTTAATCAAATGATACGCAAATATGAAAAAAGAAAAGATCCCCCTCCCACACACACAGAGACACGCAAAATAAGAAACAAACGTATTTTAGAAAAAAGACTCGCATATTATCATGAATGAACATAAGGTGCAAAACCTAGATTTAAATAGCGTCACGTGATACACTGCCCTGAAGTAGACCTCACTTTGTGTCGTTCTACCTCAACAAGTGTCCCGCCGCGGGCAGTGCCTACACTTCACACCAGGTGGCGTCAGGGTACACGGCCGCTGTGTGGTGGAGTGGGCTGGAGTCATACCTGACTGTAGACTCTGGTCGTAAGAGGCGCTCTTGTTATATTGACAGTGTCACATTCAAGAATAGAGCGTACAATATGACTACAGTTATGTGATCAGAGCTATAATGCGGAGTGGCCACTTTGTTGTGTGACGTTAATTTAATATAATAGTAACATTGCCTTCCCACCGGAACATGCACTTTTTGTAAAATAAACTATATTTACTATTTACTTCACAAATGACAGGTTGAATCCACAGGATGTCAACACATTAGTTTTTCCTTTAGATTAGTACATTAGTGGCATTGTTATTGGCATGATTACTAGGGTTCTACCTTCCTTTCCATCTTATAGTGACGCCGTGCATGTACTTATCAATTTTTTAATATAAATCTTAGGTGAGGAACACAACCTCCAGAACTGGGCAATGTATGTTCTGTTCTGTAGAAAATTAAATGATCTGCTGATTACTTTCCCAATTTTAACCATTTCCTAGTGTTAATTCACATCTTATTCGATACAAAACAAGTAGTCATGAAAACATGAGTCAATCAGCCATTACTACCTAGGAATGCATGATATAAGCCTTTTCAATTTTTCGATTCTTTTCGATTCACATCAGATCAAAACCGCTAGTTTGATTTATATGTCAGAATATGTGGTTAATTTCTTATATTTTGTTAAAGAAAAAAGTAACTAATTATCTAATACAAAAGGCAATAAATACCCCACTGCCTGCAGACACAAAACAACACAGCCTGTACTAATCAGCTCTAAGGGATTTGTCATAATCGTTGAGAAGTTACTTGATGTATACCCGCCCAGTAGCATGTTGTATGTGATATATGGGGTTGTTGATTGTGAACTGGATTACCTAGATTAACCATTGAGCAGTGTGTATCAGAAACAGCTGAAATTGGCTGTTTATTCGAGGCATATACAAACAAACATGGCGCTTACAATAATAAGCAATCTCCTAGCATCAGTGGTCTATATAAAACGCATGTTTAGCTTTAATCATGCTTTTGTATCCAGACCTAAATACATGATTAAGAATTACGTATTGGGTGTGGGATTTGGAGTTCTGTAACACACATACTTCTTTCATGTGAATTGTAACCAAAGAATTACACACATCACACCCAATCTGAACTAGGATAACGAAATCATATAAACACAATGATTACCTGTAAAACACTGCTTTCAGAAACGGTTTATGAAAACCAATTATGAAAATAAGCAATAATTAAAGAAATTGTCTTAAAACACCAGCTTTTCCAGGTCTAACCTCGTTTGTGGTTGCCTGTGGTCATGGGTAATTCTAAGCAAACTCAGGAGTCGTTGCAAAATGAAGGTGATTGTGTATAATTGATACAGGTACAGAGGTAAATTAAATGACATAATTTCATGAGAAACTACTTAATCGGTACCACTGAAGTTACTGTCATGCTTGGCCTTTGAAATAAATAATGAGCCAGCCATGTACTCTATAACAAATTTACCTGTGGTCAATATGTATACGTGATTAGACATACATGTACATGTTGTCCCAGACGTAAGCATGCACGTAGCATTTGGCACAAGTAGTATTGTATTGTTATGATGTATAATCTATAGCTTAGGTCCTCTGGCACTATATCCACTTTTACATGTAAGTCCACAGAAGGCCATTGAATAAATCTCGCTCAGTCGAGCTCCTTGATTTTTAGACTCACTTAAACTCAGTTAGACGCAGCCGGTATATAAAATGGATACCATCATTGTAGGTCACTCTTCCTATTCCACTCAAGGCTTACTAGGAATGGCCATGCCAGTGGCCTACTCATGAAGTGCTTGGATAAGTCCCTTTGCAAAATCGGTTTATAATTACTTGGTCTTGCTTTGAAAGTTGATTGTCATTTGAGCAATTTCTCGTAACTAGTTGGATTCAAGAGAAGTTAACTAATTAATTAGCCATATATATTGCTGATGAATCACAATATCAATTACTTCACTATATGAGCTAATGTGTCAACGTTCTATTGTAAGGTCAAAGGGGCTACAATTAGTTCATTACGGTAAGTAATTATCAATTCAATCGAGATATTAGATAACAATAATTGCTTTCTACCTGTGTGGGCAAAGGTGAAATAATCCTCTCAATTCACGTATCTCACAGCTTGTCCGTCTCGTTTATGGTTTGTGTGACCTTCCCTCCATAGAGCTCCGGATTGATGCTCGGACCTGGATGCAATCCTAGAGTTAGTGTCCGTACCTCACTTACAGAGATCAAGGATTCTGGCCTTCAGATTCCCTACTGACCTTTGGGCTGGTGAATTATCCCTTGAATGGAATCAATACTTTCTGATATTCCCCAGGTAAAATACAGTCCTCAGTACCTGCCTCCTCCTATGAAGTGCTCCATGGGTCCCACACTTGTTATAAGTGAGTACTCTACTTACTATTCTCTCTCCACATTACCGCTCCCCTTCTGTGTGTGTACTCTCCCTTGGCCAGCTGTCAACAGTGCCCACGCGGCTCACACCAGCGCTCACCTCCCAGCGCACGTTAAGACAATGGCCACTCCAAGGTCCAGTTACGCTAATTAACCTGCGTGTGGCCGTCTTCCAACTCTAACGGCACCCCGCGGGACGTGGAGGGTACCCCGCCGTCCGGGTTTAACCCCCTGTCTCCAGGGAGAGGTGGCGGCGCTATCATTGTGTCGGTGGTGAGACTCAGGGAGGATTTGTTGCACCCCTCGAGTGACCATGTGTCGGTGTGGACGGGGTGCTGCACCTCTTTGTCTCGGTGGTGTTTTTGGTGCAAATAACAGGTGCGAGTGTCTGAGAAAGGGCTAAGATCCAGATCGCGGGTTACTCTTTAGGGCAGACTAATCCTGTAGGATGAGTATATTGTGCACAGAGTCTATAAAGGTGCTGTACATGCTCGTCTGTAGGCTAAACACGTGCACGCTGTACCTGTGGTGTTTGGTGAAGTTCCTGGGTCTCCACTCCGCCTACAGACGCGTGTGTTTGTATTGAAGACTTTTACTGAACCCCATTGCCTCCTGACATCACCATCTGGCTTCGTCCAGGTAACTGAAGGCCTTTCCTGGCTCCAGGCTCCCGCTGGAAGCTAAAGTCTCGCCACAGGTGGCGGCGCGAGACCCGACAAGGTCCTGCGGCGAGCACCGGGCGTCCCCGGCATCCCATAATGAGCGCCCACCTGGCGGCGCCCGCGCGAACTAACAACCGCGGGGTGAGTGGGGGACACCATCGTGCATTCGGCCACCCAGACACTGACAGAGTGCAGTATTTATAACGCCTCCAGTGTGCAGACTGTTTTCCTTCTCGGGTCGGCTTGAGGAGCTTTTAGTCATGGTAAAATGTCAGCATATAGGTCAAAGACACCCACAGTATGATGTTCTTTTCTGACATAAAACGTAACGGGGGTGAATATAGGGTTGGTGTTGCAAAATGCATTTTGGAAAGGAAATCCCGACATATACCTCTAGCGGCCTTTTGTAAAGATTGGAATATTATATCATTAGAGGTTAGATATGGTACATTGAATTACGATGCAAAGCATTCCATAATGTACACGAAACTGTACTTTTTCATGTGATTCATGACCCATTACCCTAATCCGGCTAATATGCCTGGGAAAATCACAAAGCCCCTACATATGGGGAGGTTGAAGCTATCTTTACAAAAAGAGAACAGGTGGAGTATTCCGTGCAAAGTCGTACAATGAGAATACAACCTTGTCACACTTACATTCATCTATGAACGGCCACTCATTCACATCCTATAATGGTGGAGATACAGCCAGGAGATGAGGCGTGAATAAAAGGGACGTTGGCAGGCTGGGGGTCAGGGGATAAAGAGATTACTTAGTGTTAGGTATGGTAGGGGTCTGGGCTCCTATCGTATGCACACCTGTGTTTGAATGGGGCAGTTATCATCTACCCCACGCCCCGTACACCACACCCCGTGAACGAATAATGACTCCTACCGCTAACCCTATTCCCTACCTTCCACTGATAAACCACAAGCCTGAACCTGTGTCCCCTTACTAAATACCACCCGCCCTATCTGACCATCCCCCTCATACATAGAGAGGGAGACATACACAGAAAGTTCTCTTGCCGCTTAAATTCTCATTTGCGCACACACAAAGACACACGGGGAAGGAATAGAGCCTTACCGATGCTTATATGAATGTTCAATTCAGGCCCTCGGACATTCACTGATGGTAATTGCACTCATTTGCATACTGTGTGGGAGTCACGGTAACCGAGGAGGTTAAGGTCACCGGATGGACCGAATGTTCAATGGGTATATATATATGTATACAAAAAATGTGAGGTAATTCATTTAGTTAACATCAAGTGACTACTTAATTCCCGCGTCGGTTTAGAAATATACATGTACATGTACGTCCCACTTCGTGTTGAGTAAAAATTAGTTATAAGTGCCGGGGAAATTATTTTGTTGCAATCAAGGTTTGTTATATCCAAGGTTCTATGGGCATCCTAAGAATATTCAGTGATGTCAGATGGAACCAGGTAAGAAAATGGAAATGGTTTTCATGTGAATTTTACTGCCTCAGATAGACCGAGAAGACATAGAAAAGTTGGCCATGGTGTGGAGCTGAGGGTGTGTGGAGAACTACTGTTTTGGGGTGAATGAGGCTCAATTTATACTATTTTTGATTTATACAAGAAAATTTATACTGGAAATGAAAACAAGGGTTTCCATGAAAAAGTAGAAAACTGACAGATCTGAACATTGTAGAAAACCCTGTAGATACTGTATGCACGCATTTGTCTCCCTAATTGAATAATGAAATACAAGGCAGCGAATTAAAAGTTTTAGAACATAGTCCTTGAGCCAAATCAGCTATTATTTCAGCTATTACGTAGCGTAGAAAATTTTAGAAAGAAGTGATTTGTAAAACGAAAATAAAACAAGGGGTAGAGATTCATTATCAACATATTTGTTCATATTGTTTTACGTTTTTCGGCAGAATTCTCACTCAGAAGTACTTCGTTACAACACAGTCTCTGTACTACAAAAATGTATAATACAAAATAATTGGGACCGGAGAAATTACTTAGTTGTCGAGTTTTTATCATAATAACGTTTTGCTGTATACCAGTCAGAGTATAGAGCGCTCACACTATGTGAGCTGGGGACAGCACAACCGTAAATGGAACTCTGTGATGCTCTGTGAGACCTTTCCCATAAATATTTGCTTTCCTATGACTCTTTGTTCTTCTGGTTAGATTGGCCACTGTCCATAGGTCAAATAACCATACTAATGTCCCCCCCCCCCCCATACCCATGCCTCAAGGCGAAATACATAGACTTAAAACTACATGTAACACTATTCGACGAGACTAATCCAGATTAACGTAATACATAAAAGCAACGAGGCGAAACAGACAAAACACATTAAAGGCCACCTGCCTTACCACCATTACTGCACAGGGTATACTGCACACACTACTCTCAAAATTGAATTTAGTCTTTAACTCTATTTCCCTCTTGTGAAAACAATTGAAAGCGTTTTGTCGAGAGCATCGAACATGTTCAAGTAAATAATATTCTTGCCTGGTAGTGGTTTTCGGCAAATATAACCTATAGAAACTATATCTGGGGATTTTTCTTTGACTGAATGTATTTGTCGTCTGCTCAACCTGTATCATACGAGCTTGTGTTTCGTTTGTAGCCGGTGAGTTTTTGTCTGGCTCTTACGTTTGTCAACAGTGGTATCAGGTTTTACACGACAGGACGTGTATGGTATTGATACCAAAAGCTAGCGGGGCCCATTTTCAGGTACAATGAATGACAAATATACTAATTCAGAATGAATAATGAAAAAATACAAAAAAAATTATTCTCCCACGGTCTGTGCTTCGCGTTTGCGACAGAGAACAAATAACACACTTACTTGTCATAACGAGTGGTACAGATGTTTTCCATATACAATGAACGTTTGTGTTGAGACTGCTAATTTGGGAAGAATAAGCCCCCTGCCATTGTGGAGAACACCATGTACATGTATATATTCAACCTAGGGGAAAGTACATTGTACACACAGACACCCTAATTTATACTTTCCATTACACCGTAATTGCAAATAACATCCATCAACTGGAATATAACTCAGATATATCTATAGCTTGGGAGACTTGTCATTTCACCGTCTATATCTATATTCTTCACGTAGGGCAAGGGTTCAATTACTATGCACTGTATGTTGTCGGTTCTCTGAGGGTGATTGGCGACGTTGGACTTGGTGCAGGGCCTACGGGCACTATTATATATTTGGCAAAGAAATATTTAAAAAATAAATAAAATAAAAATATAACTAAGGGGACCTGCACCGGCTGTAAAGTTGCGGTTACCCCATACAAAGTGTCGGTTGGGTAGACATGTGGTTAGTCCCCGGGTCACACGTTAACGAACTGTAGAGGTCATAGCTTGAAAAAATGACCCTGTACAGGTCAAGAGTTGGACTTGGCTGTTGTCAAAGAGGAAGGTTGATTACTGTGTGGTGATTAAATAAAATATGTCTGAAGCTTTAGCTAGTTGGTGTAATAGGACTTACCCATGAACTCAGACAGCCATAGGGTGTTATTAAAACAAGTCTATAAAACAGTTAATTTTTATAACGGTCCGTGGGAAAACTATATCAGATGATCTGACTATTAGTGTGTTCCTGCAGTTAAGTCAAATAACAAAATATAGATAATTGTTACCTGAATACAGTGCTTACCTGTATTATCACTGATAGGATGCAAGAAGGGTGGTTTTAGATATTTCTGGATAGGACAGACGTCATATCATCAAAACTATAACATTTACAGAAATATACTCTACACTTTTAGTATACTAGCAAGGCTTTGTTGACCTTCTTAGAATAATCTTAGAGTTGCTGTGTGAGGACTGGTGAACCAAAACACAAGCAATATTGCACGAGAAACGAGGCGTGCTGTTATTTCATATACCTTTATAAATATGTGAAGTAGAGCTTTCAGGATTACATACAAACTACAGATAACGGCATCCTTTTCATCTACAATGTTGAACGATGGCTAAACGTAATCTGGATCAGATGTACGGAAGGTATAAAAGATACACATACAATACATGTCCAACGGGTGTTGCGGTGAAGAGTATTCACACAGAGGGTGTTTTGACCAGCATAGCACCCACGGGCTATTCGCTACTAAAATCGCCTATGCTTGTGCGTTTACTTGTCAATCTCAGCATAGAATAACTCAGTTAAGATGCTACAGCTTGGTCCTGTAGGATTGGATTGGCCTATGTGTATGGCACATGGTGTTAGCAAAGTACATCTGTGCACGTCGGACATAGTGTGGACAATCCTTGTGATAAACAAACAAAAGGGACATGAGCCATGTCAGAAACATAGCTCATGTTATTTTTCTCTCCTGCGCCCCCCCCCCCCCCCCCCCCCCCACAATTGTGGTTTTTGGGAGTCTTTGCGGTGGAAGATAGAATCATGTCGTGGTGGTGGTGGGGGGACTGCCCCTTTCTTTGATATTTTTCTTTAGAGATTTATTTATCCGGGGTAGCACTCAGAGCAGGGACTGGTTTCAATGTACTCCCAGTAGTACTACTACATTTCGTTGCATAATCGTAACTTGTGACATCGGTTGGGCCATACGGCACCATATTTACATAAGATTGAGAACATTTTCAGCACTTTAGTTTATCTACAAATGCAATAAGGTGTGTTATAATCAAAGATTAAATTTTGAGTGTATAACAAATGCCAAAACTACCGCCTGAGAGCGAGGTCAAGCATATAATAAGTTCCTTTCTCATTAAATATAGAGAACGAACCAATGGATCTACTCTTGACTACGTTATAGTTTCTTTGTTTGTTTGGGTGATTTTACGTCCGGTCAACCGTTGCAGGTCCTTTCCAGACTTCCAACTACGTTATAGAATCCCTGCATTGTGCAAACACAAAGATTCAGCTATGCTTCTTTCACAAACACATTATTAGTATCGGACTCCCATATTTCTCCTATCAGGAAGATGGATCGACACATTTTCCTGTCTATGAGGTTAATTTTTGCAATATTAAATACCCATCTCCTTTATCGAATGCCCTTCGGTTGGAGATCTCCCAAGATTGACTGACATGGTTCACTTAATGTTTTTTTTTTTTGGGGGGGGGGGGGGGGGGCAGAATGGGCTAGAAAAGCAAGGTAGGTTAATGACCCTCTCAAACGACACCAAGCTGCTAATTTCATTATTGACTGTCCAATATCGTGATTCGCCGTAAGTATAAACTTACTGCGGTTTACAACAGAGAAACCTATCTTTCTATCGTTTTGCCCTGGGCTGTTTGGCTACCCTTCGGTCGCTTTCAGAAACGAAGGACGGCCCTGAAATCCTAATGGTCGACTCTCACAGACTCGGGCCTCAGGCCGATCCTAAGATCCGGACCAAAACGATAGGTGGCGCCATAGCCCTAGCACATTGGAGGTGGTAAACATTGTCAACGGAGTCTCGAATAAAATGACAACATAAACCGCAGCTCATACCTGCTGTCTTCTTTCTCTCTTGAGTAATGTAGTATATTTTAATAAACAACACCTTTGAAATGGCTGAAATGCATCCTCCTAAATCTGATCAAGGTGGATGTTTGGGAAATTGCACAACTGTGCTAAGATTTATTCATATCTCGAGTAATGTTATTTTCGAGTCTCGTTATTACAATATTGGTTTATGCGAATTGGTGGGGGAGGGTGATAACCCGACTATATTGAATTTTGAATATAGTTGCGCGGAACGGTGTATGAAACGTCGACAGCATTAAAGGACAATGGATCGGGATACTTCACAAGCCATGAAATATAGGTAAATACTCTAAAAAGTAACAACAAACTTCACAAAAGGAGAGGGGAAACAAATAGTCCCGAGGGCAGACGCTATAAGAAAGGAATAAGTCAAAGGCCAAAACTGGCGAAGCCGAACACGCTCAAAAATGTAGCACTCAAACTTCACTATGCAGTCGAATACTCACAGCTGTATGCCACCTTACTGTGTGGTGTTACCCAACTATTGTTGATTTACCTCTGACGTCAGATTATGTGGGAGAGTCTCCCGAGAGGGTTCACAGAATAGAAAACACAACTGGTTGCCTCACACTTCAGTGCGCTTGGATCTAAGTATCGTCAGCTTCAGTAGAAGCCAATTAACATCACGCCTTACTGTGATAATGAAATGGAGTCAGTCTAAATTAGTCTCTGCCCCTTTACAATTAGGACTGCCTTTCAATACTGAAGGTGTGGGTGCGCCGAACCTGAGGACATCAAGAGTTAAATGTAAATGTGATACTTTGGGCTTAAAATCACCCCAGGATTCGTTTTTTATGAGTTGAGGATGACGGAATGCGTCTTACGCAGGCGCACTTTGGAGAACCTAGCATTTACATCACAATACTATTTTAGCAACTAAGTTATCAGGAAAACTCTCCTTGTCGTCAAGTGATGTGATACATGTATTTGTCTTTCTTTAGTCCCTATCTATCTATCTATAGATGTGAAAAGTAGTAAATCGATTCCTTGATTTTGGGTCGCGACATACGAGAACCAAAGGGACATGGAGCAATTCATGGACCCACCTAATAGTATCTCATAGAACCTCATTGAAAAAAGACCAAACTGATTCGTAGTTCAACTCTCTAACAACAGTACCGTGGCAAACATCCCATGCTTATTCTACAGATATCTTTTCAACACGAATATTCAAAGTTCCAGCTTTTGATTTCTATATGCAAGTCATCAGGATAGATACATTCCATAAGAGTTGGACTGGCCTAGCCTGTTAAAGGCATATTGGACAATTTGGCTTGAAAATTAAATCTCATGTCATTTTCCTGAAAATTTAATATGATGATCTCTTAGTATTGTAGAACTCATATCTAACTTAAAAATCGGAGCTCGCCGTGCTAGATTTGGATTAAGAGATCAATATTATGATCATTTTATATTGGAATATATAGACATTTTATAAAGTCCCATAATAAAACCCATGTCATTTTCCTCAAACTTTCGCAGAATAAAGTACTATATAGTTCTACTTATCAAAGTTTAAATTCACCAGATGACGCCACCATGAATTATAGGATATGCCTTTAATAAGAGTAACATATATAAGTTTAAGCACGGACTTAAGTGATCATTTTTCATCCAGGTTAAGGAGGAATGAACAATCACCAATACTAGGTGTTCTTCCATGCACAGCTCAATGTTGAATTCAAACAACTTTCATACTGCAAGCAGACTTCAGTTAGTTACCACACTATTCACGAGGTTTTGCCGACCGCAGACTGACAACAGCGGGATATGAAAATGTGGTGCCACCTGGTGTGGAACCTTGGTACTGAATTCGCTCTCGTCCCAAGACAAACGTCCTGTCTCGTCAAGGTATGTTTGAAGCATGTGTGCAAAGTTTAACTCGTTGGCTGAACCTACAGGTAGCACCGTCATTTGATATCTTTTCTTTCCATTGTTTTCTAGCTCTTTTGCCAATCAATGAATTTCTTTCCGAAGAATTAATTAAGATATATTACCATCGACTTGTCCGTGATGTTTAATGACTGAACTGCTACAAAAATCATAAGAGTTAGCCTACCAACGAAATAAAAACATCAACAACAATTTTGTCACACTGCAGTACCTTTTCGCATTTGTCTTTCACCTTTTTATTTAACATTAGTTTAATAATCAGACATCCAGGAGTGGGCCATTACCATCTGTTATTAACATTTTGTCTTGTAGCCCTTGACCTGGTAGCGAAACAGGGAGCTGTTTCAAAACCATAGACTTCACTCGACTTTTGAAACAGCTCCCTGCAGACTTCAAAGTGAACATGTTATTAACTGGTAATGTAAAGTTTGAACTGACCTTATCAGACATATCGAGGTCGTCACCGTCTGACGTCAGACACTCGTCGTTCGTAGTGCTGCCACTCGTACTCCGCTGGGAGAGTGTAAATTGAAATTAAAGAAGATTAATGGTGGAGATCGTATCACAATATTTATGGCAATTTTAAAGTCTCAATACTATAATATACAATTAAATAAAAGCCTTGATATATTTTCACGTATCAACATGACATGCTTTGATGAATTTTACTTTGTGGAACTTGTGGCAGAAAAAAAATTCAGTTCCTTGGAAGTTATATATGGAAGGAACTTGAACAATAGCATCCCTACAGCATACCGAAACGATTGAATAGTTGATGAGCATTAATCAAATTGTGAAATACAGTTTTACTAGCTATCTTACTCCTGTACTCATTATTTTTTTTAATATCCATGGTATAAAAAGTAACAATTGAGAATGTATGAGGACTCAGTAAACCACTACCAATTGTTTAAAAACTGTCAGATACCATAAAAGTGGTATAAAGATTCAAAACCATGGTATACGGCATCAACGCCATGGTATATGGAGAAATAGTCCCTTTATGTTATAGAGCTAAAAGCATAGACTTCAGTGAAATACTCTTTAATTGATATGGCAATTTCTGGGTTTAATTTATTGGATAAGATGAATAATACATGTAAATACAACGAACGATGGTTTTATGGTCAGGCGGCTTTGTAAACCACTCGAGGCTGACGTTGTAATTTACACGCTCGTGTATTACTACGCATCAACCTCTCGTAGTTTACGGACGCCTGTCCACAAAATTGATTATTGTTCATTTACTTACTGGCCTCTGCTCTCTATATCATAAAAATTATGTACAGCCAACTGTATCATACACTGTTATACAGACTACTTCTGTGTGCTAATATTAGACGTCGAATGGCGATTAAAGGTAAATTCTTATGAAATTTCAAGGCGTATAAATAAGGGGAAAACCACACCTAATGGCGTCGGTGCAAGGATTTGCAGCTGGTCCATGAGTTCTTAAAAATTCACAGATTAAATCTAAATTCATAGTTGATATCTGATCTGAATCCCGAGTGATCTAAATTCGGTAACTCCACCTATTTCATGTAACAAATAGGCTTATTAGTTGACTGAACAAATTCTTAGAAAAGGACTAGATCTAGAATGAACCAGAAATATACTATAAATATCATCGCCAGTACTTCATGAATGATTTATTCCAATTTCTTATACTGCTGACAGATTCATAAAAGTTGCGGGTTTCAGTGAAAGACCCAGCACCAGGCAGCACAATTTAATTTGCTTAAATATGCAGATATATTGTTTGCTGACATCATTTGATAAACTTACACTTACAGATCATATGCAGCAGTTGAGCTAGGATTTTGAGCGTTTTGGTGAATGTCGTACTTAAGATTTAACGCGGAAGCAAAGGTAATGAGGTTGTTGTGGATTTCAATTCAGAACACTGAATATTTCATTGATATAACGCTCAAGGTAACAAGTTTTATAGGGAAAGATAAGTTTCTTACTGGTATTCGGGAACGGTCGGCGTTGTCGGTTGGCTTTCTACTCTCAACAGAAGTGTTAGATGTGTCAGAACCTACGGATAGTTGACTTGTTCGCCGTCGTCTATCTGTCACATCGTTACCATTAGTTTTATGAACCCTTGGTGTTACCTCCTTCGTACAGACCTTGGTTGTACTTTTCCCACCTTGCCTCGTGGCAGACGCACGCCGGCGAAGGTCGCCGTCTGCCGGCGTCCCACTTTGATTCCGAAGGCTTCCACTTTGACGTTTAGACACACTTTCAGGTTGGGATTGTTTACAAACGGGCGACCTCGGAGAGGACGACCCAGGTGACCTCGGCGACCTCGGAGGTGACTCGATCGATGACCTAAAGTTTACAGGCAACCTTGACCCCGAGGATGACCTAGTGACCTGCGACCTTGACAGTGACTTCGTTTCCGAGTCGCTGCCAGTCAGATTTCCGTCACTAGTTGGGAGTGTGAGTTTAGGTGGTTGTTTCCCTTTTCGGAGTTGCGTCGAGGTCGAACGACTATGTGACGACTTCTTAAGACTGTCATTAGATGAGGACCGATGATCGGATCTACTGATGCTACCTTTGAGCGTCCCGTTTGAGCTTCTTGCGTCGCTATTAGTACGAGACCGTCTAGTACGGCCACCCTCGCTACTGGAATCGGAACAAATGTCTGGTCCGTCAGAAAGATTTAACGACCGTCGTTTTGGGTTGCTGTAATACGAAGGAATCCTTGAGTTACCTCCAGAGCCACCGCTACTCGTTTTACTGCTTCCAGTCCCTACTCCGTTACTACTCTTTGTGCTATTTTTACCGTTCCCTTGCGTTTTACCACTGCCAACACTGGTACCACTGCTGACACTGTAGCTCCTAGGTTGCGTGAGACTACTGGTTGACGGGGAGATGCCCTGGGCTGACCCGGAAGAAGGTGACGGGGACTTCTCCCGTCTCTGGCCGAGGAGCGCCGCCTCTAAGAGACGGGGGTCGCGCTGGGACTGGATGGAACTGGAGGAGGAGCTCGAGGTGGAGCCCTTCCTATAGAGAAGGTTAGCGTGCTGGTAGAGAGACTCGGCAGCCGCGGCCGCGCGACTTGCTTCCGGCGAGTCCGTGAGCAAGGTGCTCGAAGGTTTCCCTTGAGAGACAGGAGAGGATATAGATCCCTGAGAAGGGTCGGGTCCTGAGTGGTTACTGCTCCGGGGAGGAGGCTCGGGCCTGGTGCCTCGTGCTGTACCTTGTTGAGGAGAAGGACATTGCTGTGGGCTTTGTTTCTGAGTTGGCGACTGCTCCTTCGCTGAACTTGAACTCGAACTAGCACTGCGCTTTCTTCGCGAAAATGGAGACTTGAGAAAACTACGTTTTTGGTCCGACCCTCCACTGCCCCCACCACTGCTACCTCCACTAGAACCACCCTTTTTGGACTTCTGATGGGTTGTTTCCAACACAGTTTGAGTCTGAGCTGAGTGGGGCTGTCCGGATTCAGAGGTCGCAGTCGAGTGAGGTAGGGTACTTTCGGGACTTGAACTTAGATATTTTCGACTACGTTTGGGGGACATCCAGCACATGGGAGTAGCACATAGTACACCATCCGCCTGTTGTTGCACCGAGCTCTGTCCATCCTTCTTCGGCTTGGGTTTGATAGGTGGTGGTTCAGGACGGTCCACAGGCTTGACGCTGATGGAGATATTGGTGGCGCCTCCTGGAGTGACTGCGGTGCTGCCCTCTGGGTGGCTGAGCTCTACTATGAGTTGCTCCTCCGGACAGAAGTCGACGAGCGTCTGATTCGCTGAGCGCGACCAAGACCGTGAACCTGATCTTGATCGCTGACCCGGCGACGACTCTGTAAAATAGATGAATCTTGTATTAATAGAATGTGCTACTTGTAATGAAGGGTCTGGAAAGGTGGATGGTCTTTACTGGGGGAAAAACCGTTTGTAGAAGTTATGTGATTTTCAAATGAATGATTAGCGGGACCTTCATTTACTATATTGTATTGTGAAATTCAGAAAGTTACAGCTTCAGACCCCGTGCTACATCAACCATTCTATCGAAAAATACCTCAACACCTCCACCAGGCTTGAAATACACTAATGAAGATTTGTTGCCCACGTTTTTTTTCTTTCTCTCAGGAACAAAGCCATTTTTATTATCAATAAATGAGACATTCAATAACAAAAGACCATCTAAAATGTACGTTCCTTTCGTTCTTAAACTATGTGGGTCTTTAATAAATAGTTAACTCTCCGCTGTTAACTCTCCCGAGTTCCATAGTTAGCAGACGATATATTTCCAGACGTGATTTATAAATGTTGTATTACACAAGAGACCGTGAATAAATCATACTTAGTTAAGTAGAATAGCTACATGTACACAATACCGCATTAATGATCACATGTCGGCCCAAGGCGAAAGTTAAATGATGGATATATATTCAGTCATAGTCACAATGTCCTTGTCATACTACCACAGACAGGATCAAATGTTATAAATTCACTTATTTTGAGGACCATTCCTGTTCTACGCGTCCTTTTGATCAGGCCAAGGTTTTTGGCATGGCAATGACCATTGGTTTTGTTTACAACTTTTTCTGTACCAATATCAGACTCCTCATTCATGAAAATGCAATCCTGGATTCAACAAGACTTACATTTTAAGTATTTTTTCGCATATATCTTTCGGAGAAATATGCAAATTCTTGTGACAACACATATTCTAAAACACTCTAATTTCGTCCGAAATTTTTTTCACGCCTTTTGATAAACTGTGTACCACAGAGGAGACACGCGAATATAATTCATCTGCAATATTTGCACACTTCAAAATTTACAGAATTGACGTGAATCAGGGAGCACAACTTCAGCTAAGATTGAAAGGAACGTCTGAATATTCTCCTAGATACACTAAATTGGCCAAAGAAATACGGTTTGTGATGGCAGTTCCATGTATGAGGTGCTCCGACGTTTCTATGAATAGCCTATCGAGCTGCTCACCTGTTGAAGAGCTGCTCTTCTTACTGCGAGGACTCTCCTGAGACCGGCCGTCCACAGACCCGCGGCTGTCCGACGACTTTCGCCGCAAAAGCGACGAGAGCTGGAGATAAAAAAGAAAATGATATTCATTAAAACTCCACATAGAAAGTGAAGAACTTTTGCCTTATTGTATATAGATTTTCTGGAACCAAGGGAAGCCTGTGTACTGTTGGTGATATATACCGTAATGGTTTGTACGCAGTTTCGCCGGGGCGAAAAGTTCCGAGGCCAGAGCCGATGCAGAACACCTACGGCCTGACTTGTTCCAAGTCCATGTATTTACCGAATGATTCTCGGGTACCATGAAAACTATTGAACTTTCCGGAGTCCGAAGTTCACCAAATGCAATGTCATGTAGAGGTCAGTATTGTTTTGTTGTTAGTATAAGAACAACAAACAATGTATGCAGGATATATAATCTTAGTGATATAACATACCGTAGAGTCAGCAAACCACTTGGAAAATCGACGGTTCATAGTCCCAGTATGTGAGCTGTGTGGGAACGATGCAGCTCTTATATATGTGGCCCATCCCCTCATAAAAAAACAAAATAAAAAAACAGAAAACAAAAACATACAGAATAAAAATCAAATAAATACATATTCAGACAGTGTTATATTCATATCAAGGCGAGATGCCAGGTTGATAAAATAAACGAAAACAGGAAAAAAATTACCTTACTTTTATTCGTTATCGTCCCACCCTTCTGGTCCTATTTTCTCTCTCCGGGAGAATAACCTTTTTTTTTCTGTAATCTACATGTACATATACACTCTACAGCATTATCAGTCCACCATCCCTGGCAGCTGGCCATGTGTGCGCCTAGGATCTGGCATTTGAGCTATCATCATTATGAAATAATGATGAGCATATTGACTACTCAGCTGCACTTGCCACCTTCGTTGCTATGTGCATATATATACCATGTATATTTGTGTGTGAATTGGGTGTTATACATGAAGCATGCTAGACGTGGAGTGATGTCTGGCTATATTTTTGTATAGACCTGAGCAAGTATAGAATTCGGGTAGATATATGATCATGACGAACTGCCCACAGAAGTGGATGATTGAACGTATGAGCTGTCCAGAGAAGAAGTGCATGTGGCTTTAGACTGACACCTTAGCATCTAAGTAAACTTTCAAAGTCGGGTTAGAATACCCAAATTTTTCTATTATCATGGATAGGTGATTGTGATGGCGATGTACAATAAATCTAACATCTGTCTTCTTTTTACTTGTATCTTTATACTCAAGCTGAGGGAGGGGGTGGGGTAGCCTACTCATGAATGTCAAGTCCAGGACCGAATGATTTCTAGACCAGCGAAATCCACATGCGTTTTTTTTTTTTACGTATATAGGGCTTAGTTGAGAGATTCAGTACTTGTTCATCGTCAACGTTTGTTTAATATCATAAATCAACATGGCTTCTTGGATATCAATTACATATACCTATAACTTTGAATACAAACTGTCATATCGTTTCGATCGTTCATGTAACTGATTCAAGAATGAAAATTGCGAAAGGGCGGACACAGTAGGCTCTATAAAAGGTGGTATGTTGATTACCAAAATGGCAAAAGGTGTTAAATTGAAGTAACAACGGAGATCAAGACGTTTCGTGCAAGTTTAAAGCACTTCACCAGGGGATGAGAAGAAACAATGTAGATGACCTATTCATTTTATACTGTTACCAGTTCTATTTATGCGAACCAAGTGCGTTTCTATTAGTAATACGCATATCGTGCGCATGTTTAGAGACATGGAGGGCCAGTCGAGTATCATATCAGTTGTTTAACCCTTCAAGAGCCACACATCATTCACTATGTACTACAGTAGGCACCAGAACCAATTGTGATGTTTGTATGACCGGCTTTTGGCTGTTATCTTGTTAAAAAATATTACAAATTTGAAATGTCCAATAAATCTGAATTCTTATCAGAACCTTCTGAAATTTTGAGGAGTTACTTGCAACATATAGTCTGATATGTCCTGCAATTTTTATAGTTCTGCAATAATTTTCCAAAAAGTTACAATGGAACAAATACAGCATTTTTCTTCTATGCCCACGAGAATGCCATATGGCATTGTCCTGCCACAGCCAGGGGAATGCCATATGGCATTGCCCTGCCAGAAAGGGTTAAAAAGTCCCTTCGTTCAACGTATATAAAACACAGACTACAAGGACGTACCCGTAAATAACACGTCTTCAATTGATAAACAATAGAATCCATTTGGTGTGAGCTTTTCGTGGAGGATAGTCTGGGTATATAACTTACCTGCACTTTGATAGTTCCTCAGGTGTAGAATAAATCCCCCTTGAGGTCCCACCAGACCGGTCCGCCCTCCCCGCCTGTCAGCCACACCGACCACGAGCCAACTGTTCCCTCAAGGGGCTACCCAGTGCTCTGACCCGAGCCCCTCTATTATTCCCGGCCGAAACATAGCTCCTAGACCAAAATGTGCACTACTCTATTTTAGCTTTAACAAAAGGAAGTTGTCAGCTTAGTTTAATTGTTTCTATTGCAGTTGTCACATATAATATGATATTTTTACTTCCATCCATTCTTAGACTGCTTGCATTGTATTTTGAATACAAATTGTATTTTTTGTGGCCATTATCTTTCGGGTGATTTTATAATGAGTTTTCTGTCAGTACAATTCGTTATGTACATCCGAGGTATTCCTGTGAAGGTCACAGGAAACATCAAATATGACTACAAAATGTGTGCAAACCCTCGTTATCAATATTTAGGGTTTAAATCTATTCAATAACAATATATATATATATATATATATATATATATATATATATATATATATATATATATATATATATATATATATATATATATATATATATATATATCTAGTAGGATGTCAAAATGCGTGGGCTCAAATATTTGCCAGTCAGGAATCTTTCCTTCCCTTGATCCCTGTTAGTCGACTAGAACCTTAGAATAGAAGTCTAATCTTGCTGGAACTAGCAATTCGTTTGTTTATCTTAAGCACGTTCACCTGTCAGTAATGATCTGTCCGTGGATTCTTCGCTCAGTGCTCGTCAATGCCCCTCTTACCTCCCCTCTCCCACCCCCTGCACCGCCCCCTGCTAAACACCATCCTGACTGACTCTCCCCACCATGATGGAGCATTAGGCCTGGATGACAGAGCTTCCATTTCCTCTGCGCTAGTTTTTCAATTAGTCTGACCTTCACCCTATGACCTCCCACCCTCCCCTGTCCCCGCAACCGACCAATCAAAGGCCAGCTCTGCGAAAACGAGGGCTTCTAATAAAAGGCATAATCAGAGGCAACAATGGAAGAGCAGTGTGGTTAAGCATGGTGAGCGGATTAGCGAGCAGATAAATAATGGGAAAGCAACGTCCTAGTGTTAGATTAAATGTTGGTAAATATATATATTGGATACACCATCACTGTAGTGATATAAAGTCCTTATCAAGAGCCGTCACAATGGTCTGTCGGCATCAGTAAATTTTGATTAATGATATATATTACATATTTTCATATTACTGTAATATTATTCTATGATAACCGATCATTGTTTATGGTCGACATATTGCTTTAACCATTCAAATTTTATTTTCAGAACCATTTGTAATCGAAGGGTAGAGGATAATATATGAAATATTTAAGAGAAAAACATTAAGGCGGATATCTTCTCATTGTATTGTATTTCATGGCCGACATCTGCGCAACCTTGACCTCGATACTCCCAGTTCAGGTACGATTGCTCATATATTACCCTTCGAAATAGTATTCCGGTAACCAATGCAGCCCAGCCCTGAGGAAAGACAATCCCAGCTTATATAGTTCTCTGCTGTCCCAAATAAACATAACGTGCCAACAGAGTCCCTCCAATCTCCAAGGAGCCCGACAAAAAACCCCCAGTCCATACAGAGACACCCAATTCATGGATCCTTGTTTTGCAAATCGATGAGATTCTTTTTCCTATCTCACTAACCAGTATCCATAAGTACCTGTCTACTCTGCCCATACACCAATATCTACACGTTTGTTGAGAATCATACGTTATTTTTCTGCCCCTGACCGTATTTGTAGAGAGATATACACATGGCTCTGTGTTATACTCCGGCGTCGATACTGGTAGAATGATAGGGACAATGACCTCTCCGCTTTGAGGCGTCAATGGCCTGATATAATACTTCAAAGGATCATCAGGAGCAGCTGTGCATAGTGGCTTTAAACGTGGGCAGAATATCGTGATCCCGAGGGAAATCATCGGCACCCGCTCTGGTCCGAACCCAATTCTCTGTGATTGAAAGATTATTTGCTCACTACGTGAAGGGGGTACCTACAGTATGATGGGACACTGGAGGTACCCTTTCTCATAAAAAAACACACTTGTTATTGCTCATTTTCAGGTACGGACCCTAGAATAGCCACGAGGCCATTGTTTGTAATTGTACGTCTATGACATTGGCGAATGTGATGCTGAGGTTGGTAACTAATATAAATAAAATGGCAATTAAAACGCTCATGAAGATAGCAGGCATGTCTTAATCTTTGAACAAGGGTATGAAATCCAGAGATGCCGTATTAGATATCTTTCAGATATCCCACAGGGTAGCAAAGAGGGTGCACCTTTACAATTCAAAATGGTGAGCGTGGGCATTTCGTGTGATACTAGAGTAGGATTATTATATCGCACTGAAAGAAAATACCGCTTTCAATTGACCGTGGAATTCAAGTCGTTGCATTCAGCCTTAATGTTTGATTAGGTGGATTAGTATTGAAATTCTGATGGCATTTATATATACGGTTTTATTCCTATTATCACATCTATAAACCTAGGTTTATTTTTACGGAGAACGTGAAATAATTAGTAGCCCTCTCGACTATGGGCTCGAGCCTATTCAAAAATATACAAGGGGCAGGGGTGTATTGTATTGATATCTTATATTGGATTATTGTATTATTGGGATTGGACTTCTAGAGAATGACGTTTAAGGATCTTTCTGTTATATAATATCATAACTAGAAGTCATAAGGCTTGAGAATACACGAATGACTAGCTAGTGAGCATGAGTAAACTCTACTTGCCGATTGTATAATGTGATTAACAAGGTGGAGAGGGGATGGTCTAAGGGGTGAATGGAGCCTCTGAGACCCCTGACCCAATGGGGGAGGATAAAAGAATGAACAATGAGATTGAAGACTGGTGGGTGTGTGCCCCCAGACAAGATTCATAATGGATCTTGATTCTTCTATACGTTATATGTTTTTTCTTATAATATCATGTTACTGTTATATTCGGTAATTCTTTTAAGTGACATTTGAAGGGTATTTCAAAAGCCTTTCCTTGAGCTCTATTGATATTGAATTACAAAGCTTCTTGACTCTGTATTCGGGGTCCTTTTCTTTCTTTAAAAATAAAAGTATATTAATTATTCAGTTTTCGCAACCCAAGCATACGTTTATGCTGCGGCCTCAATACAAGTCACCTATTATTTAGGTCCGTCCGTACATTGACGTCTAAGATATAGTAAGTGTAGAGATACACCCTCCTCATATATGTGAGCATAATCTCCTTTCTGTGCCTGGACAAGTATGTGGTGTACATGAAGTATAGGCAGCGTATCTGAGCTTGTTTTCCACGCTCAATAAAGCAGATTTGTACTCATGGCCTGTTGTTTACGTGTTGTTTGGGTTAGCCATGTGGGAATGACCCGACCTATTCTCACGATATAGATTAAATATTAGCTTCTTATTAACTTAGCTGTTGCTATAGTGTTACACACCACATAGAACCGAAACCCAAACACACGATCGATCGATCTTTCTTGTGTAAATTAAACAATGATGCGGTTATGTCACAAAGCATTGATGACCCTGGTGATAGATTATGCCTATAACAGTATACAATATTTGCCATACTTAATTGTTGTACATAGCCATAGCCTATCACACTGCCCTGTGACTGGTCATTCGTCTTATTTAACATGGAGCTACACTTCACCCAAAGCTATGCGAACTGCTCTGTTTGACCTACATGCAGTGAGCGCCTCAGTAATGTGGATTAATCCACCTGTAGCGAGTGGCCCACTCACCTGTGAGATTGACCGCATTATGGACATATCAGGCCACGATCGGCTCAACCATGAAGTGAGGGTCGATCAGTTGTACGCACGGACACTGATGCTATCAGACTGTGTTAGTCACGTAAATAGAATAGTCGGAAGCCACATGCTCATCAGTAACTTTTAAGGGTGTGGCCTCTTTAGTATAGACGAGCGGCATGTAGGTAACTTTCTGCATACTTAGGGTCGGCGTCCACCTACTACGATATGGCTCCGATATGGTCTAAGATGCACCTCCCGATACAAAATCTAAATCGCGTCGGAAGATCACTTAATATCGGGGCAGTGTATTACTACGCATCAAACTCTCGTGGTTTACGGCCGCCTGTCAACAAAACCATCGTTTATTGTGTATCTATACTAATGCCAATAAGGTACCTGACTATGAACTAGAATCAGGATGTTGGTTCATCCCAGTTTAAAAGCTGCATAGTGATCCAATATATGTAAGTTCAACAAGATATCTCAATATTAAACAATTACAACAAGGTAGCTAAGTAAAGAGAAATAATTGGCTGAATGTAGGCTTAAGTCATGTAAGTGGTAAAAAAAAAGATGTGACATATTTGACGTCTCTGAAGTTGTATTTGTTATCATTCAATTAATTGCTCGTCTCTCAAGTTCTAATGGGATGGTCATAGCATAGGGCTCCAAACTTCAATGTATCAGATTTGGTCAGCCGAAATATCAGTGTCGCATTTACAGGTACCTGACCATGAGTGAAGTGAATTGAACAGACGTGTTACCTTTATCAAATATACAACACTAGATCTGAACATGTATCATCAAATTCAAAAGCAGGTATAGCGACCGATGCAATACAACGGCAGCGACCAGTCAGTGAGCACCTACTCCTCTAGGACTAATGGGTCTGTGAGAGGGAAACCTATTTGGCTCACGATATCTACCTGTCTGTAGAATAGAATAAACCCTGTCGTGATTTTGACCAGCCCTAGCCACGCACCCTTTTAAAGTAGCACCAACTGTAGGGTGCCACGGAGTTGTCCTTCGGTGTTTCTCATCGCCAGTAGCGAATGGCTGATGATAATCAGTCCTGGCTACGTCTGAAGTTATTTCCATTTTGCCCCATTCAAGTTCCTTTATCACCGATACGTACATACTGTAATATCGGCTTTGCCTCGGGTAATTATATGTATAATTTTCAATATATGCAATTTATAAATATGCAATTTATATGGCAAGAATAGATGTAAGATTTTAATTATTCAAATAGAACATTGAGGTGTGAACGTTATATTACAAGGAAAGCGGTATCAACATAATTTGTACGTCATCCGTTGGTAGCTCAGTTAGCCCGCATACACTCATCAGTGGTACACACAACAGAATATATAATACACATCGGATAATGCAGACTACTAACCTGTGGGGATCGCTTTCGTTCTCCCTCCTTCTCAGGACTCGACTTTTCAAATGAGCGATGTTGACGCTCGTATGCCTTGACCTGCACACAAAGATGGACAGAAAAAAGGCATATTGAAATAGAATTTAATATCGATTCTCCAATGGATTTCGAAGCCAATAGGATACAATTTCTATGTATCATCCGTTTTCTTTTGGAATGATGTTCATGACGTTCGACAGTTCTAAAAACAAATAAAATAGACAACATGATATTTAGATGTATTTATTATGTAAGAATCAATGTCACTATCCTATCTGAAATTACTAGAATATGCATTTCGTATAGTGCTTAAGTAATCATATAAATAGATCATACACAAACAGAGATTGAGGTTCGATGGGGTGAACACATTTAGATAGGTATACCGTGATTTCCTCTTGCGATAACAGAGCAAAGTTTTAAAGCACAGAAACATACCAGAGAATGGTTTTGCGCCATGCACTGGCATTTTGCTGTCCTTCGTCGGGGAAACATTGCTCGATAATCCGCACAGCTACAGACCTCTGATGTCTTGATCCATTGGAACACGTGTAATACGAGGCTACCCTTTACACACGTATTAATCAGCAGCATTAATCCAATGGCATGTTTCTCAATGCTCTCAATACTTCAATGGAACGATAACATTCAATGCACCATTCAGTTGGTTCAACGACATATTTAGATCCATTCCATGTTGATGAAATCGAATAGCAATGCACTAAAACCAGCTCGGGAGTGCTTTTGAACACAGAAGAGACTTTTTGTTTGCAAATCAATACACCCTTCTCTCAGATTTTGCGCTCACATCACCTATTCCTGCCAAAACGTAATTTCCTATTTGAGGTTAGCCACATTGCCTGCAGAGCAATCCAAGTGCAATCAGAAAACATTTCTGAATGGAATCCAAATGAAATCCTACTGTGACAGACCACAGAATACCACTGCTACATGGGCAATGATCCCCTTTGGCTGCTGCCTCGGTAAAGAGCAACAAAAACAATTGCCTGTATGCAACGCTGCAGCGCTTCTGCTGCCGTATCGGTGATTTCTATCAAGATTGAGATCCTAAGAGGGGTAGTGCTGTGCAGCGTAGACCTTGTATCCCCCTATCTAAAACCATACATGGTTCGTGTTGGGATATCCTGTATATCTTCCAGCAGACAATCTAACCTACTGAGGTTTTTTTCTGCGAAAGCTCAACGTTTACATAGAGCCTATAGTCCTTAGCTAGTCAGTGTGTGTTGATGGGTTGTACCGTGGAGGTGGAGAACGCCTCCTGTCCACTTCTCACCCGGCTGCACCCTCTACATTCCCCGGCGGCACACCTGAGTAGCACGGGTGGTGACGGGGGCGGCACCTCCCCCAACCTACCCCTCCAATTGAAAGCATTTACACGGACTAATTCGCCCTCTCCTGGTTGGCTGCAGTGGCGGGTTCGGGGGAGCCATGCGGCACCCGTATTATCTGGACTGATCAATCATTAATGCCGTATCGACCGCGGATATGTGGGGCGCCCCGCCCACTCCAACCCATTCCACACCCCCACTCCGCACCCAGATATAAGGCCAACTCAATGGGTTTGGATGGGAGGGGGTGTTGGGCAGGTCATATTCCAGGTCATAGGGCCAGCGCCAATGATAACAAGAAAATACAAAAAGGCAGAGGAATCCACCAACAGAAATTACTTTTAGAGGTAGGTTTGGGAGTGTTAGTGGATGGGTGATAGGTGTGTAGGTGTATTGGCAGAGGTGGACTGCACTCAACCGAGGCACAGAAGCGCCTGTGTCAACAGAAGCAGGGTTCCCTTTATGAAATCAAGGTCGAGGTATCTTTGTATGCATGTGGAGTCTTTCTTCCCCATCCTGGGCTTCCACCCCAGGCCACACCCCCATCCCCTGCTCCTCCTTTTAATTGGATGCTTTTTGGTTGATTAAGTATTCCAAGGATTAAGCTCCAGATACTACTAAAAGCTTTCTCTCGTTGGAATTGAATACATAGCTCTTCATTAGCCAGTACGGACTGATATCAAAAACCACGTAGCGGTAGTGTGAACATTTACAATGGGGTTTTCCTACAACTGACACAAACTTTCGATTAGAGACTGTAGTTAACTGCAGACTAACAGACCGTATATTTTCAGGGGAAACGACCCACTGGCCGAGGGCCTTTTTGTAGGGAGGGTGATGGGTATAGGCAGTATCCTCGCCCCTGCCGGACATTGAGATGCGCATATGTACGGACAGCCAGTGGTCAAGTGGTCACTGTGGAGGACTATACTGACCACAGGAACGAGCCATGAACCACTGGGCTCGTATGGGTGGCATAGCAAGCAGGGTAAACCATGGGACGTGGCAGGGTCATGCTACGCCCATCCTTCAGGGACGAATATAAACTGTCTAAGGAGCATTCCGCTGAATTTTGTCGAGGAATTTATTTCTCTCTACATCTGTTGGGACACACAGGGTCGACGCCCTAGACCTCGTACTAGGATAACATGAAAATATTCAAATTTTACAAGCAAATATGAGGTAATAGGGAAAAGAGTAAAAACGATACTTAACCATGAAAGGAGTCTTAAATCAACTGTAAAAATATGTCTTTTGATACCTATAATTTGTAGAAATATGTTCCTATGATTGATTAGAGTGCTACAGGCATTCTCTTCTGGACTACCAACCTTCCAGAATATTTCTAACCGTCCAGAATATAATGATTTACCTTTAGCGTTGGATATTGTAACCTTAGACAACCAGATTAGCATTACTAGTTTGCGCAAATGATCTATCGTCCTTCACTTAAATATGTTACTGATAACAGGTGAAAATATTTAATTTCCCATACATTTTATGAGTGAAAATAATTCGTAATGTACTTGTGGCTAAATCTCTCCCAATCCTACATCCCCTGTATACACATGACTCATTTCATCTAAGGTTGTGACCTCTCGGTACCTTCCAGCGTCGTTAAGGTTAATTTCCGTTGCCAGCAACACCACCCAGGAGTCCATCCAATGTCTTTGGGTTGATTTCCCTTTAGTTTCTTTGCAGACTAGATACCCTGCTGGTTTCGGTATGAGACCAAGCCCAGAGCTTTGTGGTCATATTGAATTCTACGACTGAGTTCCAATATCATCTCCTAGAAACGCTTGATTAGCCCTATCCTGTGACCATACCTGTGGAATTACTCATGTATAGAATCCAGGAATGAAACTTAAATACTACTACCTTCGGCGGCGGGCTTTATTTCAATTCATCAAGATGGTAATATCTACCCATAACAAATAAAGATCACTTATACATTTCCATTCAATGCCTACTTTCATTCTCAATCGCCCACCTGCGATGACTGTCCATTGCAGCTACCCATGGTTCTCATTCGTTATCTGCATGGAGTTGTCCCATTACACTCACTGCCATATAAGGAATAGAGTAAACTCAGTAGCCAATGATTGCATTCGCAGCAAACCCCGACCTTCACCCTGACCTCCTTACATGATATTAATCGTGCCTTGGGACGGTTCTTCAGTCGAGAGTTGACCTAGAATCTATTGGGTCACAACCACCCTCTTATACACATACATGTTGCAGATCTCTCGATATCTCTCTGTATATCTGGGGAAACAACACAGTGGTATCCTTGATTTGAAACCTTGATTTGAATCTTTATTTAGAAGATTACCGGTCGAACAAGTCTACCTTTGCTCTAAACAAGCTATATAGCGATCAAAGTACTCACTGCAAGTTTACATGCCATAGCCAACCTTCACCATATATATGCATTCAAATTATCTCCCAGAACCGATCTATACAAACATGCACCTTTCATACCAACCTGTAACACGCATCTATCTCACCCACAAATTGCACTCGGAGAGCATTCTAGATCACCCCTTTCACCGCCCCCTACCAGCACGCTTACACGTGGTATTGATCCTATGCATTCCACGCTTCACTGAACATAGCGTCATCCTTTATCCTGAAGCAGCGCGTCAGAACCAATCCACCGAACGTCTTAACGGACGGTGAAGAAAAGGCCTCGTCTAATTTGTTCATGTAACGCAGCTCTGCTCATTTCGGTCGGCATTCGATACGACACTGGGGTCTGGTCCATATTCTCTACCCGTCCACTAGAACGTCAATAATCACTGATCCATAACCGTAAACCAGTGTTGAATCCCGGATGTCTGTGATCAACTGAGCGGGAAATAGCGCCAGACTCATACATGGAGCCAGACCCCGCCCATGATCGTTTGTTTTACACTTTGTTGCACAGGTTAAGCTATTTGAGACTACTATATCAACGTTAATGTTCATTGAAGGTAAAATAGAACTTGAATAGCAAGAATGACCTTTATGATATAGATGGTATGAGATGACAGGTAAGGTTTTAAAATTACCACGATTGAATAAATACAATTATAATTGGCAAAAGGTACGTTATTCAATATTGGAGCAGCCATGGAACCATTCAACACCACTTATTGCGCTCCCACTCCAATTTATTTCGGATGATGTTGGGGAATTTCCTTATCAAAAATCAATATCCATGTAACCATGAAGCTTTCCTAGCTGTGGTATGCGTGTGAAGCCTGAGCATTAAAAATAATTTAACAAAATAATAACTTTACCAAACTGAAAAATCTTTAGGACTACGGATATCGCAGAACATAGGAAATCCTAGAAATATTGATGCTAGCACATTGTTAGCAAACAGCAAATAATATTATCGGAGATTATTTCTTGACTGTTATTCAATGGTGGGCAGAATGTGATTTTAGTTTTTTTAAGAACAGTATCATAGCACAAGACAAACGAAAAAATCAGAGTAAAAACGAGGAGAGTTGCAACGAAAACTATAAAGAATGTCAACACTAATGCTAGGGGATAGGATATTGGACAGGCTGACGAATGAAACGCAGCTTATGCAAAGAGAGAATACTTTCAAAGCTAGTGTAACTGAAGAACTGTTCAATATAGATATTTGGGAAGGTCTTGACTATTTACATTTCTGTATTTCTTAAAACGATTTAATTTTGATAATACAGAAGTCTTACGAAATGACAGTTCGTAACCTAATCTGTGTTTGAGCTATGGTATTGATTTAGGCATTATTCTAACATTTAGTTAAAGTTGAATATATGATAAAATGTACGTTGCGTAATTTGTTTTCATTATTACTATGCTATTCATAGTCCATATAATTTAGATATGTCATACGCTCTAACTGAATTTTCTAATGATGTATTGTGTGTGTGTTTGTGTGTCTTTATGTGAGTCTTGGTCGTATTTTTCTTATTCATATTGGAAATTCTATGTGACTTCTGCATGGAAAAACACCTTCAAGGGAAACATTTTACGTCGTTTTAATTTCTGTGAATTTGGTTTTTTTTTTTAAGACAAAAACCGAATATTACAGCTCTCTCTCTCTCTCTCTCTCTCTCTCTCTCTCTCTCTCTCTCTCTCCGCACACACACACACACACACACACCTACACACACACACACACACACACACACACACACACACACACACACACACACACACACACACACACACACATATATATATATATATATATATATATATATATATATATACGGCATATGCGGAGCATGATATACGATTCCGCATGAGGTCAGTTGGCAGGGGGAGTTAATAACGGTGTCAGTGTGATCAATATGCTACATAGAGACCGTCAACCAAGTCTCTGTCCAGTGGCGAGGAGTCACTCAGTGCAGCTTGCCTTGTGGGCTGCTCAGTGATACGAATGGGAACACCAGTTCGATGCCTAAATCAATGTGGACAACTGCCAGCTCCATAAAGATGTGTCATTTAGACCTCTCTGTGTGGTCAACCAGCTCGTTAGCATAGATCAGGCCCCTATAGAGCTTGGTAGTGTAGTTTTAGTAACGCAGGCAAGCAGTCGACCACTGCATCTATTCTGAGGTATCTTAAAAGATATATATGCGTGGTCCAGAGGCCGTATAGATAAGTAGATTTGCATGCTTCCTAATTCACAACAAGTCAAAAAGGAAAGTGAGCGTGCTGCCTCGGTATTATACTGCTTGTTCTTTACCGTCATTTCTCACACTGTATAGACTGTCTCATCCACGATAAATGTCTACAACAAGACCTGAGGTTTCCCTATTAGTGGAAGATTGATAGTATGGTGGCATGGAAATATAGCATTTTGAAGCATCAAAGAGTAGCACGTTTCCAATCTTCCAATAGTCCACCATATTAGCTACGAAGTCGGCTCTCCGTATTGCTTCACACCTCATATGGCACTATGCATGACAGTGTATAGAACTAGGGTTGCGTGTTCCAATTTTAGTCACCAGTTAAGATAGGCGAGGGTCCTGGTTTAGATAAGGAAAAAAAGCTCTGCTCTCCTGATGGGGATGGCACGCTGCCGATCTAAAAACTGATATGACATGTGTCGGAGTGAGATAAGTGGGGGATGAAACATTCTAACATGACAGGAACACTGGTAAGCTTGGCACTGCTACAGCCTGAATATAACATCAGGTGCTATGCCAAATCGAGTTTTTGTGTTCTATATGTTTCTATGCTGTCGGGCTCAAGCGTTTATTTCGTGTGGAATGAGACACTTTTGATACGAGCAAGTGTTCATCAGTTCTTTAATTCATTCTAGATACCAAGATGTATACTAGCATTAAGGCAGGAAGATATCTTGTTGAATCTACACGATCGATTTAGCAATCCTTAATAGAACTAGTCCCACCTCCTAGTTCTCTCATATCATCTGCTTTTCCCTTTCTCGCTCCCGTCTTGCACAAAAGGGGAGTATCTATTAAGAAGACCAGTTTTGTTGCCTCGAATTCAGCCATTAGTAATGAGTAATGGCCGGTATCTTTCAGATTATAGTGCAGTGTTATGGTAGATCATACTCACTCGTTCGACTGCATCGTGCATGGAGATCTTGCCCTCCTTCACCATCAACATGAGCTCGATTCGCTCGTCATCCGCCATTGTGATCTCACTGGCATTCAGGTCACCTGTAACACAAGAAGAAGCCAAATTCATTATTTCAAGAAAGAGTTGGAACATAGTAATATATATGAAGTAACAATTGCAAGGAATTGTATATTCATAAATACATATTTATAGATTAACCACAAAAATTGGGGTATATTGCCCCAGTTAGTCTAAATTAACTTTTATGAATGATTATATTTGGGCTGTTAAGTACCGAACATAATAACAAAACTGTCATTTGTACTTAACATAAAATGTTGGACTAAGATTCTGTTCAAAAATAAGTATTGAGCATATTCTCCACTCAGTCCAGCTTATAAATACTATACCCATGATACCCTCATTTTGAGGCTAACCTTATGTGTTTCCGTAACAGGTGGCCTGGGGTTTGAAAGGTAACCATACCTTTACCAGAAATCAAATGACCCTGCATACCTTATGAACAACTAAAATAGAGGTTTCCTGATATATAAGATAATATGGAAGAACGACTCAGTGGTTAGTAGGAGACCTGAAGTGAACGATCTTTGAGCTGGTGTAACACTATTACGATAATTCATAAACATTGGCCGTGTGTCAACTGAGTTGAAAAGAATGTATATTTGTATATACGCTATCATGTCAACACATCTGTCGCCACCTGCTGGCATCCAGAAGAATGACTATCTGACGGTATTTTTAGATGTGCGTTAAATGTATTTTACACAAGACCTCCGTAGTTCTGGTTAATGTTAGAATAAGATTTGCTAATCGATTCCTCAAGATCTGACTTAAGGTAGCCGAAAGCTGAAAAGTATAAGGATATTGAGTATTTCCAGGGATGCTGAGTCTATGTCATGCAGGAGAGAAATGCTTAAGCCTGGTTTGGCTTGATCAACTAGAGTCTGGCTCAATTACGCTTTTGGATTTTTAGGTAAAATACATGCAATTGTTCAGGCATGGGTATAAATTCATCTCAAACCAGCACTCATCCACATTGTTGTTGGTATGTTATCTGATTTAATGAAGACTTTTGGTTGGGTTCAGCTTTCAAAACAACCTGAACGACAATATAAGACATCTAGTTTAGTTTGGTAGAAACATGTAGGGACTGCACCTAGTGCTGGCTGATGTGCTATATAGCGTGTAAAACCCAGAAGATATATTGCGTTCTCGATCCAATAGAAAGGTTGCTGCTAACCTCGGGGTCTAAGTTAAATATTAAGTGATCGTAATTAGGTCTTACACCGATAAAGACTTAGGTGCTAACTCTAACCATAGTCTTCAGGACACACAAGTGTAGAACTGGATGGGCTGAGACTCAGTCTATCTGCTGTCATTAGGTCTAGATAATTGTGTCAGTACAGATCTCCTTTCCCTTTCTAATTGGCCACGCAGATAACAATCCTAACATCAGGAACCCTCAAAAACATGTAAAGGATAAAAACTTGCTGCTATTCCCGGCGTCTTATAGATAAAAGGACCCTCTCCAGTGGTTTTGTACCAGTCTCAGTCTATGTTTTCTTTAGTAGAAAAGGCCAGTCGAAACCCAGTGAATGCTGGCAAAAATGTCTCGAGCCCGTCAGAAATGATATAGGTTACTGGTCGAACTTAATATCAAACAATGCCTGCAGATATATCAGCCACTTCACCTGGCCGGACTGTGACCGGATGAGCGGTCTCAGCAGACCAACCCCACTCTAATCCTATGGTGACAAGGATCTAGAACAGCAGGCAGGTGTGATGGATTAGGGACTCTGTCTCTAGGGACTTCTTGCTATGGACATGAGCGACCACCTGTCTCTATCTACTGTCATCACACCAGCAAGATGTCAGGCAGCAGCTAGTGGAGGGCCATAGGGAATGCATGAAGGATGAGGCGGCCAGTTCTGAGCACCATTGATTAACCCTTAGTAGATATAGACCTGTTCCTTCATTACCCTTATTATCGCCCACCTGTGACGTTACTGAGGGCTTGATTTGGCTCCACAAGTCTATTGTCGGAGGAACTGAGTAGATGCGAGTGTCTGTGCGTCATTGTTTATCTCTGCTAGTAAGATTACCGTAGAAATATCAAATACATTTGCAATTGATAGAATCAATGTGTTTTCTGCGAGAGGTAATTACTGCTAATAAGGTTTCGCTATAGATATCTCTGTTTGATTTATTCATAGATAAAGATCTATTTCTAGCACTATTGGTATCTGGTGGCGCCAATCTAAATGATTAAATCTAAGTTACTCAAACTCATAGCTCCACGCTAATGTCTTCTCGTTTATTTGTGACTTATTTAAGGTGTCACATTAATGTTGAGAGATATTTCCATCAATGAAGAACGCCTTTGAGCAATTGCTTGTCGTTTCAAGTCGCTGTCGGATGCAGTAAATCCTCACAATTCCATGTGGGAGACTCTAAGCCTTTGTGAGCTGTTGTCCCTCGACAAGCGCCTTGGAGGATATCTCAGTACTTCATCGACTTTGTTCCCCAATCCCCACCACCTACGACCAATCAAAGCCTACGCGCATGCCTCTAGCTGAACGCTTCCGGATCCGGAGGCAGTGTCAACCTGATTGCCTCTAGCAGGCTGATTGTCTCCGGAGGCCACGGTTGACTGCATCACATCGATCAGTGAGGTGTGAAGGTCGGGGTGTGCACAGCAGGAACTGTGCGTGGTGCTGAGAGCAGTTAGCCCTCTATGCTGCTCGCTCAGAGTCAGGTCAGGGGTTGCGAGCCACACAAAGCGGCCATTTCTATGCTGAATGTTCGCAGGTCTGAGCCATCGCTTCAATTAGTGCTAATCCAAGTAATTCATTATCTTTCTGCTTCGCTTATGCAATATCGGCGTTGTGTGAGCCATGATTGCAGATTAGTAAGTGATCAAGTCAGGGTGGTATATCATCTAGGGGTGGATTAAAGAAGGGACCCTGTGATAGACTAGAAATGTTTGAAATATCAGCGTGTAAACGTTTAAGGATAATGAATGGGCACGACGGTGCAGAGGGCACTGGAGGAGATGTCCAGGGTGGTGGGTGTGAACGTTATGACGGTCTCCAGAGCGCCCGGCCAAGTGGAGATAAGCAGCCGTCACCTTGCGCCAGGGCTCCTCCTGGGTTCCTCCTGTGAACTGACTGATTGCCTCCCCAACCGCGCCGGCCTGAAGGTGACTGGGTGTGGGGGAAGCCCTCTTCAAACCCGTACCAAAGACCTCTGTGCAAATCAATGGCCCAGCAGATGTGGGGAAAGGGTGGAAGAACATATGCTCGGAGTTTGCTTTGGTTGCAAAGGGCAAAGTGAGGCTTTGAGAAGGCTCAAAGTTTTGCAAAGGAAAGGCGACTTGGAGGTTCTTTTTCATATATATTTTCGCAGTCTTCCTTTTCTCTAGTTTTGCGTCACATAGGATGACGTGGCAGATTATCATGAATTGTAATTGTAATGACAACTTTCAGAAATAGGAAAATAATCAAGGTGCCAACTTTTGTCCTTTTTTACGTTCACTATGTTATTTCATCTGGTAAGTATATCGCACGACTACATTAAAAAAATGGCAGCCTCTATTGAACACACTAACGGAAGTGAGCCTCGTTTTCACGAGCCCTTCCACTCGACTAGCGTTCCAGATTGTTATTGGCAGACGCACCTCGCCCACGTCTCCACTGCTTCTAATAAATTCATTCCGCTTCGTTTTCTTATTACTGACAGTCTTCTTCAGTGTCTTTTCATCATCAGAGACTTTTTTGTGGCGTTCGACTCGATGCCCAGATGTGACTTTGGCCGAGTGCCATAAGCTGGGTGCTAATTAAAGAGAATATAAACATGCACTAAGAGTGATGAGCGGTGCAGTGGTTCGCCTCGCATGCAGTCCGCAACAAATGGATTTTACAGGTTACTGCAGGGCACCACTGGGTACTACTAGTGGTGCTTGATAACACAGGTGGCCAAAGCCCATGATCAGGAGTTCCCCTTCAAATCAACCTGGTCCCAATAATTCATGATCAAATTTGCTTATGTCATATTGAATAACCTAGTAACAGTTGATACATAGGGACATCTGTTGATGTATGGGTTTCCCCTTTGAAACCTCATTCTGTACTCTACCTGAATATTTCAAATGAAAAACGTTGTTATAATAACAAGACAACAACACCACAAAGGCTATATTCTAAACGGAAGAATAATCATCCATATGCTATGTATTTACTTTGTAGTCATTAATTTGTCTAAATATCGAATGAGAAATGGTATCTATGATAATAAAAAGACAAATGACCGTGCAACTTTGTATCGCGTTTAATATTTGAACACAAAGGAGAAAGACATGTAACAACAAGCAAACATGAAATAAAGCCTGGTTTACCTTGTGGTTCTAAATAAGGTACTCATCAGATATAAGCCATTTGAGAGACTGCTCAAACAAGGTATAATTACGTTATGAAAGCAGATGAAATAATGCTTTAGTGTTTCGGGACAGACATAATATAACCATAGCAGGAGGATATATCCTTACCTTCATGTTTGCGGTAAGTGTATTTCTTGCCGGATGTCATGCCGATGACATTCTTGATAAACCTGGTAATCCCTGAGCTGCTCTTCTTCTGGTTGTTGATTTCAGACTCGATCAACTCTGTGAGAGGTAGAAAAAAGACATCTGTCAGCGTCAGACAAGTCGAGGCCGTCCCCCCAACCCCGCCCGGCCAGCGCAGGGAAGGAGGTGAGGAACAGAGGGAAGAGAAGGGGTAGGAGGAGAAGGAGAAGGAGAAGTAAGAGGGCTATAGAGAGGAGATGCTCCCGGCTGAAGTACTCCAGTGCTTTCTGCACGCCGCTTGTGCCGCTCAGTGTTAACCGGCCGCATACCTTTTCAACATGCAACAGTCGGTAGATCCTGCCGCCTAGTGTCAGATATAGGTACTTATCTAGTAGAACGTCTTGCTCTTAAAAACAGTCTCAAGGTTTAGGTAAGTAGCAAACCTTGATACGTAGAAACCTTTGACCCACACAGTATTTAGTTTACGCGTATGATGTTTATTTTCAATGCAATCCCTGATGCTTGGTCAATTGCCCAATACTCATATCTTATAAACCGATAACGGATGGCATAAACTCATCTCTACCTAAATTCATTAATTAACACTGGAACCATAAATTAAAGGATACAGGAGATTAAGACCTGTCAGACTTTGTATATCTTGCGAACCTATAATTTATAGAGAATCACCCATTGGCCTGTTACCCTACTATCCCTCCTCACCCTTTAAATACATCTCGATATTATCTCAAAATTATGAGATCTTTCTCAGACTATTGGCTCATGTAATAGTTATATACAATTACAAAACTAGGCTACAAGCTTCCATGTTGTATACACCCAGTCTGTGGCGCCCTCTTGTTGAACCGCGCCAAACCGTAATGATAGAGTTGCTCTTGAAACACGTTTGAGCTCATGCAGGTGCACTATTCAGCGGTCTGTGCTATCTTAAATTGCGGATGAATCAGTATGTATCAGGTTATCGATCGCTCATGTTCTCATTCTCATATATCTACCTAATGATCACAATGGAGATACAGTCGACAATTGAGGTCAGGGCCCGTTGGATAATCTAGGATCGTACATAAGGACCCTTTTGTTGCGTCAAGGAGACCAAGGGACGATGTGGGTTAACTTAATTCAACACTTATGGGTGACCTTATGGGCGGCTGAGACTGTCTTGGCGAATGAACTTAAAAATCATTAAACGATTACCCTTGTACAAAGAACAGAAAAGGGTCTTCATGTACGATCCTAGATTATACAATGGGCCCCAGCTATTTAAAGTTGCTTTACGTATATGTATATATCTTATTAACGCCGGTTGTTTTAACTTCCACTGATTTCGACAGAAGTAGGTGAAATTAAATTGAGATATGCCGTCTTATCAACCCATGAATGAAGATACTAAAAACTGGAGCCTGGGCGAAATTTAAGGGACAGAGACCTCTAAGTGGAATCTGGCTTAAAGTAAACAGTGTAAACTGTCAAAGTGGAATTTCTTTGATACCAGCGAAGACTATAAAACTGGAACTAGCGGACCAGCAACAATGGATGGATATACTTAATGTAAAGTGTACTATCCCAAATAATAAAACACACCATACTAATCACCGGAAATCTTGTCAATGCAATCAATGTTTTTAATAGCAATCACATCTACCATTCACGGTTGCAGTGACTTCATCGGATCACCAAAAGGCAACTGACAAACAATATCATTGGCTAGGGTGATAATTTACGAACATTGGTAGGTCCCAATTAAAAAGCTGTATTTAGAATATCCGCGTTTGTGACGCGCTTTTCATTACAAGAAGATTTTTCTCCATTGCTGAATTTATGAAATGCCTTTTATAATAAGCATTCAGAGGAAAGCACAAAAAACATCGAAATAAACATAAGAAAAAGATTTACGACATACGAAACCGGCAACCCTTAAAGCTTTCTCCAAGCCGGAAGGATGGAAAGGCGATAAATAGAACGATAAAGATGCAATAAATGAATGCCACATGAATATTATAAGAAGGCCAGCGAGGAAGGTTGCCGTGATTGTGGGGTTCGCGGGTAGTAAACCTGAATAGGAGATGTCTTTTATTATGGCTGTATAACGTAGTTCCTTGTTGGCCGGGGTAGGTGGGGGAAGGTACTTGCGGACTGGACTCGTTACTCTTTTATAACCCTCATTAGGATAAAGGTTCCTTCACTTGCTCATGCAGTGAATGTGGAGCAGCATTTCCATAGACTACCAATTTCACGCCAAGGAAATTGATGAATTCCTTGGTAGCGAAAATATCATTTCAAAACATATTGTCTTTTTTGTATTATTTTTTTCATATTATCAGTAGTTGACAAACAATACTTTTTTTACTCTTCCTAAGAGTTAATTTCTCTCTATCTTTCCTTTTCGACTACCTTGTAAATTAGATTGCCACTATCGGTAAATAGATTGATGCACCAACATAAATTTCGATGAAGCTATTGTAGTTAAGTGACTATATATTAATGGCTTCGGTGTCCCAATGATATAGATGTCAGAATTTTCACTTCCATATTACAGCAGTTATATTCCAATCATTTGATGCAGGTGATCTCATATTGGCGAATCTTTGCTGAGTTGTATTTGCATATATCTGTACCCAGTGTCTGGCACTATTTACACAATGCTTGGTCAGTAGAGAGGCAGCCTTCACATGATCCACTGTCGTTAAAAGTTGGACAGAGAGTGGCAATCAGAGCGAACTCGGACTGAGGCCTGGTCAGAGCACTTTCCTCCAGTTACCCGTTCCATCAGATAAAGTGCAAATCGTTCGGTTTTGGAGCGACATCAGGAACGCATCATTATGTCTTATTAACCGACATAGAACTATTCGCCAAAAAAATGTGTGTCAACCATTTGCGCTCCAGTTCAATGTTTCTCGAGAATCTATGCTAAGTTTATATACCCCTGTGTCTGCTAAAGGGTGGTGGAACAAAATAATTCATGAGGGGCCTAAGGTATATGTTAATTACCTAGATAAATGACGACCGAGAATTGGTTTTACGAGGTTATGGAAAGTGGAAGAGTTCCGGAATAAAAAGCTCACCTAGGGGAGCATGTTCGACGGAACAAGGAAGAAAAACATACTGGAAAAAGGTTAAGCAGGAGAAATTGGCAAATCAAATCCTCACAAAGTTTATTTTTATGAGGGTGCTAAATGTACTAGCCATTCGTAGCACGATGCCTCAGGGCAAAGTTGCTCGTGACTCTGCTCAGCCTGTGAGCTATGGGGGTTGCTCATGCTATAGGCCAGTATCCGTTGTCCAAAGCTACCTCCTGCCCGCATTACCCCCAGGTTTAATTGTTACCGACAGCTAAAGCCACCATTTGGTGGAGTCTCCGAGGGCTCGACCCTAGTGGCAGAGCCATACCCTCTCTTCTGGATAATCAAGCGTTAAAACACACTTGTTGAAGATCAACTACCACGCCAGGGATTCATTGGATCAGGATTTATGTGCTGAATCCAGATAGAATAACATACTTTAACACTCAATATACCATGCTTTATGGTGTTTCATATAGGTTCATCATGTATCAGTTTACTTCAGGCAGCGTTATTTGAATCTCATAAGTTTTTGTTAGAACGTCCATAAAACCGCAACTTTTCTGGAACCCGCGGGATAGCAAATCACAATTTATCAATCTTTCCTCGCTTCCCTTTCCAGAAATAAAAACCTGTTTTTGTTAATAATTAATGCCAGGTATTACAATGTTTTACACCATCCGGCGGGGTTTCCAATGACGACCTGTGCAGGCTGGTAAAAGGCAATTTAAACCCGGCGATGAAGCTGTCAACCGCGGTGCTTTATAGAGTCACTACAGGTGCGCTGAACGGCTCCCAGACCCCGAGCAGCTCACACAGCCTTCTGGAGACGCTCCCAAATAGGTTAACCGCTCCTCCAGTTCAACTCACCCTGACAGCTTCCATTACTGTCCTCCAGTATGCAGGGACAGGATGGAATCACACCTCTGGTCCTTTTTTTAGTCTGACCTGGAGTTTCTCACTCCTCGCCGCTACCCCCAATCACTGACCGCTACTCCAGACTCTTGCCCTTCTATCAGCCGCGATTATCCATGGCTCTTGTGGGACGTGCCGCTATTCCATTAACCGGGCTGCCTCCCCCGGGAGGTGACCTGGCTGTGGTGCTGACCTTTCACCAATAGAAGGTGACAATCCACTCCAGGTCAAGAAGGTCAGGTCAAACCGAGCACAGGATTAAAGACCATGCCTATAGACATAGGGTACAGGTATTTTAATCGTGGAACAGTTCTAATGTTACCCTTATATCTTCCATTTGTTTATGTCTTTTTTGAGATCCTCATTTTCCATTTTTTTTATCAGTATCCATGCATATACTAGAAAAATGTCAGCTGTTCTGTTTTTCTTGTCACTGTAGAGTCCAACGATTATACGAGGAATAACAAAGGTAGGTTTTGAATTTGCTCATAATACATGTCGAAAGTCCATCACAAGGGCCAACAAGTATTTCAGTCAATACATATCCTACAATATGTTGCTTTAGCTTACTGATATAGGATGCTCGTGCATACCATTCAAAATTGCAGCAATACACACGACTTATTTCTTCGGACCACCATGGTTGCCTCTGTTATCTCCTATCAGTGATATATAAACAACAGAATATTATTATTATTATATATATATATATATATATAGCTTCAAAAACAAAGGTGCACAACTCTATTAGTTAACATAATCTGAAGTAAAGTATAGTTGGTAATGGTGCATATTTCGTTGCGTCAGAGCCAAAAGATATAAACAATACTGATAGCATTTGTGCAAGTCGAATCCTGCTGTCAAAACTATTATTGGCTAAGACTCATAAAGCAGCAGGAATGAGGCAATATCACAGCAGACCTCGTGGGTCAGGAGATTTAATATCAACATAGTCAATCTTCATGCCTACCGTACTTCTTATTGAATCTGAAAGGAGACGCTAGCTAAAGGCCTACTCTCCAGTAGCCCCAAATCTACTGGATTATTATAGCTATGGTCTCATGTATCATGGACCGTAATTGGTCCGTTCATCTCACGTGAGATAAATGAGAACTAGAACACTCATGTTTCGGCTGCATCGGTTCGATAGAGAACAAGTTCGTGACTGGCATAGAACCTGATATAGAAAATAAGGTGTGCTGCGCTGTGATTTTATTAATACTAGTAAGGACTACCATCTCCGATTTCATCAATAGTATCAGGTGTGTCTCTCGTTGGCTATTTCTTCATGTGTAGCGCTCTCTGTTGCTCTTCGCCCTTACAGCTTCACTGTACTGTCCAATACCCACGCCCTTACGAAATTACGTGGTGGAATTTCCTTCCCCCAAGAGCTGTTCTACAATTTATAATACATCGCATCGCATTTATAATATTGCATACCCACCAAGGAAGAGCTCGCAACTAGTGATAAAGATAAGTTGAAACTTTCAGAAAATAAGATACACAATAACATAGTATACACAAACTCCCTCTATGCAACTCTATATCGATTGGCGGCTTGCGGTTTATATATATAATAAACGTGGATAGATAACATACGAGGAATTTGGTTTCTTTACCTACCTACCAGATGGTAATCCGACTTGTAAGGACACATATAATATGTATACACTTTTTCCGCAATGGCCATCCACTCTGTCACAATCCTCTTCGAGGCAAGGGTATAAGTAGTATATAAAAACAAGACTTTTCAGTGGGTATTAGCTGCGACGTCCTGTCATAAGACGTTACATCAGTGCCAGCCCCGGCTAATGCAGAAATCATTGTCCATACCTTATGCATAACCCGTAGCGGTTTACCGTGGCGTAGGACGTATGTATGCTTCCCATAAACATGGCTCTAGTAGACTGCAGTGTAGGGGTAAGACGTGTGGTGGTCTGTCCGCCTACCGCCTCACCGTGAGAAAACCACCAGCTGTCGGGGGTTTGCGACAGTGTAGGGTGTAGGTACCCTCAACCTAACGATGAATGTGACACATAACCGGTATCGCCGCCATCCATTCAGCCCAGGACAGACACGTATTCATGACAAAACCTTCCGATTGTGTTCTATTGTGGTGGCTGTTACGTTCCCGTTTTTGGTTTGTCATGCAAGGGCTATCATCGCAGAACACACACACGAATATAGAACTCTGCGCACAAGAATGAGCGAAGGACATGCCTTTCAAAAGGAAGACATGTTTTTATGGCGTTCAATGAGTGCTTTTTTAACCCTTTACCAGAAATGCCGAGCTTGGAAAGATTCTAGGAAAGTACTATATTTCCTAGCTGTTATCGTCAGATGAAAGTTATATTGGATATAAGGGTCCAATTCCCTAACAATTAGCAAGGCTATAAAGCAGTAGGAGCAGCCACAACGCCATCAAAGCTTTAGATATCACAAAATTAACATTGAATATAATGTCTTTTAGTAAAATGAAGAAACCATAGCTGTGTACAAGCTGGAATCTCTCAAAACAGGGAGGACCCGAGACATTCTGCGTTACCACTCATAGAAACTATCATTAAAGGTGTCACCTGAAATGATGTCAAGATCAGTTTTTGCGGTTTCATGAGCCATGGAGAGATGACCTTTTTATCTCCCCCTAAATTTCATTTAATTTTCTATATTCTTTATATATTGGAGTGCTATTTACTAGATGTTTGAATTTCACTGAAGGATCTTATCTAAGTAATGTGAAATACAATCTTACGAGTAAAAATAGATAAAATGAAACCGAGAATAGGGGAATTCTTGACTTGGAGTTCTTTCATTTCTTTTAAAATTCAAAGCATGATACTGATCTACTGTCTAGTATCTTATTTGCATTTACTCGCTATTTCAAAATGAACAATTTACATTACATCATCTTCAATGTAATCTATTAATCAGAAGTCAGTGAAAGAGACGTCAGCAGTCTTTCTACTATATAAAGAATCTCACACCCTAAGGCCCGGCGTCCACTGAGCTCCCGATACCCTTATGATGCATGCATCGGGATGCAACTTCGGATGTATCGGCTATGGATTAAAGTTGACTTTCCAACGCGATATCGATTTCGTGTCTGGAGATAAGGCCCCTATCTATAGTATTTTCGTGTCGTCATAAGGCCTATAGTAGTGTATCAGGAGCTCAGGCGACGCCAAACAGAAAATCCTAATTATTTGGTATATATAGCACCTACGTTTAGGGAAGTAGTTTTCATAAAGTAAAGGCACTGTCCCAAGGGGACTCTACTTCAAAGAACATGATATGTACAACACGGAAGGAACTGTATATTTCAATTAAGCGGGAAAGGGTTAAGAAGCAAAGAACCTCAAACGTCTTTCTGTTTTATCCCTGTTACAAGATGTGCCTATGAGACGTTTTTCGCTCTTCACTTCACAGGGGGAAGTTCCGTATGCGACTCCACAGAAGGAAGCCTTATGTTTATGCTCGGTGACGTCCTAATGTCTGCCGTCCTACATAAAAACCTACACCTACGGTGGCCGCTCTAACATCAGCCAACGTGCTTTATGTCAGAGCTCCATTTGCCTATCCACACCAAAGGTGGGGTAAATATTTGTAATGCTAATCTTAGCTCTGCTAAGGCACGTCTATATCTGGCATGTGTAGGCAGACAAAAAGAAGGTAAAATGCAACACCTTACAGGTTGGAATATCTCAAGAGGCATCTCCAAAGTAAATGTAAATACAGTGCCCGTTGCCATGGCAACAGGCGGCCCGTGGGAGTCATTCCTTTAGCTTTACACAGGACTGGGGTGGGGGAGGGGGTTGCGGAGGAGGCGGGGACTGGGACGGGACCAGGACATGGGCGGAATGCGGCGCCGCCACTAACCACCATCCCCATACCAATAGGCATCCTGGGTCCCATACAATTAATCTGCTCCACCTCACCGAGGCCACGCGAACGCCGTAGGATGCGCTGTTTATGTCATCTGGGTCCAGGTAGGTTGACAGGTGCCAAGCCCCGAGAAATCCCTCCGTTATTTTCGAACCATCGTCCTCACTGCACACCGACGCCTATTCCGTTGGGAATAGGGGAAATTCATGCTGTGGCCCACTGAGAGAGGTTAGGGACACATGCATGAGTGAGGAGAATGTCAGTTGTTTCGTCTCATGTTCCGCCTAAGGAGATGCTTTCTGGAGCAAACTGTTCTTGCTTTTCTCTGTTCTGCCTTTTAAATGAAGCCTAGCATTAACTAGATAGAAACAGATGAAATCAGGTAATTTGGTTTTCTATTTCATTATACCCCAGAATGATATATCAGCACGCGGGGAATATTCGGATATGCACCTTGCAAGATGCGTTTTAGGGCCTACTGATCGGTGATTTCAGATCTGATTCACAAATACCAAACCAATGATGCCTATTGAAGACTCAAATTATCTTTATCACATCCTCCTTGCCGTTGTAAACCTAATGGATATCATTTGATTGCATTCTTTTGTAAGGTTCAACAAGTGTGAAATAAGTGGGCAGAGGGATCGTTGGGCCTGTGGATAGAGGTCCCTCCCTATGGACGGAGGAATCCGATCAAAGCTACCGCCTGTGTATATTGACCGTCTGTGGGCATTGGGGGCTGAAAACACGAGAGGATTAGGGTGATGCCTGCCCTCTCTGGATGTAAGTATGAAGACTTTGGGTGCGATATCCACTAGAGTATTATCTACTGAGTTGGAGCTCGCTCATTTGTACTAGTTGTATGAACAATTATTTCATCCAATGTGATACAATAAACAACTAAAAAAATTAAATTTATTGGTCATGGTTTTCAACCATGACCTTGTATTTGTCAAGTGAGATCATGAACATTATAATCTCATTCATCTAACATAAGATTATATCAACAACTAACATAACAATAGTAATACGATTAATACTAATAATGGTATTACCTATAAAGATATGATAGTGGCTGTGTACATCCAGTGACACTGTGTGAAGGATTGTGGCAATCTCTTGTGTCACGACAATATGCATTCTAAGCTTTTGTTAATTATTGTCATACTCAATCTAAATCACGGCCACTTATTGGGCAATACAAGGAGAGATTTCTCTCGCTACTTCTTTCAGCTGGATTGATTGTGCATTCCATTGCACACTGCCCCTTTACCCAAGGGATTTCCTTTTTATCAAATTCAGTGCATTGGCATCTGAATTAATGATTCAGGATAGAACTGGAAGGGTAAGGAAAATATATCCACATGACTACTCAATTCTATATAAAGAAATAAAGAAACCACTATCTTTGCCTTACTCTGACTTTTAAAGTAAATGGGATTATGGTTTGAGATTATCTCTCAGTGTCCAGCACCTGCTGTCAAATATTTTCAACATATATCGTACCACACGTTGAAGTAGCACTATGAGTCACATATCCTACGATTACAAGCACATTTAGCGGATTTGCATATTCTGCTGCCATGGTTGCAAGTCAAAGCAAAAATTGAACAATTGAAATTCAACTGTTCAGCGCCGATTGTGTGAAGCTCCTTATATGTGAAACTCCTCTTAAGAGTGTAATTAACCTAAATATGCTGAATATGTTTATGTCCAGGAGAGTTGGCTGCCAAAATGCCATATGTTTAGTCCCCGTTGAAAATAATGACTAATTCTTTCGATAGGTCTTGAATGTTTCTTCATTATCCCTTATCCCTGAATAAAAGAGAGGAGGCCGTAGTTTGGCCAACAGAATTGTATTGGATTTTTATGATGACCTTATTGATATCAATTACATAAATTAGAAGGCCTACAAGGTAGGCTAAGTTATAGAGGTGTGGGTGGGTGGGTGAAGAAGTGGATATGTCTGTACCGTGTGAGAGGTGAAGTGAGAGTGCGGACGAGTGTGGTGGAGCGGAAGCGCACGTGAGGTGCGTAGTGCGAGAGTGAGATGCTAGGGGGGAGAGGCGGAAGCGTATATGAGGTGCGTAGTGAGAGGTGGGAGACACCAAGGGTGGCAATGACCATCCCTGACCATCCCTGATGCTTTATTTCGGTATAGAATATGTCCCTTGTAATAAGACTTAGGTCCGTCCCTGTCTACGGGTAGAGCCATACTATAGAAACTCGATTATGCTGAATATGAATCTCACGTCAATTTTATTGTCTCATCTAAAGTTGGCCGCATAAGGTACTAGAGGTCTGCTCAGACGAGACATCATAGGCGAATTCAATTTGAAGACTAATATGATTTATCCATAGGCGGTCGAAAAGATATCTTTATCCAGAACAAGAAAAGGGGATACCTTGATCTCCATAGAAACAGACGCTCTACCCGATTGAAGGCATCACAGAGTATTTTTCTTAAAACAGTCTGTGATGCCTTCAATCAAAAGAAACCACTGTATAGCGTCTGTTCACTATATTAGATTCAATGCATATTCACAAGGTCATTTCATATTGACACAGAACCCATTCGACCAACATACAGTGATATACTAAAAGACCTCCACATTCAGCCACATTTACTGCCACTCGCATATAGCAAGGCGTCTCTAGAGGCAATAAAAGGACATTTCCAAGTCACGCTTCCTGCATCTTCACATCATGGCCCTGGCTTTATTTGCAAGCTATACAAAGTGGCCCTCACAAAAAAGGCATGGAAGCGAAGTAATAGCGCTGGCAGTGATCTCCTTCCTCTGACTCAGTCAGAAATCGCAAAATGTCACTAAGTAGGTCCTTTTAAGTTTGAGTGGGAACAATATAAGAAATACGCAACTTTGTTCATTCATTCCAGTATTTTTCATGGGGAATAAAGTGATATATTTTCTCTGTAAGAACTCTGGATATTCAAGCTATTAGAACACAAGTTTATCACTGATTTAAATCACAATATAGATTGCATCGATATTGAAGACAGAATAATTAAATATGAGTCATTTATATGGCTTATCATGTATCAATACCTAGGACGTATGACTGACATTATAAAGGACCATCACAGGAGAGATCTACTTTACTGCGGCTTCTGTCCTGTCCCTACGTATATATATATATATATATATATATATATATATATATATATATATATATATAGGGCTAAAATATCATTGCCAATCCACCAAACGATAATAAGCATGAAGCGTCAAATAAAACAGAGCAGGGGGCTGTCGAACGCCGCCTCCTCCCCTAGTGAGTGTAGGTGTAACTTCCAAGACAGCAAAGCTGACCTTCTGCCTGGGGGGGGGGGGGGGGGGGGTGCGGCAGTGAAACTGCACAGATGCAAGGTATGACAAGAGATTATGGACTACTTATATGGTTCTTGTGGCTTTATCCTGAACCAAATGACAAAGATTGCATTACTTTCCCCTTTTACTGTGTGATAAAAGATACCCAAAACGTCAAGCTGGAGATATATATATATATATGAAAAAGTCATTTCCGTCTGCGCATAGAATATCATGAACAAATTACAGGAAGACTTGTAAGATCAGAAAGGTAAATACCATTTCATGTTTAAATATGTCATCATCTAATGTCCCCATTCAATGCAGTGAAATTTAGTGAATTTGGATTATCATTTTACGTTCCATTAAAATATGACATCATATGATTTAGTAACCGATATCGTAAATACTCCTAGCTTCACCTACAGCAAGTGATAATCAAGGTCATAAAATATTGACTAACTCGGCTCTGAAATTAGCTTATACAGATACATGTAAATCCTTGAGACCAGTGACACCGAAGACATAGAACTATGTCTTTTCCTAGTGAAATGATAGCAGTAAATAATCTTATGTTGATATTGTATCTCTTAGAAATAGTGAATAGTGACAGGTACAATAAATAAGAAGGTTACATGTTGACTGTCACACTCATAAGTAAGTCTATCAGGTCTATGCCTGTCACTGATACTACTTCTGATAATGAACAAGGCTGAAACATTATAGACCAATGATTGACAAAGCGCGTGACAAGGGAATGAGATCCTGATGAGGCTTGGCAGCCCACGCGGGTAGCCACACCAGCTGTGTCAGGCCAGCTGAGTACTGTTGGCTCTGAACAGCTATACATTAATCCATCCCCCAACAGACACCTGGCCGCATGCGATGCTTACAAGCAGACACCTCCAGCGGCCCATACTGCTCACTGAGTCGGGTAAGCTGGATGTGCTGTTCTCAGTTCAGTGAGCTGCTCGCCGGAGTTGCTCGAGGCCAGGCCAGGCACTGCAAGCCACTTGCCACCTGTGCTATGGTGGAGGTTCATAGGTCTTGGCTAGACTTATAACGAACCCAAGCTGTATGATACTACGTACATAAATAGATGATAATGATAACAATTATATATATATATATATATATATATATATATATATATATATATATATATATATATATATATATAACTTTGCTTTGTGTGTGACTTTCAATTGTGATGTTCTAATAAAGTATTATGACAAAACCTTAATTAGAGCTCCCTGACTAAGACAAAGGTTTCAAGAGGAATGCGATTCCGTCGGCCATGTGCTGAGAATTAGGGAACAATTGATTCCCCCTTTTGTGCAGATCCTACGCATAGGGATAGATCATATAACTTTATTCATTATACCTATAGGATTTGTTTTGAATGGCAATACACTGAGACGCTACATCCCAGGTTGTCCTAAACAAATCGAAACATCTATAACAATATATTAGTCCACACGGAAAAGGAAGCCAACCGAAAGATTCTTTGTCCACTAGTTACAGCCTGGCACACAGGGTCATTACTTCAGGCCAACAATGATGGGATGGTACAGCCAGGACAGTCATTAGGTGAGTCCCATTCCCTGCCCTTTTCTAATTTTCTGACCTCTTACTGTGTCTTTTGTCTCTGGTCATCACACGTTCAAACCCACCGTTCTTATTTCCTGACGTCCCCACCACCCTCCATATTTCCTCTTTTCGCACCAGATTACAGGTACTCTCGTATTGATGTGTTGGACTTCACACACTGCCTGCATCCCTTGCCTCTCTGCCAACCCATTCCTTTGAGCCCTTCAGTCTGTCCACCTGGAAGTAATCAAAGATAATTACTTTGCTCCAGTTGATCATCCCCCTGTGCGTCACCCACCCGCCTCCTGAGCCCAGTCCTTTGGAGCCCATCTCGTGGTATTTAGTATGCATGGCAGAATGTGGTGTGGGTGGATGGTAACTGAGGGCATGTGGGAGGAACATGTGATAAAAGCAGTGAATATCAAACAGAAAGTATCTGACAGACTGTTTGATCAATGAGGCTTCGATGGTCATTTTTCATCCTCTTGGCATTTCAAAGGTAAAAAAAAACAAACCGGCATGTTGTGATCACAGTTGTCATGGATACAACATTAACCTCCCGTACAAATCCACGCCATATATCTATGAATTCTGTTCACTGTTTACGTTGGTGCATACAATTATGGAGAAAAAGAGACCAAACAAAGCGGTTTTTATTATCCGCTGAACCCCCCTGCGATGTAAATACCTTTTAGAATATGGTAAATGTATAAATGTTAAAAATAAAACGTTTTAGCTACAAACGGTATATTATACTACACCACACAGAATGTTATCCAAGTGAATCTTCCAGGTACTCCTGCACCTCGCCCATGCATGCTACACCTCACTTGGAACCTCTGAACTTAAGTAGAACGACAGAACTATAAACATATATATGCACACATTACCGTAAACGAGTTGGAATCATTAGCATCAAAGTCTATAAAACCTATTGCTGGAGAGAGATACATTGTTTCAACGTAACATGCGCTTCCTACTGGGCTGGTAATTACCCCTGACACCAAAGAGTATGGGACATACATCGACCAACTTTCCCTGAAAAGTCACTTCCCCGTTGACGTCACTCGACTGTTCTCTGCCATGGTTCCAGGAATAGGTTTTCCTTGGAAAGCCGTAAGTGGGAGGAGGCGTTTGACTAATCATTATCATTACCTCCAGAAAATGGAGCACTGTGGGGCCGCCCCGTGGCACCAATTCTCGCACCTTGGGATGCCACTCCCAGGCTCCTCTCAAAAGGCAGTTTCTGTGACGATGGTAACCTTTCGTGATGTACTATACGGAAACAGGGTTACTGTGGCTGTACGCGATGAAATTGACGAACACATGAACCGACGCGGAAGGCAGAGATTCATCTAATTACCAATTTTACAAGTACTTATCACGTGCAGGCAGAGTATACCTGTTTTTGTGTTATTACGTGTAGTACAGCCATGAATGCGACCTGGGTATGAGCGACCAGTATACGTATGGCATACAGCCACAGTATATAATAAAACTTGCCTTCACTGGAGCGTTGTGTTACTCTAAATTTCTGATCAGCTTATACGTTTTCGAAATTTAATGAAAATGGGGAGTGGCTTCGTAGAACAGGCAGGTGCGAGTAGAACATGTACGTAGTCTGAAAGCATTGATGAAATAAGAGCAGTCATTCATCAATGGATAGTAAAAAGACTTTCTCTTTCAGGAGGAATCCGAAACCTCTGAGTTACTTAGATGTTATCTTGAATGCGCCCCTGTCTTCACAGTACGATATGTGCATCTAACTACCCTTTTCGCTTCTAGTACACTTGTAGAACCCTGCACTTGGAACACATCACCCTTAACATTTTAAAGAGAAGGGTTCCAAAAGGGCTTTCAGTTCTTCAAAACATAAGACTCTACAGGGACAATACATATTTGCCTTTTAACCCTATTCCATGGCAATTACAGTAGGTAACCTGACACTGTTTTTGGCCTTTATAACGCACTTGACAATATTGATGTTCTGATATTCTGTTCTGTTGCAATACGAACTTATGTCAGAGGACTAACATAATGTGCATGAGCTGTACCTACTTTCTACTGCTCCATTGGAAAACACCACTCTCTGGTGATATGAGATTTGTCAATAAAATCTCTCAGATGTGTTTGCATCCATGACCAGGACCCGAAACTCTGAATGAGATTTTTATAAATAGTAGAAGCTATTTGTAGATTATCGATCAAAGATAGGAATTCTTCAATAGGAATTGGTTACTACAAAGGCCTTCAGAGAAATTTCCATGTCCAGGTCTTTTTATCTGGTTACCATTGTTCGACTTGACCTCATTTGGCGTTAATCTACCTACAATTGTTTCTCAGCAGGTAGCCGCTGATTATATCATATCATAGCATTACCGGTGAACATTATGTTGCCATTCAAATTCAGGCAATGATAATAACCATAGTCATTGCTAAAGCAGATATAGGAAAAAAATATATCTGGCCATATTGGAGGGCAGAGATACAAGGGAATCCTCCTTCTACCTTGCAACGGCCCCATATCATGCATGAAGTCAACCTCTGGCTTAAGCCACCTTACCTACGGGAGGAAGGTGGTGTGTGAGGGGCAGATTAACTATTCACGCGTTCAGGGGGCGTGGTCTATGCCAGTGGCAATTTGATCTAGCTGTTGCCTTTCAGTGTTTAATTGATGGACGGGTTATTTCTTTGACGCCACCAACGGAGAGGTTGGGGGCGTGGCAATAGCGTAGTCGCTAAAACGGCTGCAGTCACTCCCCCTCCAAGCTTTCGCCCCGGATTACGTTTTTGTAATTGTGCTATACATGTATTTGATATAACTTTGTAGAATCGTAGAGCCTCCATATGGAGGCTACACAGTAAATAAACCTAATTCGGTTCGCTGCTCAAGTTTAAAAAAAACTGATATAATATTTGATAAAACTAAAGTTTGAAGTAATAAGGTACATATAATCATAGATATCATTGTTGATGGGATTCATATAGTCAGTCGTAAAATACCATCCATTTGTTTTTGTAAAGGCAAATAACACCTGATCCGTATTGTAAAATGCCATTGTATGAATTTGACATGTAGAGAACAGCATCATGTCAGAATATGTTTTAGAGTAAATATTCTGGACGGTTAGGGGTGATAAGCAGAACAAGGTAAATGGATCTTACCTGTGTAGTCATCATTACCGGGTGCCCTGATTGTAGAGATTCTGAAAAGGACAATATATCATGAATTAGTATTTGTAACAGTATTAATCAGGCCGCTTGTTATCAATATTCGTACGTTTTGCGATCGTAGCGAGGTCGTAGCAAGGTCCACTAGAAAATAACCATCAAAAAGCTTCCCCAAAGGTCGACTTTGGTTAAATTAAACGTTAGGTTCCGCTAAATAGCAATTTATTTTATACCCTTTAACTTAAATTGAATTCTGAAAAGTGAAAAACGTTTTCAAAAATGTAAATGGCAAAGTGGATATGAGGCTTATGGCCTTTTTCATCATCTTCCCCCTCTTATACATAGAACTACCGATTTTCAGTAAGATCTATAGAGACAGTACTGCTGCTTCCAAAATACTACACAGTTCGATATCGTTCCCGTGAAACATGGGTTCCCATTAAATAAGATAATCTCACCAGGTTAAGTCTCATTATCCGTATAGCAAGAAACTGTCTCAGAGGTTCAGGACTTATATATCCAAGCGAAAGGAAAATCTCCCACATGGGGACACATATTCGGGGTGCAAGTACAAATCCATTGCAGCCGTCCCAATATTGACACCCCAAAAGGTTCGGCGAGACATTCGCCATGCACCCCTTGTCATAGGAGCCTGATGAGATCTGTCAGAAGGGGCTGGCCCTGGCCACGACACTGAAGCCACCCAGGAGGAGAGAATGCCAGCACCTCCCATTTCCTCCCTCCCGCCCGTCCCCGCCTCTACCCAGGAGGAGTACGGTCTGACAACCTCGTGGAAGGGGAGGCTGCCGTGGAGGTGCCCTCAGTGATTCTGCCTGTCTCTCCAGGGCGGCAGTGTACCGGCGACGACCCCGGCCCCGCCCCTCACCTCAACAAACCCTGGAGGAGTCGCCTATCCGTAGGGTGTAGGGTGTTTGCAAAGGGGTGGATAGGGTTAGGACTGGGAAGTGTCACAGCAGTCGACTAAATAGGGACGGGCCTTTTGTAGGCATGAGATTCACTGTTGACTGGTTCTGGGCGGTGATAGGGGTATAAGCCTGTCACCATCTGCAGGGGGTGGATCTAGCAGTGAAAGCGTGGCCACTAGAAGGAGGAAAGGAGGTAAAGTGTGTGCGTGCTTTAGGTGGAATGATGTGGAAGGCATCGATTATTGAGATATACGCGTTGCAGTGGTGAGTTTGGTATGTTTTCTTATAGCCAAGGGTTGTTTTGTCAGTGGGCGGTATTGCCAGGGTTATTGTGTGCGTGAAGAATACTGGGGTGTTCTGAGGAGGCATTAATTGATGATATATGACGGAATAGAGGGAAACTATGTCCCGGTGAGCAAAAGTTCAAAGTTACAAGGTGAGGACCGGAAAAGCCGCGGGCAGTAATTGTTCCAGTCCTCACCGAGTAACTTTGACTATTGTTTACCGGTACTTGGTTTCCCTATTCCTATATACCTTCAAATATTGATAAAATGGTTATTTCTTTACCTATCATAGCCCCAAGAAAAATGGCCACCTTTATCGAGTAACTGCAAGAGCCATGTTTTAGTCCCAGTGCTCTTTATATCACGTGGTCAGCCCGGGACGAAGACATAAGCCCAGGACGAAAACATCACCCTCACTACATAACTCATAATTACTGACCCCCCCCTCCAACAGCGGAAATGGGTATATAGAAATGAGGGTTTCGATAGGATTGAATGTTGGCGTGTCGTAAGTGAATATAAGGAACATGAGGAGGTTTTTACTAGACATTACTATATACCCATACCGTATATACTGTAAATACGCACCGTTTCGGCATATCAAGTAAAAATACTGTACGGACCAGTGGTCCGTACACTAAAATACGGACCACCTTGACATACACATTTATTAAGATATTGGTTGTTAAGCGGAATGAAATTGATTTTTTTTTAAGATTTCGGGTATATAGTAAATATATAACGTCCAACCATGCTTGTACAATTCACAGAACTCGATGAACGTGTATATATATGGGCTTTATCTATTCTGTTGAAAATATCCACTCGTGGGGGAACAAGGAAAGTATGTCGTTTGATTATGTAAGCATCTGGGTGTTTTCATGTAAATGCATGGTAGCATGTCAATTAGAACAGTGCACGGGCAAATACAAATGATGCAGCACAAAAGATGTGATGAGGTTAGAGCTATGTGGTAGCGATGCAGGTCTTCCCTGCACCTCTAACGGGGTTGTTCAATGGGTGTTTGTATATGTTTAGCTGGAGGTCTATTGGGAGAGTAATTGCTGTTGTATATGTGCAGATTCCTTTGTGATCGAAGTACCATTCATGTATTGAAAAACTGATGGGAGGGCAATGATATAATACAGCCGAGCTACAGCTAACTGCATTCCACAAAGTTCGTATTGCTAGCACAATACCACATACCTAACAGATGACTGCTCTTTGTTGCTCACATCTACCTGACAGCCACAGAATTCCTCAGAGTGTTTAGTGACTACCGAAGCCGGTTCTTCCCTAGCAGAGGGCACGTCGGATGTGACGTCACAAAGGAGAGTGGTTAACGTGGAGTCTGCTTGAGTTGATCCGCTCACAGAACTCTCAATGGCTCAGCGAAACTGCTACCTCTTCTCATAGCATTGCTGCTAGAATGATGTGTCAGGTTGTAATGGGTGATTAGTTCCGACAGAGAAAGGGATTTCATCAATTCTACACATCAAAGCACATTTCAGCCATAGGATTTAGAGGTTTATATGAATGGTTGATGGAGTCGCATTAATAATTGCTTTAGATACGCTTATTTATTTATTTTTAATGTTCGTACGTATACATACTTAGAATCAGGATGGTAATTTGATTTTTAGACCTATCTTTAAGTATTTTTACCATAGTATTGTAAATCGTGAATATACTCTTTAAACTTGTTTGTATAAACACTGTCTTCCTCATCTAACATACCCGATATCGCCTATCGTCTACCTCTAGCTAATACACATTATCGTCATCAGTTACAATATTAAGGCATTCTTAAATACGGCGTAGGACACTAACAAACATTCCATTTCTCAGAACTGCAGACCAAAATAAGAATTTCCAGAGAAGAATCACAACTTTCAAATCCCTGTGAGATGATTGGCTAATAATGGATCACTGTAACATCGTGGATCCATATCGCCGCGTGCGTTGGGGAACCACCCGTTTGCAAATGAAACTACGCAGAGACCTGACTTGGTCAGACATAACCAGAGCGAATAGCAGCCATCAATCAGTCCAACACACACATGCCGAGACCCAGTGTGCAGGTGGGTCAGGGAAGCGCAGGCATAGAACGCTGCACCAAAGAAGCTGTAGAATGAGCCTGGAGGAGAAAGGGATGGGATGGGGGGATTCTTCAAACGTGTCAATCGATGACATGGTAAGAGGCGGGGGGCGCGGGTGGGGGCGGGACGGTGCCGGGACTGACTTGCTGACAGGCGGCGTGATGGATCGACGGATGCCGTGAGGACACCTCCTCCTGGCGATACTCACCCGGGAGGCCGGACCCTGCCCGCTCCTCTCAAAGTAAACCTCCGCCAGGGAGAAGCAACAGGAGAGGGGATATGGGTCAGGGCCGTGCGCATTGTATCGATGATATCCCGATTACCTCCACGCTACATGTGGTAATTCATAAGTGGTATTGTCAGATCTTATCCCTTCTGCCACGACTGTTATTTCTTCTATGGCAAATACAAAAACAACCTAAATGCTTTGTGTAGCAGGAATTTCCTAAAGGTATGGTTAACAGACAGCATCTTCAAAACCATATATTATGTATGCATCGACCATAGGACCAGGTAGCTTTTTAACTGAATGTTTATACAATTTTTGCAAAGCAATACATCAGCATCTATAAACTCTTTGTCTCACCCCTAGTGTTTTCCCCCATAGACTTGAGACTGAGAACTCGTATCCAACGCCTATTGAGTATTTAGAAAAAAAATGTCACAAAGGTTAGTCCATTAGTTAATGTTAAGGGTGAGATAACTTCAGAAACCTTTTCAGGTTTACGGTCAGAGCTCGATCTCGTTCGAATTGTTATGTAATTCACGTGGCTTCGCGTTGTAAATTACTACGCGATTCAAAATCGATGGGATATGAGCTCTGACCCTAAACCTTCATAGGTTTCCTCTATAGTATAACGATGGTTGGGTAATAGATGATAGCAACGGAAAATCAAAAGAAAATTAAGTTTCTTATGATCTCAAAATATGCTGCTTGACTAAATCAGCAGGAAAGGGAATTCAGTAGAATGTTACAGGAGTCAAGTTCAAATAATGACTAAACTGAATTGACATAGATAGAAGGAATTGCAAGTAGGGAAAGGTCTTGTGACCTTCACTAATGTACAATTATCATGAACTATTCGTCTGACATGAGGTAACTCTGTCAGTAAATGTACACATAAAACATACTAAGGGGAGTGAGCAGCATACCTTTCATTGACACATTCATTATAGACAGCATTATTTTAGTGGAGACTTTAAAATGGGAATCCTGTGATATACAATGATCAGCTCTGTCTGCCTTTTTTCTTTAGATTCTAGACATGACGGTGTATGTGTTATCAGGTGTGCTTATACAGACATGTAATCACATAGAGCATTGTCATGGCTGGTGAGTAGGGGTGGGGATGCATGGATCAGTTGACGGCGCACCCATGGATGACAGTAACGAGAACCTCCATGACCACCGGCCACAGCAGGTCATTTCCCCGCCAATTATCTCTACCTGGTGCCCTATGTCCACTGATTAAGGATATCTCCCTGGAGATACGAAATCCTCCCGGGGCATGCCCCCTCTGTGTGATGAACATGATCATCATGTTGCAGTCTAGGATAAGCATGTAATCACTGGAAACTGAGATGATCTCAAGAAGAGTTGTCAAGTTACCTAGAAATATGTTGGGGTAAGAAGCAAAGGCGTCCATCTTTGAAAAGCCATAATGTATAACAAAACAGGTTTTGATTTCAATAACAGATGGCAAGCGTTAACTATAAAATTTCAATAACAATAAGATATTCAGAAAAACGTAGATATTCTTGCAAAAGCGCATAAAGTGGTGTCAAATTTCCGCAGTTTCCGTCACCTATTAATATGTATCATATCTACATGGGCAATTGTAATTAACTGTAAAAATATCATATTCAATAAAAGGCATCGGTGGCATGGGAAAAGACAGTACGGTAGCTTATGGTTCACTGTGCCCATGCGCCAGTGGCGAAATAACGTGTTCCGCCGATAAAGAGTCTGACCAAGAGTAAGTGCTATACTTATAAAAAATACTTATATCTTCCCTTGTAGACCTTTGGAAATGCAAGCCTTAATGTCGGTCATATATATTAATGCAGTTTCGTTTTATAGATCTTCTCAGCTTGTAGCTCTCTATGCTTTCTTTTTCCAGTAAATGATCATTCTACGACTAACGCATTGATTTATATATGTCACTTGATATATGCCAGAGGAAGCTATACACAGTCATGCATTCATCTAATTGTGCAGATTGGTGGCCATGGCCATAGCACAAGTGCAAGTGACAGTATATAGGATCCTAACTTGAAAAATGGCCTGGGACTTTGTATTTCCATCAGAATCTCTCATGAGATAGTGGAGCCTTCTGCATTTATATAAGGGTAATATTGCGAATATATTTCCTTCCCTAAAGGCTCCATCAGTGACCCTACTGACCTACCAGCGAACTCCCAACTCTCCCATCTCCATAAAGACAGAAACGCCCTCCTTTGTCATCCTACCCTCATCGTAACCCTCTCCCCAGCCTGGCATGCTGGGAAGAAGCCGCCATATTCCCAGTAATGCTCCAAATGACGACAGCGGCGACAGCGCCATTGTGGTGGTGGCGGTGGGATTTTCATTGGTGAATGTCAGCGTTTTTAGAGCCCTGTCCGGACTGGGTCGTGAAGAGGGCGTGGGGGCCGCGGACAGGGCCTTCTGGCCGGCCGACAGGTCATCAGAGGCGGGGGTAGTGGGGTTGACGCGGCCGTGATGAGTCCTTGATGAACGACTAGCAGAAGCTCACTCCTACCTAGCAGCAGACAGACACACTAAACCCGAAAAGACCCTCCGTTCTAGTAAGAGCCCCTGCTTTGTCGCACGCTGACGCCGCCAGGGGTTTACGGGTCGCGCCCTCTGGTGGACTCAATCCGCGGGTCTCGTGATGGGGGCAGGCGGCTTCCGGCGGGAGGGGTCAGGTTATCTGTCGTCTCTCTCTCATTGAGGAGTGATTCATGTGTCTGTAGTGGTCCGGCTCCGTATCTACTACGGCCGGCGGGACTTAGACGCGAAACCCGCCCGCACGCCACTGCTGAGACGTTGAATTAGGTGAGAGGCCCTCGTCCCTCCTAATGCCCCCATTGAATGCGCCTTTGGACGGATATTTCTAATTTGCAAAGGGTTTTCTTTCATTACAGCCTAGCAAAGAATCCTATGAATAAGGTTTGTATTCATATTACCTTTGAAATGTGGTATTGTGTCGTTTTTATGTGTTATGATAAAATTATTCTTCGCTTCGTTCTCTGGCTTTGTTTTTTATGTTAAGATTTCAGAAAACAACTCGGTCCATTTTGTTTTCGTGTATTCAATACTTTAATCCACCAGGCATTCTGTTATCACCACGCATGATTCAGGTGTATTCGAGAATACACAAACACATTTTAATTACGAAATAAAATTTCGTCTGTAAAAATTCAATTCCAAAAGAGGAATATAAAAAAACATTTCCTATAAATATATGAACTACAGCTTCACTTGAGAGTATGGATTTATCACCATGTCACTATATTCACACCTTATGATAAAAGAACGATTTCACTGCCTCCCTACTAATACTGAATTGAAATGAAATGCCTACTTTTAGAATATGATATGCATGGGTTACGCTAGGAATTTATTACATTTTATGGGAACCTATGTCTTTATTTTTCTCCTCGGGTGAATTCACCCTTCTGATGGTGGATTCTAAGTGTTACAACCTTTTGGGGTTATTTAGTTTGAGGAAAGAAATTCTCGCGTTGGCCGCCACGTTTAGCTAAGATTTTATGGGAACCATTTTTATTAGAAATCAGTTTTCAGTATTGTACCCAATAGCCTAACTGCAGGGCCACTATGTACTTTATATATGTGGCGGCAGTCCTATGCGTAAATATTTTAGCGTGACTCTAGGATCGCTAACAGAAACAGTGAGGGAGGGATACACATGAGGACAGCTGAAGTGAATCCAGTTGATTCCTCCGGAGATGGGGGCTTGCAGTTTGGATTTCCTCCATGGTGGCATCCTCATTCCCTGCAGGAATCCTCTCTCACATACCTGCATATTCCTCTCATATCACCCCGGGCTGAGGTCAATTGAAAAGGGATTTCCAGCTACATCTAATTCAGAACTTAGCTTCTCAGGCTCTGATAAAATCAGTTTTAAGATTATATTTTTTGTTGGAAAAGAAAGAGGGATGCAAAGTATGAGGCGATAGACGGAAATTGGTGAGATAGTATACTCATTCCTGCATGAAACCTTGTCGACATAGATACACAGCCCATCGTAACTTGGGAATAAAGACGGGAAAATACACTTAGCCTCCATACAGCCACACCACTATATGTATCTATGTCATGTGTCGATGGCCAGGTTCCTGAACTCCATGTGGACCTGTTGTACGTAATCTGGCAATGTCGGATAACAGGAGAGAATTGTTAACGGTGAGCAATTCGGGGTCTGAGTTGTTCTACGGGGACCTCTGCAGCTCACTGCCTTGGAGAGTCAAAATAATTGAACAGTGCGCATTGTAGAACAAATTGGCAATGTATCTAGGCAGGTCACTAAAGACTATGTACATTGATTAGATAGTGGAATGAAAGGCCGGAATAGAAGTATATTCGTACCAATAGTAGTAGTCTGATATTAGTACATTACATTTATTGAATGTTTAGTATAGTTAGGGTGTCGATATACTTGCCAGGTAACATAGTCCAATTTGGTACTTAGATCAAACCGACAGTTTTTTTAAAATGGCATTGTATAATACCCGAGTATATATAAACATATGAGACATTTAACGGAATCTTAACACAACAGCAATAATGGTCTCACAGGAGAAATGAAGTAAGGGTAAATAAATCACATCTTACACTAAAGAAACTAACTGGGCGTCATGTTTCGGTAATTACTCATTATTGATGGGTATTCGCATGGAAGTAGGGAGGAGGAGCCTTGAAGCAGAAAGCAAATAAGAAGTGAAAATGGACGTATGATGGTAGATGAAATTGCGTCTTCATCGATCTTCCATCATCTCCCCTCTCGTCGCGTGAAAAGTGGTCCAACATAAATGGCATATCATGCACAAAGTACTCTCATTAACCGCACCATATCCCAGCCTTGCTATCTTGTATAATTACCCCAATTAGAGTTAATTAAGCCGCACCAATGAGTGCTTTATTAGGGCTTTGTAGTGATGTCCTCTGGTAGGATTTTATTTTATCTCTTCGTAGGGCCCTCTTAAACTGACTAAAATGAAAAGAGCAGATAGCCCTGACAGGTTCTTTGTCGACATTTCAAATACGGATTCATCATGGATTGGAGAGAAATTGGCCTAATTTGTAATGGAAGAGAAACATCTTAGTTGATGCTATGCTAACAGCAACTGTGGCTTTTCAAAGAAGCTATATGCATCCAGTGACTAAATGGTTTATACATAATCATATACATGCACGTAAACCGTGCAGCAAAGATTTATGTAAGTTTAACAACTTGATTTTAATTAATATTATTAATTGCATATTACCCCATGAACGTTCTTACAGGCTTACCGCAGAAGTGAATTTAATGAAACAGTACTATGTCCTGAGTGGAATATGAAGAATCCAATCAAATATATCGGCGGCCGAACAAACTGTGTTATTCGCGCAAAAAAGAGATCAGTGTTGAATTTACTCTTGAAGGCAGAAGCGAAAGTAGTATGTAGTGTAAGGAGCATATAAATCATTTATCAATCCCTGTCATAGATTAGTGACATGAAAGCCAGTTGCTTTCTGTAAAAAAGCCCTTGCCGGCTTTTAGGTGTAAAACTGCAATATGTATTGATAAAGGCTTAGAGAAGTGTCAGTATAGTATAACAACGAAACGATAGGTAACTAAAATGAGGGCAGAAAGCAAATACTAATATTAATCACTGAAGGAGGTTATCAGGGTGATTATATTACTTTAAAGGCAATATCATAAGTGGAAGTAGCATCCTGGGAATTCCTTCCACAATGAATGTTTTCTTATACATGTGTACACAGACTAAATAAAAGAATCATGGCGTATAATACACACACCGGTGCAAGTTCCATATAAGGCAAGATGCAATATTGGATATCGATAGAACCCTGTAACCAGGTTTGTTTATGGGGGCAGTAATTAGGTCCCCGTTCGCGGTAAAATTAATTGGCACAGCGCCAAGGGTTATGCGATCTTATATCCAAGGTACGATGATGTTCCAGTGAGTAGGGATGAGGGTGGGGGACGCGAGGCTTGAAACTTCCAGAGTCAGTGGAACATTGACATCAGTTCTAATTTCAGAGAAGGGATTATTATGTCACGAGAAAAGAACCTAGGATCCTGAGGATTGACATTACAGACGAACGGGTAGGGCGGTTTCCGTTTTCACCAATTGGGTTTTGCTCAGTTCTTTATCGGTTTAAAGCGAACTGAACAAACAGCATCAAGAGACCGAACTGGGGAGAATGCAATATGTCTTTGTGAGCAGGAACAGTAACTGATTGTCTGGTGAATATGAATGTGTTTTGGGAAAGAATATGAATTCGCACAAATCAACTTAAAATTCAAATGTACGTTGTCAAATGGTCAGGCTACTGCAATGCATTAGCCATTAAGGAGTGCCGGCCGCCTTTGATCGTTGGATTCAGCATTGACTTATAGAGATGTGGCATTTGAGGTTAATAAAGGCATATTTTTCTTTCTTTCTATCACGTGCCATTGAAAATATCTTACTCATTGGTGGATCACAACCGGGTCTCCTAAGATTTCAGTATGTGCCTCTAAACACGTGGTTACAGTGTGTACATAGTTTTAGAGGTTTGCGCCATAGCCCCAAATCAATGTACAATCTACTGTAAACATTAATAAGCCGGATATCGGATACGTGATACATAGGTAATAGGCATAGTGTATATATGATTACTTACGTCTATAGGTAATACTCCAGGTAGTCTTCCGCTAGGTGGCAGGAAAGTGGCGCGTCAGGCATTGAGTAATCCACCCACTGGCCACTGTGTAACACTCACATCCTTCTCCACGGCAGAACTAGGAGCAATCCCCGCCCCCCACACACAGACGCACTAGTAAGGATTCCTCCCTTGAGTCGTCGGCGATCATCAATAATACATGCTCTCCTCTCCTCCAGGGCGCCTCCTGTTGGCCGGCGCCCGGCTCTCCGCTCTGCTCTACCTCCTCCTGGTGCTACTGCTACCTCCTCCTGCTGCCCGCCGCCCGCCGCCCGCCACCGACCTCACACCTCCTCTGACACGTGACCTAACACATGTGACCTGTCCGGGCCAATCGGACATCATGGTCTGTCCGTGCGTCTCCGCAGCACGGCGAGCCAACCCCCAACCCCTCCAACCACCCCGTACCAGCGTCCGCGCCCCCTTCTCCACTGTACCTTCTGCATCTCTGATTGATCAGAACGCCCCTTGGTGACCCCTCCTGGTTACATTCGCGGATATCAATAGACGCGCGCCGCTAGTCATGCGTTGGCTGTAGAAAAGGCACGGAATTAAAAGTGCTTTTGTATTAGTGGCTGCGTTGATGAATTGAGCACGGGCCATCCTGCTCATCCCTAACTTGCTCTGTTCACCAGCAGTCCTTCAACATTCAGTAGCACAACAACCACCTTGGAGGAATCTAGAGTGAAGACCTACCTGCATACAAAATCTCCAGCCAATACACTACTCCTCGCCTTCCCTTTTTTCCTACCGAAAGAAAATAAATACTAGAGCAAATCGATTCAGGGTCAGATGTAAGTTGCCTCCACACAGACGCTCCGTGGCAGTAACGAAGGCCACATACAATGGCGCTAACGAATGTCGTCTGCTAATTGTCACAATTTCCCGCCAAAAGGTGAATGACGTCATTAAGACGTAACGGCATGGATTAAGACGAAGGAGGTACGTCCGGGAAGGAAGGGTTAGACATCTGCCCTGGAGCTAGCCGCGGGATCCACTACTGGAGCGCTTTTGTATGGCTTTATTCGGCGCAGATCTGGCCATCGATCTATCTCCATCTTCACTGAAAGCCTTGGATCAGCATGGGCGGTCGTCAAATTGACATATAGGGTCATCGGAGGCATCCATAGAGGCCAGCGTGGACTGCTAGACAGGGAGACGCCGGTCCATTTGCCGGTATTCACACATTTAACACTCTGTGAAGCGTCAGGAATGCTGGAGACTCGCGTAAAATGTGTACGTGTAAGATCATGGGGAGCTGTCTCTTTTTATTAGTCACAGCCTTATCGTTTGACAACTAAGGGAGAGCGACTCGTGCATGATTTATGCCGTGTGGGGAAGAGGACGCATATAGCCAGGAGCTATAGGGACACAGCTTATTGAATACGCAAAAGGGAAGGATGTGATTGCATTTCCAGCCGTATTGCATTTCGCATAAATTTGCAGGAATTCAAAATGAAGTTAAACGCAGCACTGCAGAACATGCTGCAGATGAATTGGAACCAGGTGTATTGTGAATAGATCAGCCATACGAGGTGTGTCAGTGTGTGTGTAGGTGTGTGTGTGTGTATATATATGAATTTATTATATACCCATGCAGTACATTTGATGATTACGTACTGCTGCTCCCTATGCAGTATAAATTGTATACTGAACCCTGTGCAGTATGCTGTTATACTGCAGACGTTGAAACATCAGCAGTGTGTGGGCTTTCATGCTGACATGTCTTTTATGCCAATATATGGTAAGATTTGATTAATTTTGGGTATATAATAAATACAAAACGACCCACCATGCTTGTACATACTGCAAAACTCGATGAGAATTGATGTTATTTATGGAACTCGACCTGGGCCTCGTTCCACAAAAAAACAATTCCCATCTCGTTTTGTAGCATGTACAGCATGGTCAGGCCCTCTATATAAATGCATATATATATATATATATATATATATATATATATATATATATATATATATATATATATATATATATATATATATTATATATATATGATACATACATGAAAATGTTGATAAAACTCCCTCTGACAACCACACCATATCATACACGCAGTGCCCCAGGTTCTAATCGATTGATATCAAATCGCACATTGACAGTTGAATAGATCACGGTTTACTATCGATTCAAGCATTTCCCACATTTGTACACTTTGAGAAATATTGAGAAGTGCCTGCGGCAAACCTAAACCTTATTATACTACTCACTACCTCAATATGCTGTGAATTGACCGCAGTGCGAGGAAACTGCAATACCATCTGAAACAAAATATTTATTTTCATCGAAAGCAATTCATGTCTATAACCTGGTAGACAGGATGACTATATAGGTTAATTTATTGTAATGAGGATATGATATAGAACTAACACTATCAAAAAAGAGGAAACCGGCAACTCCTATGACATCAATTGTATTCATAGAGTCTATACAGGGACCAAGCAAAGTTCAGAGCAAAGTACATGACGATAGAAGGGGTTAGAGGGTCTAAAAGCACCAAGGTTCCTAGCACACGGTCTTAATGTCCCACAAGAGGCTCTAACCCTGGCTTCTTATTACGCCCCCATTACTACAGCAGCTCGCGGTTTATGGGACGCCCCCCTGCAATGTGCTCAGCCCAGACGCTTTCACCTGCGGGTCCAGCCGACATCTATCTTCATCAGAGCTATCCATTCAGTGCCCTGATCAACTCGGCACACCCCGAGACCTCCCGAGGGCCCCCGAGTAGTACCGTACTGCTCCGAGTCACCGCACCGATCCTTGAACAGACGTAGATCTTATTTAAGTCGATCCAATACCACTCTGACATGATCGGGAGCAGGTGTTCGTTTTTATGAATTGTTATTTTACTAATCTCTGTTTCTCTTTGCTCAGCCGAGCCTCGATCCTTGATCTTGGGTATGTCTTAAGGTCACTGCAGGAAAGATGATTGCCTACCAATCGTCTCAGTGTTGTTCATGCTGAGAAATGTGTCTTGTTATAACCCTTTTCATTTTTTAATTGATTTACATGCTGCTATCTATGTATGTCTTCACAAGGTATTTAATGGCGCCAACCACCTTTTTGTCATTTCAGTTCTAGCTTATACGAAAGGTTGTGTATGCTCTTCTCCCTCTTTTTCAAATCATTATGTATGTAGTATTTTATTATATAGTGAAAAATAGCAGAACTACCGAATTAATCTTATGGCTTTTATTATAGAACCGACGTTTCGTCCACTACATGAACTACGAACCTGATCAAACCAATCTATCAAACCTACCTGACAATTGACAAGTTGATCTATGTTAGAAAAAATACCCCAGGAATACCAGCGTTGTTCTACGGTAGTCATCACCATAATCATTAAATCTCGAATGGCCAGGACATGTCCAGAATTGTATAACCATGAACTCTGCGATAGTAATTTCGGCAACGTTAGATTGTTCACATGTACATCGCGGAAAGATCACCTGTTAAAACTCTGATATCGATAGATGATTAAAGAACCTTGGCCATATGAAAAGAAAAGAAGAAATTTAGATACAACGAGTTGATCAAAATGATATATCTACTTAATCGCAAGACGATATACCCCTTGACTGATAATACCTCCAAATTGTTGACTATTGGTTATAGGTAAAATATTCTATAATTCATAGTACATACCTAAAATACAAGTATGTCTAAGAGGCATTAAGTCGGAATAGACTTTGATAATTACATATCGAAATTGCGAAAAGGGCGATATTGCAAGTCACCTTGAATACTGCGTTTTATTGGGCACTAGGATAAATGACTCATGGTATTAAATGGCTGTTTAATACGTCTAATATGAATAAGCGATGATACAGCAAAGACTTGACAAAGCCTGTTTGTTCTCTTTTGGCCCGGATTTATGGAAAAAGGCTGACAATATTAAAACATAATACTTTGGGAATATTCTAGGAAACTCGGCATATTTGGTAAGTTTCTCCGGTGTTAGTCTAGCTTAGCTATAGGTTCTCCCAAGGCCACATGGATATCATAAAGCTTTTATAGAATCTGATCAATGACAATTCTGAAAGGCAGAATTGCTTGTTCAGCGCAGGGTGAACATACAATATTACCATACGTCCAGGTACAATGGAAACTTCTGTAACTATCTCTATTGTGAAACCGGAAGCTGTATCACAAAGTTCCCTCAAACTAAATCATAACATTTGGCACACATCAGATCAATGGCGATTTATTTGCAAGCCTTTCATGTTCTCATCTACTAGCTGTCCATTTCTTCTTTTTTTCTCTAAACATGTCATGGCCAGGCGGGACTACAATGACCATTGAGAGCATATGAGGCCTTTTTTTGTCAGTTGCCATTACCGATCTCTTAGATCTAGTTTCATCAAAATTCATTCATCCGTATCTATTTTAAGCAACATTGATCTGCAACTGATAGTACCATGAATAACAACACATCATAACCCCATCATATACAGACTAGTCGCAAGTCCCGATTTACTAAGTAACGCTATAGTTTCTGCATATCAAACCGTGGCTGAAAAAATATTTTCTGTAAAAGTAGATGTTAGTGTATTCGGTGAATGGAATACGTTTGTAGTATAGGTTACATCATCTGACATACATATTTTCCTCCTTTACATCATCTCTAAAGCCCAATACACATCTACCAATTTCAGAACATTTATGTACCTTTGTCAACGACAAACAGACGGCAATTTGTCTCAGACGAGGCATCCTAATGGAGTGAGCTGTATTCGGTAGATGTAGCACAGCTAGGCAAGGGTCAGGCACCTCCTTCAGATGTAATCTTTTTGCCGACAAGTTGTGGTTTCTATGTTCCTAAATCGGTGGCCAAAAGTTCATCAACATGTTGTTAAATCTAGTCGCCGACAACGGAATGTTGGTAAATAGTGCTTGATTGGGTGGCCAACACGGGCCAAGGTATTACATAATTTACCTGGGACAAGTTCATGGACTCCTATACTATTTGGGAACTAATCGTTCAATCCTGAATCAGTAGATGTGTATTGGGCTTAAATTAAACGAAGAGAGCAAAGAAACTTTGTCCTTTACAATGATAAGTGATTTCGAAATCTTAAATTACTGTTCAATCACTCCTTATCAGATGGCTTATTGAGGGGGTTAAGCTCAGAGCTAATGTGTTCTCAATTGCCACCATTACAACTATGGGAGGCCTAGTCAAGGTACTAGGTCATTTTCCCAACCACGAGAAACCCTCGATGCGCCCACTCTCTATAAACCGTTGTCACAGCAGCCGCTGTCATTTATCATAGAAACGTCACATAATATTCACCTACTGCGAAATGATTGTTAGGTCAACTGTTGTGTGGACAAACATCGCTAGATATGATCTTGTTTTATAGCGTATCTCATGAGACCACGTGGGAACGCCAGCGTCACGAACTGAGGTGCCCCCTGCCATTTAGTGGCCGAACTAAGTGCAGGTCATACATGGGTACGTTGTTAACGCACGGCGAAGGCGCAGTCTCGGTCGACGATTTAAAACGGATCTATCAACTTTATTGATTATGGACGATTATGGCTGACTTGATAAAGATAATAGACGCTTTATTTATTACACCAGTAGGACAATTCATGCGTAGGATGTTTCAAGTGATAAACTACAGTAGGGAAACTTAATGATATTGAGTCACCTTTGGAAATGAAATATGACAGAGAAAAAGAGTGAAATAGAGAATGAGACTGCGACAGGCGGAGAGAGAGAGAGGGAGGGAGTCAGTGGTTGAAAGAGAGGCAGCATATTTCAATGGGGTACTATCACGTACTCTTCACGTGTTCTTCAAAGCTAGTTCATTGGTAATAGGTTTGAGTAAACTTAAGAATGGATTTACTCTTAATTCCCATATGTAGGATCCTTCTACTCTTCCCATCTATGAATGATTTGGCCTACGGTTCATAGATGCAACCGGGATCGGTCACGACTCCTTAGAACTAAGAGCAAGTAACATGCTCCGATCGATCAGTTTGACCCTGCTGTCCATAGAGTAACTACACCATATCATATCTGCCAGATTTCATTTCATTTAATACCGATATATCTGTCGCAATACACTGCATAATTTATATAGCTATCGCCATCCTTCCTCGCGATATCAATTGCTTTAGTTGTCAATATGGCCGCAAACAATAGGAGTTTGTTTTATAGGGAAAGAAAATCGATTTATTGTTGCCTAGGAAGGATAAAGTTCCTGATCGAGGTGCAATACATCTTCTTAAATTGCCAGGAAAACGTCCCCCTTGGTGAGTTCGGAGAAACACTTAACAGAATAAACGCATATAGCACAAAGGCTCAGACCATAAGCCCTTCTAATATCGCCCACGGAGAGAGTGGAGAGCAACTGGCGTCATCCATCAAGTGGCTAATTACCATAACGGTCAGAACTGCCAGTAAAACCCGACTCAAACACTAATCACCCAACACTTAATTGGAGTGTATTTATCAATCAACACAACCACATCAGTCCATCCTCCAGGCCCTCCCAACAGCGTTCCCCGTCAGGCTGAGTGGACCAATCACAGGGCGCGTGACAGCGGCAGGGTCGGTAGGCCACCCGGCGTTCCCCCTTGTGTGGATCGAGGGAACTAATCAGTCATGGGGAGGTTTTTGGTGCGGGTGGCGGTTCGACGTATGTAGATTCCTGGGCCTCACATCGTATGTGACACTGCTTGCCTCAGTGATCACCGATGGATCATAGTCTCGATTTGCATTGTTCCACTTGGCTGGACATTCCTGCCATTAAAGTAACAATGGATTGGTATCGTTGGTAATGACTTTGTAGAGTTGTTCGGTAATTTAGTGTAGGGTATTGTTCAGAAATTTACATAAATTCTAGACCAGATTACAAAAAAAGACTGAATGGGTCTCCTGGAACTTTGTATTCTGCACGCAAGTGAACAATCGCTCATAATAGATTCGCATGATATAAACTTAGAAATGAATAAATCACGACAGTTATCAGTGTACCCTGTTCGCAATGCCAGACCATTCTTATTGCAGACAGATATATTTCTGCACGATCATACTTTCTATGATCACCAGAAATACTCAATAGATCCTATGAATTAGAGAGTCTGAAGGTGTGAATTGCATAACATCTGGCATTCTTCAGGTCGTCTATGGAGAGATTCTAAATTATTAGTAACTCATGCTCCATGCTTTACGGCCTGACTGGGTCTGTGGGCTCCACGCCGAGGAAATATGGATTTCGATACCCTTAGAAAGGAGGATACATATGTTTATCTTCTCGAACCTTTTTGAGTTGAAAAGAGTTTAAGTGGCATCTGCAACACAATGAGGCGAAGTCCATATTACCCGAAATAATATTGAATGTGAAGAGATTTGCAAAAATCATGTTATTTTACTAAAAACCAGAATATTGGTGATTGTACCCATTACCAGAGTCATGCAGTTTACTATTATACGAAAGGTTTGTACCATTTATCTACAGACCATAGTAAACTTACAACTAGGAAAATCTAAAAATCCATTGGATTTCGTATAATGTGAAGTAGGCTATTTTCCATTTTATAGTTCACACAAATATACACAATCAACAGGAACAGATAGTTTGAGTTTGACGGCAGAACAGAGATAAAACTAGTGCACAAGGGATAGATGTGAGTAAAGACTAGGTTAGCGAGAACTAGTTATATTCAATTGAACAATCACGGGACTTTTTGCATGCTCAAGTACACAGCATTTACCATCATTCCAAGTTTCAAAATAAAGAACATTTCCGTAGTCCCTCTGCGTAGAGGCTCTCAAGCAGGTGAACCACCTCTTGCAAGGATTGCCCTAAATAACCTCCAGCAAGATTTAGATCTGCACTTTAAAGATGATCTCGTCTCTCCCTTTACCAGAGCAGTGGAGCAACACAGAGTTGCTCGGCTGAGGACTCCATCTACTCGTATACTGCACATGAGTCATTCTACAGGTATTAATGGCCGCTAGCCTCGGGAAAGGTGCAGCAATATGATGGTTGGCCAACGGATCTAACGCGGCCTGAATTGGTAGTTTATGGTTGGCTGGCGCTCAGGGAAGTGCTCCCGCGGGGGCCATGGTCCTACTTTATGACCTGAGTGACAATGGGCTGGCGGGGGGTTGGGTCTTTGTCCCAGCTTTCCTGCAGGGGGTGATAGAGCTCTTGAGCACAGGGCTGGAGACTTGGCTGCTCAGTGGAGGACAGGTTTATAGGGCTGTAGATTGCATCTGCCCCGTGATAGGTATGTCCTCTCCTTGGGCCAAATCCCCGAATAGAAGGCTAAATATAAACATGTCCGATGTGTAGGGTGATTGCAGGGTATGTACCACCCTCCTCCTCCTCCTCCCACCTCTCCATCTTCAACGCTGGGGGCTTTGATGGGATATGGGTGGAAGTAAGGGAGTCGGAGTGGGATACAGGCAGGCAGTAAAACCCATAAAGCCAGGGCAATCACATTTCATCACCTATCTATTTTTAACTAGGGCCGAGGACGTCGCTGCGACTCAAAAAGTTGTGATGAGTTTTAAATCGGGGGTTACGTCCGTTAGACCGCTCCGACGGATGGGTGCATGGCCGGGGCTTGGTTGGTCCAGGGGCCGGGACAGACATGTTTATCGCAAAGGTCCCCGGGCTACCTCAACTACATCCTAAGTGATTCGCGTACAGTAAACCAAGTAAGAAGAGACATAAACCAGATGAGCAAGTTCCAAGCCGCTCCTATCCACGCTTCAGAATGGTACACGTCTCTTAGCTACCCATAGATGCTCATAGCCAAGCACTTGCCTCTTCTCCTGCGTACTATATAGTTACACCTCTCTTCTTCCATGTTACCATAGACATTCCTCTCGTTTTGCCTACGTTATGACTAAGTGAACTGCCTATTTTGTCTACGATGATCAAATAGACAACTATTTCGCATCCTCATTGACCAGTGTAATGCTGTACCTGATGTTGAATATAATTACTTAGTTCCCTTATTCTCAGACGTACTGGCATCTATGACAGGTGCATTATAAATGGCATATCCCATTAAGGTATTGTAAAATATTGTTCTATGATATTGTTCATCACCTGAAGAAGTACATGAAGCATGTATGGAACATCGTGGTTACTGTTGATACCACTTAAACGCACACCAGATGTCACTTTGGTTAACAATAGAAAACCTTTAAAAACACCACTGTGTCTGATTCTTTTGTAAGTTCCTCTCTACTTTACCTATTATTTATCAGGTTTGATAACATATATAGTCCATAATCTCACATTTTAAGACAACGCACATCAAAATATCTTCCTATCCCATCAAGTACGGTTTATGTCCTCCCAGAACTTAGTCAAAGTGTCTTCCCTAATTTGCCACATAAATATTACAGTCAGACCCAATACCCACCTCGGTACGGGTCACAGCCACCCCTATCCCAAATCCCACCCCTCCTCACATGCTGAAGGTAGAGACATGCACGTGGTAACATGTGGAGAGCGCCATCGCCTCTGGACATGTGTTGAGTTTAGGCACGTGCTTTGCATGTGACCCACTTGCTGATGTGTCGCTTAACACCTGTTCCCGCCGGGATCCGTCCTCTGGTGGCACCGCCTAGGGGGTATCTGTTATGTACTACATCCATCATTATGACTAACATAAACACCACTAAAGAATCAAATCAATCACGTTTGTCGTTTTCCGCATTACTTCCTTCATTAAGGATTTAATTTAAGCACTGAAAATCCTTACTTCCAAATAGGAGTTGGAAACTTCGCGGCTTTGAATATACAACCAAGCGAGAAAGGGATGATGATTATCAACATCTATTATAGCTCATCCTCTCCATCGTACACTGATGGCTGTTTTTCAACCAAATGACAAAATGCCGCATATCATATACGATAAAGCCCTCAATGGCTTTATATATAGCAGATTTTGACAGCATTACACCATACATGAGGTTTAACTTTTCATCATGTAAAACCTTTCAATCCTGCTCGAAGAGATTTTAGTTGGAATGATGGTTGGAAACTTTAGTTAAAACGATCATTTCTATACATCCAATAAGTAGTACACGGAAAAGTCACTTTCCCACAGGCAATTTAACTATCTGCTCAATATTTCACATCATCTCACTGTTTAATAGGTAAAAATGCAATGAAGCCAGGAACATTATTCTAGCAGTTTCAAGATAATAGCCGTCGTAACTCATAAATAATTTCTGGTGAATTGCTCCTTTGAAGGCAAATTAATTCGATTGGCAAGATTGGGTCGTCCCGCACAGGTCCTTGGACCTTCGGGGAATCTTTTTGATCTGGCACCTTAAGGCGAGAGTTTCACTTCAAGGATCTACCCATCATCATAACATTGCTTTACGAAGAGGTGAGCGGATACTTGAGAGCAAAAATCTTGGTGAGTGTAAACCAGAAGCGGCCTGGCCGTGGCAATATGTTCCCAGAGATCTGAGGAATTAGGAGTGTGAATGTGACAAGGCGTCGTATTTTTGTCCTCCTGTTGGTTCTCGTTAAAATGGCCATCAATCACCGAGCTTGGCGTTCTGCTGTGGTTGTCCTTGCTTAATTACCGCCATAAAATTGTCGTCTGCTTCCCTTGAGGTGACATACACGAGTCCCGAGCACTGCTTCCTTCCTTCCTGTGTGTTGTATGCTGGTTCTGGGTTCCTACTGACAGCAATGAGCTGCAGTGACTATCAACGACAATCCTCATTACATCAACTCCTCAAGCCTCATGTTCCAATATCGAATCTATAACATAGCGCATATATATATAAACAATATTGACCGGTTTCAGATACAAGCGGTCGTATGATCCGAGGGGTTGACGCGTAGTAATATCTGAGCGCATGGGAGGATATTGCGCAGAGTCAACTCAGAAGAGCATATAACCGCTTTTATCTGAAACCAGACTATATTGTATTTATTATTCACCTGTTTTTGACGAATAGCGGACAAGTATTAGTTTATTTAGGTACGCACAACTTCTTTTAAATGCAACATTTTTCTGTTTGCTTTTACAAACATAGGAAATAAAGCAGAGGAGAAACACATCCAGCAATATTTCCTAAATCAGTTTAGCATTTTCGGGATTGGCTTCACACCCTCTGGTACTTTATAAGTATCTAAGAAGATCTTACGGAGCGCTTTAGTCGAACCCACGTATTTCAATTTCAAGCTATATTTAATGACAAATAAGCAGATGTTGCCTATAGTTTCCTTCAGTATCGCGTATAGCGGGTAAACCATACCAAAATTACCTGACAGCGACAAGTGGAAATGGCCTGGGCGCTGGAAGGGCAGATCTTTAAGAAACATAGCTCAGCACGGATAAATATTTCATTGGCTTGCACTTCACAAACTTAACTCAATTAGTCACCGTTAGGGCGCTCACCACCTTGACAATAATGGCCGCAGACGAGAGGCAAGTTACTGTGAGTGGTTCTGAAAGCTTAAAAAGAGACTGTTACCTTCTATGACAATGCCTATTCCCGTACGGTGTAAGAAGTATTATGATAAACACGTAAATATACTTGTTTCTAATCATTCTACTAACTCGTTGAAGGTAGCATCTGTTGAATAACTCATAAGGATTGTACGCACTTTGATAGTACGCAACCTGATACACCAGCAAATGTGTACATTGGTAAGAGGACGGTGAAAAACTCAATAAATGGCTAATTCATTTTAAATGAGGAGACTAACCTGATCACCGTCCAATAACATTCCTCTAAGGTTAATTTGGGCTTAATTTACAATTATTGAGACTGCTTCTAGAGGCAGAGGATGAGGCTCATTCCACATTGTTTTCTCAAGTTACAAGGTTATTTTGCCTAGTCCAGTTTGCGAAGTTGATATCTATGAGGCATCACATGTTATGTCAATTACAAGACAGAATAGCAAAGAATAGTGTCATGTCCGATTAAATAATCAGGGCATCCTGTCTAGTACTTATCCCAAAGGACAATTACACCTCAATACACACACTAAGCACTTTGATGCCAGACACATGCCAGAAGCCCCACTCAGTCCTACCCCCGCGCTAACCCATACCTTCACCCCTCTCATTTTTACGACGACATAAATCAGCGGGTGATCTAATTCGGTCCAGTTAAAGGTCAGCTGATGGTCACTAGTTGCAAGAGTCAAGAGAGCAATAGCGTCAGAATTGACCACTTGCTCAAATGGCTTGTGGCAGTTTTCTATGGTCGAAAACAGAAATCATATGAATAATATTTCCATGGTTTAGAAAGTTCTGAGAAACGATGGAAATAGAAATCGGGATTTTATATACATGTAATTACATAAGACACTTTGTTTTTATTCCATGATAAAGGTATATGGAAGTGGTAGGTGGATACAGCTATGAATATACAGATACATTCACAATCGATATGTTGAGCTAGGTAAGCACCGACAAAAATCGAAACAAATGAGAAAACAATGTCCCCCTGAAGGAAAGGCCCACGGGGAAAAAGAATATTATTCCTGGCCGGCGAAGACAGAACACAGATGAGACAGGCCCAAACAGTCAGTCCGCCTCCCTTTAAAATATTCAGTAGCAGCCACAACAGACGGGACCGGTACTTCTTCACAGTTTTTCTGACCCGTACCACCTGCATTCTACAGAGATACGCCCTGTCACTATTGGTCGTGGCCCATGCTCACCCCTCTTAGAACTGACACCATAGAGGCTACTCTTTCGGGTAACTATCCCTTGTCGAGCTGTCATCATGAATATTCTACATAAAAATGGCAATTTGTGTTGAAAGACGTATATATTTCTGATATTTTTGATTATGTGTTTTCGACTCAGATTAATACGAATTTTCACATATGAATATCAACATATCTTTATAAAGGGAATAAGAAAATATAATCCAATAAATAGACACCGCCAGCTTGTGACTACATAAGACCGAGACTATATTCCTGGAAGTACCCAAACTTCCGTCTGTATTCTTTTCAAAATAACTTCCAGACCTCCGCAGACGTTTCAATATTTAGCTGGCACTCTGCAAAAGAAACCGATCCATGTACAACGACAGAGAAAAAGGGCAAGGTACATATAATAAATGTCAATCTTATCGATGGGGTGTGTTCCTGTTATTCTGACCAGATTGTGTCTATGGAAGTCTGGTCATGTTACATGTTTTTGTTAAATTCTTTCATTGGTAAATGTATTTGTGACATGATTACCAGATATTGATTATCAGGTATGGTCAGCCAAAAAAAAAAAACACACAACAGAATAGAGATGCGGCCTGTGGTAGTTTTCGTCTGATGTTATTTTAAGCTGGAAATGTAACAAACTGATAAGGCTTTTCTAAAACTTCATATATCACCTTTCCTACCTAATTGCAATACAGCCTGATTGCTGCTCGGCCCCTGAGAGCAATCACAAAGCACCAATTTATGATCGGTTAAACGAGCTTTTTTGAACGCACATTCTAAATTGCTACAAGATGTAGACTAAAGGAATCAGCCGGTGAACACCACAGGAAACTGGATATTTCTGTCAAACATGCATAAGTTATAAGACCAAAACCTCTATATCATTTCAATATTTGATTCCTTGAATCCTCGACATTCACCATTTTGCTAACTTCACTTGATCTTGTCACAGGATGAGTAGCCAATATAACGACCCCCATGCCGGTCGCTGGGGACCTGCAAATCTATTCACAAGTCTCGCCGGATACAACAAATTATCAACGTCCAGCGTTCATAGTTGGCGATGCACCCCGTTGAATAGGGGTGGAGAGAGGGGTACGCTTAAGGGTTGGGATGGGCTGTGTTGAGGATAACTTCACAGGGTAGAGAGGAATAGAGAATGGGGACCTCTGGTGATGTGTCTGCCCATAGCAGTGAGGTCAGGCATGGATGGCGTCAGTAGCGCCCCCAACGATGACCATGGGAGATAGTGGCCAGTGCTGATAACGTAGTGTTATGGATCCCCCAGGTTAGCTGACCCCTCCAGACCTCCCATCTTCCACGGCTTAAAAGCGGGGAGGACAGCCGAGGCTGCGGCCGTAGACACCGACAAAATGTGGTCCTGGGCAATTCACAGGTGTGACATAAAACCCGCTCATGCCTTTGTCCGCCGTCTGTTATACGCCTGCGGTGGCGATAAAGATAACGATAATTATGTGGGAGGATGCCACACTGGGGCTTTAAGTATGTGTGCCCTGGCTACTGTGTCGGGTCTATGAGGGGATCTTGGCCTTTCAAAACGTCGCAGCATTGAATGGTGTCTACTGTAAAATCCAGGTTGATGAGACGCCGGCGACGATGAAATTCCGCTTTCATTCGGACAGCAGATCTCACTTACTTTGAAAAACAGAACCTATTTTTGTTGTAACCACACAACAGAAAAGAGATTACAGTATGACCAATGACGATAGTTATCATTGATTGCTACACGATAAAAAACAAACTAAAATGGTTTAGACTAGAATAAGCCTACCCCCTAGCGTTATACACGTCCCTACCACCCGTCAGGACCTTTGTGACTCTGCCACATGTACCCCTTCATGGGGGAGGTTTAATGCGGGAGGAAATCTATGATTGTCATAATAAGCATAATTGGATGATTTTACATTTCATAACTTTCCTAAAGCTTTCATCTTAATATGTTTATCGGCGAATTACCGGTTACCATGAAGCACCGAATGTGACATGATCATGTTGGGCCACTAGATCAGTCTGTCTATTCCAATCACTTCATAGATATGTTGTCACGAGGTTTTACTCACAAGAGTGAGAAAATGTGACACTTGGCGGAGACAGCGTGAGGCATGGCCACGGTAACGGTGACATTAATTAACGGTTTGATCCTTATTGGCTAATTTCCACGTCGATCTTCAATAGGCAGCGTAGGCAATTAGACTGACGGTGTTTATGTTTCCACATTATGGTGGATGTAAAGGAGACACTTTCAATAATATGTGGGGTTATTGATTTATCAAATACAAACATATAAATGATAAATCTTCATTTCAAAGGGACACCAGTTCAGTTATATTTTTTCACCAGCGCTGCCAAGGACAACAGCCAGCACCCTATAAGTCATTCTTTTCGACTGATTCTACTCATTCCGGATGATAATAGACTCTTCAAACTGTAGTAATTCAGTGGCGTGATTCCGTGTTTCATAGTGATTGCAAATCCTTCACTGCAGTCTTCGGCTTAACACATTCGTATTCCCTTCCCTGAGTGGCGGCTGAGAAATGGCTCCACTGAGACGTATGTGTTTCTACGCTAATTGGCAGGCTTGCTCACATCTCCTCCTAATTGCTCACTGTGTTCTGGTGGAGATTGAGACATGGTACCCAGGGATTAGACATTTTATTGCCTCCTGTGTGCAGTCTGCTGATAATATTTTATCGAATCGGACTCTAGTGCATCTAGCAGTAGACAAGCAATTCTCGCCATGTTTTTTTCCCTTTTGTCAACACATGAAGAAGTGACTGATGACTGTTTTTTTTAAATTTCAATGAGATATAACATCACGAAGATGATTTCTTGGAGCACATCTCCAATCCGGCACTTTATAAGATGGCTGGAAACTAAAGCAGGGTGCCTATACATGCGTGTGGCTATTACTACTCATAGGCCTCTGTGGAACCCTTATTTTGATTGAAAATTCTTATCGGTGGAGAGACTTGGGTGCCTTTGCTATAGTGGATTCCGTGTAATTTCCTCTACACAAAGGGGCCGCTCAGAAGAAGGACATTTGCATCCAGGACAATGTGTGCGTGGCGGGGGGGGGGGGGGGGAGGTGCGGGATAGTATACCCCATACGCTGCTGTGAGACCACCACAGCCAGAACTACCACCACCACCGCCACTTTCAGCAGCACCACTACGACCAACTCCACCATCACCACCTCCAATACTACCAGCAAAGCCACCGCAATAACAAGCCCCACCGATCAGATACCACAGCCACCCCGCTACTCATACACTACAACACCAACCACTACTCTACCACAAATATAACTAAATATAGATATAACCACTACCAGCACCCTCACCAGTTTGACCACACAGGAGCAGCTCACCGACCACCGAGCAGCTCCCAAGTTAATATATTCATAGTCCTACCCTACCAACACCAGCTGCCAACTGCCTTAATGAATACCGATTAGACTCTCCATAAAAAAGAAACCCCTCCTTTATCCACTCTCATAGTGGCACATAAATCCTCCAGGGGCCCATTGTTCCCACGCGTGGAGAAACTCCGAGCAGCCGCCCGGAGCAGCTCCATGTGCTGATTGGTTAGTGCCCCCACGCTCCTGGAGGCACTAGAAGACGGCGGGGTCTGGGCATGATAAGGGGCCGTCAGTAGGTCAAAGGCCCCCGCATACTAAAGACTTACTTGAGGGACTCGCTCCCGCTAAAGAGCTGCTTAAGGAAACGGCCACAGTCTGCTCTCTCAGAAGGGGGTCTGAGGACCCCCCCACCCGACCATTTTCTTCCTGTCAATCCCAAGTACACTCTGTACTGGGCCGCACTCTATACTTCCAGTACGTGGCCTGAATAACCAAATCCTACCAAGGAGTTAGTTCTATACTATCATTAAGGAGCGCAGATTGGCCGAATACTGCTATCTGCGCCCAATGGTTCGGGTACGAGTCATTGAAATGCTACCCATTAAGACTTTATTTAACCCTTAGTATGCCGGAGGTCTAAACATGATCTTTATGAACCTGCCAGGTCATTAGCAAAGGCATAATTCATTTATCATTAGTATTTACCCTGTTTAGTAGGCCTTTTAAGTTTTAGATCAAGGATGAAATGTATTCTTAGAGTTTCACTGTGTAAGTTGAATGGATATTCTATGAACGAATACTCGAACTCCGGTTGATATATAAGGTTTATAAGCCGAAGAGTTACCAGGGAGTTAAAGGGCTGGCCACTATAACAATCTGAGTTGAACGATCCATAAAGGATGAGCAGATAAAGTCTGTATTCGCAAGATATATATCTGATCGGTTCTACACAATTCCCTAGCGCATATGTACGTACACATAGGTGGTCTATGCTATATTACTATTCCTACATGGTTCCAGTGTTAGTAGAGCACATGTATATTGATCGATTAAAGCTGAGATACGGGAACTACTCTTTATGATAATTTCAAAAAATATAACGCCGCCGTCTCACACAGTGAAAGGGCGGTGTGTATGTTGTGTGCACCTGACCCATGCCGCTCACCCCGTCCCCATGTCGCAGTGGGCGCTGTGTGGGGTATATAGGACCCAGCCTGCCAGGCAATGGTGGTCAGTTCAGAGTGTGGGACCCTGGAACCTAGAGGTGGGCCATGGCAGGTAAATCTTATAGAACATGAATCCCCAGTGAGTGCAGTATATATATATATATATGTGAATCATAAAGACTAGTCTTTATGGACATATAAAATAGTAGTCCAGCAAAATATCACCAGGGGACCACGGCGCTCATGGACCAGGGACCAACAACTCAGGAACCTGACACCAGAGGGCATCGAATACCAGACCATAAAAGGACGGGCAGGACCAGGGATCGACCTCACTCTACAGGGATCCGTCACCGCCGACCCACCACGCTTCAGATTTTTTTCTCGACTTTGGTCGACTTTTCAGTGACTTTTGTCCGTTTTTGGTATACCTTTTGGTTACCATGCGCAAGTGTGACACTTGTGGCTTGGACTACGATGGTCGGTCACATAGAGAAGGCTGTCCCACCTGTAAATTTAAAGAGTTACAGCGGACTTCAATGAAGACCACAGAGGAGGAATTGGGAGCGGTTGGAGACGGGGCAGAAGGCGGTGGCGGATCCCCGTGGCAAAAGCCCCCTTGGGTGAGTAACCTATTGTTAGAACATAACAAACTAAAGAAGGAGGTCTCCTCTATTAGGTCTGATATACAGGTATTATGTTCCAGTTTTCGAGACTTTGAGTTGAGAAATAGTTCCGAGGAAGGTGCCGGCCAGTCTGAAAGGGTGCCACGTGGTAGCGATAGTGCAATGCCCAGCGCATTCACCCATGAAATTGTCGGTCAGGCTTCATTGCCTCGGGGGTTACAAACCAACCCTAGTTTAAGACCTGTTTATCCTAATGCAAAAATATTTCTTCCACCGCACGTGCAAGGAAATGCATCAAATTGCACCGGCACACATGCCTGTTCAGAGAAGGTAAAACGTAAGTCCAAATTCTTTTCACTTACTCCTTTTCTACCTCCTAGTTGCGATAATCCAACTTTTGACCAGATACTCAGCGCAAATATGGGGTTATTGAGAACTTTGTCTTCACAGGGTTTGAATACAGAAGGTTTAGCAGATCATATCTCGTATCTAATTGACCGCAAACCTACCCATACGGGCAAATCCCTCGTGGAGTATGATTTAGCAATGCGTGAAAAAGCGGACAGTTTGGGCATGGAAGGCTTCGGCTATGGTGACTCCTTTTTAACAGAAAAGTTCCTTAATTATGAGACAACTTTTGCTTTCGTTAATCTTTCGAAAAAGTTAAAAGAATTCCAAGACAAGGTTGAAAAGAAATCAACCAATAGGCGTCAAGAGGGTAAGAACGAGGGGGTCTGCTGGAAATTCAATACCTCCAAGGGTTGTGTTTTCCCTAACTGTCTTTATCGACATGATTGTTCTTATTGTGGCCAGGGTCATCCGGTCCAGTCGTGCAAAAAGGGCTCAAAGGATAAATCAAACGAGAAAATAGATCCTAAATAGGATAAGGTTTTTTCCCCTGAACGATTTGCAAATAAGGGGAAATATAATTATCTCGATGTATACGGAAATAACATTAGCACGGCCTGTATCAACTCTAATTCGATGGTGGGCGATGAAATTTCATCGCGTGGACTGCCGCTTGTTTCCGGCGCAGAGGTTGTTCCTGTTGCCGTACAGGATCAGATAGAATTTTCTTCAAATGAAAAATTAGTTAATTTGTCTGATAGTATTGGTTTTTCTGCCCGCACGAGTGGATCAGATGAAACAACGGCACATGTTAATTTTTCACTAGAGACTACGAATTTAGGGGAGGACAATGATCCGGAGGTAGATACGTATAGACCCTTCGTTCGCCCTTGTGGCGAGAGATGTGATAATAATCATTTCATTGCAGGAAGAAGAAACCAACTGAATATTTGCCATTTTTATGATGAATGTTATTCAAAAACTTTTGATATTAATGCAGACTATATATTTCTGGGTGTCAGAGATGGTTTTTCGATTGTAGATTCAACTTTCGAAGGTTCTTATTTTTCTTATAATTATAATAGTATTTATTCTAGTGAATACCGTAGTCAAATGAACGATACTATTGCTCAAGAATTAATTGAAGAAAAAATTACTATTGTTTCAGATCCCCCCCAATGTATTCACTCGTTGGGAGCAGTGAAAAAATCGTCTGGTAAGCTTCGACCTATTACCGATTGTAAAAGGCCGATAGACGATAGTATTAATAATTTTATGGACGAGGTTTGTTCTAAATTCAAATATCTTCATATAGATACAGTTATGAATAATATTTCTGAAGGTTGTTATTTTGCAGTTCTCGATATTCAAGAAGCATATCGAAGTATCCCAGTTAATCCTGATCATCGACGTTTTCAGGGCTTTCAATGGGAATCTGATAGTGGTAAAACTTTGTATTTTGAATCAAACCGATTAGTATTCGGTCTCAAATGTGCTCCTTATATTTTTACCCAATTGACCGAGTTCATTGTGAGATCAATGGAACGTCGAGGGGTGGATAGAGTTTTTGGTTACCTGGACGATTTCTTGATAATCGGTAATACTTTTGCAGAATGTCAGGAAAAACTCAGGATTTTGATCAATTTCCTGAGGTCATTGGGATTCGGTATAGCATGGCCCAAGGTGGTAAGTCCTACACAAGAAATCACATTTTTAGGAATTGAGTTATCTAGTGTAGATATGCAGGTACGTTTACCTATGGAAAAGTTAATTAAATTGAAGGATTTAATTGATTTATACCTGTTTAAAGACACAGCGTCTTATCATGAAATGGCTGTGTTAGCAGGCTATTTAGCTCATGCTAGCACAGTAGTAAAAGGTGGCAGAACTTTTTCTCGGAGGGTGATCAACTTCGTCACTTTTATGAAAGACAGACTGAGGCATTGCAAGATTCCAGATTGGTTAAGACTGGACTTGCAATGGTGGAAAGGTTTTTTAACAATATTTAATGGTAGTAAACATTTGTTAATTCCTAAACATCATGGTTTGATAAAAGTACAAACAGATTCGTCTTTTTCAGGTTTTGGTGCAACCTTTGCTAATGATTTTCTAATTGGTGTATGGACTGACGTTTTACCCAGAGTCCCAGATGATCATACTCAATCCCACCATTGGTTTCATTGCCCTTTGGAATCGATAGATAAAAATATAAATATTTTGGAGCTTTGGCCTGTGATGGCAGCTGTCCAAAAATGGGGTCACTTATGGGGAAATTATCATGTTCAATTAATTTCAGATAATACTCAAGTTATTACTGCTATTAATACTGGAAGGAGTAGAAATTTGCAAGTTATGAATTGGCTGCGTGAGCTTTTCTGGCTTAGCGTTTTGTTTAACTTTGAAATAACAGCTAGTTATATTAAATCGGAGGATAATATCTTACCCGATTTTTTGTCACGTCGTTATGATGTAAGGAATAAAGCTATTATTCCACCATTCATGTTTAACCAATTTTGTTGTTATAGGTCTTGAAGGCGAGATGCACGAATACCAACAGAGTTGGATGTCTACGAATACGTCTATTACACGAAAATGCCAATGGACACACTACCTTCGTTTTTGTCAAGAATTTAAATTTCTCCCATTGCCTGCGACCATTTATGTCGTTTGCATGCATATTTCATACATGGCGAAGTCTTTCAAGTATAATAGTATCATAAATTATCTTTCTGCCCTATGGGTATTTCATAAAATAAATGGTTTCGATCACGTTCCAGTTGATCATTTCCAGATTAAAACGACTCTAATGGGAATTAAAAGAACCATTGGTTATACCGTAAAACAAGCAAGACCAATTCAAAAAATTGAATTATTAATGATATATTTCTCATTGAATATGTTTGTAATGGAAGATATGGCTTTTTGGTTATCATGTCTTCTAGGTTTTCGTGGACTACTGAGGAAGACGAATATTCTCGAGGAAGGTTTTGCAATTTTGGTAAAGGATATTACCTTCACGAAGACTCATGTTTATTTAAAAATTACGAGGTCAAAAACCATCCAATTTAATGATCGAATTTTAACAATTCCATTCTCAAAGATAAAGGATTCTCCCTTTTGTGTATTTCATTTTATATCAGAATTACTACGTATGGCTTCATTTAAGCCAGAAAATCATTTAATATCTTTCGTTAAAAATGGGAAATTACAACAATCTACTTATGGTTGGTTTTCCAAAAAGTTTTCTCAACTGTTGACTTTGAACGGCCTTGACAAGGCTACTTCACATTCACTACGTAGGGGTGGTGCATCTGCTTTGCACCAGGCAGGTGTATCTCTCAGTGACATAAAAGAAATTGGAGATTGGTCAAGTTGGAGTGTTCTTTCTTACTTACAAAGAACATTAGAAAACAAGATACAATTGGACAAATATATTGTTGATACCCTTTTTTCCCCTTGAATTCTGTTTGGCAGGGGGTTGGCAAGTGACAATATGACAAACTATTGTAATAAAGAACCCTAATCATATTCTCAGCCAAACAGAAAGTCTTGTTATATATATTTATATATATTATAATTTAATATAATATTCATTGATGATATATTCATATACTTAATCTTCTATTCTTATCACCTTCTGGAACGTACACGGTTTATGTGAATCATAAAGACTAGTCTTTATGGACATATAAAATAGTAGTCCAGCAAAATATCACCAGGGGACCACGGCGCTCATGGACCAGGGACCAACAACTCAGGAACCTGACACCAGAGGGCATCGAATACCAGACCATAAAAGGACGGGCAGGACCAGGGATCGACCTCACTCTACAGGGATCCGTCACCGCCGACCCACCACGCTTCAGATTTTTTTTTATTAATTATTATTATTGTGCCAAGTGACAATATGACAAACTATTGTAATAAAGAACCCTAATCATATTCTCAGCCAAACAGAAAGTCTTGTTATATATATTTATATATATTATAATTTAATATAATATTCATTGATGATATATTCATATACTTAATCTTCTATTCTTATCACCTTCTGGAACGTACACGGTTTATATATATATATATATATATATGTATATATATATATATATGTATATATATATATGTATATATATATATATATATGTATATATATATATGTATATATATATATGTCTATATATGTCAATATATTAATATATGTGAGGACGCAAGACAACACTACGCTACTCACCAAGTAACGGTAGCTATGTTAATCCACGTCACGCCTTTGTTTCGTCACGTTTCTTAGCAACCGCGCGATCGTTGGATGCGTGACGTAGTCTTCTATTAATATAAACGGTTAATCCGCCTTTGATCTCGCGTAGATCAGCTGTGTTAAAAAACTCGCAGCTGTTTCGTTATAGTTTAACTCCGTTTGCTTACTTGATGATTGGAGATCCGACTCAAATATGGGGAGGAGAAGGAAGTTGGCGCCAGCCACATCGGTCGATGGATTTAATTCGGAGGTTTTTAGATCTGATTTGGTGGATTCTGACTACGATCAACAAGAAGAATCAACTGACAACCCGGTGGAAGAAAGAGCGACCAGATTATACCGATTGTAAAAGGCCGATAGACGATAGTATTAATAATTTTATGGACGAGGTTTGTTCTAAATTCAAATATCTTCATATAGATACAGTTATGAATAATATTTCTGAAGGTTGTTATTTTGCAGTTCTCGATATTCAAGAAGCATATCGAAGTATCCCAGTTAATCCTGATCATCGACGTTTTCAGGGCTTTCAATGGGAATCTGATAGTGGTAAAACTTTGTATTTTGAATCAAACCGATTAGTATTCGGTCTCAAATGTGCTCCTTATATTTTTACCCAATTGACCGAGTTCATTGTGAGATCAATGGAACGTCGAGGGGTGGATAGAGTTTTTGGTTACCTGGACGATTTCTTGATAATCGGTAATACTTTTGCAGAATGTCAGGAAAAACTCAGGATTTTGATCAATTTCCTGAGGTCATTGGGATTCGGTATAGCATGGCCCAAGGTGGTAAGTCCTACACAAGAAATCACATTTTTAGGAATTGAGTTATCTAGTGTAGATATGCAGGTACGTTTACCTATGGAAAAGTTAATTAAATTGAAGGATTTAATTGATTTATACCTGTTTAAAGACACAGCGTCTTATCATGAAATGGCTGTGTTAGCAGGCTATTTAGCTCATGCTAGCACAGTAGTAAAAGGTGGCAGAACTTTTTCTCGGAGGGTGATCAACTTCGTCACTTTTATGAAAGACAGACTGAGGCATTGCAAGATTCCAGATTGGTTAAGACTGGACTTGCAATGGTGGAAAGGTTTTTTAACAATATTTAATGGTAGTAAACATTTGTTAATTCCTAAACATCATGGTTTGATAAAAGTACAAACAGATTCGTCTTTTTCAGGTTTTGGTGCAACCTTTGCTAATGATTTTCTAATTGGTGTATGGACTGACGTTTTACCCAGAGTCCCAGATGATCATACTCAATCCCACCATTGGTTTCATTGCCCTTTGGAATCGATAGATAAAAATATAAATATTTTGGAGCTTTGGCCTGTGATGGCAGCTGTCCAAAAATGGGGTCACTTATGGGGAAATTATCATGTTCAATTAATTTCAGATAATACTCAAGTTATTACTGCTATTAATACTGGAAGGAGTAGAAATTTGCAAGTTATGAATTGGCTGCGTGAGCTTTTCTGGCTTAGCGTTTTGTTTAACTTTGAAATAACAGCTAGTTATATTAAATCGGAGGATAATATCTTACCCGATTTTTTGTCACGTCGTTATGATGTAAGGAATAAAGCTATTATTCCACCATTCATGTTTAACCAATTTTGTTGTTATAGGTCTTGAAGGCGAGATGCACGAATACCAACAGAGTTGGATGTCTACGAATACGTCTATTACACGAAAATGCCAATGGACACACTACCTTCGTTTTTGTCAAGAATTTAAATTTCTCCCATTGCCTGCGACCATTTATGTCGTTTGCATGCATATTTCATACATGGCGAAGTCTTTCAAGTATAATAGTATCATAAATTATCTTTCTGCCCTATGGGTATTTCATAAAATAAATGGTTTCGATCACGTTCCAGTTGATCATTTCCAGATTAAAACGACTCTAATGGGAATTAAAAGAACCATTGGTTATACCGTAAAACAAGCAAGACCAATTCAAAAAATTGAATTATTAATGATATATTTCTCATTGAATATGTTTGTAATGGAAGATATGGCTTTTTGGTTATCATGTCTTCTAGGTTTTCGTGGACTACTGAGGAAGACGAATATTCTCGAGGAAGGTTTTGCAATTTTGGTAAAGGATATTACCTTCACGAAGACTCATGTTTATTTAAAAATTACGAGGTCAAAAACCATCCAATTTAATGATCGAATTTTAACAATTCCATTCTCAAAGATAAAGGATTCTCCCTTTTGTGTATTTCATTTTATATCAGAATTACTACGTATGGCTTCATTTAAGCCAGAAAATCATTTAATATCTTTCGTTAAAAATGGGAAATTACAACAATCTACTTATGGTTGGTTTTCCAAAAAGTTTTCTCAACTGTTGACTTTGAACGGCCTTGACAAGGCTACTTCACATTCACTACGTAGGGGTGGTGCATCTGCTTTGCACCAGGCAGGTGTATCTCTCAGTGACATAAAAGAAATTGGAGATTGGTCAAGTTGGAGTGTTCTTTCTTACTTACAAAGAACATTAGAAAACAAGATACAATTGGACAAATATATTGTTGATACCCTTTTTTCCCCTTGAATTCTGTTTGGCAGGGGGTTGGCAAGTGACAATATGACAAACTATTGTAATAAAGAACCCTAATCATATTCTCAGCCAAACAGAAAGTCTTGTTATATATATTTATATATATTATAATTTAATATAATATTCATTGATGATATATTCATATACTTAATCTTCTATTCTTATCACCTTCTGGAACGTACACGGTTTATGTGAATCATAAAGACTAGTCTTTATGGACATATAAAATAGTAGTCCAGCAAAATATCACCAGGGGACCACGGCGCTCATGGACCAGGGACCAACAACTCAGGAACCTGACACCAGAGGGCATCGAATACCAGACCATAAAAGGACGGGCAGGACCAGGGATCGACCTCACTCTACAGGGATCCGTCACCGCCGACCCACCACGCTTCAGATTTTTTTTTATTAATTATTATTATTGTGCCAAGTGACAATATGACAAACTATTGTAATAAAGAACCCTAATCATATTCTCAGCCAAACAGAAAGTCTTGTTATATATATTTATATATATTATAATTTAATATAATATTCATTGATGATATATTCATATACTTAATCTTCTATTCTTATCACCTTCTGGAACGTACACGGTTTATATATATATATATATATATGTATATATATATATATATGTATATATATATATGTATATATATATATATATGTATATATATATATGTATATATATATATGTCTATATATGTCAATATATTAATATATGTGAGGACGCAAGACAACACTACGCTACTCACCAAGTAACGGTAGCTATGTTAATCCACGTCACGCCTTTGTTTCGTCACGTTTCTTAGCAACCGCGCGATCGTTGGATGCGTGACGTAGTCTTCTATTAATATAAACGGTTAATCCGCCTTTGATCTCGCGTAGATCAGCTGTGTTAAAAAACTCGCAGCTGTTTCGTTATAGTTTAACTCCGTTTGCTTACTTGATGATTGGAGATCCGACTCAAATATGGGGAGGAGAAGGAAGTTGGCGCCAGCCACATCGGTCGATGGATTTAATTCGGAGGTTTTTAGATCTGATTTGGTGGATTCTGACTACGATCAACAAGAAGAATCAACTGACAACCCGGTGGAAGAAAGAGCGACCAGATTATACCGATTGTAAAAGGCCGATAGACGATAGTATTAATAATTTTATGGACGAGGTTTGTTCTAAATTCAAATATCTTCATATAGATACAGTTATGAATAATATTTCTGAAGGTTGTTATTTTGCAGTTCTCGATATTCAAGAAGCATATCGAAGTATCCCAGTTAATCCTGATCATCGACGTTTTCAGGGCTTTCAATGGGAATCTGATAGTGGTAAAACTTTGTATTTTGAATCAAACCGATTAGTATTCGGTCTCAAATGTGCTCCTTATATTTTTACCCAATTGACCGAGTTCATTGTGAGATCAATGGAACGTCGAGGGGTGGATAGAGTTTTTGGTTACCTGGACGATTTCTTGATAATCGGTAATACTTTTGCAGAATGTCAGGAAAAACTCAGGATTTTGATCAATTTCCTGAGGTCATTGGGATTCGGTATAGCATGGCCCAAGGTGGTAAGTCCTACACAAGAAATCACATTTTTAGGAATTGAGTTATCTAGTGTAGATATGCAGGTACGTTTACCTATGGAAAAGTTAATTAAATTGAAGGATTTAATTGATTTATACCTGTTTAAAGACACAGCGTCTTATCATGAAATGGCTGTGTTAGCAGGCTATTTAGCTCATGCTAGCACAGTAGTAAAAGGTGGCAGAACTTTTTCTCGGAGGGTGATCAACTTCGTCACTTTTATGAAAGACAGACTGAGGCATTGCAAGATTCCAGATTGGTTAAGACTGGACTTGCAATGGTGGAAAGGTTTTTTAACAATATTTAATGGTAGTAAACATTTGTTAATTCCTAAACATCATGGTTTGATAAAAGTACAAACAGATTCGTCTTTTTCAGGTTTTGGTGCAACCTTTGCTAATGATTTTCTAATTGGTGTATGGACTGACGTTTTACCCAGAGTCCCAGATGATCATACTCAATCCCACCATTGGTTTCATTGCCCTTTGGAATCGATAGATAAAAATATAAATATTTTGGAGCTTTGGCCTGTGATGGCAGCTGTCCAAAAATGGGGTCACTTATGGGGAAATTATCATGTTCAATTAATTTCAGATAATACTCAAGTTATTACTGCTATTAATACTGGAAGGAGTAGAAATTTGCAAGTTATGAATTGGCTGCGTGAGCTTTTCTGGCTTAGCGTTTTGTTTAACTTTGAAATAACAGCTAGTTATATTAAATCGGAGGATAATATCTTACCCGATTTTTTGTCACGTCGTTATGATGTAAGGAATAAAGCTATTATTCCACCATTCATGTTTAACCAATTTTGTTGTTATAGGTCTTGAAGGCGAGATGCACGAATACCAACAGAGTTGGATGTCTACGAATACGTCTATTACACGAAAATGCCAATGGACACACTACCTTCGTTTTTGTCAAGAATTTAAATTTCTCCCATTGCCTGCGACCATTTATGTCGTTTGCATGTATATTTCATACATGGCGAAGTCTTTCAAGTATAATAGTATCATAAATTATCTTTCTGCCCTATGGGTATTTCATAAAATAAATGGTTTCGATCACGTTCCAGTTGATCATTTCCAGATTAAAACGACTCTAATGGGAATTAAAAGAACCATTGGTTATACCGTAAAACAAGCAAGACCAATTCAAAAAATTGAATTATTAATGATATATTTCTCATTGAATATGTTTGTAATGGAAGATATGGCTTTTTGGTTATCATGTCTTCTAGGTTTTCGTGGACTACTGAGGAAGACGAATATTCTCGAGGAAGGTTTTGCAATTTTGGTAAAGGATATTACCTTCACGAAGACTCATGTTTATTTAAAAATTACGAGGTCAAAAACCATCCAATTTAATGATCGAATTTTAACAATTCCATTCTCAAAGATAAAGGATTCTCCCTTTTGTGTATTTCATTTTATATCAGAATTACTACGTATGGCTTCATTTAAGCCAGAAAATCATTTAATATCTTTCGTTAAAAATGGGAAATTACAACAATCTACTTATGGTTGGTTTTCCAAAAAGTTTTCTCAACTGTTGACTTTGAACGGCCTTGACAAGGCTACTTCACATTCACTACGTAGGGGTGGTGCATCTGCTTTGCACCAGGCAGGTGTATCTCTCAGTGACATAAAAGAAATTGGAGATTGGTCAAGTTGGAGTGTTCTTTCTTACTTACAAAGAACATTAGAAAACAAGATACAATTGGACAAATATATTGTTGATACCCTTTTTTCCCCTTGAATTCTGTTTGGCAGGGGGTTGGCAAGTGACAATATGACAAACTATTGTAATAAAGAACCCTAATCATATTCTCAGCCAAACAGAAAGTCTTGTTATATATATTTATATATATTATAATTTAATATAATATTCATTGATGATATATTCATATACTTAATCTTCTATTCTTATCACCTTCTGGAACGTACACGGTTTATGTGAATCATAAAGACTAGTCTTTATGGACATATAAAATAGTAGTCCAGCAAAATATCACCAGGGGACCACGGCGCTCATGGACCAGGGACCAACAACTCAGGAACCTGACACCAGAGGGCATCGAATACCAGACCATAAAAGGACGGGCAGGACCAGGGATCGACCTCACTCTACAGGGATCCGTCACCGCCGACCCACCACGCTTCAGATTTTTTTTTATTAATTATTATTATTGTGCCAAGTGACAATATGACAAACTATTGTAATAAAGAACCCTAATCATATTCTCAGCCAAACAGAAAGTCTTGTTATATATATTTATATATATTATAATTTAATATAATATTCATTGATGATATATTCATATACTTAATCTTCTATTCTTATCACCTTCTGGAACGTACACGGTTTATATATATATATATATATATATATGTATATATATATATATATGTATATATATATATGTATATATATATATATATGTATATATATATATGTATATATATATATGTCTATATATGTCAATATATTAATATATGTGAGGACGCAAGACAACACTACGCTACTCACCAAGTAACGGTAGCTATGTTAATCCACGTCACGCCTTTGTTTCGTCACGTTTCTTAGCAACCGCGCGGTCGTTGGATGCGTGACGTAGTCTTCTATTAATATAAACGGTTAATCCGCCTTTGATCTCGCGTAGATCAGCTGTGTTAAAAAACTCGCAGCTGTTTCGTTATAGTTTAACTCCGTTTGCTTACTTGATGATTGGAGATCCGACTCAAATATGGGGAGGAGAAGGAAGTTGGCGCCAGCCACATCGGTCGATGGATTTAATTCGGAGGTTTTTAGATCTGATTTGGTGGATTCTGACTACGATCAACAAGAAGAATCAACTGACAACCCGGTGGAAGAAAGAGCGACCAGATCAACCGTGTCTTCAGGATCGGGGGAGCAGATAATGGATCGGATGAATCGTTTAGAGGCATCTCTATTCACCGTTATTGGTCTTCTCCAGGAAAAGAAAGAATCTGTGTCGGTTCCAGCAGCTGTATCAAATCCAAGTCAAGGTGCGGTCGGTGGGATTCAGAGTGACTGTGTTAAAGACTGTGGGTTACCTGCATCCAAGACTACTATTGACAATGAAAACAAGACCAACGAGAAGGAGAAAGACAAGTCAAAGTCCGGTATTTATCTTTCGAAAAATTATCTGAATGAAAATGAGAAACTTGTCACCATTGAAAAATTGAATGTCATCAATCTTAAACTTTTGAAAGATTTAATTCAAAAAGGGGAAAAGGTTGAACCTCTCGTTGAACACTTAATTTTGCTTTCGGAAAAAGCGGAAACGAAAGTTTTTACGAGCAAAGCACTTCTCAAATATGATAACTCTGTTAAGGAGAGAGCGGAAAAAATAGGCATTAGTGCCTTTGATGGCATTGATCCGTCAGATATTGTTCGCTATTTATCTTACGAAGGAACAGTCAATGCGGCTATTTCTAAGTCAAAGAATTTGAAGAAACCCGATAAAATTGGCTATTGTAATCTCTTCAATAGGGCTGAGAACGCTTGCAAGTTTAGCAACTGTAAATATAGGCATGTGTGTAGCGAATGTAACAGCAAAAGCCACGGGGCCTATGATTGTAAATCCAGCAGTGGCCAATTCGTTAAGAAATGATATGTTGGTGCGGAGCAATGCTATTTCAAATCAGGTCGCTATTGTGACAATGTATCAAACGAGGAATGCGCTGAATCTAAAAATAGCCAAAATGATGACGTTACTGCCAGTAACGGTTTTGATACTACTTGCTCTGAAGCACCTACTGTAGATTCGTTATTCGTTAATGACAATGTTGTTTTAACGAATTCTGTTTTAAATATTGAAGCAGAATCTTTTTACCCATCAGTAGTGGAGAAAGATTTCGTTACGGATGTTTCGGCCTGTCGTTTAGGCTGTTGCGGTTGTTCGCACACTATAGGCGGGAAAAAGGCTCAGTTGAAGCCGTGTAGGGCCTATAAGTATATTTTTGATTCTAATCAAAATTCAAAATTGTCAGAAGATGAAAAGAATTTTGTTTGGGACGGTATCAATTGGGGTTTTAAGATTGTTAATTCCGATTGTACTGTATCGTATGACTGCGATAATTATAATTCAATTCTTGATGAAAGGTTTAGTGGTCAGATGTCTGATATTGTTATTGACGATATTGAAAACGATAGAATTTCTAGAGTCAGTATCAAACCACAGTGTATCCATGCTCTTGGTGCCGTAGTTAAATCTAATGGTAAATTACCCTAATCATATTCTCAGCCAAACAGAAAGTCTTGTTATATATATTTATATATATTATAATTTAATATAATATTCATTGATGATATATTCATATACTTAATCTTCTATTCTTATCACCTTCTGGAACGTACACGGTTTATATATATATATATATATATATATGTATATATATATATATATGTATATATATATATGTATATATATATATATGTATATATATATATGTATATATATATATATATGTATATATATATATATATATATATATATATATATATACTATATCACCATTACATAGACACATAGATAAACAGTCACTGAGATTGACAAAAATACACGCACACACAGAGTCACATACTGACAGACACTCACATACACAGAGATACAACACTGACACAGAGGAATACACAGACAGATAAAGATACACAGAAACACATACAGATACATAGAAAGTAACATGATACACAGAGCCAATACACATATATATAGATACTGGTACACAGATATACATAGATACATAGTGCATATATTATATTGGTTACCATGTTTTCTTGTTGTGGCCAGTAGAGCCTACTGCTGGTCGGTAATCACGCCTGTGTGTCAACAGGTAGAGGTGTGTTCACTCTCCTACCTGTAATGCTTGACTGGATCCCCAAGCTGATTCTCTGCCCTTATATGGTGGAGCTCAGGGCACTGCCGATGTCCCGACATTGGGACCAGCTGGCCTGTTCTGTAGCATTACACATTGCACTCATACACGACGCAAGGTCGCGAAGGTCGCCAGTGTCATAAAGGCCCTGTAGGTGGCCCGTACACAGAGCCCCACGCTGCTCCCAGTTAAGATTTGTACACGCTTGCCTCGCTATACGCATGCTCAGTCATGGTAGGCGGGGCTTTTCTCTTTTGGATTCATTAACTGGGCATATTTGCTTTTTATCATCTTTAATGACACACCCTGTCAGTTCTAACCAATGCTCTGACATCTTAATATCTTCATCCTCCTTGCATCTCTCTCTCTCTCTCTCTCTCTCTCTCTCTCTCTCTCTCTCTCTCTCTCTCTCTCTCTCTCTTCTCTCTCTCTCTCTCTTTCTCTCTCTCCAAGTTGGCCTTTGCATTGATGTGTGTCACTTTCAGAGATAATGTTCAATGAAACTTATGGTCAAATCACCTGATACATATCTTGTCAATCGGGACTACATATACATCCAAGATATTTGTGGCTGATTTATGAGAAGTATGTCGTTATAATCCGATTCAGTGGCGAACATGATTTCTCCGTACTCTGAAATTCTACTGGTGAATTGGGATCTGAAAGCCCTTTCAGTGAATATAAGATACAGCAGCAGAAATGTCCGCTCCCTCACCACATGTGGCCCAGGCCTCCCACGCCTCTCCTTTCCTGCTCTCTACTACTTACAGGGTTCTTTATACCACGTAGAATTCGGTCAGGAAGGTGCCCCCTCTGTTAATATCGACTGGCCAGTTGAATACCACCTGATGACCACTTCCCTTAGCTACACATGTGGTCTGATGGCGAACCCACTCTGCCTGTAATAGAATTCCGTATGTAACTCTTCCACCACCGTATAACCCTAGGGTGTAGAGACATTAATATCGAACTCGATTCATTGGTTTATGATTTAAGACTGGTAAAAATTTACAGATTGTCGGATTTTATCAAGAGCTATCAATGGGTGTAACCATTTATCTATAAGTCCAATTATTGAATACGAAAAACGCCCGAGGACGTTCTTCAAAAGAAAAGAAGTTAAATTTAACAAGGGTGGATGCAAATAAAGCTGATATATATATTTTTCAAAAAGCATAATTCTACAGCAGTTTGTGTGTGAGACGGGACGTATTTATTGGTCAGTGAACACTTTCTTAACAACCGCGTTGCGAAGATGGATGGAGAGAACAGGTAAGTTGACCAGGGAGGCTCCCGCGGTAGTCTGCATACCCTAGATTCGGCTGTTCTATATTAGTGTATTTGTATAAACTTAAACGAATTCTTATCCTCTTAAATATTAGCTATTCCTGTTTTCTCGATATGTGAACTGTACTAAGCTGTCGGATTAGAAGGGTGAGGGGAGAAAACACAGGGATTGGTTGAAACTTCTAAATGAGGATTTCCTGTGGCCGTCTGGTTAGAATGGTATAGATCTGATCAAATGAAATGACGTAGGTCATATGATCCATTCCAATAATTGCCTGTGATAGCCGCGATGTCAGAATAGCTATAAGCATGAGCATAAAATGAGTTATATTTAGATGTACGTAGAGGACTGCCTTAGTAATACGAATGGTAGAACTAGTTCTATCCTTTAGCTCCTTTTCATTGCTTAGATCTTGAATATTCTGTGGAGAATTTAAGTTGGTAAAGGATTCGACCAGAAAGACCATCATATACACTCATCCTTTATTGATCTACTTGTGGATGCCTAATAACTGTCAGCCTGGAGCCGGAAGAGAGCATCGGAATGCGAATCACATTTTGATACCATCCCCTGCTTTGCTTCTCTATCATCCACACGTCATAGACTCAACCCTCCCTGTGCTATGGTTCTGGCTGCTGATCAGCATAAAACACTAAAGTTGCCATCGCTTTTGCGTTCTTGCCATATACTACTCATAACACTTCGTCAGCATTGTTGGGGGTTTTAGTCATAATATAGGCGTATTTCTCCCTAGATAAATCTATTTAAATAGTGCTCAGCATATAACAGATCTACGTCAAGTGTTCAATATTGTTCATGTCATATTTTGATAAAATATTTTAGAGTCCAAAGCAACTTTATTTTTCATGAACGACACTAAGGAGGCTGGTTATGTTTAATCTTTAATCACTCGCTACAAAGCACGCTTTTGTATATGATTCGCTTGATATTCAGTCCCCAGCTTTTTAAGGCAGCAATTCATCTTCTAAATATTCCTAGATGATGGGTTCAATGTGGAATGCGACCCCCGTTGTCTATGTTTAACGGATATCTTAGGTTTTGGTATGCGCATTAAGAGGTACCCAACAGTAGTATACAACCTTTCCACTCAGGATGCGGCATGCCTTTAGGTTCACCATGGCAACTTGGTATTCACATTAAACCTTGCATAGTTCTCTTATCAGACTAGCAACAGTACCATACCTCATTCTTCCTACCCCCTAATGGCATTCAGGCATACATGAAAATACACACAATATCAGCATGGTCCTGATCTGCATGGTCGTACTCTCCGCATAGTTGTCAGGTTGTAATATCCGAGCGAATGCGAGGATATTGTGTAGTGTCAAGTACAAGGATAATACGAGCATAGAGATAAAAACTATGGTAATATCGTGAAACTGGTAATTACGTCAATTATCCAACCTTCCAAATATAACTTATCAAAGAAAATATAAAATCGTCACTACTACTTTTTCCATATTGTACTGAGTAGACACGGCAATAAAAGGTCGAACAGAATTATCTTGTTGCAATAAATATTCATATAAACCAAATGAAGACACCATAAAACGCCCTGATACTTAGATGACGGTCAATTCTAGCCAGTCTACAAGATCAGAGATTCAAATAAAAAAATATCGTTACTCTTCAGTATTCAGAGAAAATAGTGCCGAAAGGCCACGATTTATCTGAAAATCGTTCACTGTGGGAAAAATATTTTCATTTTTAGCTTGCTTGACGTCAAAAGTACCCATATTAGGTGTTTATCCCTCAGCATATCATTTCCATCAGTGGTCAAGAAATGTATTACCATAGTGTCTTGCGTATCTGAAATAAAACTAATGATATAGATATCTAGCCTCCGAAGTTGCGCACATTCACCTTGCCCTTGCTACCACTCTTCACCTATAGGTCACAGGTTCAGGTGGCCTACCCCCAAGGGTAATTGACCCTTAGTTTGTGCGTGTGGGTGGGTGGGGGAAGGTGACTGACCGCATGTGGTCAGTGATTGGGGTCTGGTCAGGGGCCTTGGTTGGACATCAATCCCACCTGCCACACCTGGTCAATACAGCCTGTTTATCACCCTGTCCTGAATGTCTATTGATCAGTGCGTCATGAGGCCACGAGGTGGGGCTAGGTGTCCGTGAAATGTATTTATATGGGGGACAGTGATGCGGGTGATGCATGATGACGTAGATGGGTTGTGCATGGTAGCTGGGTCTCAGTACATGGTGAAATACAATACATCGAAGCTGTAGGTGAAGATAGGAGAGGCAGTAGTTATTTTCTTCAGATACCTATGCCCGAAGTTCTCTGCTACATACCACTGTTCGGGATGTAAAAACTATGATTTTCATACCAAGGCTGATGTTTTCATACCAAGGCTAAAGTCATACCAAGGTCATACCAAGGTTGATGTCAGCTAATCCGAGACAGTGTAATGGCAACCCACTGCTAGTGACGGCTGTTGTTGGCCAGTGACATGATTTTAATCCAGAAATGTAAGGGATTTTCATCATAAGCATATGACAATTGGGAAACTGATCAACTCACTTCGAAACTCCGGAATTTTCCCACCCGGTATCAGTTTCTCTTTGTCTATGAAACATAGTTCGAATCTCCAAGGTGGCTTTGGAATTCCAAATTTCTTTACAGACCTTCCGACATGTGTCATGTACGAAGGACTCGTCGAACTACTAAAATTATCGCCTTTTGGGTGGAATAAGGGATATTTTGCAATGCATGCTACATCGACTGAGTAGGATTATAATGGTCGGAAGATTATCTTTTACCTTTGGTTTTATAATGAATGATAGAAACTGGTAATTACGTCAATACTACAAGCGATATGATTTATTGGTACAATCATATCCATTTACTGAATGCTTACCGGGAGTAATCGTGAAGATAGACGATACTGGGATTCACACAATGAACAACACTGATATTTAATTATGGCCAATCTGATCTTATCACCAGATAGTAATGCTAATCCCATAGGGTCAAAACCATAAAAGTAGAAATTCATCCAGCTAATCCAAGGTTGAGTGGTATTCCTGAATGTTACTATCCGTAATGTCATCAGTGTACAATAGGCACTGCCTATAGGAACTGATGGGTGTATTGCGTGCTGTTTATGACCCTGCCACAACCTGAGACATGAGAGGGGAGACACATACAACTCTCGTTACTATGAAAACAGATGGACGACCTGAGCTAACGTTACTTCATTATTGACTGTACCCATTGTTCAGAGGAGGGCGTTCTATTTTTCATTGTTTTTTAAAAGTCGATATTGACGTAACTCCGCTTATCTATGCAAACATGTGCACAGACAAGCTTATCAATGAGATATACTGAAACCACAAAGGGCCTTGAACAATATCTATTATAGAGCACGCCGCCTCTGGATTTAGAGACACTCAATTCTGATTATAAAAATGGCAACTGCTCTTCAATCATTTTTTTTCCTTTTCATTTAGATTTCCCATTAATAAATTGCGTTTGAATAGGCTCATAATATCACTTGCGGTATAACCACGATGATACATTTACTTTTGACAGCACTAAAAAATTATATATTTCAATAAATAACTTCAGTATAAGATCAACAAACATACATTTGATAGAGGAAACATGGATTTTAGGAAGCATAAAAGAGAGAACCGTAATCCACTTGTCTTTATCCGCCGCAGTTCATTTATTGCATACACAAATATACCAGTGTGTGGGGGAGCATCTGGTACCCTTCTAGAAAATACAAAAGTTAGTTTATTGAATATGACAGGAACGTACATATCTTCGTAGTGTTCTGGAAAGACTGACTCGGTAATTAGATCAAGATTGGCCAAAGCACTGCGGAAAGGAGTACTACATGACAAACATGTGCGGTATTGGCATCAAATAAAAACAATACATATATAGCTTACCTCAAGCATCAGTAAACGCGGGGGACTGGTCACTGCATATCTATTCTTTACTTCACAAGAAAATACAGACTCTGGTCCTCGTATATCCCCACAGGGCTATGAAGATTACCATAACTGCAATATATGTTGGTCATTTCTCATCCAAGATCATTGATTCTTCTAGAAACGAACACATCTCAAGATTATCGAGCGGGTTCGGATAGTGTTATTGGTCAGTCGCGTGTGGGTCCTAGATATCCGCTTTCGCATCATTCCCCACGAATCAATTCTTTTTATCAGGACGTTCAACGACTACTATTAAGCCATGAAACAAGGGAGAAATGAACAATACAGACAATATACGTATATGCAATTCTATTGTAAATACACCAGCCGTGCACAATGAATTGGTCGAATAAGTCGTCGCAACTATAAAAAAAGAATCGTTTGATTTGCAACCCTAGGATATTATAATTTTGAAAACTCAACTAGACTTACTATCTTAACTGCGATATCAAAGCATTTAGAAATCTTGATTGGATTGTTTTATGAACTATGTGGGATTCACACGTGTAAACTACGATGGTTAATCACATGTATAACACAATTTCCGGGAAACTACTGAAAATAAAGAGAGCTCAGCTCAAATATGTATACTAAAAAGATCAGTATGAGAACAACCACTCATCCAAAATTCCATGCATATGTTTTCGTATTTTTTTATGTTTCGAAGCACTTTGGTCTGAATTGGAATACAATTAATTGATGCGATATCAGATTCGATATTATCTCACCCCTGGAATTCCTGTCCCATAGATTTAACATTGGGAACTCGTTCTCCATGCCCCTACGAGAATTGCAGTCCGTTCTCCATGGTCTATAATTTGTGTAGCATCCATTCTTTAGTGTGTATACGGGTGAGATAAATACAGAAGCCGTTCTCTGGCCTACTCATTTGAATTAAAAAATTTTTTTTTTTTTATTTAATAGTAAAGGTGGATTTGACACAATCGCCCATACTAGGCGCTCTTCCTTGGATCAGTCTAACGGGAGCAACTATACAATGCTCGTGCACATTTGACATACAAGTGTAGACATACATATACCAGTTATCAACAGAAATACGTTACAATTAAAGTTAGTTCAGTTCATCTTCGATATATTATAGAGAGTCCTGTAGGTCATTTGACACTACTGTGATTAATATCTCAGTTTGATAAGTTCATAGAATAGTGAGTTTTCCTTGCGAGAATTACAACATAGACATATAACATTGACAGACAGGCTTACAGACATTACAGATACAGAAACAAGTTATACAATGCATCCTGGGTTACAATCAGATGTTTTCACTAAGTATTAAGTCTTCAACACCACAGTAAACTGTACCTGGTCATTTGACTCAGGAGAAATTCAATCTGTAATTTGTTTGCTAATTTCTTCGTTTAGTAAATATTGTTTTACCGCTGGTTTGAAGTTGGTTTTATCTAGATGTTGCACTTCATATGTCAACAAATTCCAGAACAGCATACCCTTGTACAGGGGGCTGTTTCTATATCTTTCAGTTTTCGGGCGCTTTGTTCTAATGATAATCTTCCTATTCATTCTAGTTCTAGTAGTTTCATTTAATATAATATTCTCAGAGTCTTCTTTCCACCAATGTATGCTCATGATCAGATGAAAGACCCTTCTATGTGACAATGGTCGAACCTTACATGCCTTATATAGTTCATGATTACTGATATGCTCCCATCTGTGGTATTTTAACACAGTTCGCAGGCATTGGTTTAAAGATGTCTGTAATTTAGCTCGTTCTATCTTGGTGTTCATGTAATAAATAAAGTCCACATACTCGAGCCTAGGTAATATCATCTGTTTGCATATGGCCAGTGCAGAGGCGTCCGTAAGAAAATACCAAAGCTTTCGGAGCTTGAAGGTCTGTCTCCTAACATCCTCGAGTACTTTATTAAGTTGCAGTTTAAAATTTAGACCTCATGCTACATGATATTCCCTCGGCTGTCGCCTCGTTCATGTTACTTGAGAACTACGGCTTTGACCAAAACTTGTTGGTTCCTTCTTTACTCTCATTACAGGTACATGTTAATCAAACCTGATGCAACCCCGTTTCTCTTTGCCTTACTTCCACATGGTATCTCTCAGAAGCCACGTAAATGATGCGTTGTGATTTTAGTGTGGTCAGTCAGCAAAAGTGAATGGCAATCCACCTCAGACAATCTACTTTATTTCTTTGCTGCAATGTAAAGCAGAAATCTATAAAATGAAATTATATCACGATCTATTAAAGCGTAGATACAAAAGAATAAAAAACTATTATTCACTGACAATTAATCTCTCCATTATTACACGGTGTTACGGATAATTCCCTAGGAGTTTGCTTACCACTGACGTTGCCCATTGAAGTGTTTTCATCCAAAGGCATTTGCTTGATTAAGCGACCGGCTAGGAGACCATTACGTCTGCATAGGTTTAATTCGTAGACGGAGGAATCACTTCTGCACGTCTGGTCTGGACACACGGGAAATCCACATCCCTACTTGTGTCCGCAGAATTGCCGCTTTAACTGCTCCGCTTTCTTGTGATTGCACCCCAGAGCAGTTCGAAATGACCACTGCTCAAGGTGACCCTCACCGTAGCAATGTCCCAACCGGCACCTAACCTCTACCAGTACCATCACAATCTGTTACATACAGTGAAACCTCATTATAGTGGACATGACACTTCAACAGCACTTGCTTCCTGCAATGGGACTACTCTTGCATGAAACGCACGTTCATTTAGGCGTACCTTTAGCAGAAGATTTAGTTTTTCTAAGCACTATGTTAGATTGATTGTGTCCAGTCTCTAGGTGACTAGGTGACTTAAAGGGATGTGGCAGTACAATGGGGATTTTTGGGTATGTCACTTATATATGAGTTTGCATATAACTGAAATCAATCCTATATTATCGCATTGCATAGTGTCCAGAGTGTAGTTCAGGGGACAGGCACTGGGGGCAAAGGCACATATCTAACTAGCTGATTGGATAACTTAAATATAAAACAACAACCAAATCCAATGGGAATACAATTTACCTAATGCTATAATTGCCACGGTGAAAATCTATAATAACGGTGTAAAGTGCGATTCTACTGAGTTCTCAGTACTTCGCAGTCCTTCAACACGTGTACTAGATCGATTATTCAATCTCCACTCATACTTCTTCTTGTGTGCGAAAAGGGACTTAGTTAGAAGGAAGTCTCACCGTACCTTAACAACCATCCCCCCTTAAATCTCTCCTTTTTATCATCCCCTCCCTAAAGCCTTCCCTCTTGCTCATCTCCTCTGTCACCACTCTGCAGACATATCCTTTCCGGTCCCTGATTGGTTCATTTAAACAGGTATCCGACTACCGATTGAGGCGTCCTCTAACGGGACTCTTTACTAATGACCAGAAGTCACGTGGGATGTACCCCTTCCACTTTGACAAACACATGATGCATGAGATCCTCCAAGGTCGGACCTGTAGGACACTAGCAAGGAAAGGGAGGAGCATTACAAACCCGAAGGACATTGACCTTTACGAGGGCGGGACCCTATCTGTCTCCGCTGTCTGACCTTTACGGGATTTGACCCGGAAACGAATTGGATCCTCCCCTGGTTGATTTACATGGGTCATTGGTGTCCCCTCACCCACACCCTTAACTCTGTGTTTTTTACCTGTCCTAACCAAACCAGGTTGACATCATTTATGCTCGGTAATTCTCAAATGTTTGTATTCATTTGCATGCAGAAGGAGCTAGATTGGGTCACCATTGAGGCATATTGATCGATTATGACTGCTAAAAAACATTTCGTTTTTCGAGACTGTTCTGTGCCAAAAGCTTTCATATACATGCTATTTTGTGTATCAAAATAACTTTGAATAACAATTCTTTTTTAAAGTGTTTTATGACATCCTTGTCAAATAATATAAACCTACTTATCTTTACTATGCTACTCCGCTCTTTCTCGAAAGTGCCAAATGTCTGTATGGTAAGAGCGCGATATGGTATAGTAGGATGAACCACCTGCAGGGGATTACTATTTGACATTTTATATATCATTACGACCAATATACCTGCAAACTAATCCGATATATGCCGCCCCCTCACTCCCTTCACCCTAACCCCCACCAGCACAAGCAACACACCCCACCGTAGTGTCGAGGGGGCAGGTAATTACCATGTCCATCTGTCACACCTGCGGGGTGTGGTCACTGACCGGCGGTCAAGCGCTGCCCGCCGCTGGCTGCGGTCATCTGGCGGGATAAGTGGCGAGCACGGCCCGCAGGAGTGACCAATACACGTGACTGGGGTGCACCCGGGCGATGATCACTTTAACTGGACATGTCCCCTGAATCCTCCCAAGCACCCCCACCCCCTTCTTACTAATACCCTCATGGTACATCCCTCCCCACCCCCGGCAGCCAGGGGGCAATCCCCGCTCCAGGTCACGTTATGAGGAGAGGGTCAGAGCCAAATGGAACATTCAACCAGCCTGAGGGTGTGATGGTATCTGGAAATAGGCAATGAGGATCCAATGAGGCCCGCGTTAAAGGGGATTCGTGAGTCCGGGATAAATCGAAGATGTAATACTTGTTTTTTCTCACGTTTAGAGAGCTTAGGTTAACTACACAATTAAGGAGACATATAATATTGGCAGGAAATGGTTTATGCCTTACGTGTCATGAATATAATTTGAGACAGGTCAGACCATATCCTCAGAAAAATCACTTCCCTAAAACTTAGCGAGTATGACTTTCTTTACGATTTCCAGTTTCTGCGGTTACGAAAACGTTGTGCAGTTTTTATCATATGGAATACCTAGGTATTATATCGATATATTTCCTAAAACAGCAAAGTGGATTGAGAAGAAACATTTTAATGAAAGCAATTTAACGGCATGACATTATGAGAGTAACAGCTGTTTTAACCTTAGACTGACTATAAGTTAACATCACAATGTGATTTATTATCAAATATTCAATTTTATGTGACTAGTGAAAAATCTGTTATTCAAAGGATTTCGACTTATATATAATAAGTATTCTGTGGACGCTTTTCCGATTTGCTTTCACTGTCACTTAGAGTGGAAACATTCATTGTCGCGTTGGATTTAGAATGTAAAGATTTCCTCAAATCGGTACTTGAGCACTCTGAAAACAATAATGAGAGTGTTCTTGACGTATACAATTCGTTTGTAACTATGTTTGCAATTACCTACGGTACTACCTTTTCACAAAGAAAGTAAAGTCTCTAATGCACATCGATGATGCATGCAGATCCCGTGAATACAGCAAAACAGGTCTGAGAGGTCTGGGACATATGTTAACAGGCAGAATCTGAATACGAAGAGACTTAATCGGCAATGTCTGCGAATTCTGAGTGTAAGTTTCCAGAAGCTTTTATTGCGAGCAGCAAACGCAACGCAAATATGGGCACCCCGGTAAACAGCTGATGCTTGTTGCCATCTTTACTTGTAGTAGCTACGTCGGCAGTTTAGGGGAAGTGGATCGGATATATTTCTCCAGTATATCTTAAAGCTTATATAAACCAATTAAGCTCTGTTAATTAATCCTAAAGATAATGACCCACCCCTCACACAGTGAGAGTATGGGTCTGTGTAGAGGCGGTCACGACAAGTCAGGTCAGCTGCAGAGCCAGTCAGGGGGTATATAACGCAGGTGGGAGGGGGTCCAGAGCTCATTCATATGCATGGTCGCAACAAATCAGGTGGGCTATGGAAGGTAGCCCGAAGAGAACATGGATTCCCTGTAAGTTCAGCTGTTTCATTGTGAGGAATGGTGGGATATAAACCAGATAACAAGATATATACAGACAGGCAAAGATACAGAGATACACATAATAATATAGATATGTATGATACACATAATTTCATACATACCTCCCCCAAACACACACCAGTACAACCTTGACCTGTCATGCCTCACTGCCCCTGACACCTTTCTCTCACCTGGCATTGTAAACATGCACAATGCAGTAAGACTATCCCATAAAACTACAGACACATGAAACACAGATACCAGATACACATATAGAGATACATAGATATTGTGTATATTATATTAGTTACCATATTTTGATGTTGTGGTCAGTGTACTGCTGGTATTCCTTGTCATAGCCGATAATCACGGAGCCTTGTGTGTGGACAGGTCAGGGTCTCTACACTCTCCTATGTGTCAGGCTTGAATGGATCTCCTGCAGAGGCTCTGGTCTTATATATGGCAGTGCAGAGGTACCATGAGGGTCGTCCCGTTTTGAGACAGGGCAGACTGCTTCATACAAGGCAGTATAGTACTCATAGGTGAGTCTGTCGCAAAGGTCGCCAGGGTTATACAAAGGCCAGCGGCCGGCAGACAACCCACACTCCTCCCAGCTGAGATTTAAGCATGTAAGCCCGCCCGTAGGCGGGGCTTACTCTTTAGGATAAATTAACAGAGCTTAATTGGTTTATATAAGCTTTAAAGCTTTTCCATTGTACTGATTTTAATGACTGTGACTGCACCTGCATAACCATACATACCTCCTAATCTCTTTATTTGCAACTTCATAAATCTATTAATGGGTTTCTAGTATTTCACAGCACGAATATTCAATGTGTTAAATTGATGAATAGGGAATATAAAATGAATTTGAGTGTAGTATCACATTAATATTTACATGTACAATTGAACTTACATGGCTAGCGATAGATGTACATTCTTCGTACGATCAGTTACAGAAAGGTTGCAGTCGAATGCATACACTAAGATCCTTTCATACAATATCACCTCAGCGAATGTACCCACGCAATATGCTATAAATATTTCACAAATAAATCAATGCTACTGAAATAGAATCCAGGGATAGCCCACTACACATTTCATTGTGTGGATGTCTAATACTTCACTAAATCAAATGAAATGGATTTGATTTTAATGCGAATGTGAAAAAGAGGTCTATTATTCTGTGATTCTGTTTGTTCCCGTTCTTAAATCCTCGATCCTATTACCATCTCATCTAAGAGAAATGGGGCCTCTTTCTTTTTTAGAAAGAATTATATAATCTGCTAATTTGTTTCGTATAATTAGTTTACTCCCGCCCTTAATCCTCGAACTAGAGGTGAACGTGCGGCATCTCAAGCTGGCACAGTATGCTCATCTGAAAAGGGCGACTTATAAATTTCAAAGTATCTCAGCTAGACCTTTTTCTTTTATAAAACTTAACCTTTTGTCTGAGTAATCTGATATCTTCTATTTACGGAGATGCATTTCACCGGTCTTATCGCACCCACACTAAGATATGTGCTTCTTGAATATCTGACACAATCACAACAGGCTTACATCTATTCAGTGGAAACTTCAGGGATGATATATTTAGAAGGGAATTAAGGCGCGAACGTTGAGATATCACGCAAAGTACGTGTCAGAGAAACTAATTGATAACACTAAGTATTCCTTTTATCAGATGCCGACCTTCTAGCATCTGTGGAACGCGAAGAAGCTCAAGCTAAAAGACTTCGCCTACATATTTGACATAGTAGCCAAATGTAACTTTGAAATTCATGATAGGCGCATATTCCCAAGTCTCTGACTTTCACAGCCTGTAATTCTAATTCCAATAGCATCAAATATAAAGAACATATTTATATTTTAAATCATGTATCAACAACTCATACATATACATACTATTTGTCTATAATGTCTATCATCAGGCAATTTATGAAACATAATTTGACAGATACAAACGACCCGGGGATCTATTTGTTAGATAAGTGAAAAGTATCTCACATCTATCAGTATATCTGAAGGAATTCCTATAAAGATAGGTTTCAATATACGTCTTCGACTTCCACAAACATAGCAAATAATAGATACAACAGGGCCGTATAGAGTATACGGCAGTATGAAATGTATAGGTCTTTGCTTGGGAGGCATTGATGCAGCACTTTAGTCTGGTTGCACGAGGAGGGGGTGGGGAGCAAGGCTCAGCCGGGTGCCCCATGCACAGTCCGCCAGCGGGGAGAGGGCCACGCATCCATCATAGGTGGGGAGTTTTGCTCGTCGGTCGGGGACCCGGGGATCTATTGTACAGGGCCAGGGATCCTCCAGTGTCTGTGTGAGGAGGGCGGGGGAACTGGAGGAGGTCGAGGGTGCAGGTATAATCAGACCAATGGCGGCCATGTCACTTTATCACCTCCGCTACCACCACTCTCCTCCCCTACAAACACAAAGCCACCTACCCATACACCACCGACCCACACCCTCCAAGCACAATAGGGTCGGGTTTTAAAGGTTAGAGCCAGAACACATCCAACCGTCTACCATCTTCCTTTATACAAACAGTGAATGAGAGAGCATAAGGAAGGGCAGGAGATAAATATGCCAGGACCAAGATTTCACCAGACAGAAGGAGAATGCCATTCGTGGTCCACTATAAATATTGCAAGAGAAAGAAACTCGAATAGAAGATGCAGTGTGAGGGATGGACAAGAGGACAATATGCGCCACAGAATATATTATTCAAGGGAGCGATCGGATTCATAAAGAGTTTTCTTATTTTTGTATGCACATCGTTAGGGCAAGGGAAAGCAAAATGGCGGTCGAACCAAGGCGAGAGAGCAAACGTAAAGAATATATTATGTTTTCGTCCATCCGATCTTTTGAAAAAAATAGAATATAAATATGATTAACAATCAGGAAGAGCATTGACAATATCAATATTTCTGATCTGCACCATCGATTTTATATCCTTTGTGTTAGGTCGTTTGTATCTAGGAAGGTTTTCCAAAGTATCAGTTCCATATGAATGATGGGTCAGACTGAAAAAAGGATTGATTTTACTAAATCTTCACCTTTGTTATACCCTCAAGATAGGGGGAGATGCATCAGAGAAGCTTTCCACGATATGTTCCTCTAATGTTAAAGCTATAGAGCATGTGCAGCATTATAGGTAGAAATGTTCTCAGTTTGATAAAGATAATAGTGCGATTTAAAGGGCCAAAGAAGTAAAGCTTTGCAATTTTGCAGAGAGTCTTAGGCCGCACGATTAAATATTTTAACTTATTCTATACCCTTAATTGGTCTTTTTGATATGCACGCTGAATGTTGAAGCTGGACTTCCATCGCCTTAGGAACAATTTAGAACATATATTTGCACTTGTTTGAGCAGGTGGATATGATTGCCCATGCGCCACGTATGCCATAAGGACAACATCAGAGGTTGAGCATGCCCTTCTGTCAACGTCCTATAAAGTCCGTAAATGATATCTTCTAGTTCCAGCCGAACCCAAGGGCAAATGAGCCATTGAACATTGCATTCCATTTCCCTTTCTTTCTCAAAGGCATCTGCCTTACATATTCGGCTTATCGATACAAAGTTTACAATCAATTTGCATACCTTTAGAGGAACTACATCAAACGTCAGATTCTATTTCGAATACGCCCTTTTGGTAACCGCCGAGCGGAAGTTGGCAGCACTTCTTCGACAGGCAGCTGGTGGCCCTTCCCGTAATCCTCCTCCCCATGCTAGCCTACATTTCCGGTCGCTGGTTAGTACTGCTGCGAGGGACAGGTGGCGCCCTAAGACAAAGATGGCCGCCATCTCCCAGTGGACAAATCCAACGCGTAATGTCCAGTCAGCACAGCAGTTTGTTCTCTAATTTTGATATGTGTTGATGTTGCTTCCTCGCAGCTGGTTCTATTGACAGATTACTCTTTCATTGATATCAATTTGGTATGTGAAATAAGACTCTACTTGTGGACACCTTTATTTTCATAACTGAATCTCAAATCACCAAGTGTCTCTTTACCCGAAGGAGGCAATTAACTTGGCCATACAAGATATGTATGTGGACTACGATGTATTCATTTAACTTAATACAGACTGTATACTCTTAAGATATTTCCTAACCATGTTATGGATAAACAGAGTTCCTTCTCCCTATAACGAACAATCCTTCGTCGATATCGGACCAGTATATGGACCTTTTTTTAGAATTCTCCTGGATACATCATGATGCTTATGATATGACTATAGATTCTTCATTTAGAGTTAGTATGACATTGCTTTGCGGAATTGTTTGTATTATATCGATGGGCATCTAATACATAAATTACGTCATATATCATGCCCTAAAACGTCTGACCGTTTTGAAACCCAAAAGAAATAAAAGGGTTATCTTTATTCAATATTTTCCTTCCTACTTTTATTCAATATTTTCCCTACCTGCCGTATTCTATATTGTTAGAAATAAAAGTATAGCATATTGATTTCGTCCTCTCAGCATCCCATACCATTTCCAACACTCATTGCCCGCCAACTTCCATTTGCACTTTAGCCGGTGACCACTCTGCCTGGTTGATGTATCTGGGGACCTCTTTCCTCACCCTCCCCCTTCCCTACCCCCATCCCTTCTGACCTGCCCCCTAGCCCTAACCAGTGTAAGTGGGTTGTCGACCGGATTTCCCACAGCCCCTGTCCGGAATCCGGGCTTAATCCAGGTTGGAACCTCCACCTCCATGGACTAAGTCTGACGGGCGGATTCTACCGGATTGAGTTAAGTCTGATCAGCGTGCCACCTAGCGGACCTGGCGGCGTTACTACTTGATGACGTCTACTTGCTCTGATTTAAACAAGGCCGAGGTGTGACGAGCATAGCAGACGTGTACACCCACTGGTTTAGTCTAGAGAAAATCTGGTAATGTAATTCACCAACTAATTAGAGATACCTTATCAGCTTCATTGTGAAACATCCCAGAACTCAGTAAATTAGCATAAGCCAATGCGAATTTCTTCTAGGTTTCATGAGTAGTTAATCAAACTGGGAAGTTCTATGAAGAATTTCAACTCTCAGAATCCAAATGTATCTTCCTTCTAACGATAATACTGTTTAAAGCTGTTAATACTGTTCCAAAGGTAAATGCTGGATATAGGAATACTTGCTATAGAATGACACTCCGGCAGGACTTTTGCATTATCGAAGGGACTTTTGATAATCATTGTCATGACTTGGAGGATCTATCATTGTTCTAGTATTGATAAGACATATATACGCCACTTTAAAAAGCCAGCAGCAGTGAGACAGTTTCTGCACGATATCTGGTCTAGTATAAGGTAATGACAAAAGACAGCGCCATCTTATTTCGTATTCCCCTTTCACAGAACGAATCAACCAGGCGCTATTCTGCATGGGCTACATGACGACAACACCGTGGCCCTATCACGACGTGAATACCAACTGCTCCCATGTCACGTCGCTCTGACGGACTACCCACGCCCACAGACGGTGAAGGTGGTCCTGGTGACGCCAGGACCTGACCTGACAAGCCCAGTGAGTGCTGGATTTGCCAGGTGGCTGGCATGGGGAGGACAATAGCATTTGTGACCTTCAGATTGCTGGGGCGGTAGAATAATGTGGTGAGAATGGCAGGGATATATCTTCTCTGACAGCTCCAGTATAGTTTTCTTATTATCTGTTTTGCAAAGAAAAGGCTTTGATGACACTAGAGAAATTATGAACACCATGACAGCAATGAAATACAAGGTGTGCACAAGATAAAGAAATCAATTATTACTCTATTCCGATCCCAAAATCATATGTTTTCTCTGCTTTTCTGATATTACCATTTTGATCGCTGTACCTGTCTTTACAACGTAAATGGCTACTCTCACTTTAATTGTAATCTACATGAAATTGTGCCAGGTTCTTTAACTTTGAGAATGTCTTCTATTTTTTGTCAACTCGTTATATCATTCACTTGCATTTCCAAATAGCAGTAGCAACACAGGAGAAATATGCAATGAATTAAAAAGCAGGGGGAATGTCGGAGTTACATTACATTCTATGACTTTTTTTAAAAGAAATTCTTATTTGCGATCAATAGGATGGTATCGTTCTTCAAGCAAAAACATTTGCGACAACAGCAACTGGTAAATGATATTTGCAATGCGCTGTACACAGAAAGATCAACTATAGTGTCCTTTTTGTTTAAGAGTCAGTAGTTCTTAGATTAAAAAACATATTGAAGTGTGTCTATTGAATCCAATTGAAGTATTGAAGTTCGTCGGTACACAGTACCATATTATATAGGTTCGCAGCGTTTATATACAGTCCACAGTGTAAAAGACTCCTATGCATATTTCGGTGCTGAGTGTGTCTATCTTTTATACAATTTGCTGCTTTATTATTATCATGACACCGGTCTTAAACTGTTTTTTCGAGTCGGTTACAACTGTCAATGGCACAGAAGATTCGATAAATCATCTATCCACCACTACCAATGGTACCAGAACCTTGGAGGAACATCTAAATAGGGTACAGAAAAAAGTAGGATGCCACCAATCCTGGACCTTCTTAAGTACTTCTGTGTCGACAGCCATCCTTTGAGGGAGGGATTTGTACCACTGGTGTCAAACTGCTCGTAACCCCACCTTGTATACAGCCACGAGCAACTCACAAGTACTTCCCGAGCACACACTCCCATCTGCCAGCCACGAACCAGCTACCGCCGAGCACTTTGCGCCACAGCATGAGCAGTTCCGAGCAGGCCCCGAGCAAATTTACGCTGGCCGCCCCGCACGGAATTGCCCAACATTGGCCTACAAGGACAGAAATTGGCTGCGATGGGAGTTGCTGAGTGGTAGCGGGGAGAAGCGAGCAGCAGCTCCGCTAAAGGTCATTGAGGGAGGTCCTGTGGAGGTCATACCCGAACCACCCTGAGCTGCTCAAACTCCGAGGTGAGACTCCCGCTTGGTGGTGGTGCACGGGCAGCATATTCCGGGGGAGGGAGGGAGGGGGAGGGTAATCAGGGTGCCTACAGTGGGATGGTCGGGTGATCAGCGGGTATTAAGGGCGGCAGGGCCATCGGGGGCTGGGGATCAGGGTTGGCATGGGTACGCGTTGAAGTGGAGATAAGCCCCACCTGATACGGATAGAGTCCCTGAACTGGGGTACGGGCAGGGATGAGGTGAATGCAGCCCTATTTCCTCGTTGGATGTTTCGGGTTATTCTTCCTTCAAGTTGACACTCCTGCGTTTAATAATAGTGCAGAAAAGTAAAGACTTCCTCATGGCATATCTCATACATTTTCTGTGCATTAGGTGCGCAATAATCAAAGCCTTATACATAGATATATGTTTGTTGCTTGTTGGAGTGAAAATTGTCAAATGAGTCTTAGAATCTGGGATTTCCACTTGACGACTAAATGTCCATCGATTAAGGAAAATCAGTTATCAAGTGGTAGCGTTTGTGAATTTATCTTGATGCATCATCGTTGACCCCAACGCTTGGCGACTGGAAAAGGGGCATATATTGCTGTAGTAGAGATTCCTGGTATGTGTCTTATAGTACTAAATGCATTTTGTAGCAGAATCGTCGAGCCGGTTTGAATCTATCAGTAAGGTGAATAGTCATCAGATGGTGCCAAATTGCATAATTCTACAAACGATTGTATTTAATTGAATTACCTTTTATTTTTGTGGTTGACACCGAAGTAGTATTGCTAGGCAAGACCTAAATGATTATATAGGAAAAGATACAATATGATAGACATATATAATTTTTGAGTCATTATCCTTTGGTGTGGGAGGAGTACTCAGTTAGTGGGATCAGCGAACTGGCTTCCGGTCGGTGATGACTTCACCGTTAGTAAAATGTTCTCAAATGGCCCGATATCATTGTTTGAAGAAGTATCTCCAATTCTACAAGCGATTTTATTGGCGTGAAAATTATATTTGTTTTTTCTGGTTGATATTGTGAGTGACTTTTAAGATGATTAAGCCTAAATGATTACACCTGAAAAGGCCAAAACATTTGGCCTGCCGGAGGAGGGGGAGAAGGCAATTTCCCTACCAGAGGGGGTAGGTAATCAAGGAGTTGGTGAGTCAATGTCCCTTGGGTTTGGACAGCCCCATGTAGGGCCTTCTTGCAGTTATGAGGAACTGCTCCTCTTTTACACCGCGGAGGGCGACCTCAGCCGCATTGGCGAGTTCTGTGCTCATCAGTCAGGGCGGCCGTCATGGGTACCAAGGGCCATTGGGTTTGGGGCTGTCTGCAGTTGAAATGTTCTCGGTCGTCCGATGTCTTCAAAGCATGCAGGAAAATGCAAGAAATCTCGAGGGGTATGTAGCAGACGTGTTCCTCGCCTGGGAAGCTAGTCGGGCGCAGTGCCGACAGTGTCTGAGGTAGGCGTAGCGGTTTTGGATGTGTTTGCTGGTGGCACCGTCTGGTGCATCGAAGATGCCGTCGTCCATTGCTGAGATTAGCCTGCACAATGCCACAGCACATGGTGGTTATTGTGGTTTTCACTGCTTTGCGGGGGCGTTGCCTGAACTTGGAACATAATTACACATTTACCAGAATCACGAGAACCAGCTGGAACAAGAATTCGGGCCACAGTGTCAATACACTTAGGTGGAAACCCAGCAGCATGGTGCTTGCCAATGTGCAGCACTAATCCTGCAGGCATGATCTGGATGAGAGTGTATATCTTTCAAGCAATACTCACAAACATGGAACTGCGTCACCCTATTGATCACATGACTAGTAGGTAGGTCACATCCTACAGGAAGACCATAGGTTTTGCCGGGGATTCTGCCTGTCGGGACTTCTTCACAATCTCTCCATTGCATGTGTTTTGCTTCGCATGCCAGGACAATGGTTGACTCTAATTGTGAGCCCTGGGACATTGTTTATATAGACAATAATCGATGGTTTTGTGGACAGGCGGCCGTAAACCACGAGAGGTTGACGCGTAGTAATACACGAGCGCTAGCGAGTGTATTACGAGGTCAACCGCGAGTGGTTTACAGAGCTGCCTGTCCACAAAATCATCGTTTTTTGCATTTATTATCCATCTTATCGAATAAATTTAACCCAGTAATTGCCATATTAACGGGTATAACATTAGGAACTATTTCTTTGCTCTATAGCAAAATGGACTATTTTTTCCGTATACCATGGTTTTGAGGCCGTATACCACAGGTTTGAATCCGTATACCACAGTTATGGTATCTGACAGGTTTTATACAATGGGTAGTGGTTTACTGAGTCCCCATACATTTTCAATGGGGGCTTTGTATACGATGGATAATAAAAGGGTGGGTTCATCAGTGTAGTACTGCAACTAACTACATCTACATACCAGGTGGATTTTCGCCTCGTGAAGATGATGCCCAGGGTTAGATGCCGGTGTGCCACTATGCTGGAGGATGCTAAGGGTATTTCTGCACTCCTCGCTGCAGATCCGGGCCACCCACCTCTTAGCCATCTTGTCTCTCAAATAAGGACAGGATCAAAGACATTGATCTTTTGTAGAGACTCAAATTTCCCATTGACTTCGTTTAGGGATGTCTGGATATCGGCGACGATATTCTGACTTGTGGTATCGGCCTGAGTCATTTTATCCACTTCTGGGTCTTTGTCCGATTATTCCCCCATTTTCTATAGGGCGTTAATTACAGAGGAGGGTCAAAGAGCGTTTGGACTTTAGGGATCACCGAGCTGGTTGCTGGTCTTGGAAAACGTCACTATTAGGTGATAGCTCTCAGATGCAACAATAGGTTGGTGGTGGATACCATCATTTGAATCACCACATGATTTACAGATCTAATGCGTGAATAAATTTTTTTATCTTCGTTTCGACCTGACAAATATGTGCCCTCAAGGTGGAAAATAATAACCAGGTAGTGCCAAAAGGTAGAATCGTTGGCCAGAGTCGTCAGGTTGAAATGCCGCATTAGCTGTTGAGTTTATATATATACCTGTCGGCGTTGATGATATGGCATAGCTCAAGAATACAACTAAAGGCTGCTTACAATCTGTCAGAGAGGTAGCTGCCAAATTAAAACTTTATGTTGGAATAAAGTCCTCAAAGATCCTCTACCATTAATAAAAAAACCTGACAGGGAACGGACGGTCAAGTGCATAATGCAGAGTTTGGACAAGATCAACCAAGATAACGGTGCTTTCAAGAGCAGATATATTAGATTTAAGTTGGTGATAACAGGTATCTAAAGGTGTAATCGCCCGCCTGTCTAATGGTTTATTCATGTCGCCGGTTCAAATACATTGCACAAAGCTACTTGGTTCCCATTTTCAAAGGGTTCTCGAAATAACGCACTTCAATTTTCCCCTGATGCCTCAAGGCATTATATCCCCTGAACTGATTATGCTGTTCGGTATCTTAAATCAGATGTTACACATTGAATCTTTTGATCCTGCATTGCGACACTTCCTATTTATCTCCGGCCTCAATATGGGAATATATCTTTTCCTATGACCTCGAATGCCGGTGTAGGACGGGCAAGGTCATATCACCATTGTTGTCGTTCCCCTTTCTTTCAGGCCTTATCAGTTTAGATGGAATTCAAACAACCTATCGAGCTTAATGCCTTTCATTATTCAAATTCATACGGCATCAGAAAATCCTCTTACACAATAAAACCATGTTTTCGAGCTATTACAAACTAGCAAACTAGCAAATCTGCAAGTGGTTGCCTAGTAATAACAGGGAGGCAATCTATCTACGCAGCACTACCTGTGTCCAGGAAGTCCTTCTCGAATATTACAAAATGTTATTCGAAATTCGTATGCTTCGGGACTATTGCCAGTCATTCGAACAATACCAAATCCGGTACGAAAAACACGCTTCCAAGATCTCATCGTAATTTAATATTTCATCAATTCCATCCAATATATAAAACTATTTTCAAACTTATTTGCATTGGATTTCCATTCCCACATGCAATAAATATTGACATGTCATAAGAATCCATGGTATCAGGAAATACATGGCCAAAGAGCCTTCATGCATAACTAGGCATCTGTTTCTTAGAAAATAATCTTTCTGGATTATCACAAATCACATGAAAGCTTAAATATTTCAGTTTCATATAGATTGCAAACCAAAGAAAACCAAATGATAAAATCTCCTGTTCCAATGTATTGCAATTAAGGGACCAAGAACCAATAACAATAAATAGTTTCAGTTCACTAAATGAAAAATAAATTTATTTCACAGAAGTGACTGCAAACTAGGATGGGGGAACTTAACGGGAAATTAATACCCGAACCAAACACCATGCATGAAGAGGTTGGCCGATCTTCGGCAGTGGATTATGACACTCAGAGTGGCGGTGTCGTAATTGCTTTTGAAAATATTAGCTTTTTTTCACGGCAATGCGATTTGCTCTTCACAGGGGATTTAATATCAAATGTCAACCATTACACAGCAGTTGAGATTTGTCCTAGCTTGGAAGTCCCGGTTACGAATAAGCTCAGCAAGCCTCAAAAGAATTCTTATTAACAGAACCAAACGTTATGGGATTCACTTGCTGGAGGATGGCATGTTGATAGCAATATCATCCGAGAGCATCAAGTGCATTGTATTACACGCGTGTGTTTTTGTGATAATTCTCCGTCGAGGCCCGCTGATTTACCCATCATCTATTTAGCAGGAAAGAGTGACGAGTAGATCTAATTGCCTTGCTAAGGCTAGAGCAATTGGTCAATATTTGTTCAATATTGTCTTGCAAGTGTAATCCGTCATGAGGTATATGTCACGTGTGATATATTCCCTCAACGTCGATTTGTATAATCACTTGTATAAGATTTATGACAAGTTGATAAAATTCAATTCATCACGAAATCAATGCAGCATTCTTTTAAGAGTTTTTCTCGTATAGATATATATACTAGTCTGTAGGCGTACCACCATGCCATCAGCATACACCAATACTAAGGCAAGAGCGCTTAGCCATACGCTTCCGTGGAACCTACCTCCTGCTAGCAATGGGCCCGACCAGCTTGGCGCCTTGTGCGATCATTTCCAGGTAGATTTGATCGTTTCTGAAGTCTTCTGAAGGCATCAATCCAAAAACTAATATGTTTCTCAAATTATAGACGAATAAATACGGCTCACTCACTGTTTTCATAATTTAGTTATTCACATGATTTGTAGTTGTTGTTCATCAAGCTGTAGAGACCTGCATCTGCATCATGATAAACTTATCGAGTTGGCTTTGTTTACAAAAATATCTGCTTCATATATTTTACAAGGACACAAAGACATCTAATGAAGAGTACACATCGTCCCATCTATATCACAACCGTAGAGACATCTCAGAATGTCAGGGAGCGTTGGGCCTTTATTTTGCTCGACAAAGTCCGCTGAATTTCCAAACACGAGATCCCAATAACCCAGGTGGCCCTCTAAGATCACCCTCTAACGGTGTCCAACGAACAACTCAGAATGACCTACAACCTTAACACCGTTGGTCGCCAGTGCGCATGCACACCATGCACTCAACACTCGAGAGGCACAGCCGCGGCCCGGCGTCCAGATGTGACCGGAAGCAAGGGGCAACGCTCGTTCTGGATTTATAGGTGTGCAGTGGTGTGAACGAATGGGCATGCAGGTGTGGCAAACCACCGGACTGGGTGTGTAGAGACAGCAGGCATAGAGATTGATTTTAAGGTTTCAATACCAACGTTGGAATGAGGACGACGTTATTAGTGCACTACATGTATTTTTAAATCCAATTTCAAAAATTAAATATTTAATTTTTCCCTTTCCCCCTAATTGAAGTAAGATAGGCATACCCGTTAGGTAAGGACCATCACTACTAGGAATTCGATGAACAGGGAACGTATAGAGATGGAAATGTATATTTTCATTAGTGATTTGTGCTATTATGAGTACTACTGCATAATACCTCACTGAGCGAATGTAAATGACCGAAATTTATAAATTGAATATGTTTGAAGCACTTTTTAAAATGCTGAATTTCATCATAAATAACAGACACTGTACAGGTTGCTAGTTATAAGAGTCAGTCGTTAGTAACGACTATTGTTGCTTTAAATGATGTATTCCATTCCAGGGTCCGTTAACAACGTTATCATTCTTCCATATCGCCAATCCAATATATTCCCCAATTATCACCTAAATGGATTTTGCTGAAGGAGTGAGAAATGAAGCCAGAGGTCTCTGCTGGTCGAGTGGTTCATAGATTCTATAGACGGCATGCTCGCCCTCCCTTACACTCCTCCTTTTGAGCTGTTTGTGTGGGAGAGTCGGACAAGAGCTGCTCAAGCGTTCAGCTCGTCTTGTTATTCCACCCATACCCCATAAATCCATTACAGCACCTCGCCTGTCCGCCCGTCTCTGACAGCAAATCCCATTTCCATATTTCCCCCCTGTATGATCTATGGGTGAAAGGTACACTAGGTGGCTCTAGTTGTGCATACTGCGCACGCGCGAGCTTCTCACTGCTGGCGTGGACAAGAAGCAGCTCATTCATTCAGGTTTTCTGTTTTGCCAACTGAAGACTCACAGGTCCTTAAATATGTTTTTATCAAGGTGTTGCTGCTCTGTGTAAAGGTAGAAAGAATATACAAAGCTGGGGCCCATTTAATAATCTAGGATTGTACGTGGAGGCCCTTTTCTGTATGCCATAGAGACAAAGGGACGATGTAGGTCAACTTTATTCAACACGTATGGTCGACCTTATGGACGGCTAATATTGTCTTTGTGAACAGACTTAAATATCATAAAACAATAACCCTTGAACGACTTACCGATAAAGGTCTTTATATACGATCTTAGATTATTGAACGGGGCCCTGGAAGGCAGTACTTTACAGGTAGTCGTCCATACCTAGTTCTTATGATACCGCTTCCATCTAGAGCCAAGAGAGTGATAATATTCCCACAGGTAGTCCTTGATAACCTCTGTCTGAAGGTTATATCAACGATTGCAAGAAGAAAACACAATTAAAATAACATCTGGTAGATGCACTGTTTATAAATGAAGGCCCCACAAGGAATTTGTCAGGATTAACATACATTGATGATATTCATATTTCAAGAGAAAACAGACCTAGAGCTTAGTAATACAGGAGAAGCACATGTATGGTTAGCGACAATTACACATTCTAACGTGACCTATTAGATAACGTCATTAGTCGCCAACTTAATAATTTGTTTGAGGTTCTTTATTTTCCAATCTGACCTTGAAAAAACATCATATTGGCGCGTGATCGTGTTGGTACGTTGTGAGAAGGTCAAGGCGTTCAACCCTTGTCTCCGCCCTACTTCAGACACACACAAGAAAGGAAATGGGTCACTGGTTTTTGGTGTAATTTATCATAACTGTCATGATTCAATATGATAATTATAAGAAGCCTCAATACTGAATTTCCCTTTTTGAAAGGCACTTGGTGCACATTTTACCGCTTGATTAATTCATTCCAAACAACATGACCTGTTCCTATATAAACTGAATATAATGATGCTCCTACAAAAATTCATTCTATTCGAATGTCATTTGCCGTTGTCTATATCCTTAAGGGACATTGGCCACCTTGCATATCAACGTATGTTCCGATCCGTCCTTAATATACTTCTGGTATAATTCTTTTTATATTTAACCCTTTCCTTGCGGTAAAATATTTCAGGGTACACATACTATTCACGAACCCAATGTGCTGTTTTGCCATCTCATGTAGAAGTCGGGTTTTGTGTATATATGGTCGGGATATATCGTCCCATATATCTATATATCCATTCATTGCAAACCGATTATGGATCAGTCTATTATATTTAAATCAAAGTCAAGGTCGTTGGCAAGAGAATACATAATGCGATTTATGGTTGCCCTGCAATGATTACTGGGTTTTGTGGAAAGGGAAACCTTCCCAAATCAGTCACCACTACCCCTCCTTCCCTCCATCTTCCTCCCCATCAAAGATCGTCCACATTTTCGGTTAAGGGCGTCATTAAAGGCGTTCTGGTTTTATTAGCTTCCAAAATGTTTCTGGTCTCATTACGAGGCCTCATAATCCCTGATGTCGTTAGCGATTAGCATACATGAGCTGAGGCCAGGTGGGAGGGTGGGTCGGGATTCAACAAAGGTGTCAGCGCACACACACGTGAGTGGCTCACGTGTTAATGTGAGCTGCTCGTGGTGGGATGCCCGAGCATCTCAAACCATAATAACGTTATCAGAACACGCTGCTGGTAAACGAAGACGACGCCAAGGGCAGAACCGCGCCAGCACAGGGTTACCTAAGTAGGTTTCCAGATTGAATAATCCATAACAGGCCCAAGCTCTCAGCGCTGACGAGATTGTTTTCCATAAAACAAGGTGTAAAGTATTTCATCTGTCGGCGTCGCTGATGCGGCAATTCATTGACTGCCGGTCGCCCTCCTTTGGTCTTGGGTGCCGCCAGGGTGTGAAGGAGGGGAGGCGGTATGATGTGGCTTCTGTGGTGAGAGAGGTTGGCTATACCTCATACTTCATCATACAACCTGCTTCCTAACCCCTGATACACATCTACCTCTAGTGATCCCAATGGTCACGTATTTTGATGGTGGAGGGAATGAGAGGTGGGCATGATACTCTGAGTGGGGAGACACAAAGCAAGCGAGGTAAAGCTTAGCACGCTTCGAACTGGACACATGATAATCAATGATTGGAAGCGTTTAAGGCAGACCCTTCATATGTATCTCATCCTTTTTTCTGGTCTTTTCCTTTCACTATGAGTCAGACCGTATACATCTGTGTGAATATCTGATCAAAGTCTGTGATATCCTTAAATCAAGGACAGTGATGAGATATATCCCACCTTAAAGCACATACACCTCTGTAAAACTACATAGAAACATTTAAAGTGAACCTTCTACAGATTCATTCTTACAAATCACAACTAACATGCATGCTATTTGTAGTGACTGGGGCTGAACAATGATATCGTTTATCTCTGGTTGGATCTTATCTGCAGTGTATATCTTGTTTTCGTCAGTTCTCATATAAGGTGATCTTTGTGAACAGCACACATTTCGAATGCAGTTATGGGAAATGTACAGGACGATTCAATCAACCAGTGCAGAGAAGCTCAGAACTTTACAAAGCTGTCTCAACCTTGTTCCGTCATAGATTTCCCAAAAATAAAGACTTCATGATACTTGACGGAAAGCGACGATGTTAACAGCACGTGCGCAATTGCCATACATGAGTCACACTCCAACAAGGGAGTTAAAACACACAGCGACATATATCATCGCGGAGAGACAATCCTAATTAACTGTAGCAACTCGCGTAGGAACGCTTAACCCATCTCTTGAGTAGCAGTGCAAGTGACCTACATTCTTTCAAGCCCAACATCATCATGTTTGTAGCTGTCGTTAGAAAGAGAACGAGTCAAATGGATTTTGATATGATTGTAGGTATTTTGAATGAAATGAAAATTCGTTTTGCCTAGCGGGACAAATGGGAACCTTACCAAATCCCTAAGTATTCCAAGGGTCTACCACTATTCATGGTTCCCACCAAGACTCATCTCAGTATAAACATCAGAAGTGATGATACCTACTCTCCGGTAGTCCAGACTTTGAACCACCGTAAAGTGATTACCCATAGAACATGATGCATAATTTGAAAGCATCTAATGAAGATATGGAAAAACGGTTCCCGGATTTTTATTCTATGTGGATATTTTCTTTAAATTGGTCTATAATTCATATATCTTGGTTTGTATACAAACGCTGGATATAATCTACTCGTTTCGCTGTCCAATTATCTTGTATTGCAGAAGTTGGAATTGATATCATTGGCTAATATCAAATATTGTTGGGAACAGTTTGTACGACAGGCTTAAGTCGATGACCTAGTCATAGGATACCCACGGGTCGAGATGGGAGGTAGAAAAGGAGTAGGGTCATAGAAAATAGTGGGAGGGGGAGGGGTGCAGGGCGGTACTGGAATGCGGTCGGGCAAGGCACGACGGACATGAATGCTAATAATACATGAGCCGCTGTCAGTAGCCATGATAAAAAGGCGGGCGTGAACGGCGATGCTAATTTGGCATTATTCTGGCGTACAGTAACGCCTGTCTACCGCTCCTCACTGCGCAAGCGCTCCCATGATTTACCTGTCCATACCCCTGGCTGCGCGCGCACCGAGCCGCTGCAGTCTTAACCCATTAACTGCCACGACCCAGTAACAAAGAAATTATAACGTTAACACCCTGCGCTCCTTCCACTTCATCGCAAAAATCAACACTCTCCTAAGTGACATTACCTTTGAGAACTATTTCCAACAGAATTTATTACTCTGAAGCAAGCAGATCTTATTTTTCTTCGTTTTATGATATCGCACATCAAATAGGGAAAGGTATTATGGGAATTGATGGGGTTGCGTTAAGTGTTGCTGGTTTTTTTTTCGTATTCAGAGGAGTCCCCATTTTCTGTTGCCTGGCCCCATACGTCTTCCATGCATGGAGGGTCCACCTCCTCCTGATCCGCGGCCTCGATCCGCTACCTTATCGATTCACTGAGAGTTGCTAAGAACTGCTCAGAGCTGCTCACAGTAGTTCTGTGGTTGGCTATTTTTCATTCTGTCTTGCAATATAAATAGCCTCTCCGGTACCCATTACAGAATTTATTGGAAACATATTTTAAAAATCTAGCCTCTCAAGGAGCACTCTAGAGTATGCATTGAAACAATCGTTTGACCATTCAATGACCATGGCCATGAAGTGCTCGTCACCGATGCTGTATCAATACTGAGTTGAAATGCCTTGAGAGCAGTTCTTTTTAAGGACACCTCTTCTGATAGGAAAAGCTCATATGCATGAGGAGAAAGAGAGAGAGATAGAGAGAGAGGTAGAGATAGAGAGAGCGAGAGAGACCGAAAGGGAGAGACAAAGCTCCAGGAGGACCTTTCTGCAGACACTCCTCATACTGACGACCTATTCCCTCTAGTGTTATCTTTGTCAATAAAGATATAAGATCAAGTGCCTGGTCCGTTGCACAATCTTCACTATTAAATCACGGGACGTGAAATGTCGAAGAAAACACCATGGATCTTGAGCACACCAAAATTAAAACCTATGTCATTGGCTTCTGTATATCTCAAGGAGTGTCCTGTGGACTGCACAACATTATACCAGTACGAGCTATACTCCCACACGATGTTCCGCACTGACCTAAAAAATTCCCAGTTGCTTTTGACGATTACGAAGTTGATATGCAACACCATGAATGGCGATGTAACAATTTCTGTGATGCCAAAGACTATTCCCCTTTGTTTTATAATATCCGTCCCAGGAGCAGGTCTATAATAAGTGTGGTAAGCGTATTTCGCTGGACAAAGATGACAATGACTTAGGTCATAAAAGATGGGAAAATACATTTTCGATAATGGTATGTGCGAACATATATAGTGCAGGCAGGTTCACCGAGTATGATAGAGCTGTCTTCGTCGGGGCCCTGCCTCTGAGGACTGTAAACAGTACATTTGTGATGGACATGGCACAGTCGGTGCACTCCCCTACTCTACCCTTCACGCCAACCGTCCTCACCTTTACCAGGCGAACGTGATATGACTAGTAAGTAGCCAGATTCAAGAAGGTGACCAAATTGGATGTGACTTTCCTAGAACAACAGTATGACCTTTGTCATACCTTTGCTCACACGGAGGATTTCAATGGCTCAATTGTCAAAAGGATCTATATTCAGTCTATAAACATGGTTTCGGGAACTTGGGTTCTAGATTGGTGAATGGTCCTTTAGAGCATTGGCATGAACATTTTCCCAGTATGCGACCATGTGGAAATTATTGGAGTATCTGCAGTGAACTTGAAACATATGTCATGGATATTTCACCTTCTCAGACGACAAATGGGACAATAAACAATTCAGGCGTAATGCTACAATTGCAACATTACTTTGCTTTCACCACCAACGAGAGCAGCCTACCATTTCTTGCTGATGTATGACCACGAATGGCGAAACTGTTTGACACATTATCGCCTGCGCTTGACCTAGTTTCTTTTTCGCTGATTGGTGTAGACCAAAATGCTTCTGTCAGTGCGTGGCTTAGTTCCACGCCAATGCCAGCGCTAAGTACCGAGAATGGAATTTTTCTTGACCTTTTTGTGCTTAGGAATGCAATAAACCTGTGTTGGATAAGGACATGTAATGTCTTCAACCAAAAATATACGAGATTTAATTCACGTTAAATCTAACACACTAAAAAAACTTTAAAGATGCGTTGAGGATGACAAAGCTGGCTTACTCGCTGAGGTTAGGAGATTACGTTATATAATGAATAAAGAAATAAGAAAACATAGCAAATCTTATAAAGAGACAAATGTACGATAATGTCAAAATTCCTAAGTATTCATGGCGCAATCTGAATGAGGTATGGAGGCCGACATCTGCAGATGAAAACATTAATGTCTTTAGTACTAGTTGTCCCCTGTGGCCAGATGTCACAGAGTCGCAAAGTCTTCAGTCCAGGGAGTAGGGCAGGGTGGAATTATCTTGTTGAAAATCTCTGGCAGGATCCTCAGATAATTTTGAAAACCAGTGACATTTTTAGCGCGGAACTCTCTGGTCAGCATCGTAAAGAAGGGGCCAAGCCTGCGCCTTCTGCCCTCAGACAACCATTCACACACCCAAATGGGTCTTTGCTTTCTCCTCTGCCTTTTTTGACTTCTTCCAATTCGCTACACTATGGCCCATGTCTGCAGCTGCTGCCGGACTGAAAATACCTAGCACCCATTTACACATGTAGGAGACGTTGGTAGAACTTAATAAACGCGTTAGTCCGGGATACATGAGGCATCTCGCCAAAAAGTGATAGATCGGCACACAACGTAGGGCAATCCGTGGTACACCATATGTTGAACCGTACTGTGCCTTTAAGATGTTGACCATGCATGGCCCGTCACGCATGTCATAGTTACTTAGCTTGTGAGAGAATGTTGCAAAACCTATAAGGTCTTGAAACCTGAAACAATATTAACAAAACTGTCATGGTGCGATATGTTTTGGGTAAATGTAGCTGCTGTAGCTGCTGGGAACATAGTATAAAGTTTAAAGGAGCATAAATTATACTAGAAAACATAGAATTGTATGAAATATATACACATTGTGGTGTAATGGGCTAATAACGGTGTTATATGAATACATCCGGGTATGGAGAAGGTTTTAATGAAACGAAGCACTACTCTCCTCACAGAAACAATAGATGACCTTTTCAGTGGCAATTGGTGAAACATCGGAAGCGAGTACGCCACATTCTCTTTTCACAGAAGGTATATATAACAAAGCGACACATGGAACACGGAGTATGTGAGAGGAGGACAGGGAGGTATTATGTTCCCAGAGTAGTCTGTGCCGGAAAGGTCAACCAGGGCCGGCTTGTATTTACATGATACGCTTCTGAGTAGGAAGGAGAAACAGAATCCATCCTCAGATGAGCAGAAAAAGAACAGTTCTCCTTCAGGTACCGGGTTAATGACATTTCCCTCGCTGTCAGCCAACAACCGAAATTGAATGCGTTTTTTTGTAATAAGGGAAGCTGCTCTGACTTTATTCTACGTGTCATATTACAGACATGTGGAAGCTCGTGTGCCCATGTGTTAACATGCTGAACATGTGGCGAGGTAATAACCTAAGTTGTAAATATAATTTATCCCATAATTTGATAATTCTTTAGTGCTATATTGATATATAAAATCATGTTTTTACATCTGGGACACAGATATATTATCCAGTATTCAATCTATATGCACATAACACCGATCCATTCCAAGAAGGCTTTTGCACGAATGGGATTAAAGGAAATTTACTTTTAAATATAACAATTAATCAGGAATGAATAAAAAGTTATCTGATGATATACAAAACCAGTATGGGTAACTGATGTAATTCAAGGCTGGTAGGAAACGTGATGCATATCAACTTAGGACTGGACATATCTTTTTAAAATCGATCATTTTAGCTTTCCGAACGAGACCAAGTCAAGACCTTTATATCATAGTGTAGACGGTGATTGTTTGCATCACCGATTATGTTATAAAAGCCTCATATTGACAGAGAATCTACCATTCTAGAATCAGTAGGCCAATAGAGAGAATTTAGTCGTGCACTAATACACACCAAAGCATCAGCTGTGTATATGACCTTCCACTCCAGAGCCTGTACCACCCACCCTTGTCTCCCTGTTTCCTCCAGGTGGGTTCCAGGAGGACGCTAATCAACACGTGGTGTTCCCGTTCTTCCTCCAGTGGATGCCTCCCCCCCGTGGTCGTAGTCAGATAAATCATGTTGGTGTATTGGGGAAGCGGGGCAATGCCCATAGCAGACCCCCAGGCCTGCCTCTCTCCTCTCCGTGCTTAAGTATGCATGAGTACCTCGCGTTATTTATAGCATTTGCTCGCCGCTTGATGGTTGTCATCTCACGGGTCCCACCTGCGTCACTGGAGCATTTCATCTCCGGATGGTCGTCGCCACTGTATAATGCATTGTCGCGTTTTGGGCCAATTAGACCCTGTAGCATCTACACAGTAAAGCCCTGACTTTGAGGGCGTTGTTTGAGATTTTATAGAACTTGTTTATAGTGTCAGATAAATGAAGGGATGTGGGTGAATCTAAACAAGAGATAACAGACTTCAAAGGAAGAGCACCGTTCCTCGAGTCAATCTTTGTCGCTGTTCTACGAGCAATATTGTTTATATTCAGTCAATAGGGCTAAAAGGAGGCTCTCTCAAGTGAATCTAGTAATCCGTACTCACTGGCTGAGTAAGTATGGAAAGGCAGTGACTGTAATACCTTTCTAGTGATCGTTGGCGGTTGCCCGCAGTACTCTGGGTGATTTACACACGCCCTCTTAATAAGTACACATCCATCGAATCAGCCAACAGATGGTAGATGTCATGTTTAAAAAAGAACTATTTCCCTAAACATTCGGGATCAGTCGGCTTATAAGGTCCCCAGTGTCCCATAGAGATTATGATAGATAATATAGCCAAATTAGCTATCACAAATATGTGACTAACTAACTATCATATGTTGGTTACAAAACCAATGTGTTTCTAGGTAGATACAATTCTAAATGTTATCAGTGAAGTTTGTTCTTCTCTGACTACCGTGAAAGTCCTATATAGCATTGTCCATTCAGAGCTAGCTATTATTTTCGTTATTCAGGAATTCTAATCTATTGAAGTATGACGTTGCACTAATGTTAAAAACTAATTCAAATAGTAAGAAAAAGGAAAGTTCCATCTCTCGATGTTCAATCCCCAGAAGTCACGTACGCTATCGTTTAGATGCAGTACGCACAGTGGCTCGTTGAGTCATCTCTAGAAAATGTACACATGAAAATTGGCAGATTTAATGAAACAAGTTCCTCAAGTCTGCTTAGAATTAAGCCCCATGCTCATGATCTGTCAGACTGAGTTCTGCTCGACCGATAGACGCACCACCAGGCACGACTCCAGCCTTGTTTGTATATTAGTTCAGGCAAACATTTTAATCACGTGATCAATTATGCGCCGCCATCTTGCACGCAGAACGATCGCAGAGGCACCAAGCGGTTGGACCCGGAAAAGGGCCCAACTTTATAGTGTCCCCTGTGGATTTCCGTAATTAATTTCTATTGGCGATCAGTTTTGCTGGCGATCGTTGGGGGAGGGTAATGATAATGACCAGGCACTGGAGGGGTGTGTGTGAGAATGGGTCAGCAAATTGGGAAGGGTAGAGAAGCTAGGGGTGGGAAGGGTAATAACCTTGCAACATGATCTAAATACCCTAGCCTGCAATAACAACTCGCACCGGTATCATTTTGATCTATCAGCAAGATAGGAAAGTGGAACGCTGCTTGAAAGGGAATTCTATGAAGATCACAGCGAGTTATTGAAACGAATATTGATTTTCGATTCTCTATTTTCTAAATGGCAGTACTAGTAAGTGTTTATACAATCAACTAATACAAATTAGCTTCGGTATTGAAAGTTAGGTTCATGTAGTGCAGTCCATGGAATATAGCCTGCCTAACAGACATTTCCGTGCTCCATCCACTGCGCTACCGCGGCTACATCATCCATAAGTAGCCAAGCTACATTTTGTATGGGTCGCTTCCCTGGACCACATAAATTTGCAATTTTCCATTGTTTCGTCGCGATGGACATAATCACCATTAAGGGCTACGCCTGGAGTACATGGGGCTGGGATGATGGATGGGAGACGCACTAGACCTGTGTTGCAATATTACTCTAAAGTAAATGTCGTACATGGATATGGTCGGATTTGAAAGTGCATTAAATTAGTGAGACTTGTACCATAGGTTCAACAGAATTCCTAAGCTCTATAGATGGAAACCCCAAGCGATGAAATGAAAAAAAATCCGAAAGATAGGGAGGGGGTTATGGGCCCTTAAAACAAAGTCTACATATAGCCAATCATAGACCTGAAGGTGAAATTTTCATCTCACGCTGTCAATAATATCCGTATTCCTATACCATTCCATATACATAGAACCTTCCATGTGTACCGCCTCTCCACAGCCATTCCTTTTAGCAAAGAATAACTCCACTAAACATAGAAGCCCTAAAACAAGCCCTAGAACAACAGCTAAACCATCAGTCATCCACAACCCATTAAAACCCATAACCACCCTTTTCCGCCTCTCCCACCCAACCACCGTCCATCCCCGCCTCCCGTCGTTTGCACCCCGCCGCCACAATCTCAGTCAGCCATTTGGGCCAATCATAACTGATGCTGACCACGTGACCCGTGACGTCAGCGTGTCGTCGATCACGTGGGGTAATTTGTCGCCGGTTCCTCGGGGACCGGGTGGTCTCTGGCACCGCCCGCGGGCTGTGGACGATGCTCTGTCTGACCGAGGGGCTGGTGTAGTCTGGGGGTGGGATGCACTATGGAAGGTCTATAGATACAGTGCTGGGTATCTAGGTGTAGGATTCATTTACCATGAGCAAGTGCTACAACCGCCAGGTAATAAACACATCGACGGGATTTTAATTCAAGTATTACACGTATCATACAAGTGTTATTTGCTGATATATGCAACACGGTTGCCGTTTGATTTGCAGTTAGCTAACGTCTATACCAAGCAAGCTGTAAAGCCAACAGAATTGGTGAATTATTTCCATGAAAAACAAATTGATGTATGAATTATTCTACAGATATTGTGGAAAGTTTCACCTTATACATTTGTTAATTAATGGATAATTCCTGATTAAAATATTGATAGTCCATGGTGCTTTATTCACTTTCATTTTGTCTTCTAGAACTGACGAAATGGTTGAGATAACATGTCTTTATAAAATAATAATGAATGAAATAGAATTGTGTTTTGCATAGTTTAAGTTGATTAAATATGTTGAGATCTAGACGCATCAGGTAGAAAGATACGGAATCCACCTGGTAATAATCGACTACGCCAAATGGTTGACCATGCTATATAGACTAGCTTGTGGAGGGTGTGGTTCGGGTCCAGAGACATGAGTTTAGATGTTCTGATGGAGGGGTCGATAATGGTGGCCCTAACGAGAGTATTTTCAGGGATTTATTTCACATGAAGGCACCGTGTGGATTCGGACTAAGACTCCCGATGGGACTAAGGACCCGGAATGAGAGTCATTTATTCTAATCCTTTGGTTATTGATGGACTTTCATGATGTGAACATGCCAGGGTAATTACCATTCACCTTATTCAACACATCGTTGGAATTCTATCGAGATTTTTAAAGGTAATCGTACGGAAAACCTTCAGAAACCTGCAGATTCTAAACAGAAAAACAGACTAATTTGCTATTTGTTGGAAAAATCATTATAACTGAGTTATTGATATATTTAAAAAAAAGAAAGTTGAATTTACATATTTGTATAGGTTTCAATGACTCTGGATGCTCAACGCTGATGGTGTGGGCAAGAAACCCCTTAATATGTTCTATATATTATAATGTTCTTTGATAATGAATACCAAATATAACAGTGGTTACCGAACAACTTTCCTATCAGCTTCACTGTCGCGACTGCTGGTTTACAGCCCTCAGCGTGTGAATATGAAGACAAAGCCGACGTGACTTGAAATGAATGTAAAGGTTGTAAGGCCACTGATATAATGGCCTGTGATGTTACCAACACCATTTGAGGTCTTTTCCAAACCTAACTCTATAACTGAACGCCTATATTAACCCTGTCGACATCAGGCTGTGGTAGGAAGGGGAGTAAGAGCAATTCTGAAAATTGATCTTAGGGACGGTCACATATGCTTTTATTGTGGGTGGGTGGGTGGATGGGTGGGGGATAGCTGACACCAGCGGGCTGGAAGGGGTGGGCGGTAAGGGGACGGACATGGCGCACGACTTGTCTTGTTTATATGTCACAGACGCTGAAAGGCAACATCCGGAGATTTGTTCCTGGGGGCACATCACATCCGGTTCCCCCTGGCGTCTACGTCAATCCAGAGGGCGCTTTGAGCGGTGTGTGTTACACTGTGGGGCGCGTACTGAGGTGAGGTGGGGGTGGAGTTGGATCTGGTGTAAAGGAAGGATGTGGGATGGCAGATGGACCTGAAGGATAATCCAACAGTAAGGGTGAGGGTACCGCATGGTTTCGTTTGTAGGGGTATATAACAGGTCGAAAATCACGAAATTGCAGCAAATGGGCTATATTTTGAATATCTTAAAAAATCTTTCTTGGAAAATAGTTTCAATGGTTTTCACACATCTAGGGCATTGTATGGCCCAGTCCAGGGCCTTAAAACCACACCTAACTCCAATATTTATACAAAATATCGCTAAAAATGTGAGGGCATCAAGTTACGACACCAGCATAAAATCGGGCATAAAATTAAATTAAAAATTGCCAGAAGGCAATGAGTTTCACTGTTTTTAATAGCTCACATATATGCATCTTCCCACCATAAAAGGATAGGCCTATATAGCTTCCTTCATACTGAACTCAATTTGTGCTATTTTGGTGTAGTTTAGGCAGTCACGTTACGACACCCACTAAACTATTAATAGTTCCGGTTCCCTATGATATTAGTAATAGTTTTTTTGGGGTATCAAAGGGTAGGTATATAGCTACACAATGGCGAAAAAATGAAGTCTCTATCTTTATTAGAAAAAAAGTTATCAGCCCCAACGTATTTTTTCGTCACGTTACGACACCGTCACGTTACGACACCGTCACGTTACGACCCCGTCACGTTATGACCCGCAGTGGGTCACGTAGGGTCAGGAAAAAGGTAAAAATTGTGGTTATGTGTTGGGTACATATATACCTATGAAATGGCGAAAGAATTAAGTCATTATCTTTATTAGAAAAAATGTTATGAGGTCCTACAGATTTTTGCGTCACGTTACGACCCCCGTCACGTTACGACCCCCGTCACGTTACGACCCCCCCCCCCCCCCACGTGGATATAAAACCAGGGAAAGCCAAAAAAAATAGAAATTCATTTTCTAGTTATGTTTTCATTCATACATATTGTGAAGCTGTATCATAACATGAGAGGGACAAAAATTGTTTCCATAGCAACCAATCGGGGGGGGGGGGGGGGGTCGTAACGTGACGTTTTTTGTTTCATATTAGCCCTGTGCTAATGCTAATTATGGTAGTTAGCGTTCCCAATTTGGCACACGAGTCTTTCAATATATAGAGATGATATTTGCAAAAGGAATTAATGATCCTCTCAGATCTGATTTTTTGGGCAGTTGCTGCAAGTTCGTGATTTTCGACCATCAGAGCAGCTGTTAGTGACTAGACCGGATTCTGCTGATCATGGCGGATGGTGGTGGGTAACGGCTGTCGGGCTATATGAAGGCGACTAGGATGGGGTAAAGCGAACCCCTTTTAGCATATGCCACCCATCATGCTGTGGCCCCTCTGATGGTGGTCAGACGATCCTATCCTTAACGGATATACTTTACAGGCGCCGGTAGGGCAACCCTCTTTGATCATTAGTTCATGTTTCCATCGTGCACTTCTGAAGGGGTACTGCCGGACACGTGCCAATTATACTGATTTTTTTTGTCTTATAAAAGGGAGGATTTTGTATCAAACATATCACAGATTAGAATAAAAGGATCTCATTCATAAGTCTGGTACGAATTTTAACCCTCCGTTTACTGTAATATGTCTTCATCTGCCATTAGAGGGCCCGTAATTCTGACAATGATTTTCTTCTTTATACATGGAACCTCGCTAACAATTGAAGAATGTAACATTAATGTTCATACAGAGGAAAACATTACGTAATATAATACATTATGTAATATAATAGAAATCAAATGTGATGTATGCGTGATTGTTTTGTCTTGTATTTGTAATGTCTTGCTAATGTCTAGCTGTGTTGTCATGTATCCCTCTTGTGACTCCGTTATGGAAGATCGCCAATTATGGGCGAATAACGCCGTTGTTAATATGTTAAACTGAATAAAAAATAATTACATAGATCTAAGTGAAGACTCGTTAAAGCCTACTACAATAGGACTAAATCAACATAGCACAAGTGAAGCTACTTAAATGCTAAACACGGCGTTTTAAGATAATTGGCAACTTCCTCCGTACTGAAGGACATTCAGAAGTGGCATACTGCAGTCTTGTCATTAAAGGCCCTAGTGGTGTAGTTCTGGTTATAAAAGATCAAAGGCCTCTTGTTAAGTCTATCTGCGGTCAGTGACATAACCATTTAAAAGTTGCCGTCCTTAACGCCCCGACTGCATATACTACTTACGCCTACATCATAACCACCCGACCTCCTGTCTAAAAACTAAAATAGTTGACTAAAGCCTTGTCCTTCAATCAGGCGGCGGGGAGAAGGGGTAGGATGTAGGGTGAGTCACCACCTCCTCCTCCAGGTCCCTGCTTCCCTAAGATAAAGATGGGGGCTTATGAGTGCCATCTAATTATTCCTGCCCGGCCCGCGGCGTCCATGCTTAGACACTTCCCTCGTGCTTACATGTCACAACGCCGGGCGACCGGGATAAAACGCGCCGGGGACGGCAGGCCTAGGGACCCGTCAATACACGGGTGTGGGTTTATTTGGGTGCGTCTTGGCTGCGTGTCATCGCTAACATGGTAATGGTTCTGTAGGCATTGGAGCATCCCACCTCCAGCATGTTGTAGCCCCTCGTACCGCACCCCTCACCCTTTTTCCTCCACCCTGAACCTCTGTACCCTACCTCCGTCACCCCCAAGCCTCTTCCCCCGGTATCAAACCGATCCAGAAGGGATGTCAATAAGCAAGCACTTTGTAACCTCGTGCCAGGACAACCCTCATCAAATTTACACACCTCATTAAATTTACAGCGGACATTTTCTGTCCCTAGTAAACAACACCTATATGATGACTGAGTTTAGAATTCGTATGGAGCGGAGGTGGTGACCACTTGATCAGCACATGTGACTTTGCCCTTAGAATAACATTGACTGATTAATATGCATGTGTAAGGACTATCTGCACACTCTATGAAGGTCACCGTTTCGCTCACGGTCCACCGCACATCTAATGGAAAACCTAACTCAGACGAGAAATAGTCTCATGCTTTAACGATGCGAAAAATGTATGGGTAAAATGAGGGTTTGCGTGCTATTGCCTATCTGTATATCATAGCTCCCCACATTGATTTCGAGACCACTTCCTTTGTCGTTGACATGGAAAAGCAGTAAATTATTCAAAGTCGCAGGATTGGATGGAATGGGTGCAGATGAATGGCTGGTGCAGATAAAGTGGTGACATATGGCCTGCCTGTTGCGATGACGTTGTGCATTGTTAGTGGTCTGTATTGAAGAAAATATGACGTCGAGAGGTGTTTCGTGACGTCACCAGACATGCCCACGTCGCGACATGATCACGTGATGGCGCTGTATCAGTTAGATAACCGTATCTGACAGCTGGAGGTCATGTGGGGCTGGTGTCACCACAAGGCTCTACCCGACCCCCTCTGGCGGAGGAGTGATGAACTAAACGTAGGCCTAGAGGGAAGGCTTTACAGCAAATAGGTCTGGTCTCCAGGGCTCGATTGGCGATTCGCTTCGACGCATTAACAACTAAATAGGATTAAACCTTCGGATGAAAACTGAGGTGTACATGATTGAATTTTATGTTTTGTCCTATGTTTGTATGCTCAGTAGTGGGTATTTATCGTATTAGTACACTGGTCTCATTTATTATGTAAATGATTGTGTTTCGCGGAAATAAAGCGTCATTTGTTAATACGAATGAAGGCCAAGTGGTGTGTGGTAGTTTCACGTGACCCACATCAGCCGTATTTCACCATCCACCAGGAGAGGATCCATCAACCGACCTTTTGTGTCGAAATCTTTATTCAGCTATTGCCGATGGCCAATAAATCACTAACGTTATGATAGCGGTCGCCTCATTCTGTAATACCCTAATACATCGTGCCCCTCCATTTTCATTACTCAAATGGGGATTAGGGGACGCTTCCCGTTACAATCGCCGTCGCCCACCTACGCGCGTCCACTTCAGCAGACGACATTCGGCTAGCAGACGACAATGGGTGTTTTTACCGCCAAAACGGACATCAATAAAACAATGTGAGGAATGGCGGCCTTCATTAATCGGGGGTTAGTGGGGTTAGTGGGAAGGCGGGGGTGATTTGTGAGTTAAGTGTGTGAGATCCTAAATTCTATAACTTTTTGGGGAACAGGTTGGTGATATTTGATTCAGGAGTAGGTGTGCTTAGTGGGGTATTTGTTCCTGACGGTGGATTTGAATAGCTTGTCGGTATCATGAGGCGGGCAGTAGGGCACATGCACCTGGCCGCTTATCTCAATAATCTTGTATATGGCTTGAAGATGGCGGGAATAATTCTGAATGTTAATCTGGTCATTTCACACGACGGAAGAAACCCTTCTCCCCTCACAATTCCTGATTTCCATAGATCACTATTATCTGTACATCGACATTGATTGTCGTCTACCATTGGTGCTTCATTTGACCACTACAAGACATAGACAGACAGTGTTGAACACAAAGCCCCACTGATATCTCATCGTGACGAATAGTGTCATTCATTTCTCACAGATATGAACAATGTTTTTCATCTCTTCCAGGAATATACAGACTTTTGTACAATTCAGCATACATTAATCTTGGTATATATTATATGAATATACATATGTATATTTTACAAAAGCTGAGAATTATTCTTTACTCTATAAACAGTTGGAAAACAAAAAAATAAAGGCGCAAATATTTACTGTACTTCATGTGCCTAAATAAGAAACACGGCAAATACCTGTTAAAAGAGTTCAATGGTTTGAATCATTTAAGACCAGGTTCATGGTATGTGGCGACAGGAATGCACATCAGGAAAGTGGAGAGAAAGTAAAACAAACGTCTTCTTTTCCCATTCACACCTCCCCACCCGACTCATATGCCAGGGACCTATTTTTGCTACATGTATTTTACGGTATATGGGCACTATGACATTGGAGTACTCATCATATCATAAAACCTCCAATAATTGAGCCATCATATATTCCAATAAGCAAGAGATATGCTGTGTGGAATACATAAAAAAGACTATCGTAAAAGACTACAACTCTGATGACATCTCATCTCTCAGCACAAATACATTTCTCACATTTTTTTGTCTTCAGTATTGGCCTTATATATAATCCCCCCATTGTAGCTGTATCACACACCAGTCTGCGACAAATTGAATTATACTCACAGGAGGCGATAGCAGCTATTCATTAATCCCTAAGAGGCGGCGAGAAGGGCCGCTCACGTGGCCGATAAATCAAGGAGCAGCTCAAGGAGGTGGCGAGCTGCTCGTCGACTCAGAGCCATCAGGAGACAATCACCGGGGACGGGCGGAGGGGGTGCGGGGTGGCCAGGGGTTAACACACTGCAGTGAGGGGTGAAGGGTGAGGGGGTACTGGGGCTAACAGGGGTTGTCATGGCGACACAGAAACCACGACAGAGACGGATCAACCGTGGGCCGGTATTAGCTAGGCCCGAGCTTTAGCCCTGGACCCACGTCCTCGTTTCCTTCTCCTCCGTATACGGTATTACCCAAGAGGGTCTGTTTGTGAGACAATATGGTAAAATAACAAAGGTCTCGAAACAGACCTAATCGTTCCTCCCATCGTCTAGTTTATAACCAACTTCTAGATATCATGGAGACATGAGAAGCATGTATGTCATAGTCAATCTGTCTCTATTAATATCTATGTATATTTCAGATATTCCTATATGATTGTATATTCCATTTCTATTCCTCAATGATTCATGGATGAGTCACATAAGTAGCATTAAATGTCATTGAGCTGCTACTCTCCCAGTGCTATGAAGTATATATGTACCCAACAACACACAATTGTATTTCGACCACAGGATTATATCATGTTCTTTCACATTGAGGAAATATTATAGTGGAGAATACTTGCAATAGGTATAGATGTTGTTCGGGATGATGGGTGTGGATGTGGCACATCATCGGGGGTAAAGGCGCCACGTATGATTGACGGGTGGGGATAAATACTATGCACAATATCTCCCCCACATGTTGCTGTTGGTTGGTAATCAGGAAGGCTCCCAGCACAGGTCGCTTCTACATGGCGCCCGGGGGTCTGACTTGACGGCTTGGAGACACAGACACAATGCGTATCACTCGCTGCATCTGGGTCTTATGAATATATAATGACTCACAGATCTCAAGGTAGCGATATGATTTTCTCTGGCTTCCTGAATGGTGTGGGAGGCTCAGGCATTCAATCCTTACAGGCGCCAGGTGGCCAGAGCTTAGCTGGCGAACTACCTTCATATTCACAGAGAATAGCCTTCCACAATACACAATTGTGCAAAGGGATGTGGTGTATACAATCCACATTGCAGGGGGTATTTCAGAGAGCTTCTTTCATTTTCCTTTGTCGACCCATCATTCTACCATGGCACCTTAACTCTTTAGTGATCAAGTAAAAAGCATGGTGAGAAGCATTGTATACCAACACTTATGATCCGGCCTTAAGCTATAGAGACATCTTATGTAAATTGCGAGAAAATGTTACTGATTATAAACATCACTTCGCCGAGATTTAGATTTTGATCTGCTTTTAGTATTTTAGAGAAATATTCGAATCTTAAGTCAAATCAGAATATTATTTATTCCTTTGTGATTGGAGATCTAAAAGGTATGGGTTTTATTATGATAAAAAACATCAAGATCTCCTTCCCTGACAGCTCAAAAAGGGGTGCCTGAGGGTATGCGACGCCTTGAGACTATCAAACATTTCCCGTTTAAATGTCTGGAGGTTTCTGACATACTTCCATTTTTAGTGCCAGAAAGTACATCGCCTGGTCCTGCCAAAGAAATGCGATGGAGTCTCCGTGGGTTATTTATCCAGACATGCCTAAGGGTGTCATGTTCTAGAATGACAATTCTGCTGCGATTTCCACACATAAAAGTAAATTCAGCATACCTTTTAAGACCTATATATACACACATTCTCGGTCATTCCTCTATACCCTGCTATATTGACGCTCTACTCCGTCTTCCTTGCATGTCCGACCACTCTCACCACCCCAGCACCTCACACCATCATCCTCACCAGAGCCCCGGAAGCCATAATTCTCCGTCGTGCATCGGCGTGTCACGGCCAAGTGTGGTGAAAGCCGAGAGGACATGAAAGTCCGCTTTGAGCCCTGCACAAAAGGCTACCGCGCCCTGGAGTTTGCTTAAGATGGACCCCTCCCGGGCTGGAGTAGACCTCCACGACGGGAGCACGCGGGTGGGAGAGGCCGGGGCGAGGCCCTGGGGGTCGACGGGCGGGCTAGGACGATTAACATCGATCACTGACCAATGCTTTTATCTATAAGCGGACATAAAGCGTGGCGGACTGGCCGACACTACTTGGTCATTTTCTCTTTGTGCTTGGGATCTACACATCACGGGAGGGGTTGGGCAGTCAGGGGTTGGGAAGGGTGTAGGGAGAGGGGTGGAGGTTGGGTGTTGAAGGGAAGCTAGAGGGTGGTTCAGAAGCCAAGACTTACGGGTCATGTCAAGGGGAAGCCAGGGGAAGCTAAGCCACCAATGGGCGGCAGTCGGAAGCCATTGGAAGTAGGGTAAGGAAAGGACAGCTCAGATAAACCTATAATGGTTATTGCTTATGCATAATAGAATGGGACTACTTAATACAACGTAGATCTCCTTAAAATAAGATATGGTATCACGATTTCCACAACTGGCTATTATTGAAAATGAGATCTGTACTTAACAGCTTGTTATTTACACATATGAACCAGGTATGCGATAGATAATGAGACATGAACAGCACAATACCTAGAAATATTAAGAGAATGAACTACGGGAAATCGATGTGTGATTAGTTTGTATCTCTGTCCCCTAAACAGAATCTGAAGTACATTGGGTATCCTTTCCGGCAAAGGTAAGAAGGAAATGTGTATGAGATGTATATACATTATTACGAATGTCCTTATACACCGGTACCTTTCTAATATCATCTAAAATTGAACGCTATAAGAAAGGGACCATTGAAGACTTTATCCATGACTGGCAGCTCACTCGTTGAGAGAGCAACTGCCAGACATCATGTGATTAAAACAGGATGCATCCGATAAAAGGAAACTCTATGTTCAGGCTGGAGCGCACCAATAGACAAGCCATGGAGTGGTGCCGACTGGGGAGGATACCCGGGAAGAAAGCGCCCGGCCCCGGGGACATTGCTTTGTCCACGGGACACCTTTGGTCCCTCCTTTTAGATCAAGAAGAGAGTTCTGATGTTGGCCATGCTCTCTGCTTCTTCACCACTCAGTGCTTCCGAGCGGGCGCCGCAGACAAAAGACCCGGGTCCATTTGAAGACAGCGCTGTCTTTCTGCAGACAGACCATATTTAATTGCTTCCCTAATGGAGATTAGGGGGTGGGCACAGTGAGCTTTCGACATCAGTCGATAGGGGGCAGTCTTTGAGGCTCTCGAGCGGGCATTCTACTTCCGTAGATGAATTATATGTAGTTGGTGATTATTGGAGTGTTAGTATGATAGACTTGAACCCCTTTTCCTCTTTTATTGTATTTGTTCTCCCTGGTTTGAATAAACCACTGTGTTGGTCAATTCATTGTGGGATAACCTTTTGGGGTTAATTTCCCTGGGAAAAGGTTTAATTTCCTTTTTTATATTGGGGTTTCCCAAGATATGATCTTTCATATAGTCGTAGGAGAGATGACGAGAACCATAGTAAGGAAAGGCCTTCCTTTCTAGCTTAGCTGTAGATGGTATAATTCCCTATGAAAAGAACGTTTATAATATAACCGAATCTTGATATGCATTTACAAATAGGTCAGCTGAAGGTCAAGTCACAGTAGTAGTCAAATATGGTGGTCACTGAGGTACCGACTAACACTAAGGGTGGTAGAGACCGTCTCTGCTTATTTACCCCCGTCCATCACCTTCCAACACTCTCCTGCCACCCCCTCACCCCTTTCCAATCACGTACACCTCCAGCACCGCCGTCTAGGGCGATACTTCCGGCACCAGCACCGGAAGTCTCTGCCGGTCACTGCGCATGCCCGCACTTCCGGAAGTAGAATCCAGATAGGAAACACGACTGGTTCCCCGTGTGCGTGAGTAGTTGGGGAGTGAGGGGTGTCGGGAACCGACGACAGTCTGAAGGTTAGCACTGCTGGTTTACTTATTGTGCCCCCCCTCTTGTCCTGACCTGCCCACGTGAGTCTCCGGAAAGTAGGCACCATGGTTGGAGTGCCGCCGGGGCCGGTGGGCAGCGCCCGGGGCGAGCGGGCACAGTGAAGGTCAGTAAATTTATAGGATGGTCATTCTTTGGCCGGATGCAGCGGTTGGGTACTTCCGGGGCCCGAGAGTGCCTCCATGGAGAAAGTATCCTAACCCATCTGCATTCTAACCTCTTTACTCCATATTCAACCTACCCTGGAAGTATGTAGCATTGCTATTTCCTACCTATAATTCCTGGCAGCATAACTTGGACATAGCTGCCAGTAAAATGCATGTACGATATACCCATACTATCAAGAGCAAATTGTTTTTAGAGCTTTAAGTTAGTATGACACCAGTATGCTTTGAGCCTAATATTCTTGATATATGGTCACATTAAAAGAAATTGTATGGTTAAAGGAAGGGAGAATTTAGACAGGATATAGATGCTATTTAAGTCATGTCATTCCTATAGCTAAACTTGTACAAGGGGTTGAATAAGCATCGATACTGCTGTCATATACAATCTATAAATGCAATTATATTTCTTCCTTCTTGTGAGGCTGAAAGGATCTATAAAAGCGCTGATGAATGTTTATCGTCGTTGGCAGAGGTACTTGCAGGCATTCATATTCAGTGAAACAAAATAGTTTTGTCCTCTGAAGATCATCTTTCTCCCGAGAGTCAACTCAATCTTCCATTGTGGGCAGTAACACATAAAAAAAGGGCCTGTGTCCGAGGTACTGGAACAGCGCTTTGATATATATCAAATGTACCTCATAACTACACGCACCTGAGCCGCTATGCCCCGGGGTGGCGTAGACTATGACGATACAACAAAACTCGTGGGGTGAGCAGCTCTCTGAGCAGTTCGGCGGCACTGAGCAGCTCAGGGACGGTAGAGAAGTTCCAGGAGAGAGCCCAATAAAACAGGATAGCAGTTGTGCATATCATTGCGCATCCAACTGCAATTGGATTCCAGTGTTGGTCCAGCATCCTATACCCCCTTAACAGCGCTCATCTCAGGCGCCAGCGACCCCCCGCCCCCGTCAATGGGGCACACAAGTCAGCTTCTACCCCGAATTTATAGGCTCGTTCGTTATCATTACTAGCGGCAAATAAGCTGACATCATGACATCATTACCATCATAAACGGCCAGATGGACGGTTGAGCCGGATCGATCACTGTAAGGCTTCGCGGGAGCGAGGAGTGCTACAGAGGAGTTGCTCTCATAGCAGTCAGCTAAAGCCTGATGTGAGCAAGACAATACTTACAGGCACATATTTTTTACTCGAATTAATTTGGGTCGTTCTTATTTAGCCTAATAAAGCTAATTATACAACAATTCTGTTTTTTCTTCAATAGCAGCGTTTATTGATATAAAAAAGGATACAATAACAATAAAATATCTTGACATTCTGCGAGACGTTAAAGGAAGAACAGATAGCAACAATTATCACATTCCAGTTCAAACTATAAAGAGTTACGATGAAATAATCGCTGCTTATTTTTTATGGATACTTTGATCCTTCACCAAACAAAATATATTATTGAGGATGGGTGCTACAGAACTAAATCATTTCAGCTGTTTGTAAGAGGTAGTGTACATTGTCAGTGTGGTTACACAATTCAGAAGTATCAATCTAAGGAAAACTAATAGGACAAACTCAGGGAGAGACAAGACATGGGAGACAGAGGGAATAAATCTGTTCTCAATCATTCAAAAACAGACATGGAAAAAAAAAAGGGGAAGCGTAAACATTTGTTTAAGAAAAGGGGAGGGCAACTCATTCAAATTACATCCTCTCAACAGTTTATCCCATTTTCTGAAGTTCTCAGGTTTCTTTTCTAACTTACATATGTACTCTTCAATATGAAGTATGCAACGAAATATACAACAATTCTGGTAATGTAGGGACACACAAAGCGAGTCAAGGTCGCGATCTCTGGAATCACCTACACAAAATGGCATGTACTTGAGATATTATTTCATAGTAATATCTCCCACCGATAATTTATCGTCTTAGAGGCAATAAGGTAAAATATGAAATATTTCGCTCATATACACGATATTTTGTATTGGCGATTCCGGAAATCGCTTCATTTTTCGCTTGGTGTGTATCCGGCTTGAGGGAAGCTATAGGGAAAAGGAAAGTCAAAGGCCCTTTTGCGTACAAACAGTATAAAAAACGAATTTGATCAATGTAAATGCCATCAGTATATTAACAACTCTTGCTACTATCCAGAATTGCTACAACTTTTTAGATTGATGGGGAAAGCTAGTTCATGGCATTTACGCTATACTACTGTGAAATGGAGTATCTAATGTGAGGTTTATAGCAACGTACATAGTCGCAGCATAATGTCCAGGACCTGATTCTTCAACTTCACGATTTGAACAATCATTTACGATTATGCTACAACACCACTCCCCAGGCTCACGGATATATGTCATTAGATAGATGCGTGAATAAGTTACCTTTTTATGTATCATACTATTATCTACAGTGAATCTATGCGAATAATAGTTGCAGTAAAGATGCGTTAATGATATTACATAGATATTGATGCAAAATTCACCATGTGCTCTGAATCTATATACACAATAACTATTCAAATTGTAAAAATCCATTTCGTTTCATTGCACCGTAATAGGTGGCAGCTGGAAACCCTTCACACAAAAAATTACACAAATGAAAGATTCCCATTTTAGCTTCATTTTGTTTAACATGAAATCGCATGAGCAGCAGGTCTCAGATTGCCTCATCATTAACAGCAATTAAAATCCCCCCAAAATATTGCGTTTTGAGAAGTGGCTTTCCCACCCGATTAGTCAGAAATAAATGAACAACATTGGGAAAAAAGACTGGCAAGCTCCCCGGTGGATTTATTAGGTGCGTGCTTTTTGTTCAGAGTGGGAAGATAACTAATTTAAATGTGATTCTGTTATTAACCCTCAGGGTTAAAGTTTGTTTCTCTTGTCATCCTACTCTAGAAAATTGTGCAAATTGCCAAAGGATTGACTATGTAATCTGTAATCCATATAAATATAGTACTTGTAGAGTACGAAATGAAAATGAAATGGCTTATAGACCGACAGGACAAATAAATTCAAGCTCGCCATTTGGAATGTCAAAAGGGGGAAATATTGACTGGTTTCAGATACAAGCAGTTGTATGCTTCGAGGAGCTGACGTGTAGTAATATGCGAGAGTATGCGAGAGTATTGCGCAGAGTATTTCCGGTATTTCAACCAGATTAATTTTATGATAGCAGTTTACATGTTGCATATTTCTTCATATGTCTTCACATAGAATGTTATCTTCAGAAATAAATATATAGGTGTCAATTACAGTTAATCTTCACTTTCCTAACAACACAATCATCTCTCAAATAAGATGGCATACTTTAACGGAATTGCAATAGAGCGACTGCCATCACACCCAGGCCCACTCAGAGAAGCCAGGACGAGCTGCTCTTTGAGCTACTCACACGCCGTGTACCCGGGAGCGGCCATGTCAACAAGGCCCATTACTGATAAACCAGGGGGTAGGAAGAAACCAGATCTCCCTGCCGCCTCCTCCGATAACAACATAGCATCCAGATTGAATATGCCCCTCCCTCACTTCCACCACTCGACGCCGGCCGGTGACGGTATGGAGGTGCCAAGTACCGGCCCATCATGGCTTCTCGTCCCGTGTAGCGCTGCCGGGGACGGCGGACTAAAAAGTGGGCACGAACATGAGATCTCCATCTAAGGCAGTCGGATTCGTCCTGTGAGCAGCTCAGTGGTAGGGTAAGAAGAAGCTGTTGAGAAAAGCAATCGGCAATAGGAGTGTTTCACACTGAGGAGGGTGTAAACATATTGCTTCACTGTTTTCCGTTTTGTATGTTCTTCTGTTGGTATTTTAGCTGTGTTTTCAGAATGGATTGGTTTAGGGACTAGGAGTAGGGACCTTGAATAGAGGATCGATACGCAATAAATTCCCAGATCCATTTGTCTGGGTTGGTTTGCATGCGCTTGTAGATTGAGCATTTGTGAGCAGATTGGAAAGAAATGAGGGCACGCTCACAATATAGGAATTTTGTGGTATCATTCCGTCGGTAATCGAGATTGCAGCCACCCCTTCACATATTCCCCTTTACCTCCCTACACTAGACTTCTACTTCTGCCGCCTCTATATACCTCCTCCTTATACTATACTCCTTCAGCCCTCTTCCATACCTGAACTTTCCTCCCATAACCCCATTTACCCCACCACATTTCTCTCACCCATACCACACTATCCCTGTCCTCTACCTTATTCTCATATGGCACTCATGGTCTCCGCTGACCCCATCCCAGACTCACCCTTCTCTATGTTGAAAGACCTAGCCTGCTTTTACCCCCGGTCTACCCCCACTCCATCCCTGCCTGCATATCACCTCCTCTGTTCCCTCATGCTCCAAGTTCTCTCTTTCATACCTCTGCTTATACTTTATATATATCCTCTTCTCAATTACATCCATCTGCTCTTTATTTCCATGACTTAATTCCTCCCTCAAATATTCCCCTTCTTTCCCCAATAATGGAACTGCTCCCATACCCAGCACCTCTCTTCCATGCCCTGACTCCTTCCACCCCCATCTCCCATACCCTGTTTTTTACTCCCCACCCAGCTCCCAACATGACACACACCTCTGATCTCCCCCTCCCAGCCTCTCTCCTCTCCCTTTGAAAGGAATTTTTAGTTGTTTCTGACAATAACCTTGAATAAAACCGAAGCTAGGAGCTTTTTTAAACTGTGTGAATTATAGCCCTGGTAATAATTGATTTCTTTTCGCGATGGGCGTATTACACTCACAGACCCGATGCCTCGCCGCAGGGCGTGTGTCCAAAAACCCAAACCCTGCACCAAGAACTGGCACAGATTTCAGTCAGCCAGGCCCGGCCCCCAGCGTTCACCTTCAGTAGTGATCGCCCCTACCGCTACACTACAGCCACAACTGGGCAATTAGTAGAGAAACGGTTTTGAGAAATTAATGTAAAGGTGAGTAAACATCAGGTGCCACTCATGCACTTTAACCAAATATATTCCATAGGGAGGTCCATTTATACACTTTATTGTTATCGGCTGACTAACACAGAGTTGTGGTAGAATTACTTTTTCTCTGAAACACTAATTATAGAATTTAACCCTTTTCCTACCAAAAACACAAAATGTCGAATTTTCATTTTTCAGACGTCCATGATTCAAATTAGAATGTGTAAAAGCCGTGGGAATCGATCAGAAAATGACATGGGCTCGGCATGTGGAGAGTTGATTAACATATCTTTGCATCTGCGCAATGAGCACATCCTGTGTGTTGGATTTCCAGGTTAGTCCTGTACCGATCAGGAGTTCAGAGATGTGTTAAATCTCCTCATAACAACTATAAGTGTGTGATATCAAAATATTGAGGCATGTACTGTTTGGTATCAACATAAAACAGTTTGAATAGCTGAAATAAGTGAAATGTTTGGTTTCAAGCTATCTAAACTATATTATGTGAATGTCCAGTGTTAGATACCTTGATATCTAGTAACTGCGCAATAAGATTAGTTACCGACAGTTTATTAAACGTCTCCGAACTCAGAATGCGATGGTGTCCTTCGTTTTTAAATTTTCAAAGAATGTAATATGAATCAGGGTACAAGGGTGTATGGCGTACAACGCAATATGTACAGAATTAGTACATCCCAGCAGCGGTGAGTATTTACGCGGACTTCGGGCATAGGTTTATAATAATAAGCGGAAATTATGTTGATAGATTTCTTGGAATTAGATCACATTTGCCATACATTGTTTCCATATAGGTATGTGTTGGTATCGATACGAGTATAGAAAATCCTCCGCAACGACGTTCGGCATCACCGCTAAGCGAAGGAAAAGATTGGCGACTTCGATGCAGGTATCGATACACAACTTTCAATGTAAATATAGGTCTTGAGGCATCACATTCAAATTACTTCAAATTGAAATACAGGGGTCCCATCATATTTAGACATTTAATAATTTAATTATTTAATCAAAATAAACATTCGCTTGAATATAATATCTAATACCAATGGAATTAGCAACAGAATCTGTCCTTGTTTTTGCGTAGAAACGCCTTGATGTATCATAGTTCTGAATATGAGGAAAGTGTTAAGATGTCGGCATTTAATTTCACCTTCAAAGTTAGCTTAACGTCCAAGTATTCTCATTGTAGCAGTTTGACTAGGAAATTCTAATCGGCCAAGACGTCATCCAATAGAATGAAGGCAAAAACAAAAAGATTACATGAAAGGGTACGTTATACGAAATTACCGATTAAAGAAAACGCAAAACGAATACCGACAAAGCTACGTCATAATTAGTTTCAGTAAAGGCTAAATGAATACCGCGACGTTTAAGCTCATTATATACACTCGCTCCACTGGTTGTGCTGAATTAATTACTACCTAATTGATATATTACTAATTTTACCCTCCGGATTTAGTGCACGAAAGTGCAATGTGTTTTAAAAAGATAGTTAATCCTCCTTTAAGTGTGCCTCATGAAAGTACATGAGATGCATTTGACCTGCTCTACATTTGGGAGACGGTGATCATGGCTTTGTTAAGATACATATGCTGAATGTATGGTAGAGGAACTATACATGTGTGTGCCACGGGGGCAATGCAATTGAGTGTTATCCATTAAATTTGTTGTTTTATATGGCCTTAGGGTTCATGGTAGAGAAATACTAACCTGTAAATGAGCCTTAGAGTGTGCCTCTAGTTATGAATATCCAATAAGTATCGGGATTCTCCCATGGTCGAGCACACGATCCATCAATAAGTTTTTTATTTGTGATATAAAAGATTGTCCTTTTTCATGTAACTTAAAGTTGTGGTGGTTTGGAATAGAAAACACACAAAAAAATAACGAGCTTTGATGTGGCTTTTGAATATTCATATTTTAGCACCGAGACCAAAACGTTAAGCCAGGCGAATGATGCATGAATAATGAGGCTCTATTTTCCCTGGCCTTATTCCTGCTCTTGTTTCTGACTCAGTCAGAAGCACCAGATGCCCTGGTCCCTCGTGTGGTACGCAGAGGGTGAGTTGTGCCAGTGTGAGTGTGCCACCCCTCATGGAGGGTGTGGGTAGTATCAGGCGTGCCTAATCACCTGTCATTATACCCTCATTGCTCACTAAGAACACATCCGTATTTATCTCATGGAAACCAGCTGACCGTGATTATTTGATCATTCTGACACCCATCATTCAGCTGAAGGGGCCCTAGAAATACTACATACTACATTGGGCCCCATTGGATGGGATTTACACATAAGCATGTCGTTTATATGTACCAAATACGAAAGGAGTCTGAAGGCTATGCATAGCCTTCTCATGAGCTACCCAAGTTTTAGATGGTATAGTGAGCGGCTCATACTATACATCACAGGATAGGCCCTACGGCCGCAGTTTGTATGCGAGAGATGCACGACTTTTCCCCTCATGGTCTTAATTCCTGCGGGAACGACCGGAGAGTCGGTTTAATATGCTCTCGTGCCTGGCCGCGCCCGGGAAAACGCACCCAAGCCTCTAATAAGTGTGGCGCCGGGAGACTGTTTCATAAAGCTGCTGAGCGGAGCTGCTCACCATGCTGTGTTTGCTGAGCTGCCCCAAAGCAGGTGGCGCGGCATGCTCGGTGACCGCTGGTCCTAAGCCTTGACCCCGGCAGTGAGTCCTGCCCTTGCCGGCCTCTTGTTACCATTGGCACGTCCACAATGAGTAGTTTGCGGCCCACTGAGCTACTCACCATAAAATGTGCACGACTGGCTCCCACCATCCTCCCTGTCCTCAATGTCTCGGGCAATAGACGTGCCAGAATATAGGTAGAAACACCCTGAGAAACATTTCGTATCGAATCTTTTCAATATATATATGTTTATATGTGGAAAGAATGATTCCCTGGCCTTCAGTTCTGAACTTGCTTCCTCTTGGAGGTGTGGAGCTGTTCGCTGGAGGCGGAATTTTTTTTTATATATATGTTTATATGTATATGTATATGTTCTAAATGACAAAGACATAGTAGAAATCTTCACACGTTTTTATATTTATTTTTATATTAGCATCCCAATACTTGTCAACTCGTATAGATGAATCCATAAATGTTATCCATGAATGGAAATCAATGTTTTTTTGTCTTTCAACCTGAATATATATGAATTTAGCCATTATAAATTGCATGGTTCAGAGCAATGACGAAACTATGACGTTCTTTTCTTTACTGCGGAGTCCATTGCCAGTGACTGATATCTACAACCATAATAATGCTCTGTTGTTAAATATCAATTATCAAAACAAAATGAGTCACATCCCTGAGCAGTGAGTAAATTATCTACATTTCAGCCAAGACTTAAGCAACTCCAGCTTGAAAGTAAGCAGCCCAGAGCCGGTGTAGACACCGTGAGTACCTCCCAACGTGAGTTGTGTGTGGTAGACGGTGGGGGGCAGGGACTATGGCTCGATCAGAATCACACGGGCCGGGCCCTAATGTCCATCATCGGGCTATAGCTGACGGGACTGGTCGATAGGATGGCGGGGGAGCTGCTCACTTTGTATAGCCGTGAGCTGCTCACCGCTGACACACTACAGGAGGCTAGTTGACGTTGAGTAATCTGTTAGTCTCAACCCTGACGTCCAATGCTTTGTGTGTTGTGGTTGTGGATCCGGGGACGCTTTAGGGTACTTATTGACGTTAAGCAATAAGCCAACCTTGTTTTCGGTGTAACTAGGAAGATATAGCTATATTCAATGTTTTATCTAGTTTGTGTCACCCAACCAACTTGGGGATAATGCCCAGATGTTGATTCTTGGTAATGTTTTCTTCAATTGACAATACAGCATTACAACTACAATTCACAATATCAGTCTAATTTCGGATTTTGCAGAAGTGAATGTTGAACCATTCCGCATCACAATATGATATTTACAAAGGTACAATGTGCCACTCTGTAACACTAACCTTGACCAAGTCGGGGTAATACACAGTTAATACCTCGCAATATCAAGATTTATTCTTATCAGGGCCACATGCATATCCCTGTGTTAATAAGGAGAAGGAAACGTTTTTTGCGTATCAGATGAAACTCGGCGATTACACTAGACGACTAAAACGTGACGACTGTAGATCGTCTTGCCTATAGTCGTCAGGTTGTGCTCAATCACGCAATATCGGCCACAATAGTCATCAACCAAAGAATTTCCTCAATCGTTTACATTTTTTATATGTACTGATGTCTAGCCATTGACTGGAAGTCGTCAGGTGGTTCAAAGTTCAAGAATCACCGCCTATAATAGTCTAGGTTAATTGGAATACCATTCAGATTTCTAAGGCGTTTGTCACTCGGAAGGGAAGATGGAGACATACCACATACATCCCAAAAATCGTATTGTACATGGCGTCCTTTACAGGTCATAGCAGGAAGCATATAAGCATGCCAACCTGCTATTTTCTAATCCTTATCTTATGTCGTACGTTGGCTGATCCCTTCGGTATATTCGGACTGTATTTCACACAGCTCTAGTTCGGTGTTTATGTGCACCAGTGCCCCGTTATGTTCATAACCATGTCGAACGAGCCAATAAAATGCGATTTTTTATCAGCTGTCCAATGATTTGTTTGTGATGTGGCCTGCAAATGGTACTATATCGTGGCCTGGGGATGTAATAACGGCCTAATGACGAGGCAGAGAACACGAACCCTTCTTTTATACACCAACATAAAACCCAATCGAGAAATAGCATGGTCAGTGGTCATTGCCCTGAGCAGGGCTGAGCCAGAAGGTAAAAACCTTTACTACCATCGTCCCGCACAAATGGTTTAAATAGAAGTTAGGCTATATTAGAGCTTAAGCTTAAACAGCCAAGTCAGCATTATATGACAATGATTCGGAAGTTATCGTTATGTCGCCATCTTTGTTAAGCTCGTTTCCATTGTCCGAGATTCTTTAATTATCAAAGGCCGAGTTACCAACGGAAAATACACAGTCGGGATGTGGTACACCCCGATAGAGTATCGGTACTGATAATTGGTGACACTACATTTTGTTCAGGCGTTTCCCATGATAACTGATTGTGTCTTAATTTCTATCTGCAACGATGAAGTATTTCGTAAAAATCTGCATTCCATAACTCATGAATTCTACCCGGTTTGATTTTGCCGGCGGCTTCAAAAATTGGTCGGTGGTGCCACATTACGGAATTTGGTAAATAAAAATCATTGCCTTGATTTGGATTTTTACCTTTTACTCATATCACCCCGATATTTCATCGGGAATGTATGATAATCGGCCGGGGGCAGATTCTTTACTAGGTGGTCAAGTCCGTAGCGTGGCTTGTTATATAGTTATTTTTTACTTGAAATCCACAAATTCTCATAACTAAGGCGGCTGTATAAAGATACATATTTGCAAAAGGTATCATATTTAACCAGAGATCAGGGGCTTTATTGTCATACATATTTTGAAGTTATTGAGTTAATTTATCTGTTTTCATTTTTTCCTAGAAATCATGTAAAAAATTAGGCAAAATGTTCGACTTCTAGAATATGAATGAAGATTCCATATAATTCCATATAGAGGCAAAATCAAAACTCAAGTAGAGATTTCTTATACAATCATTTTGATACCTTGACCTTTGCTGTATTCATAGTAAAAGTAACAATGGACTGTTTTGTTATCAAAATAGAAAGGTAGCAAAAAAACCTTTTGTGATATGTCAAAGCGCTGTCATGGCAGGCAGAAAATGGAGAAAAAAGCCTGCTTTGAAATGATGCAATATTTTTATATTGTAACTTGAGAGAATGTTTTCCTTTAGTGATTATCTACAAACAAATGCTCAACTAAAGTATTAAGATATGCAACAAAAGTATATCTATAAGACTTTTGAGGGAAACAATTTCAATCTGGATCCCACCATAGTCCCTAATATGCCGTCCTGGTCTATAGTAAACAGTAGATTGCGAAACTTTACAGTTCCTGTGTCAAGCCATACATCTACAGTCTGTCGGCAATAGTTTTATTTGAACTTTGTTATACAGGCTTTTACTTATCTCAGAGGATACCTTAATGTATTTCTTTTTTATTAAATAACCGCTGCTATAGAAAAAAAGGTCCAAAATGATATTAGTCAAAATATCATGGCAACTAACGCCTGGAGCAATATAGCTGAAACTGATTTATCCACACTCTTTGTCTCTTTTAGAATAGGTTTTCACCCATAGCCTTATCAGTGAATGCTTAGGGTATGACCACAGAGTGCACATCCACTTATCACAGCTTCCCCGAACTCAGCCGTCCTTTGATAGAAAAAAAAATGTGATAGGGTTCTGTCTGATTGCACCAGACAGGTCAACATAGGGCACCAGATGTCAACTGTACGGTCGGAACGCTTGAAACACCCGCTGTTAGTTCACAACACAAACCTAAGCGTTTTGGAATTGGCAACAAGCAGAGGGTAGTTTGCAGACATAACAGTGGACAGTGCTGCGCCGGGAGGAGGAGAGTGGGTCTGCATGGGGAGCGGGAAGACACTGAATGCCCATATTGTTGAAGCCAATGGGTTAACACTGACGCTAATCCTATACATTTTTATAGGGTAGCTAACTGGAATATCATCATAAGGGTGTTTTTCAATTCCTCTTGATGATATGAGATTCAAATTTCTTTCTCAATTTAGGTATTCAAATGTTTTTAACAGTGACCAAAGGCTATGCTGCTACTTAAGCACAATTATTTCGTAGATTGCCCCATACTTTAGCTTGGATTCTGCTATCTCAACATAAAACACAATGTTAGAGCTACTGAGTAGCAAAATTTAAATTGACGATGCGAAAAGGAACCAGTAACATGCACTAAAGCAGACTTATATGTGCGATGGTGAGGTCAGAGTTCTGGAAATGTGGGAAGATGGACCAAGATATTACTTCCAGGTGAAAAACCCTTTCAACCAGGCCCAAGACAGAACCTATGTAACTAGCCAAAGTGGTACTGCGTTACACAACTGAAATTATTTATCAGACAATTCTTGACCAAAGTGATACCTAGTTTGCTGTCCAGACTAATCCGCAAAAAAGAACCCAAAATTGATCGATGTATACAATATACACACGAATGTACTGCATTCCTCTTTTTGGTAATGGAATTCATACAACACCAGAGGCAACCTGTCATCCTCAACCCCCTGTAAATAATCCAGATAAACTAGTGAGCACAGACATGGAGCTAACATGAAGATAGATTGAGATAGAATGGTTCAGAAAACGAGACAGAATGGAAACGAACGAGGCAAGAGGCCAGGGAGAAATGGGCCATTGCGATGGTCGCAATCAGTGATGCAGATAAGGAAACTCGGTAGGAGAGTGATGGCTTACTGTGATTGGTAATGGATGGGAGGCAGATGCTTTAGTGGATGTATAATGAAGGAAACAACATTGGACAGACATGCATATATGTTTTACACAGGAAACACAAACATACAGGTTATGGATAAACTTCACCCTGTTGGAGAAGGAATCTTGATATTAGTACTGACGAGGTACCTATCTCTATGCTTATCTATTGTTTTTAGTTCTAATTTTGCCTGCATAAGAAAAATACCTTGACATGCTAATTACATGACACAGGCAATAAAACCTCCTTTTGATAGTAAACATTGGTTTGCAGAATATAGAAAGAGAAACATATAAACCAACCCTGATGGTCTTAGATATTAAATGGTTTCACCATTGGTTATTTGCCCTTTGGCTTCTCATTCCCCTCTCGTTCACTGCCTGAGATAAGACATCACTAGTGGGGACGACACGCCTAATCCATTTTGTCCGTGTGAGGATCACGAACCCGTGGGGCCATGATCGTGAGTGGGATCCGCCTACCAATGATTCTCCCCTGTGTTGAGGTCCTCTGTAGCACTGGCGTTGTTCAGTTAGAGCTATATGTGTTTTAGTTTAAATTGTCCATTGTCCAGTTCGTACAATCCTAATCTGTGCCGCACTGGATTTCTTTGAAATAATAGCATATTTGCATATTTTGAGAATGTCAGGTATTTTATGATCGGATCAGGGTTCTGCTCTATCCATCCATTCATCAGTTCGCAATTCACAAGACTGACCCAAAGAACGGTCCTTATGTGGGATTTCCACCGAAGTGTCCACTGACACTGTTGAGATTTCATCTTGGCACACAATCGTCGACCCCGGAATAACAGACCGTTTCCAGCTGACGACTGATTTGCTACTTTTATTTTGTTAAGCAACTGAGAATATATCGATACTACTACATGGATCCTTACCTAAAGATTAACACTACCTAGACTGAAACCGAGTGTACAACTCCCAGGAGGCAAATAGTCGGTGGGTAGTGCAAAAAGTCTTGATCGGTGGCCAGAATCAACAGGTGGAAGTACCTCAAAAGAATAATTTTCAAAGGTAATTTTTATTTTATGAAAGTAGAATGGTTTATTGACAAATACATTTATCTTGCGTTTAAGGGCATGAATTGATATCCTTTAATAACACGACTTTTCCAATAGTTTTAATCATATATCTTCAACCACGCCAGTCCTCTCCTGAATTTGTGCACTTGAGCTCTACCTCGGAACCCATTTTCATTAAATCAGAATGTTTGTGTCTGCCAAGGTTGGCAGTCACCTTGGTGTGGATCCTTCCACGGTTGGATCCCGCACGCTGCCTCGAGGAGCACCTGACCAGGCCCCATTCCGGTCACGCCCGGCTGGGACAGGGCGCCTATCAAAACCCAGGCTTGAGTAACCCGCACGTGGCGGCCGCCCACTTGATGTCATTGTTTACACTGACCACTGGCCACTCTGAAGTCTGTGCGGAGTGGCGCTGACCACAACAACCCTTCAGTCTTCTTACTCCATGTGCTCCAGAAAAGCACAAGGTAATGGGGCGGTGTGGCGAACTTATCAACCGAAATATCAGGAAAGCTAGAGCCAATTTAAAAGTGGGATTTAAAAAACATCCATATATCATGGTCAGTGTTTTGGTAGTTAATCTGTTACAGAAAGGTAGGTCATCGAAGTATCTAATCCAATTACTTCATTCCATTTAGTATTCATCTGAATAAGGGGACAAATATATCTGCGGTAAATTCAAAATTTGTTTTTATGCAAGTTGCACAAAGACTATTTGGAGGGCAACGTATACAAACTAAAACATTGACGGTTTTTGCATTGTTAGGGATAGAGGGAACATATATGGTAACTGTTTTGAATACCTTTAGATAGTTGGTTTGTGGGTTTTGCATATTTTTGGTTACATCAACAGCAAGGGTGACATCACGGTCGAGTTCGCACTACCTTACACAGCATCCCACCGAACTTTTGGCGGTTTGGTTATTTATACTAGAAACACGGATACGGCCATTTCACTGCCCAGTGCCACAAAAGCTGATACTGGAAATACAGAAAAGAATAAAGATGGTCCTCTTTGCTAGAAAAAAAACACAACAAAATTCTAAAATCACTTCATCCTTTCAGTGTAATATTTTAGTCTATTCAGTGCCCATATTACAAGCTGCGTATATATCATTGTGGATTCAGACTCGTTCTCCTCCGACTTGCCCTTGAGCAGGCCTCGAGGTATTTATTCACTGATTCTGCCTCAGTCGTGCGTATTGCAGATTGTCTGCTTGCACCTCGCTGGCTTCAGTAAAGTCGTCGATGCTAGCGCTACGTTCGTGATGCACATTTCAAATGAAGTTTCAAAGGTCGCCGATCCACTAGGTCAACTTAATCGGACGTTGCTGACACCTAAACTGCGGCATTGGTAGCTTAAAGTGCCAAGGTCTGTCATTAATTCGTCAGGACTGACACATGTATAGAAGTAGTCTTTCTTTAATACATGAAGATGGGAACTACATTGAGAAAAATGTCAGTTAAAGGATGGGCATTAAGTACAGCGCCTTCACGCTATGCATAAATTATTGCCTCAGAACATTATGGTAACCAATAATATATCTTTAACTTTCAGACTCATTGTTGCAGATTGTCAGATATGAATATTTTTACTTACAGATATAGTTAGACTATGTAATGTATAAACAGATTTGACCAAATTGATCCTTTTCTGTAGTGTGCCTTTCAATTTGCGGTATAATCGGCAGATATGAAGTACTGTTATGAAATAGATAAGACATGAAATATTGAGAATGCACTATATTGATTCGTTCGCAATAGAAATTTAAAAGCGCACGTTTCAGCTTGCACAAAAGATTGGGTTCACAAATATTGGACAGCATGACAATATTTTGGCCACTTAAAGCTACACTGCAGCCTTCAGCTAATCTTGGCATATTGCCATAAACGACCGGATAGAACCCAAGGAAGATAATGGCCCATTCGCCCCAGTCTGGAATCCATGCCAATCCAGTAGAACTCTGTCGGCCTGCTTTATAATCATTGGTAGCCTTATGCGGTCCCTTATAGTAAACTGCTTGGTCATTTAGACGACAGACCCATATAAAACCTACTGCAGTCTTTAAGTGGCGAAATCGAGGAGATATGTATTCCATGAACACCCAGGACAAAATTATTCTGGGGCGCCATATAATGTGTCTTGTCCAATGAAAGTCACACGGTCTCATGAACCTAGCCATTGTGACAATGCATGATTTTCGTGAGGGCTAGGCCAAATATTGTAGTATGTAACAAGGGTTTGTCTCAAATCTAGTATTCACCCATAGGTTTCCTTTAAATAATTCTTCGTCCAGGGCTCATCAGCAAAGATATCATGGAAACAATACAAAATCCCTGACTCTATTTCATTTTCTACTTCAGTAGAAGTTATTATAAAATTACCCTTATCCAGTACCATATATATCAGTATAATGATGTGTGCACGTTGTGGACATTAGTGGCATTATATATCATGATGTCTTCAATGCATTATAAATTGAAAATACTTCAGGAATTGGAGGTACTTTATATAATAACGCAATCAAGAATTCAATTAGGACCTATACGGGTCTATAATGTTCCTTTAGTGAGCACACTAGTTGGGGGATATTACAGTAAAGCACTATATCAGTACAGGTAGGTTTGGAAACTGCGGGTAATCATATTTGTCCTGTGTACGGTGGAACTGCAAGTATAAAACCCAAACCCTTAACAGTATTTCTAGATGGCGGCGCTCTGTGGGTGGCACCATGTGTCCATCGATCGTGTCATCTATTGGCAATCTATGGCGTCATTAGCATGCAACATGGACGTCTCTGGTTCAATGCCTCAGGGCTATAAATAGCAAACTACCCATAAAAAACAGTGGGCAGATTAGGTACTTCCTCCTTGACAATTTATCAGGCACAGAATTTGCACGGTGTATTGAGCCTGAAGTGTGAGGGGCTGGGAGTTTTGGGGTTCAGACCAGTAGCGTTGACAATCACAACAGTTGAAATTTTAGAAGGGTACTACCCATATTGCCTGGGACTGAAATGAAGCTGCAGTATACGTGAAGTGTCTTAAGTTGCCAGATTCTTGCTTTTTTAAGGTACCTTTTATATCAATGTTCAGTTGTTTATTAATTCCTCGTTTTCTAGAGATAACTATACTACCTGAAGGCCCTGTTTGGGCTCTTATATTTCTTTTAACGTGATCTCGTATGTAGGTGTTAACGATTCGTTGCATCTTTATCTCAATAATTCCCTTTATTTGCGAAAACTCAATTATTTGCGCGCTCTTTAGTGGTAGCTCAATAGCACAAAGTAGTCCTTAGACGTAAATGGTTTAGAACATATCAGTCCATACGTGCTCTTTCCGGGTAGTCATTACTGAATGGAATATAGAACTATATAGATATAGATATATATACTATTCTTCAGATAATGACACAGACTTATCCCTAAAACCTTCCAAGTTCGATTATCATAAAAACAAGTGTATTTTTGTTCAATACTGCTTGACATAATCCGATAAAAAACAGTTCAATAACTTCTTCTACATGGTAACTGAAGCTAATCAAAGCCACCTGTTTCCCTCACCTTAGGTTTCTGTATACCTCTATTCAATACAGAGAGTATAGCCTCGACACTCATATACCATACGCTATGGCCCACTCTAGTTGGCTCACTTTGGTAACGGATACTTATCCCTAGCCATAAAACTCAGTCAGACGCGGTCACCTCAGGCATACCACCGTTGACCCATGCCCTCTGTGCCTGCGACCTGCCCATATATTGATTCTGATCAATAATTGATAATAGGTCCGACCTACCCCCGAGGTCTAATCACCCCTAACATGCAGCAGCCGCCCAATGCCTCAATGTGCTGCGCTATGGTAGCAAGCTGGCTAGCGCCCCCCTCAATGACTCCCTCTTAACCCCAACATACGCAGGCCCCCATCATTCTGGGACTGGAACAGTAGATTTATATCCTACCGTGCACTGCGCGAATCGTCGTCATAAACCAGGACAAAATCCCGCCTGCCCTGCCGCCTTAGGCTGCCCACAAATCCGGTTTCTCTCACGCCCAACACGTCTCAGGCGATTAGAAAAAGAGAGTGAAGGCAAAACGATCCGCCTTCCTTTAAAGAAAAGTCCCTAAGTCCTTCAATGAGTCACTGGGGAACAGAAAAGGGACGGAGTGTTTGGTAATGGCCGTCTGTTGGTTTGAATTTTTGTGCAATTTTATTTGAAATATTCTGAGTAATTTGTCATTCACTTTTCCACATTCTTTATTTACTGCAGCAAGTAACTCGAACATAACGCATTGTATCATAATTGAAATGTCCCCACTTGCATTATGGCCCTTGCAAAGAAGCCATATTAATGAGTTATGGGTTATTTAAATGTTTAATACCATCCGAATTGCATTCATCTCAGACTGCAACGCACTTTTGGTTTAGTGGATAATTGTCTTGATGTGAAACACCGCTTTATAAAATAAAGCTATTGCTAGGTTTAGTTAGTCATCAACAGGGAAGGAAACTTGCAATCCGCTAATGTTTTGATAGTGTTCAGATTTCAGACCTCTTCTGGCTACTGCAGAGTCTTTGCTATATAGAAAACCTAATTTGCTGTACTCAATTATTTACTTGTGAAAAATTCGGGATCTGTTGGATACAAATACGTATTACAGGACACATGAGCAAGGCTTAACCGAAGTTTTAACTGTGAGAAATCTCTAAAAATCCGGCTCAGGGTAATGTCAGAGTTTGGTAGTAGAGCGCTGCACCAGCACGTGTTTTATTTGAAGACACGTCTAAGTAAAGTCTAGCCTAATCTTAGACCCGGGTCCGCCTTGGACAGATACAGCTCCCCAGGCTTAGTAACACATTGATTATCGGGCCTCCGCTGACCAGACGGGGCGGGCAGTGTCGCTGACCAGCTGTACCAGAGACGTTCAGCCCCATCGCCCCCAACCCCAGGAGGGAAGGTCAGCTGTCGCTTGACCCCTGTGATACGTCATCAGTCACACGGACCGTCGGTATAACGTAGGTAGCGTCAGGACCCAATACACCACCGATCTGTATGTGGGGTAGAGGGTATAAGGAGATATATGAATTCATCCAGTTAGCCACTGTATCTTATTTTCTTTGCATTTTATCAAATATAGTTATAAGAACATGTTTCTCAAGCATTGATTTCTGTTTCGGAAATATAGTCTAGGTGAAAACATAGAGCAATGAAACTATCAAGTGGTGAATACTTTACACAAGCATACATGTATATTTTATAGGTATCTTACAATACTTATCCTGCTCTCAACTCTAGATTATAAATTGGCATGAAATGTTGAATGTATTCCATCGAATAGTGACAAACCAGACAGGAATAGGCGTCGGACTAGAAAGGACTAACAAGAAGTAAAGGGAATAGGCCAGTGCTTAAGAGGAGTAATGATATTGCAAGAAGAAAGTAAGAAAAATAAGAGAAAACAGGCAAAAGGCAGAAATCGAGGATACAAACGGAAAAACTGAGGCCAGGATAGTCCAAGAAGTTTTCCCTATAGGGTATATAGTGTAAGGAAAAAAGTATACTGTGTTATAAGGCCAATCACACGCCACAAGAACCGCATATCTGAGAGGGGAGGGTGGGTGTTTATATTATGCACAGAAGCCGAAGTTCTCTCTTCTCTCAGGGTTACATTTTACAGTAGACACAGCACAAAGGTGATACGAAGCAGTTTAAGAAGGTGTATAAAATGAGGTGCTGGCACCCTGAAGAGGTTCAGCTATGCATTGTGGATAACATATTTACTGCTCAAGTCAATTTTGCCATCAATTGCATGACAGGTGTTTTCTTTCTGCATACTACTCATGTACGACAAAAGTATAGAATTTGAAGCTTCAATGTCCTTCGTATTATGACCACATAGAACTAAAACACCACACCATGCGCACCATCACAAACAACAGGAAACATATCTGGGGGGAAATCTTTTCCAAGAACTGGTACTTTTAGTTACTGGCTCTTTTTGTTCATAAACAAAGAGGCGCGCATTCACAAATCCATACGTTACACACTACACGCCTATGTGATATTGGCCTGGGACCTACAAGCACAACCTTCCCCTAGAAATGCTATATAATTTCACAATGTCTCCCAGGGGAAGGTGAGTTATATTGCTCGATCCTTAGCACGTGCCCTGACCGTGCTTATTGATTGGCCTGCATGAAATACCCCCTTTCTCCCCAGGCTGGGCGGTGGTCAGTGGCCAGTCAGTTCCCCCATAATCCAACCAGTGTCGCTGGGGTCTGCCCATAATGGTCAATCTCCAGGGGCAACCCCATTTGTCACGTGACCTCGTCCCGGCCAATAGCTTTCTCCACACACCTAGCGCTAGTACTGGTTGGTAAATCTATTTCAGGTGTCGGCTTTCTGCAGTTTTCGCTCCCTATAACAGCTTTGGTGTCCTTTAAATCTGTAAGAATACCGGCATAGGAAAAGTATACACCCCTTCATGTTCCAATACTATTTAGACCTTTATTGTATTAGTATATACAGACGATTCTATTTGGTTTAATGTATCAGAGTTATTTTGCAGAACATTAGTGAACACGACAGCAGTCGCGGAACTTCATCGCATTTCCTAACAGGCTCATTTTCACTTGAAATCCCTGAATACAGAACGCAGCTTATGAAAACAGTTGTTTTTGTCGGTAGAATATCTTATTGAAGCCGGGCCACACACGGACAAATTCTCATCTCATGTGACTAGAATTAATCTAATGAAAGGATCTGATTACGTCAGATTAGTTATAAAACCTACACTTCAACTCGTCGGATATGACTTTTTCACAATAACGGTTTTTCAATAGACATCTCTCTATATATTGATATGAATCTAAATACTGTTTTTGTCATTATCTCATATAGCTTTTTAATGCTTGTTAGGCGATTGATAAATTGTCATTACGCAAAAAAAATCTTTTATTGGTGTTTGGGATGTATGAGAATATTTCGCGCCATCATCCCTACCAAGCATCAGGGTGTGAATATTTCATGTTGACTATTATCTCCTTGCTGATCGGTCAGCCACCAAATGTGCATCGGATCGGAACGTCCCACCACTGTACCTACCACCATGTTTATATGAAGCACCGTGTCAGTGTATAGGAATAGCGTTCTAAATCATTGGTGGCTCTGAATATGAATTATTTACTGTAATATTCTGAGAGTCAGTCCAATACATCTTTCAACTTATCCCCTTGAATATCAGGAATAGTTAATCTTTATGATATTATAAACACTTTAAATATAAAACACTAAATACCCGATGCTTATGTCTGGCTTGAATTAACTATGTCCCTTTCTATTGTGTTATAGAAAAATACATAATAGTCTCCAAAGTTCCTTACAAACACTAATTCGAACAATAAGGTCACATATTCTACCGACCCTCACTCATTTGATCGCATGATAAACGTTATTATCCCATTTACTATTTTAGATAGAATATCCCTGGACTACTGGAACAAGAAGGTAGACATAATTCTTTACCTGTTTTCTTTGGTGCACATGTAAATTTCATTATACTTCTTTGTTCTACGATATGAGGCCCAGTGTATGCCTTTTTTCGTGTATGAAATTGTTTTGATAAGAAAAACGTGTTACGCCTTCTTATCCCGATTGGATTGTATTCTACTTTATCTGGACGATAGCCGCGTCGCATACTATACACTTCAGATGGGCCTACTGTCATCATTATTGATCCTTCTTTGGATAACACTGCAACACGGATTTTGCAAGGTATTTAGGTATTATTCAGGAGCATATTAGCATCTATATATCATTGGAACCCCTTAGTTTGGGCTACTACTTCCGGGTGGGATGTTTTGTTCCAGGTTGACCCAAACAGTTCTCACGCCGATGGACAATGACTCACTTCCGTTGGCAAGCTTCCTTCCCCTCCTCCCTCCAATCCCCCAAACCCCCTCCCTCCCAGCCACCCTCTCCCTCTCCTTTGCCTCAGCGACCCAGTATTAATTTGCGCCGAGATATTGGCGGCTAAAAACTTCCGCCGACGCCGCCATGTTTTCTCGTTTCCCGCCCGCCCGCCAGGGGGCCTCGAGATGTTAATTTGAACGCAGTCTGAACGCCGCCGGAAGCGCCACCTGTACGCAATTGTCACTCACGTGGCTTTCCGGGCACTGAAATGGGCGGCGTTTTACCACTCCGCAGTGATTTAATTGGGCGTGTTATTTCAAGATGTTTGCAGCCACTCTCGAGCTGCTCATTAGGTTGCGGGCGTTTAATTGTGGGGCACGAAGCCCAGGCCCCAGACACTGAGCTGCTCATTGAACGATATCCACAGACTTTAAAACAAAGGGGGTTCATTTAACCCTTCGAGTGCTGATCAATGTGGCTGCCAGGCATTTACAGGCGAAAACTGTGTGAGCGGGAAATCCAGGCATTCCAGGGTGAAAGTGCTGCTGATATGTTTATATCATTAAATGCCGATATTCGATTCCATGTGATCAAAATATTTTTTATAAAGTTAGTTAAATCTAAAAGAGATATATGACACATAGATACCTGACAGCAGCATCCACTGGTATGAACGATCCATACCGGTAATATAATATGTTTGCGGTCAAGTCAGATATATATAATATGGACAAGATTTCTTTATTTTCTTATGTTAAAAGTAGGAGGAACATAAGCAATTAGTTCGAAATTAATCAACATAAGCAGCTGAAGGAAAACAGCTGTAGCCCTTAGGAAAGACTCTCATGCATTTAAAGTTCTTAACAGAACTCATTAAAACGGGTTCTGTAATTTTAAGGGAGAGAAAAAGGCAATCAGTCAGCATGTGTAGAAAAAGTTCCTCCATTTGGCTGGCCCCTCACCAGCTCTTAAACTACACTTATGAATGTTAGGTCATCACTGATGAAGCCGTTTGGAATCACTTCCGGTATAAGCCATTTCTAATATGGCGCTTCCAACAGCCGAAGGAAACCCACCGATTATATGCAACCTGTGCAAAAGTTGATCGGTGGTTCTATTTGGGAAATTATTAGTGCACATCATTGGTGGTGGTCAGCAAAAATGCTATTTTCCGGTGGAAACTGAGGTAGTCACCGACCGATTTTGGACAATCAAGTTCATTCCGCCACCAATGAATTCAATGGAGAGACATTTCGTCAGTGCTACAAAAGATCAGTCGGTGGTGCTAGATCTTGTAATGTTGGTTAAAAGGATCGTCGAGAATTTTGGTTTCCACCTGGCGTTTATCGCTGCAAAGGCGTAAGCTGACACAAATCCATCATATATGCTGATAATGCACTAAGAATTGAACTTATCATGAATAATAAACCAGAGAATTCTGCTCCGGCTTACGTTATTCCCATAAAACGTTTCGATCTTTATTTCGAGGCCCTCCATGTGTGAAGACTGGGTTATATTTTAGTAACAGTAGGCGAGCCTCTCTCATGGGTGATAGAACGTTGACTCATGAAATGACATAATTCCTTTATTGTTTGTTTAATATTGAGCTGCTCCTGGTCCGACGGAAGGCAATAGAATTGCCAGAAAGTTGCCCGAGGCCATACCCCTTAAACGCTTATGAGGAGCCCTGGGGACTTTTGACCATTAATAGTACTTAATGGCAGGGTCCAGTGGAGTAAGAGTCAAATAGTGCCTTAATCTGTGATATATTTCATACATCGATTTCAATCGGTTTACATGGATGAATGATCAACTGAATTTACATTTTTAAATGGGCAAAGTCACCTAGGTTATCAATGACATCGTAGACACTATCTGTATGGTTCGAGAAAGCACTCTTCTCTGGATCCAAAATAGAACGTCTGCATGGAATCGAATTTCATATGGATTTCAAAAGTTGTCTTGTATGCTCTCATATCATAACATTTCTTTCAGGGGAATTATATCTATCTATAGATACATGTATGCTTCAGTATATTGGAGACGTATGCTACGATGAAGCGGTATCGATATACGATGCGTGTGTTGAGTAAGAAGCAAATGTGTGACCTTCAATACATGTGCTACCGTTCAGCCAGCCTAGTGGTGCATTGATTTGTCAATGCCGTCCCTCAGTGAGCCACTGCTCAGTCTGGCCTCAAATATATACATGATAGAATGCTATCACATCTAGAGAGTGAACGGTGGTTGTTATCGCAAGGCTGTTGTTTTTGCAGTTTGATAATTGTCTTTTTTCACATTTTCCTGCGAACGCGTTATGTAGGACTCCCGTGTTATCTAAACCGTATCTGAACTATTGCGGGGGTGTCATGCATATCTAAGCCAGAAAAGCGGAGGTGCAATACCATACATGTTTGGGCAAATATGCTGAGTAACTAGGGGTCATGCGCCACTTCAACCCACATGGAAAAAGGTCTTTGTTCACTATCACCCATAAGAGTAACTCCAATGAGAGAGAAAGAGAGAGCAGCCCACGAATTCATGAGAGCTGCTCTTCGCCTATCACATGGGGTCCCCGAACAATGCCGTTCATGCCTTAGACACTCTGTGAAGGCACGGCCATTTCTTTTCACATTTCAATCTAACAATCAGTCTCCTTACAACCCGCTTTGTATGCCCATGTAGAACCTTAGTCGTTCAAGACGAACATGGTTGGCTGTAGTAGTAGTAGTAGTAGTAGATAGAAAAGGTGGAGAAAGGATGGCATTCTCCAATCGAGCCTCCCCTTTCAAACTCCTACAGTTCTTATATTCCCCCTCGCCTACATTCCCTCCTGACATATGGGGATTCGGGGTGCCTTTCCCTAAGCCCACCACTCATAATTCTTTTCCAGCCACTCACCTTGTAGAGCTGCCCTACTCTACCTTCCCTTATAACACATATCAGTCACCATCGTCCCGGGAATTCACTTTTCCATGAAGTCCCCCCCCCCCCCCCCGACTGAAATGAGGTTAAAAAGTATGTGTGTATGGGAGTAGGGGATATCATTAGCGACTTGCACGTGCAGAGTTACATGACAACAGGACCACTGTTCCCGTTCCCATGCCTCCTTCTTTCACCACCCTGCAGTAGTTTCTCCACCACCAGTTATAACCAAGTGCGTACTCCCAACCTTTTACTGTAGAGCGATGCTTTTAGGTCAGTGTCTCAGAACGCATGTGCTGAGAGGGATGTATGTATGCGTGCCGCTGAAAGATGGGGGCGGGATAGAATGGGCGGGTAATTATTGTGCAGGCCTATGGCTGGCCTGTTGCGATGATTGTTTCCAGGGTGGCGGAATTCCCTCACAGAGACTGACATGAGCGATAATCAAAGCATAGATATTTGTTCCCATGAGAACATTTCTGGAAAAGCATACTGGCCCACACAGGAAGCAGGTGCTGCAGACTTGTTGTTCATGCCCATAGCAGGTTCATCCAAAAGAACGACATAATAAGCGTCTGTGCTTTTCGTTGGAAATTCATAGAAAATAACCTTCATCAGCTGTAAATGCAGCGATGGTATGCAAAATGATGATTTAGTTGGTTTAAAAATGTCTTCTTCATTTGAGTAATTCTTTTTACCCATTACGGACGGATGAGGCCGGGTCAACCGCGTAGGGTAGTACTCTTGTAACTTTATTCTGTAAAAGTATCATGTTTATTGATTCAACCTTTCCTATATCATTAAACAATGACACCAAAGCATAATCCTTCGAAAATGGATTTTAACGAACCAAGACCAATATAAGTATACCTTAACGTCTTAGATGCCCGTATAGGATGATTTAGTTTGAGGGATGTACAGTGTTTTTAGCTAAAACTGCCCTGCTAATTCAGGATATCACAAAATCTCCTGCTTCAATGGTTTCATATCGTCCGGTACTTAAGTTTATCAGTCGATGAAATGATAAGAGCACTGCAGTATGTAATTATTTACATAACAATGTTTGAAATGTGGTTACTGGAGATTCTATCCTTAACAGAACCTATTACTATTATGGAAATATCGCCTAAAAATGTATCACCCTTTCAATAGCTTTTTGCTTTTGCTAGTTATTTGTAAGGTAACTCAGTTGAATAGTAAGAGTGCTATAATTAGCTATGCTACATGAGACTGATACTCCAGACATGTTGCTGATGAAATAGTCTGTTCTATTCAGGGTAATAAATACATCACAAATTGAGAGCAGGAAAGCAACGATTCACGTGTAACGTCCGTGCTTTCTCTCCCTAAAGTAAGACGTCATTGGTGTGAGAAGTAGCATCTGTAGTACCCCGCCGTCCCTTCATGTTAAGATGTGCCTCTATGTGTTCTATAATGTTGTTTGTAATTGCCTGACTTAATGCAATCATTACGCAATGTAAAAAGTAAAAGTCTTATCTGACTCCACAAGCCATTTACAGCAGTCCCAGAAAAGGATGTTTTCCATGGAAAGAACGTTTTTATCATTTTTCTCAGGACTCCCTTGACGGGCGTGAAGTAATAGAATGGGTTGTCCTACTTTATACTGTAAAGATCTGAGTGGGGCCTTTGATAATTAGAAAGAAAACGTTTCTAGGTCATGTCTTTCTTACAGGCACTGCTTCATAACAATTTTTTCCTCTTCCCTTTAACAATGATAAAGAACCTTTGGGAGCATTCTGTAAGTCATGTTTTTCACCTTTCCCAGCGTGACCCCACTACGTGGTCACCTTGCTCCTCCGCCCCCTATCGGAACCCCCACAAAACACACCTGGAAAAAGGAGGCCACGTGAGGAGTCACGTGACCCGCTGACCCCCGGCGCGTCCCTGTCTGTTAGCCAGTGCTGATGGATCCCCATTGGGTCAAAGGTCAGGGTCGTGGGTCAGGGTTCTGCCAGAACGACCCAGTGTTGTGGCGCGTGTTGTTTTGATAGCTTAGCTTTATGGTATTCTCATGTCTCTGTTCTGGAGGGGTAGTGGCTAGTATAGCAGCATATATGTTGAACTATTATAAGTTGTTACAAGCTAATCTCAATTTTAGATTGTAACTTCTTTGACCACAGCCGAATGACCACAATTATAGATGTTAATGTAAATATCATCTATAAATGTTTCGCCATTAAACCAAAAACATAAGAAAAAATCCGAACCCATTCCCCTTACTTTCCCCACATCTTATAAGAAAGGCATACAGGGACTCTTGTTAAACTTTGGATAAAAATATGTTAATCATCTGGACCTTACTATAAAACGCTCATAGATCATCCTATTATATTTCTATCAACGTATAACTGCGACTATGAAAATCAAGATGAGACTAAAAACTAAAACACAAAAACCCTGGTCTTTGCATTTTCAGTTTATTAAAGTATCCGCCTCAACGAAACTAATTACATATAGCAGGCAATGGTTTCATCATAATTACTATAAAAATAGAATCAACTATTATGGCTGCTAGAATAGTTGTGTGTATAAATCCTGTACAATTCACATTGAAACATGATTTTCATGACTAGTTGACAATAAAACATTCTCCACAATAAAAAAAAAAAAATAGAATCAACTAAATCCATCCATCATCTATAAACTTCATTATTATGCCGCTCCTCACCTTACCTTATCACACCCATCCACAAAAAACACACACTGTTCAAAGTGTAGTAGCTGGAGATTAGTACCCACCTCATGAGTATGGGTTTAAACTACCAGAAACAGGGGTCCGCTTATCTATCCCCCTCCCTGCCTTACCGTATTAACCAGGCACCTGGCCAGAGCCAGGAGAAAGATAATCTACGTCCCCCCGGTGCTTAACGCCACATCCATCTCCCATCTAGGCCACCGAGGGATGATCCAGTTGGATAAGCCGATAAAGAAGACATATAGAGGTATGCCTTAGTCATACTAATGTGTAGAATAGGACAGGAGCCGGTGGATGTTAGCAAACAAAGACCTATTTAAGATTCTCTGCTGCTGGAATAATGTAAGCGGAGGTGTATTGACATTCCAGGCTGGTTATTGAGTTCATATGTAGGATCAACTCCCATGAGCATAATCCCTGCCATTCTGCATGCATTGCTAACTACTCTGTAACAGTGGATATAAACTGGACGGTAAGGTACTATTGATAGAGATAGGAACAGACAGCTTTGATCATATTAGCGGGTTTCTCCATATCGGCCTTTTAGCAGGCAGAAGTGCGCTATGGATAAGTAATACATCACACGAGAACCCGACTGAATTGACAGCAATTATTCAATTCTATCCACTCAGGACTTTCTTAGGTAGCGGGAGAAAACATATTCCTCACGCTTAAGTAAGTACCATATCTTACAATCATAACGTTCGCATATTACGGTTTAATAATTTGACAACCTAATGCAACATTTAGAAGATTGGAAGGACTCTAATGCCTTAGCATTGACGCTGTCTTCCATCATACTGACAGATTAATAACCGATATATTATCTTTAAATTCATTATATGCCTTCCCTCTCGTCGGACAAGAGTGCTAACCGCCTAAAGTGTATCCAATGAGATATGGACGGAGTTGGGGGTTCTTATAACTTCTGAACTTTTATCCTACCCCTAATATAAAATCCAATAGGCTTAACATTGCGTTTCCATATGCCACGCTGACTCGCATACAGAGTGTTATATGCCACTAGTGGCATACAGAATTATTATCATGTAATATTCCAAAATCGAGGAGACGGGGTAGGATAAAATCAAAGAGACCTGAAAATCGTGGCCACCGCATTCCACTCCTTGAGTTTTGGCTTCGGGCTTCACTCGACTTCGCCTCGTGAAATGAGTATACCAAACTCCAGTCGTGGCATACGGTGGCCAAGATTAAAACTCATCCAGTTCCACGATAATATTAAGCATTATATAAGTACTGATATTCAGTATATATTTTTTCAAACCCTTTTTCATTTCTTTTTAAATATTAAACTAATCTCTAAACTATTGGACATGATGTTTCAGTACCAATTTCCTTCCCGTTCGCTACGTGTTCCGAGTACTGCTGTACGAGCATGGAATATCAAACAGTAATTTCCGACTGTTTTTTTGTCAAAATCTAGGACCATCCCCTTATAATACATACTCGAATAACTCCACATAAAACCACCATCCAAACCCAGTCCACTCACTCCTCCAGGATGGGGTTGTGGATATTGGGGACGGGTCATGTAGTGGACCCAGTTTGTTCCTCCAACATTGATTCCTTCAGGCGGTCTAGGGCGACGTTCCGTCCCACAGATACAGACTGTATTGATAGGTGTAAATAATTAATCACTTCAGGTGGGTCTGGTCCTGTCCCACCATGAGACCCTGGAGGTAGAGGTTGGGGTGGGAGACCCCGCCCTTCCCACGTTTCGCTCCTGGATCAATGGGGCACGATGGATGAGGGAACAGTGTCCAACCGGCGTCTACGTGACAAAATGTGCCCGAGTCCGATAGGGGCAAGGTCTAGCAGCAGTTCTCGTTGAACTGGTAAAATGTCTCCGTATAATCTCCCTGTAGCTTCATGAAGACGAATGGGGGGTATCCTCATTTACATACCTTCACACTGGTTACAATTTCGGGATTAGATTAAAAGGGCATAGTTTGCATATTATATTCACCTTGTCTGAGATTATTACAAGTAAAATTGATGTATGTCGGTGTATTGCCCGATACGGAGGAATAAGTTCATCAAAGTTTTGATTTCCTTTGCAACAAATTCCTTCGTTCGGATCATTACTGTATGAAAAGAATGCACTCTGCTTTCTCCATATTCCCACATCCCTCTCCATAAGCATTAAATTGTATGTCAGTGGTGAAGTAAGTTATCGCAATCCATATGCATCTGACTTATGCGTGTCCTCTTTGAGTCACAAAATAAAATGTGTACAGTGTATCAATATACAGGGGACATAAGTAGAGCTGCATTTGAAACATACGTGTAGCGGACTATATTTAAAGCTTTTGCTACCTTTTTTACTGTTCATCGCCCGTTGTGAAATGTGACTATTTCATTAGATAGTTGTGGTTCTCATAATCAATTTGATAAACCAACGAAGCACCTCAAATTATTCACTGTAGAGCAAAAATGTTATTTACCTTTAAGCGTGCGTGTATTTACTGTAAAACCTCTTATGAAATATTTCCCAATTAGAACGATCTCTCAGCAATCTATCGTCGAAAACATAATGTAGTGGGAACCAGTTGGGATAGGTTGAGTCCTTTGATACCCTACCCTTGGTTGCTGGATTCCTATACACCTGAGGAGCCGCTAATACAGCTCTTGTGATGCTGATCAGGTGAGCAGCTGCCACGTGAGCTGCTCAAAGTGGGAATCTCACTGCAGATGTGGCGATCCTACCTTCTCCAGTAACTGAACGAGGGACTTACCTGATCGGGCTGCCGTCCTTACTCGGGCTATTACATCCAATGTCTGCATAGGTACTCTCCGGCTGAAAACATAAACACACAAGAATGAATTAAGGATATATTCTGAATATTGGCGGTGACTGCTTATATTATAATATCCTTCTCGTGTCTACAAAGACAACTTTAGAAATCCGGATGTGTTGTATTGGTTAGCTCCAGTGCAGTACGTTGGTATAGCGAGATGAAAACAATAGATTAGGCCTGAGAAGGGACTGTATAAATCAGTGTTGTTGCAGCCTACCCTACCACGGCTACTGCCTGTATGGCAGCTGTACTGGGAGGCCTTGAACAATGTATGTATTCAACAACACTGTCAGCTTCTGAATCCGGCAATCATAGCCTCTGACGTTAAATCTAATACTGGAAATGTGGTCGTACCTACATTCTCATACAACAAAGACTGAGAATCTAATACTAAGAACCTAATACTAAGAATCTAATAATATTTGTCATATTGATGGGTTTTTCTTTCAAATTAGTCATATAGAATCTGATACAGATGAGTATATTATGATGTAATCGAACAACATGACATCTGAAAATATAAGTGCTAAGCTCATTTCAAAAAATGAATTTAATAATAAGCTTGCAAAAGAAAGCTATACACCTTTGAGTTGTGAAGGTATACCTTGTTAGAGATTGACAATTATAAACATGGCCCTTACGATAACGAATGGAGTTGGGGTTGGAAGGCATGCGGAATAAGGTAGTGAGGGAAACCGTATGCCTGTCTCTGATGCATATGACACCAGTTGATGGACTTTATGAGTGGAGTGAAATTCTCTCCGTTTAGTCCTGACGACTATGCATCAGTTCTCTATACACGTATCACCAGTACCTGATAGTTGTAATATACCATTGTAGCTGTAGAGCCACTCTGTAAAGACCCAGACATTTCTGAGCAGTTCCGAATAGAAACGAAAAGCTATGAGCAATTCCGAGCAGCTCCGCCAGCCGCCCGTACTGCTCATACGCGCGGCTTTGGCGATCTGTCAGGACCGGCGGCCGAATATGTGCGACCACGGAGATAGATTAAGACGGATTATCAGGATCCATCTGGAGGGCCGGGGCACGCGCTGGCTCCCGCTGGGCTGTCCGTCAAAACCATGCAGGATGGTTGCAAAAGACGGCAATGCATGGGTGAGCGGGGGCTGGGTACCATGATGCGCAGCGTGAGGGGTGGTGGGGTGGGGTGAGTGTGGGGATGGGTTGCTGCAAATATAATGCATCTTAGGGGAAGTAATTAAAGTGTCTTCCCTGAATTTCCAGTGTGGGCCAAGTCCCAATAGGGCAGCGAGAGTTTTAATAGCTGTTATTATTATCATAGACTCTCACGAAGAAAATGTTTTCAGAAACGAATTCATGATGATTTTGTGCATGAAGGATCTTTATATCAAAGGCATAGCTGTAACCTGACCAAAGCTAGTAAACTTGCAAATGTAACGATTTGAAGGATTGTAATAGCAATTACCTACCCGTTACTTATGATTAGGGCATTTTACAGGATCCTTGTAAAGATGTGTCTTTCTGAGATATTTGTCGATTCATATAGCCTTGAAAATAAAATGGTTGATTCACATGTGATAACGTGTATTTCACTGAATGTCACCTAGATACTAATACCATAGTTCATTGAATACATCGCTTCCTATACTTACCGGTGGACAGGAGGGAAGGGGTGGCGGTACGCTCCTGTTGCCGTGGCCATAGGCACTCACCATGCCATAGGGGTTCCAGCTCGTGCCCGCCCATTCCTCACTAGGCTGAAATCAGAAAAAAAAGGTCCGGCTTTAGAATAAACCCATGGGACACTTACACCTTCAATATTATACGAATCTATTCCGCACACATTTATATCAATCACCCAAAGCTAGACTATGTTGCCGGGCAAGTGGGGAAATATATCAGAATGAAATACACAGCGGGTACAACTAGCAGATATATAATGTGCAAACATATATATATATACCGTTCTCAGAAACACGCCGAATTTAGTTGCTGAACCCAATGAGTTTGCTTCATCTGCAGTAAGGCGTATAAGATATAGTGAGAAAAATCTGGAGACTCAGCAAATCAGATATGAAGAAGAGGGAAGTAATGCTTGGATTATAAAATTTTGTTAGATGGGACTGAGCGTGATACACGAAAACAAATCGTCTGAAATATCCGGGTACGATCATCACCTTTCTATATGGCAAGATCAGATTAAACATGCCAACCAGCCCATTCTCATAGAATTCAGTGGCTCTGCATGTAGAATGACCGTATATATTCATATAGTTGTTGAGGTGATCAACTTAAATGTGTGCAGATGAAGTATTGCGCATGCATATGAAACTCGAAAGGTTCGTGTGTCTGAATCAAGGTCATTAACAGACAGGATATTTCCAACGGTGAAGAAGATAAAGATATAATAGGACACAACCACTCCACTATGCTGTAAATGAGAGCAACTTTTTTTGTAATACTTCTGAACGCATCAACTAATATATATCCGAATTCAAAGGTGTGACCGTCATATACCGGCTCCTTCCCGACTGTGTTTTATATACTGAGAGACATTCTAGCAGTGCAATAAAAGTGCAGAAACCCTCGATCTCAGTGATTTTATTCAGCAAGGCCAATACAAATCTGAGGTGACGTTCTTAACTGAAATATCTGGGGACCGTGAGAATAGTGCCAGATTGGCCCCAGCTACTAGGTATTTTTAGTAGAAATCTGTTTCTTTTTGATAATTCTAATAATTTTCTAAAGTAATCAATCATATGAATAGGATTGAAGTAAATCTCTACGCCTGCGTCATGAGATTCAATCAATAACTATGAGTAGTTTATTCATATAGTATTTTTTCATAGATTGTAGGTCTTATGGGGAAATTTGATTTAATTTCCCTTGAGGGGTTAGCCCATCAGGAGTTCAAAATGCAAATCCGCTTCAAGCATTGCTTCCTGATCATATATCAATACCTACATTTTATAACTAAGTACAGTAAAACCCCACTTCTGGAACATCCCGCGTAAGGGGCCCCTCACTTAAGGGGACAATTTACTCAGAACGGAAAATTTCCTCTCTATTAAAGGTTTATTTCAGCCCCGCTTAAGGGGGCACCCCGCTTAAGGGGACAGTTATGTCTGTACAGAATGCTTCTAAAACCCGCTTAAGGGGAATTTGGGGGACACCTCATAAAATATGATGAGACATTGTAGGGACAACACTCTAGATTATTTTGAATGCTTGTTTAGTGTGTATGTATGAGGCTGGTAGACTGATGTATAGACTATCAGATACAAGGCAATAGCCTACGTAGGCTCCTGTAGGCATCTCTGGGCTGTGTGTGTGGTTATAACAGTGCCTTTATGCCATCAACTCTATAAAGATATCATTTACTACATAGCCTAACTATCGGCAGACTGAAAACCCCGCTTAAGGGAACACCCCGCTTAGGGGGACACCCCGCTTAAGGGGCCAGTTTGCTCAGAACGGAGGGTTCCCCTTCAGCGGGGTTTTACTGTATGAGGATGGCAAACTAGGCCAGGGCCAGGGGAAAATGTGTCAATCCTTTTTCTTTTGTCAAGTCCGATATGGATTGGGTCTGAAAGGGGGTGGTTAATAATCAATGGTGAATTTATAGGCGGTAAATCTGAAGGGTGCAATAAACAATTGGCCTTGATACCGTTCACGTGGGCGATAATAAAGGTGCAGGACCAGGTCGTGTGTGTGTAAATGCGGTGATTAATTAGCATTCACACGCCGCATTGAGCACTGTGTGGAAGCCAAAGTAGTGCAATCGGAATAGGCAATGTATCAGGCTACTAGATTACATTCAGGTAAGCCAAGGTAATATTTGCACTGTTTTTTTTCAAAACTTGAATCCTTACATGAGCTTTGGCTTCGTGTTATGAAATTACACCTCCATTTAGCCCACTTCGCTTCATCTTATCGATTACGAGCACTGTCTGCTATGGCGATCGACAAACCGCATCGCAGTTTAATTGAATCTTGTGTAAATATTTCCGCGGCCTGTTGTCTCTACACGGTGGGTGTTAGGAAAGAGAGGGAGAGAGTGTCAGACACGCTCACGTACCCCTACCCCCCACACAAAACACACCCCTTCTCCACCTTGTCAATAGACAGGTGCAAACACGGTCCCTCACAACCCCGTAGACTGCTACTCGCTCTTACCCCCGCCACCCCGTACATTCACACCACCCCACTAAAGGGCGTGTTTGATGGAACTCCGCTCGTTTTCTCAGGTATAGATCAGTGGCACTGGACAGGTCTGGCGACAAATGGCACACCACATGCAAACACCTCATTCCATCGATAAGTGTGGCTTGGCATGCACTTCGTCAACATTGGTGATTTACTTTTTATATCTATTTTACTTATTTTTATTGGTTCGTACCCTTTTCAAAGAATGTTTCTTCCACGACACACCGTCCTCCCACCCCTACAGTGTCAAAATGTATTTTACTGGTGATAATGAATGCAAATTCATCTTGTGTGGAGGTCCATTGTGGTTTTTTTTAAAATAGTTGACATAGCGATGGTGGTTCGGATGCAGAGGGGTGTGTAACAGGACATAACTCTAACACACATCCATCTGCCTGGATAGCGCCTTGTCATTATCAGTCAACATACCACAGCAAAGCACACTATCTCGTTATCCTTATCTTTTGCCCAGGGAACATCCCCTTTGGTGAAGTTTTTTTTTGTCGAAGAATGCATCGTGGAGAGAATCAATACAGTAAAGTGCCATCAATTCCCACCATAATGATTTGCGCCATTGATTTTCTCTGCCTAGTTTAATCCCCTTGTTACGAGAGGCAATTATTTGAAGCTGTTGAAAACCTTGATTGCCTGACGTGGAATTGTAGTTGAGTTGCCCGCTGAAAAATAGGGCACTGATTCCACACAGGTTCCAGATGAAAAACCTCATTTGCTATCGCCACGTTACGGCACTACGATAATAGTCTTTTCAGAAGATATTGATATGTTTGAATTAGAATAAACGTATAATTATGTGTTAATGTATGTGGTCAGCATTAAGTGATAAAAGTAAAGGGAACGCCATATGATTAGTATCAATAGACTTGTCATATTTTATAATGGTGTCCAATATATGATGCTCGCTGCAGGGAAATAACACGAATTTAACTCTTCATTAAGATACGAGGCAGCACAAAATTAAAAAAAAAAAGAATTACTTGTATTTTCTCTAACTCAAATCTTGTGATTCCGGATTGATCATCACGGGGCAGAGCCACGTCGGAGCTGTGTTGGAACGTGTCAGAAGCTGCATACAAGTAACCGAGTATATATCAGACTAGATGCCGCATGCTCTACATGTTTAAGCTCATAGGTGCGATAACTATCATAGAACCTGACTTAGAAGTAATTTTATGGAAAATTGATCAGGAAGACCTTAAATTATATGACCTTCGGATGCAACGGTTATGATTTTTGTCATTCTATGTACTGGTCTCCAGTTCAGTTTATAGTTCATATAGGTGTGTGGAGAATATCTAGTATCTATCCTTTGTGACTTGCATTGAATAAATCAAGACTACCTCACAAGCTAACTAACTTGACACCTCCCACATAGTATCATTGCTTAGACCTTATAGCATTTTCTATGGCAATGACTTAGTCAATCAGGAGGTATGTAGGATAGTATAACGTTTCCCTAAAATTCTATGCGTGGCTGTTAAATCCCTATGTTCTTCATAATATTCTGGTGCACCTGACCACTGATCATTTGGGCTAGAAAGCTTATAACAAGATACAAAATGCATTTTGTATAATAACTTATCCATTTTGTGCCATAACATTTGGCCTGGTATCTCGCCTGGACACAAGATAATCGATGGATAATTGAGGCACAATGAAAAGCCCAATAACGAAAATGACTGACCTCAGGAGTCCCCATAAGCACTCACTATTGCTGCCAGGCACTCTATTTTCAGCTTACATGTACTTCATTGTACATCTGGTCTGCCTGACAAGCTAACTGGAAGGTTCCGACGTTGTCTAATTGCTATGGGATTATGACAATGACTTCGCTAATCAGGAAATGTGATACTGTCCTTATTGCACATCCACAAACATAAACGTCTTTTGAAATATTGAAAATCCCTCTAACCTCAAGAGTCACACTCACCCCTGTTGTGAGCTACTCTATGTTCAGCCCACATGAAAGGCAGCCCTCCAGGGCATTTATATTCTGGATGTATGTAAAGGTGGCCATCTCCCCCAGACAACAGGTATCAGTGAGGCAGGTCGTGTGCTTTACCTGCATTGATATTTACACGTCACTGCCGGCCAACACGTGCTGCGACTACGTCACAATGGGTTATACGGATGTGACGTCACAGAATCCCGCGGCAGCAACATCTGCTCGAATATTATGGCAAAGCACGGCCACTTTGGGCTAATGCTGGACTAAAATGATAAACTCAACGGTCTAACCTATCAAGATAGTTGTGATACTTACCACACTCAACAATTGGGTAATAAAAGAAAATAGTGACAATTTGAATTATACGTAGGTATGCAATTATGTACAAGTGTTTGTGTCCTATACTAGCATCATATAATTGGGATCTATGATCCCTTGATGACTTTTCTATCACTGACCCATAAGACGATCCCTAAAGACCCGTTTCCATTGGTCAAGGAAGACGGTGTAGATTTTTCGAGTTCTCCTAATAGCCCATTTCCATTGGCCATCACCGATATAGTCACGAGCCAACCACGGCCCTTTAGCGTTGAAAACGTGCTTTATAAGCGACACAATCAAATTGAGGAACAGCATATATGAATATACCATTCTTAGTTAGCCGATCAGTCATTGCACTGATATTTGCAATCATATCGTTGCAAAAGTAAATTTGATCGGTCGGTGACAATCTATCAGTAGGTGATTTCTGCTGGACAGAAATAATCCTGTTTCACAAATATCTTGTAATAGAATACCTTTATCATAATCAAAGGTATTCTCAGAAATGTATAAGTCATCGCTGTATTACCTGCCCAGAACGATGTCTCTGTATGTTGCTCCCATTCCTTCTGGTCAGTTTCAGAACACCGCTATACACTGTTTGATTTGATGCTATTGGTCCTCAATGCATCTTATATCCTTTGAATATGCGTTATTGGTACTTAAAATTCCATTGCAATGATAGAGGTAAATCCATAGAAGGGGACAATTTGCGGTCATCCTTGGTAAGAGCATTGGTTGGATTCCTTGTGTATGTAGATAACTATAGAGCAGCAACAGGTGGTGAGCACCTAGTCTTAGGGTGTCTATTGCGCACCTCCAGCTTGGTATCAGTCCTATCAGTCCTCAAGGTTGTCTACTGGAGCCCACCTGCAGGAGGAGGCCTTAAATACGTCTCCTCCTCCTCAGTGTCAGCGACTCATCAGCCCCCTCCCACCCAACACATCCTCCCTCCCCCTCCAGGCTTCTTCCAGTCCCCCAGGCCAGCTCAGCCTCAGAGTCTCACACCCATCCATACTCATCCCACTCTACCAATCGCCCATCACTGCTGCACAAACCCTCTTTGCTCATCATCCCAAACACTGAGCACTACCCCCTCCCTCCAGCCCCAACCAAATTCTACCAATCCTATTCCAATATCATCGGGTTTACTCTCTATAACTCCCGCCTCTTACGTTTCACATTACCCCCAACTACCCACCCACCCACCCACCCACCAAATCCAAGCTTGCCCCACCTCCCATTCCCCCTTCTCCAATCCTATTGCAGGCGGTGTCTCCTCCCCTCCTCCACCCCCCTGAAAACATTCCAAAGCTAACGTTCCACCCTCACACACCCCCATCATCACCCACCCAGGCTAACAGGTGATTTATATCCACGCGCCCCGTCGCCGCGTCGCCCAGTAATGAGGCCTATTGGGCGGGGTTCAAAGCCCCAGCACGGGCCGATAATGTTCCTGCACGGTTTGTAACGGTGGGATCCTCCAGGCGGCTAGTGGACACCAGGCATGCGAGGCTAGCATTAATCAGCAGGAAAACTCAATCAGACTCCGCCCCCCTCTTTACCTCTACTCCTCCCACCACACACCCAACCCCCACCACCCGGTTCATCCCACCCACCACTGTCACCACCACCACCACCACCCTTACCATCACCCTCATCATCATCATCATCACCTCCAAGCGGGATGCCACTCTGACAGTCACAGGAAAGAGCATCTCTCGAGCTGCTCTTTAATTTACTCACCACGATCGCTATCTTCCATGAGGTTCAAATGTCGTGTCCACAACTTGTCCAGTGGTAGGTGTTCCTGTACTGGTTTGCTCAGAAGGTAGGTGTGTGTATGAATGGGTGTGACTTGGTAGAGGCGCAATGTCAACGGTAAGTACCATGTGTCACCATTGGATGTAGACACTGTGTACATAATGATCGCCTGTTTCATTATTGAAGCAGGACAAACGAGTGCTTGCAACTATCACTCAAGTGATCCATTTATGCCCTTTATTCATAATCATAAGATGTGTTTTGTTATTGTCCTTGGGTACGTTACCAGAGACTAAGATATGATATAGACATTATCATATGCCCTCTAACTTCTAAAATAGTCAACGAGTAATTAGAAACGAGGTAATATTATCACAAATTGATAAAGGTCAGTATTCATATAAATCAGGGGAGGATTTTACCTTTTTTGATGAATTGCATCAATTCTCAACCTTCTGGAACGAAACGGGATGTTTAAACTATTGTTCAACATGAAATGAAACAGTACATCCTATTCCAAGAGAAATCCTAGAGTGCATTCTGTACGTAGTGAGTGACAGAAAAGCATTAATTGTAGCCTTTGGCATCTAGCTAATAGTATAACTTGTCGTCACATGAAATACCAATTTATTTGGTAACAGATTCGTCAGAACTTCGCTTTTACATCATACCGAGCATATTTGTAAACCATCATCTAAAAGCCAGCATTTCATTCATCAATCAACCAACCTCCAGTAAAGACCCAAGTATCCGAACGGGTACTTTAGTAGCTGATGGACTTAGTATGTAGCAGCCTCTCTTTTCCGGCAAATAAAAGAATCTGAGACGGGGATGAGAGTAAACGGTCTGACTGACAATGCTAACTTGCCGTGGCACACAGCAGCTCCTAATGTTCTGGGCCGTGTTGATGGTCAAGTTAATTTCCTGTGGGGCCGGAGGTTCAAAAGTTCCCGTGCGTCTATTAGCCGCAGGGAGGCGTTGTAGGCGTCGCGCGCATCCTCCAAAATGGCGTCCTTGCAAGTCACATGACTGAATGGAGGTCGATGATTGGCTCTTTGATCTCTTAAGCCGCGTTGTGGGTGTACGGGGGTTTGGCTGAATCGCTGATCGGGTTGATTCCCACTTTGCCCATCACCGAGAGGGTTCTATTTGTGATTTGTCGGTATTTATACATTGATATACATCTTGATATATGCTATGCTTCATGTTTATACATGTTTTATCTAGTACATATATAGTGGTAGCGGGTCCCCCCCATGAAGATGGCTTTACAGATAAGTTTGGGGTTGAAAAAAGCCATGTTCTTGAACACAGTTGCATGTTATGGCGCATTCAGTAAACCGGTATGGCTTAACCCTTTAAAGACGGCTGCCTGGGCTCCAGCTGCTCCCATAAGGACGGATACTAGTTGCAGTCTGTCTGGCTACAGGACGGCCAAATAATAGTTAAAACTGATATCCAAGTTTGTAATCATCCAATGTGATACATAATCATAAATATTTTATTTCTTTTTAATAGAAATACTAACTATGATATTATATCTACATTTTCTGAAGATTTCATGAATATTGCTCTATTATTTCTTTGTTAAAACATTTTTCTTAATATTGGGACAATGATGCCTAAAGGCATCATGCGTCTTTAGTGCGGTGATGCCTCCAGCCATCATGCGTCTTTAGCGTGGTGATGCCTCCAGGCATCATGCGTCCTTAAAGGGTTAATCAGAATATGGGGATTCCTAGTCCTTAACTATTGTAGAACTGTCCTTGGCTAATGACTACCATAAATTGTTCAATATGGTCAATTTTGAAATTGTGATCAGAACTTCCATGATAATGATATGATTATCTCAGGAATATCAGCCTTACGGGCAAAGGGCAACGGGTACTTGTCATTCAAGAATAAACGATTGTGAAGTGACGATGAGAGTAACTTTAATTTTCTTTCTAACACCGGATAGCTTTCAACATTAGAAACATCCACGTGAAAGAAAAAATAAACCCACTAACGTTAAGGATGTACTTGGCATATCATTTCAGGATGATTGAGCATTACTAGGATAAAAACCTTTGTTACACTGCCTGCCCTCCTGATGACTTCAATAGGTGAAAGATTTAAATGCGTTTTAATCTTCTGGAAACTTTTGCGGAGAATAAGTTTCCTAGTCTTCCTTTATCAAGTTAGCAGAGGAGAATAATTCCTGCAGTGACATAATCAGATCACGTGTAGAATGATCCATATATGGCAGCCTAGAAGCAGACCGTCCAAGAGGAAATCATTGAGTCCACTAGGTTGGAAACCTCTGACCTTTCTCGCCTTGGCTCAATCCAACATAACAATGGTCGATGTTTTGGTTGCAGCGACCAGATTATTCGCTTCGCTTGAACCGATTTCATGAAAGGACTGCATATGAGCACAGATGATGGACGGGAAACAGTATTTCCGAGAGCATGCTCAATGGCATTCCTGGTGGAATAAATAGGGAATATATCAATGGCTATGAATAGAGAAACATTCTTTTATGTTTAATGGTGTAAAGAGCGAATCTATTTTGTCAATGGCGTAGGCAAACTTAATAGTTACCTCCACCCTCCTCCCATGTCTACACACTGATAGTGTAACGAAGACAAAGTCAACCCAGGCCGTTCCAAGATGTAAATGAAACCCCTTATGGCTGTAAATTAATTCAATCGTCGCTTCTCTTTTCAGTGGAGGAGAAATCAGAACATCCCTAGACGCCGCCTTGTAGAAGTTTCTTTCGCCGCTCGGTCTCTTTATCTAATCAGTTAGACATCTGGCACCGCATCAGAGACACCCAGTATCCAGCAGAAATCCACGAGAGCTTCATCGCAGTGGGACATGCATGTTACCGTGCCACTAGCCATCAGCGGATGGCTGTAGGTGCTTCACGGCATTAGCACCGTTTCATCACCACCGGTCCTTCTATTGGTACCTGTAAGTACGACTACCCGGGGGCATGCGGAATCACTTATGCACTGCCCCGGGGAACCGCGTACATTTAGTAAACATGGACAGATCACCATTCATCTTGATGAGAATCATCAACGCCCAGTTCCTAAAATCTGTTATTACGAGAATCTTCCCCCCCTCCCATCCCAGTCTGAGCACATCGTTGACGGTAAATGCACATTCTGTAGGGTTACTAAGGACCTCATCCACTGCTTCCGGCACACTCCGACACGGATACGACGTGGCTACTACACAAAATTTCCGCATCGTAGCTGTGTCGAACATTGAAAAAGTCTGTGTCGTAGTATGTGAGAAGCGTGTTCAGTGGCCAGGGCCCTTTATCATCAGACATTACTATTTGAATATTAGATACTAACTATCTATAGGAAAATATAAGGATACAAATGGCATTACTTCGTCCCCAAATCCGTTTCCTATATAGTTATTTCGAGCAGATGTACCTTGAAGTTTTTATCTCTCTAACCCATACTCGGCACTATATCATCAAGGTCTATTCTTTTTTCTTAAATCACATCATGTACACATGAGTTGTACTCAAAACATTAAGATAAGGTTCCATGTCTCAATCGGTTATTCCGATGAATGGGAAAGGACATCAGCTATAGTCATTATTTCACTGAATAGCCTTTCAATAGGATTTTAGGCACCATATCCCGGTGTGCTGTTCTGTTAGGGTAATTGGTGTATGGGTTTCCAGTCGGGAAGTTTATGTGCAACGTGTGCTTAAGTCATTAAGGGAAGTTAATGGAAGATGGAAAAAGCAGGCCCTAGGAAACTGGCTCCGGTCTCAGAAAGGGTTGCTATGAGACGCGGACAGGTTGTTAATGGCAACATGATGGGGAAACGTCCAATAAACTATCTCTTAACTGGAGTTTTTCTTAAAGGGTCATAATTTTATCGCCCCTCGCTGCTAGCCATATTGAAAAGACCACGACATAATGGCGCCAAATTATTAAATTCTCCGTCTAACATCTTCATATTCTATGGAGCAGAACGAAGCAATTCCTCTCCAAACGGTCGAATGCAAATAGACGAGTGCTGAGCTGCGAATGTAATATACATGAATCTAAATGGATTTGCGTACTATGCTAAGCCAAGACGGAGGCTTTAAAACACCAGCAGCCTATTCAGTAAGGTAAAAAGTGTGCCATATGCTAATGCGGTGTAACGTAAGAAGCCTGGATGGCTCAGTTGATGAGCAGAGGGAAAGCAATGCGGGCTGCGATTGGAAGCCAATGTAAAGAAATGAACGGAGGGGTAATTGAATTTCCGACATATCATTTGTCCAATTAGTTTGAGTCCCGTCAATACTAATTGACATAATGTCATTAGGATCTCTTATGTTCTATTTGTACTGTTGGCAACCAATGTGATTTAGAGCTCTAAAATGCGTCCAGACCTGTTGGACGGTTGAAACCTTACGACCTGGTGTATAGGATGACACCGCATTCAGACATGGATTCATTTAGCACAGCTCGTCACCATCTCGCGACGGAATCCCCCCGTGCCAACATTTCATATCGCTGTCCGAGTACAACACTGTCAGACAGACTGCATATTAGCCAAAGAAGAGTTAATCACGGATGATAGATGCTACCGGAGACACCTGCAACATGACCTTAATTCACGTCAAGGAAAGATGTTTCACAAGTGAAAGGACTCTACCGTGTATTTACATGTACAAAATTCAAGGATGAGAGTGTTTACACAGTATAACAGCTGACTTTGATTTGTGTATCGTAGTCACTAATTTGTCACTTTATTCAAGCTCAGAGTCTCTCACTACACCTCACAGACTACAGCTCAGCCGTCTCAGAAGTTCTCGCTGGAGGTAGCAAGCCATGACTTGATATCGTATTCACACCGTTAAAAGACCCACCCTCTACTGTGTCCTCCAGGACCAGCAGGTGTATCCTTTCTCTGTCTAAATTTACACGCTCGAAAATAGGTATGCCTATCTTAACCCTATCGCGCCGGGTACCCGCGGCAGGGTTACAGTCATGGAGCCGGGTACTAGTGCCAGTGAATGCTGCTAGAGGCCGAGTACATGTATAGGCCTATTGTGAAAATTTTGTTTTTTGGATCACGTGACATGACACGTGATACTTATCATTATTTTTCATTTCACTTAAAAAAATCAAATATGATGTTATATCTACATTCTCCGAAAGTTTCATGTTTATTATGCCATTATTTTCAATTTTATAAAAAAAAACGTATATTTTGCAAATGATGCCTCAAGGCATCACCCTGCCAGCACCGGTTGATGCCTTAAGGCATCACCCGGCCAGTCCTGGTTGATGCCTCAAGGCATCACCCGGCTTGAATGGGTTAACATCCCCTGTATGTTTCTCTCAGCAATTTCAGAAGTCTTCCTATCCAGCAAAATCAGTTTGGTCATACATGTACATTCTCTCGACTATGGGAATATATTTTTGAAAGTAGCCTGCTCGGTCTGTTATCATCCCGGCACCGTCTTCTTACCCGCTCCCCCAGATGACTGGCCGCCTGTTGGATCACGTTACCTGTGTGATCCGTCAGCAGACCGCAAGGTAAACGACGCGCTGAGGCCGCACAAAACTGCCGAACAGTATCATGAATAAAATGACTATATGATAAAGAGCCTCTGGTGGAGACGAGGTCCGGCCTTGTTTTAGGACATGGGCGAGAAATAAGGCATAAATGATGGGGTCTTGGAGAGGGTGCTATAGGGATGGCTGCCGCAGTATTGTCCTTCCTATATAGACTGCTTCATATGAATGATATGTTGGAGAACTTTTAGGCTAGTCAAGTGAAGATGAATAGAGAAAGAGAGAGAGAGACAGACAGAGACAGAGTGACAGAGAGACAGAGACAGAGACAGAGAAAGGACGAGAGGGCTATTCTATAACTTAGATATATGTATATATCCATATGGAATGTTATATTACACAGGTTTATCTAAGAAGTTTGCATGTGGCTTGATGTATTATAATACTAAAGGGTGCATTGATAGAGACAATGTTCGACGTCTAGCAAATGAGAATGTAGGAATGTCAACGTGCTAGAGAAGGAATAGGAAGGGATATAATTAGTGATATAAGTCCTAAATACATTTGAGGATAGGTCGAGGAAAAGTCTGTTCGAGTTAAAGAATAGTATTACATGCATCGTGGATTAGGTTCATGAATGGAAGTTCAGATAGGACTAATGAGTAGAGAGAGCAAGGTGAACTGCGGAGGATAGCAACAGATAAAAACTAACAGAGATGATTTTGCCAATATCTATATTGCAAAATGAAGTCAAGAATTACAAGTCAATTAAGAAAAATATTATGTACTTTTGATAATCTCATTACAATTTTATGATATAAAATATAACCGTTGGTGTGATTTAGTTATGCTACCAAGTATATGTTTTGTCACGGGGCTTTGCAGGGTTAGAGCTCCTTTCCCACCACGTAGCGACCACGGAAATCGTTACCAAGTATACCCTGGGAACATGAATAAATCGAAAGGCGTTGCCAGTACATGATGATGGTTTCATGAATTATCATATGTTCTGAATGGTGATATTTCATATCAACACCTAAACCTGATATTTTGCAGGTGAATAAACCATGTTGGAAAAAGAAGGTATGTTATTGCAACAGGACTGGAAAGCTAAGGTAACGACATTGTCTAAATGAAAGAACGGCGCAGAATGTCATGATTCTGTTGTTTTCCCCAATCTTTAGATAGAGCAGAGGGAAAACAAGAGAATTTATCAGAAAGAAAACGTGCTCAGGAAGTAGGTAATCCTGTTACAGGAGTAAGGGGATTTCCATAATCCAATACACGTAGCTATTGTCAACGAGATGAAAAAGGAGGAAAGCGGATGTATGGAACAATTAGATTTAGCCTAGGGCCAAGGAAGCTGTCTTTCATAAAGACTAGAAAAGAGGGTACAGGTGGTTTGGGAGGATTATTGAAGAAGTATTTTTCACCCGACCCCATGTACTGTCGGAGGAGGCTAAGCTTAGCCCTAAAGTCTACTAAAGCATTCAAAGATGAACACGCATTTTGTTGGCTGTACACAGGTAAATATTGAGACAAATAAATGGTCAATATCCAGATTTTAATACTAGTAAACAGTATCAAGTAGTAGGTGGGGGTCTTTCCTGTGGTATAATGATGTGTCTTCCATTCATTTTGGGTCTCTTTTATTTCTATCTAATCGGTAAAACCAATTCTACTTTTGCAGGTTATATCAATAATATCAAATATTGTAACAAACAAATAAGCTTTCTTCGGAACTTTAGAGATAATTCATCATAACAATGTACCATGATTACTTTTAATACATTTATTGTAGTATGTTTCGAAATGTGAGACCTTAAAGTTTCTTTAAAATGAAGAAGAATCAATATTCTGTATAGATATCATAGATCTTTGCATGTCTGAATTAGATATGAGATAACATTGATTAAAAAAGACACAGTTTTACACAGATTGAGTTAAAATGTCAATTCCAAAGCCGGCAGTGTCAGGCCAAGTGACTTCTAGAACATGTCACCTATTTCATTTAACTTTCAGATAACCTATTACAACATGCAACGATAATATAAAGTAGTTGTGATCATATTAACAGTAGAGACCGTTGAGTTGTATCCTGACGGGAGGTCTGTTCATACAATGAATGTACGATCGAGTTAACAGCGTGTAAACGAAGCTACCGAAAGAGGAGAGGCAGAGGTATTGATAGATAAAGACAGGTTGTCAGTGATAACGCATTGCCGATGCCTAACGACTGGAATGGAGGAAAGGGGTGGAGTAAAAGATCGGAGATATAGGCCACTCGCTCGGTACCGGCGGATATGAAAAAAATCTTATGTGAAGGAAAAGAATCTCCATGAATACCACATTGTTGGGAATCTCCGACGGCACAAGCTTGGTTAGAAGAGATAGATGACGATAGAGGAAAAATGAATGAAAAGAGAGGCGGTGCAAGGGGAAATATCAGAGGCTCCGATCAGCGATGCTTAAATCACACTCACTGTTCAATTATGGTGGGCTTGGTGGTGTACCCCCGACCCAATTCATCACCACGTCAGTGTGGCATGCGCCCAGACCGGCCAGTGTAGAGGAAAGGAGGGATGGAGAGGGACGGGGGTTGGGGGAGATACAGCTCTCCCCCAGTTTATCGCTGATCTAATTTGCAGGTGGACCATAGGGCCATGGCCTGCCCCACCTACTCGGAGATCGAGCGGAGTTTGATTGGCACGAATCGCTGCTACTCCGGCAGACTGGCGACGGTTGAAATTGGAACACGTGCCATGGAAGCAGGGAAACATCAGACGGTGAATGGCGAGCTGGTGGTGGTATTAGGTGGTGGTGGTAATAGGTGGTGATGGTATAGGTGGTGGTGGTAGGTGGTGATTGCAAGTGGCGGATGGTGACGACTGGTCCATTATCGTGAGTTAATGTGTACACTGGCGACAGCACACGTTTGCTGTGAGTCCGGTTACCGGTTTGCATAAAGCTATGTATAGGATTGTATATTCAGTGATAAATAACAAACTTATCCTTTACTAATCATATTGTTTCTTTACCTAGATACTCTAGTATGGCCGAATCACCTGTTGGCATTAAGATATGTTTTATGACATCTTCTATTTCTTTCTAGACTTTGATGCTAAGCGTTTCCGAGTATCAAGTGGTGGTATACGATAGACGAGAGAGTGATAAAAAAATATAAAGATGGCCTTGGTAGTTATGGTGGTAGCAAGGTCTCTGTCCCTTCACATAGATACTATAGAGGAAACCTATGAGAGCTTAGAGTCTGAGCTCGTATCCCATCAAGTTTGAATCACGTAGTAATTCACAAGGCGAAGCCGCGTGAATTACGTAGTGATCCAAACGAGATGGGATCGCGCTTTGACCCTAAACTTGAATTGGATTCTGAACTTATGAACTAGTCTCACCCTTAACATTGACTAATGGGCTACCATTATAATCCCACATTGGATATATTTCCTAAATATCTAATGGGCATTAGATACGAGTTCCCTATGTTAAGCCTATGGAGAAAAAATAACAGGGGTGAGATAAAGCCCCTTACTATCCATCGTATACAAATACCCCATAGAAAATGTATGGGGACCCAGTAAACCACGAACAATTATATAAAATCTGAATGTTGACATCATAATACACTCCCTAGCACCCGTGTATTACTACGCGTCAACCTATCGTGGTTTATGGCCGTCCACAAAACCTTCTATTGTTGTCTATATATCCCTCTTCCCGGTGCTCCCCACTCCTAACATAATCACCTCCCTTTCACCCAGTCCTCCTAAAACGGCGCATACCATGGCGGGGATTCCTCTCGGGCCCCTAAAGGCATCCAGCCGAAAGACGAAGGCGACAGCGCGGCGCTAAGGAAATGCTAATCTCTGCACTTTCATACCGCAATATGGAAATCAAGCAGGCCACGCTATTAATCTTGGTGCCTTCGTGCCTTGGTATAGGGCCAGTAGGGGCACTTCCCCAGCCACATGCCGCATCCATTTTCGATTATTCTTCTAGGGGGAAGAGGAATTCCACATCAATATGCCCCCCTGAATGCGGCACGTTTATGCGTTTTCCGTATATATGGGCAGAGGGAGATGCAGGGAGGAGGGATGGGAGGAAAGGAAGCGGAAAGATGGATATGAGAGGAGAAAATAACTGAGGATTGTCATGTGACTGAAATACTTTCTCACAACAGATGGAGCTCTGTTAGAGACAGTGGTGTTGATATCAGAATAGGAGAACTGATATGACAGGCTGCTATCAGAAGGCTGTCTCTGTGTATGAGGACCATTCACACATGTCTCTAAGGTTAACCCTTTCACAACACCGGATAGAAGAACGAAGGACCCAGTTCCTCCAGCGTTGGAGAATACAATACACTAACACATTGTCCAATTTATATTACCCCAGTCATATCACAAACCGAATATTTCATTTTCTGAAACGTTAGAAACTTTTCTAGTGCTTAATTATTAAGGCAAGTTCCCTTTTATCATATCTTTGTGTATGCGCTGTTCAAAAAGGAATATCTCATTTATAAATTACTTCATACAGTTTTGGTATACTGGAAATGTATATCGCCGACTGAAAAATATTCAACATAGATGTGTTTTGCAAGAAACTCTTTCTCTCTCTCTTTCTCTCTCTTTCCATTATGTATCTGTATTCTGTATCTATTTTAGTAATTGGCTATTCAAGAAAGTAATCTATTTTTCGATATATTTGGCGAAATGCAAAGTTCAAAGCGTTGACATTTTCAGCGAACAGGCAAATTCTCCAAAAATCAATGTTGGGAACTTCGTGAGGATGGTAAATATCCCAGTTATTTTAAATTACCATTTCTATCGACCAACATTGAAAATAGATTTTTCCTGGCCAAAAGTCGGGAAGTGGTTAGACGCTATCCTCTAAACTCAATGTAGGACATCATCACTAAAACACATTCCCTTTCCAAAGGGCACATGCACGATGCCGCCTTAGGATCCATTTTAAAATCGATCTTTTCAAATGCGGTTGATGCATAATGCATGCGAACTTCGGATGGAAACCCGGTATAACTGGTGTGTGTGGGTGGGTGGGAAGGGGGGTCGGTTAAAATACCACATCCATGCCAACTTCAAAATTGAGACAGGCTATAAGGAAATCTCACGGTGAGTATTGATAATAGATCAATCCATCTACCACTCCTCTTTACAATACAATAAGAGCAATTAAGAATTACTACTTCAAAAGTTAATTACAGAATTTCAGTTAGGTGGACTTTTAGAGGGAGCTTCATCTTACATTCAATACATTTCAGTCCTTAGGCTCTGTCGTTGAGTTACTTTAATTTCAGCTTCTATACTCATAGAAAATTACATTTTCCTAGAAATTTACATCCCTTTACGTGAATAACAAAATACAACCCGGCAGTTCTCTCACTACGGTTGCTACTTTCTCGGGTAATAATCGACCCGCGGGTGATTTGTAATGTTTAAGTATTAAATATTTAGGCCTATAATCAGCGAAGGCGCACTTTTTTTGGCCGTAAATCTGAGTTAAGGCCAAGAATTGCCCGTAAGCGGAAGCCATAAAGTAGTTCGTACCGCTGAGTAGTGATGGTTCGAAGGTATTTCTCCTCGCTTGTTGTCCACTTATCTTCATTTATTCAGTAAAATAAGGTTGATACTGCTCGTCCCCAAGCCTCATTACATGTGCAGTATTTTATACTGTTTAACTCCTGAAATTACCATCTTACTTTTTATCAACGAGGCCAGATATATCTAGAACTTGCTTCAAGTATACTACAAAACTCGGTAAATCCCAACATAAATCTCATTTACTTACTGAAGTATATATACTTTGGGTATTGGTGAAGCAGTACATTTGTTAGCAAATTAAGATAGAAATAGAGAAGTGTGAGTTAGTCTTTGCTTTGAGTCCTCTTTGATATCGTTTATTGCAGATAACGTTCTTTTCAGAAATCGTATCTGAAACATTTGCAAATGACACTATTTCCATGCGAATAAGATCAGATGATAAAATCTAGAACTCAGGTCAAAATTTGACTTTAGTCTTCGACTTCCCCGGATATTTATCAAAGCCCGTACAAAATATCTTATGTTGTAACTTCGTTTGTTCTCGAATAAGGCAAGGAAAGTACAGGAGAAGTGGCTATAAGAGTATGACTAATTCTAAACACAATGGTGATCCGAAAAGACAATCTTCCGCGATACATCAGAAAATACCTCTAACCGGAACCGCAATTTAATCACGGATGAATGTTACTGCATCCCCGCTACAGTAGGTTCCTTATCTTGGAGAGGTCGTCATCAGTAGATAAAGACGTTTAACACTTCACTGAATTCAACCCAGTGTCTTTTTAGCCGCAATAAAGCAGTGGAATGGTCTTGGGATGGTGATTTGTGAATGGCTGACGTGCCTGGTGGTGACAGCTGGGCAGAAACCTCAGATTACTTGACTTGCCTGCCGTCCCTTTCTTCATCCCATTGTTTTAGACCGTTATCGCAGGGCTGCCTGTCTGCCCCTCTCCCGTCCACACACACACACTCTTCTTCTCCCGTACTCTCCTATCCTACCTTTCTCCAACTCCATCCTCTTTCCTACCATATTCCTCGTCTCCTTTTCATCCACCTCTCTATGAACCAATTGTGGTTCTCTTTTACTTTTCAATCGTGTATTTCACTAGAATCTGTCTGCTCCTTACTCACCATGCTCAGACAAATCTACTTATAACTTATTCTTTTCACCAATTCGTTCTTAAAATGCAGTTCGATAACTGCCTACCTAAATCTTCCTAGAGCACCCTGCACAATTCTCTTTGTATAAGTCCTCAGTCATTCACCTAGCTATCACTCTTTTCATTCCCTCCATCATCCACTCCAGCCTACCTCTATATTCCATCTATTACTTTTTTATTAGTTGTATACAAAAGGAATATTACATTCACCTTCGGCTATGTAGGTTTTGCTTATGCGTTTTAGTATGGACCGTCTTGTACATGTCACGCTTGAATCATACCTCATATTGAATATTTACGTGAGGATGAGACAAAGATGATGAATGTAATATGTGTCAGTGAAGCGGTTTTCGGGAAACTTCTTCCATATTCTCTCCTTCACTTTTTCCTCCCTCTCCTTGGCCTCCTACTCCTCCATCTATGAGGTCCTTCTTCGTACCATTCTCCCTCACTTAAAGTCGGTTCTCACAATTTTCCCTTTCCTAACCATTTTCCTCCCTACTGGTGGCAATCCCACCCAGCCCCTATTAAAACATACCCTCATCCTTCCCATCCTAAACCCCCACCCCTTTTTGTAGTCCGTACAACCTCCCTTAAGGAAGTCTGGGTGCATCTCAGTCTCTCTTGCGTGGCATGTACTGGATCATGCTTATTACGCCGCTGACGGGCCCTCCACGGAGGAGTGGTGACAGGCAATACGGGATACAGTCCTCCTTATCTAATTAATTATCAATCACAGGAAGATCTTTGTAGGCCCGTTCCGAGATGGGTTCAAACCCCGACCGTCGGGTCATGGGAAGTCTTACCAAATTCGCCGTGTATGGGGTGAGCAAGTGCATGGCTGGATGGGAAGTGGCCCGAAAGAGGCATCTTATAATACTGCTTTTTTAACGCTATACGCGATGATTCAGCTTCAGAATAGAAGCAACTACATTTGCAACTTTACAGTGAAGGCATAAGCTTCTTCTCTCAGTATGTGTGAAAAGCATGCCACCAGCCATATGTATCAATAAAACAAAGATGTTATCAAATATATATATATAAAAGGGCGTTTCTGTATACACATTTAATGTTGGGGAGTACCCTATCATCTTGGAGTATACCTTTGAGTATTAGTATATTGTAAATAACATACTCCCGATGATAGGTTAGCTGTCATAAAAGTGCTTTATAAATAACCGAGGACAAGCAGTTATACACTGTCCTTGTTGATTATAAGAAAAGAACAGGGAATAGCCACAGTACAAGGGGCCTTATTAACATAATTCTTTACAGAATATGGAATTCAACAATAAAAATGTATACGATTCATAAAAAGAGAAACCCAGGACAAAAATCCCTGTTTACAGACCACAGATGTATCATTAACACGGCAACATAACACTCGCAGATTGCCTGTTGCCTTCCTCCCTTGTGGATTCCTCACCGCAGTCGGTCACCAGCCTGCTGTGGCAATTACTATACAGCCGTTTATGTCCCACTCAACTGACACGCGAAATACCCACAGCACTGTACGCTCCAGCGACTCAGTGTGGACTGTATTATGTCGCATATCGCCCTAAGGCAATATGGATAATACATGTGAGCCACTAAACGAGGACGCCGTAACCGTATCTAGCTTTTATTGGAATGGTTTGTTTTGTGAGGCAGTTGGTGTAAGTTTGGGCTGTGTTACCAGTCTAGTGACGTTTAACATTAAAATACAATTTACAAGGGGACCAGGCTTAAACACTTAAAACCTGGAGGACCATATCCGTCGGTCAATAGGTCGGCACACTGAGAAAATCTGAGAATTACAATTTCTATGAAAAGATATACATTATATACCATCTTGTATCACTATAAATTGATTAAAACAAATTATATGCATTGTGTAGAAAAAAACACCCTCGCCATTTTTAAAGCAACCTCATTAGTTATGTCGGTGCTATAGTGAATTCAAGCGTTTTTGTTGATATATTAGAATATTCCCTGCACCCATATAGCGTTCAGGGTGCGACAAAGTTGGTTGACTGGGCGCTGTTGGAGCCGATCTTTTATACGATATCACGTTCTTGTATAAAACAGGGCCTCGCTTGGTCAACTCACAGGTTACACGTCTGAAGTTAAATTTCATTGCGCGAGCTTCACATTGTACTTGAATCCAGAGTACATACATGAGAATAGTTCGAGCCTTTTCATTGCTAGTATACACGCTTCCTCTCGATCTAGCTTTCTGTACATGATACGACCACGGCCAAGTATCATCTCGTCAAACGGTGATCCTTTCAGCAGTATACTTTTTCATCAGCACTTCTTCCCAAGGTGCATGACAGAGAGCCATAGCATTGGGCATGGGGGACTATAACCCTCCACTCTGGAGCCCCACCGAAATTAAAACACTGCTGCTGGATGACTAGGGCGCATGCGCAGCTGCACTATATCAGCTCCCCCTGCCGGTAAGCACGCAGCTGACGGTCCAGATGAATGGTCAGCAAACGATGTTGTTATTGGTAAGCAAAGCCTGGGTTACCCTGATGCATATAGAGTAGGCATGCCTTCCTATACTTATAGTTAGGTAATCTTTGCTATAAAAACTGGCCGTCCGTGAGCGATATTTGGAGTAGTCACGCGCGCTCGGTTTCTAAGTAAGCAATTTTCAGAGTGAACTGACAGCAGCCGGATTATATTTGGTCGGCATGCACTTGCTGGCCCCAAGGCTATAAGGCAATGGTAATGCTAATGGTAATGCTAACTACTGAAACGTAAGGAGCTGGAGAAATCAGTCTTCGGGTAGGTTTATCTTCATATGAGTTGCGAGCTGTGATTGTAGAAGCTATTCAAGCTGTAGTTTGTCCCCAATGAGACAAAGCTCGGTGAACCTAAAGGGATTCCTGAATCTCAATTGTATTTGAATTCTAATATTTTATCAGGTAACATATTGACATTTCATTTATGGTTCTTTAGAATATCTCCAAAGTCTCTTTTTTTACCATGGTTCAGTAGGATCGCACAGCTCACTAGATATCTGTAGAAACAGTTGGAAAATAGTCCTACTTGATTGAAACAATCTGTATATGTACCTGCATTTCCCAAACAAAGGTGAATATCCTATTAGAGTTAAATTTACTTTAATAGAATTTGGGTATACTGTAGCCCTTTATGCTTTTGAATATATGATATATATGTTTATTCATAGTCATAGTACCGAAAGGAATACATTGAAAACCATGAAGGAAAGGCCTTGATTTATATGGCTTACCCGCTTACAATAACTTCTGAAGAGGCACTGGATGGTATCACAATATCTTGCGTGACATAACACAGTTTTGATTATCACTGCAGTTCTTCAAAGTAGATATACATAAAACTGAACCTCTGGCGTGAGCAGCTCCTATTTACTAGCATTAGATAGGGAGCGCCTCGTAAAGGCTAGATATCATGTGAGACTACTTTAATGAATAAATAATCCACGGCGATCTGATATCAAAGACTCTGACGTCGATATGAACCCCCTCGTCAATATTTCATACTAGGAACTCCCTGTGGTAAGGAAGTGGCATTAAATGTCTCACTCTGAGAGCCTTCATAGAGAAACAACTGTAGTAGTGCTGTTTTAAACGCCAGCACGAGAAGCTCTTGAGTTGCTCGCCTTCTTCTAGCAGGGATCAAGTGCAGCTTCTCATGATCCACAATCTGCCGGATATTAACTGCGCGTGGAGTGTTAGCTCATTAATGCTCACTGCAAGGCTAATTTCTTTCAGAGCATCTACAGCTTGGAGGCTTGGATTGGGGAGGGTGTGGTTTAATATGTCGATGGTGTACGTGGTTGATTATTAACCGTGGCTCTCCTTATTGAAAAGGTTGTGCCCCAGGGATTAATATAGCCTCACCTGTGAGGTTCTACTAATACCATGGTCTAACGACTCCTATTTTTGCCTTTACTTTCTTACTACAACTAATAATTAAGATTTCTTTCTGCGAAACACGTCTAGAGAATGTACACAGTCACATTGCTTATGGGAACCAATCAAACAGAATATTCTGTTAATGAGATTTCTGAGCTACACATATGAGCGAAAATCAACTATCGATAGACAATGTGATATTGTCGAGAATTGCTGTGATCATTGGTGTGAGAATGAAGTGTTTCATAAATCTCAGTTTACTGTAGAACATGCAGAACATGCAATCAGGCAGTTCATGAAGTAACCAAGGCTAATAAACTAACGCCCTTTGGAAAACTGACTCTGGAAATATCCCGCAGGGTTTAGCCTCAGGGGATTCATACCGCAAACGAGGGTGGTAATGCATCAACTTTAGGTGCTAACTTGACTACCGCGGTGAACTTTGATGGGATATGGTCTCGCTATGGATGCGATGCAACAACATGGATACGTATCAGAGCTGTCACGAACGTCAATCCAACACTCTCTATATAGTAACTACTACGGTCCTGGGCATCATTTTAGCATCACCATGTATTTTGGTCTTGTTTTGTCATGGCTAGTTTTCGTGCAGAATACCACCAGCCTTTCCAACTTTTGGTGTTGGCTAGGGGTACATGATCTTGCCAGTACCGCAAAATAACCAGTTAGATGGTCTCAAGGTTCATCCTACCTTGACCCCAATCAGAGAAGTAGACTTCGTACCTGCACAGGTAGGGCGCGGATCCAGAAACAATTGCACCGCCCTGTAATTCTCCTCAAGCTAGGTCACCCCCACCCCTCGCCCCTCCCTTCAGTGTATCTTAATTCTCATGGAGGGTTGGGCCGCCCGTCGACAACCCTCCGGCCAGCCTTCAGTACTATACTGGACTGTATATGGCCGGATCCCTGGCATCCCCGCCCCTTCCCTACCCCCTGCACCTTACCCCCTCATTTCGAGCATCATGCAAACTTCGCATCACGGGCGCATAGTGGGACCACAGAGAGACGGAAGGCCCCGCAGCTAGAGCCGGTTTAGTAGAGGGGTGCGGGTGTTGTATATGACCCAGCTTTCCGGCTGCTATCCGGAGGGATAACTCTCCCGGGAGAGGGGTATCGAGGAAGGGAATGGGTCAGGGGAAAATAGAGACGGTGGGAGAGGAAAAGGTAGTATAAGAGGGAACGGGTTAGGGCATGCAGCGTACAAGGGGAAAGGATTAAATGGGGTAAGAAGGGGTGTTCATGGAGTGTATGGCATTGTTGGTATGAATAAGGAAGGGGAAACGGAGGAAATATAGAAACCTAGAGGGAAAGAAGGAAGGAATGTGCAGTGCAACGAGAAATGAAGGAATGAGAGCATTCGAGGGGGAAATAGAAATCGAACCAGGATGGAACCTCTTTTGGAATAGATAGGGAAGTTGAATCTGAAATCCTGTCATATTAAGTGCAAGGGAGGGAATAGGAAAAGAAGGACGGTATAAGGGGGGCGGGTAGAGTTGGGGACAGGGTATGGCTATCAGCGGTCCGGCTGGGTGGGTTGTATTGGCGGACAGGCATGGTTTAATCATACTAAAACGGTGCACACTGCCCACTACTGGCCGCTTCTAGCCGGGCACTGGGGGACCGGCTTATCGCACGGCAATATAACTGTAGCATGCAATCTGTTGACTTGCCAGCGGTGAAAGAGAGGCCTGAAGAGGGGTCAGTGCCCAGGATTGCAGGTGCTGAAACAGGTCCTTTTACGGTGTACAGATTTTAGTACGTGTCTCCTAGCTTATTACATTAGCTGATTATGAAAGTAATTGTATGATTTAATCATATATAGCCCTAATGGTAACGATATGGAAGAGAGAACTTGCATGTACATAAGAGTCCTAATAACAATGTAGATTCAAAATATTGAACTATATCATGAGCACAATTTTCAAGTCACTGAACTCTATAATTTCAGCGAAACGACCTTCGTGACGCCGACACTAAACGTCTAGCAATATCCGAATTGCAGTTACTTTTCTGCCACAAGTTGCAAGTCAGTTGGTGTAGTTATCGAGGCAGATGGTACATGTATTGCGTGGTCGAAAAGCGATTTCCTGGTGAGTCCAGTAAAGCGGGGGCAGTACCACTTTCGCATTCCATGGGTAGTGTTACGAAAAGTTAAAAAAGTTGAAATAGATGGAGCAATTTCATGACACCTGATTGAGGATTCACCAATACTGTTGGAGTAAAACGAGATTTGGTATTGCATCTTTGACACATCTGGGCACCTACATCGGAAATTACGATGCTTTTTCAACAATTTAGTATATGCCGTTTAAGAGTATCGTTCATAATTTGGATGAGGATAATTCTCGGGTCGTCTCAAGTTCGTGAAGATTTTTTTGTTCTCTGCAACAATTCAATTTTCCCCGTTGAACTATTTCAAGGGAGTTGACATCTGGCGTGTACTACCTTCCTTTCAAAGAGGATAGGCATTGCATGTCCATAAATGGATACTGTCCGCGGAAAAGAATTGCTTAATTACTATCAGTTTAGACGTCTAACTTTGTTCTGTTTACCAGTGAAGTGAATTCAAGTTCCCATTACAGCAAATTGTAGATTATCCACAAGCTCAATATACAAGTTTATCAATATTAGATTTAACCTATCTAATAGTAGCAGCCTATCCAAGAACCCTAAATGATGATTAATGATATGTCATACGATGTAATATCGTATTTCGAACTATTCAACTTGATCTAGCCAAATGCTATTCATCTAGGGCGCTTCCAGTCAACCTCTATCTTTGAACATCAACCTAATCAGGGCAGCTCCTGTTTTCCCAATCAAGGTTTGCCCAGAAGGTATTTCTTATCTTTTATATCATAATTGGTGAACCTGCTTAACCGTCATGGATAAGGACAATGGGGTTTCATCGGATTAAGGAATAACTATGCAACAAGTGGTGGTAGTAAGATGAGAATGAGAAGCGGTATTCTTTTAATGCACCTTTGGGACTGAGTGCTACTTACTGAGGTAGTGTTGTCCAGAGTAATCCCATCCTCCATCAGTTTCTCCCTCATGATGGACGCGAGCTGCAGGCGGGGGTAGGCCACCAATGCCCTCTTCCCCTCCCCGTAGGCGTCGGACCCGCCCGAGCTGCTCTGAGCAACTTCCTCCGCCGTGCGACAGGTGAGGGCGGCGGGGCATCCGTCACGGGCACTGTCCACCCCGAGGGGCAGCGACGGTGGCGGCTGTGGAGGGGGCGGCTGTATCGGAAGGTCAACCGTGGCCTCCTGCCCTGGAGGTTGAGGCCCGGACGGAGGTGTGGGCGGTAAGGGCCGGGGTTCTCCTGCCCCTTCATCAGCTGTCTTCTCTTCTTGTGGCACCTGTACCTCCTCCACGGGATCCGACCCAGTAACACCCCCTGGTCCTGTGGATCCCTCAGCGGTATCCTCCTGCGTCGCCTGTACCTTATCTCCTCCACCCCCATCCTCCACGGAGCACCCAGGGTCCCCACCCCCACCCTGCTCATTCACCACCACTCCTCCAGCACCCACCAGGGTGTAATCAGCGTACCCGGGCAGGCGCTCCTCCAGGGTGAAATATACAGCAGTGCCACCCTGTTCCTGCAGGGTCTTGACCGCCCGGAGGATGTGCTCCCGGTGGCTCTCCTCCAGTACCCCGATGGCGTTGAGGTCGTCCTCCCCAATCTGCTTGCATACCTCCAGGTCGTCATACCCGTTATCCAGGAAGTCCTGCGTGTAGTAAACAAGGTCCAGGGTGCGGAGCCAGTTCTCCACTATTGTACCTTCCTCCATGGGATGGCTGTGCTCTCTTCTCCTGGTCCTACGAACATCTCACCAACACCTCCCTCCTGGTGGTGTTATTGTTGTTATTATTGTTGTTGTTGTTCTCTCCGGGCCCTGTCCCAATGCACACATGTTTTCTAAGCTGTTACCAGCGCTGGTCGCGGTACTGTCGGTGGTGGGACGGTTCTGCCAGTGGGTTCCTCCAGTGTCCATGTTCACTAGGGAACTATGCTAGCAGGCAATGGAGTGTGCATGAACTCCGTACTACAACTATTATCCTGTAAGTAGTAGGTAGAAAGAGGCATTTACAGCTGGCGACTGTGGCCAGTAGGCACGGCGCTCCATGCGGCCACCCGAGCCATGTGCTAACCCCAAACACACCGCGTGATTGACAGAGAAGCAACGCCGCCGCTCATTGGCTACTGGCACACACACCCAGCGCATTCCTTCACATGGCTTGATGACGTCACGCGGCCTGGGTTATGGGGAAACCCCGATCATCCCGGCGTCCCAGTGCAGCTGGGTCAACGTTCTACCTGCTGTGTGTGTTGGAGGGGTGTTGAGAGATAGATAAAAGTGATATATGCTATGAAAAAGGACGGATATGCACGGTTTGAGTTATGGATAAGATTTCACTTTATCAAAAGTACTATCCAATTCATAGATGTACTCCTTTACTGTGGTTTCCTCCTGGTTATTGAAATGTAAAACAGAAGTAGTAATGTATGACCGGACAATTGATGGTCCCAGATTAGGGTTCTATCCACTGCAGCCGTATGGGTGGAAACCTAGCAGAGTTCGGCATGGAACAAAGTGTGTCTACAGTGTTGCCCCCTGGAGAAGGATACGTCAACTACGTGACGATCGTGTGTCTACAGTGTTAATATTCAATATAGGGCCTCCATATATTTTCGATATGGATTATATCATCTCAATATATGGTACTTCAATCATAACCATTTACCGATTATTTGTTTCATTATTCTGAGACTGCATAATGTTGCTAAAGAAGTGCCGTATAGGTGCGATTGATTTCACTGAGGTTACAAAATATACGAAATACAATATATATTGGATTATGTAAGTTGTAGAAATTATGAGGCCATACGACCAAATAGAGCATAGTTTCTTAATATATATGAATGATGTTACAAACACACCTTCATTTCCTAAATACAATGAGTTTCTATTCCACTTGCCCCTGTTCTATAGAGAAGATTCATACCATACTGTATATCAAACACATATCAAAGGGTATATTTCTATCAATCGTCATCTCCATGTAAATATTCATTAAAAACTGTTTGCCCCGAGATATGATGCGATTTCCTTCTACTGTGGTGTACTGTGGTGACGTGTGGTGGTAGCGGATCGCACCATGGTACCGTTACATCGCTGTTTCACCCTAGGGGGCAGCAGTGTGTGTCATGGGGTTGAGGGTTGAGGTAACCAAGGAGATGAGACCAACGTAGAGTGTAACACTATAAAGCATACTAGTATAAACTCATATTGACAAACATATACATACAACCAATAGCAGAGTCTACCAATCCATCACGGAGTCTCAGCACGGTCTGCTCTGAAGACCTTACCTTTAACGAAAGTATAATCTCGTAGATTGTGGTTGGTCTGTTAGAGGACCTACAAAAGTAAATCTAACCCTTCAACTGGCATCAGCTGATGTTTCACATCTACGGTATAGATTTTTTAAACATTATGGAACTTGTCATGACTTTTCCTTTGTAAATAGGAGGTTAGCTCTTTTGTTTTCAGAATGTTTACAATGTATTGTATTGGTTTACATGAGAATACGCTCATTCACATCTAAATGAAGGCTTTTCTATTTTGAAAGAAAAACACATCAACACATAAACACGATCAAAACCATCATTCTTTTGTGAATCAAATTCTTATCATCCTCATTGTTTATGCAATTCAGTTAAGACTTATTAATGTTGGTACATAGCCTTGTTTGTCCTATGCAAAGTATGTATATAAAATCGAAGTTCAGATTCGTTCAACCAAACATCTAAACAATGCAATGACAAGGTAACAATAATTGAAGCGCTTTAGCTTAATAACCCTTACTATATACCTACTGCCGTAACTAAAGTAAATACTACACGGTACTCCCCACAATGTACTGCACGGCTGTGCAGTAAATCACAGTTCGTTTTACGGCGTAAACAAACGGGATTACGTCATTATTTCAAAATGGCCGACGTTGTTTAGCGCTTCGACATCGGTATACATACATCGGTGTACATAATAAATGCACACCCAAATACATCGAAATACAAAATATACACATGAGTCATTTACTCATCATTTTCATCATTTACTTATATATCTTTATATTACCTATACTTGATTGTATTTCGATGTATACGTATTTTGTGTTCCAATGCTTATACGCGGTGGAAGATCTTACCCCGGCAAGAACCGTTTATTCAGTTAAATAAAAAAGAAATAAAAAAATTTCGCGGGGTAATCCACAACCAACAAGAAATTTGTGTGCAATCGCCATGGGTCAGAAGAGAAAATCGAATGAATATTGTTTTGATATTGTATCTATGAAATTAACTATGTCAGCCAATATTGACCACCTCATAAATTCAGCTCAGAGCATGTTGGCTGGGGCGTCAATCCCCGGCAACGTAAATATAAACATCACTTATAGATAGGGATTTGCTGAAATAATCCTGAAGATGCACTTTCGTGGCAAACTCTTGTAAACGCCCTAAGACATGGCTACTATGGAGTACTTTGGTGTGTTCTTTGTTCATTTCTGATTTCAATTTGCTCTAAAAATGGACATTCTATGTAAAAGAATCTGTTTCTATGGGAACCACACGAATCTACTATCGCTTTTGCGCGAGTATCACTACGCGTTTTATCTAAGTATTCCATAGCAATGGATAGAAGGAAGCAGGTTATGGAGCTATTTGGTGTTAGGGTTAGTTATCAAGGTAGACACTAGGTGGTGACACTGAATGGATGTGTATCATGAGCAACTGCCTTTATTCCGTGGAGTTGCTCCATGGGATTCTAGAAAATAGTTTATCTGTTTGACTATAACAATATTCACTGTATGATGCATTGATGGGTCTTTCCTTCAATGAGACAGCCAGAATAACAGATTTGTATCCTACCCCATTGAATAGCATTATTGCTCTGTGTTAGAACTGTAATGGTTAGCTGCACTTGGTATATAGTAGAATGTAGAACGATTTTTTTTATTTTTTTTTTATTCAGGGAAAAAGAACAGGGTAAATGTACATTCGCCCGTCTACAATGCGCGTTCTTCCAAGTACATATCCAAACACATGGTATCATCCAATATTCCATTGATATATATCAGAAGGTTCTCTTTCAACACAAAAAAACCCAAAAAACTTAGCTATTGCAAATACATAAGCATGGGGATAATTTCGCACACAAAATTATAATACTTGACAGTACAATGTTATGGCATTTTGGTGGTTTGTAGGTATCACTCATTTACGATTGTTTAACATGAGAGTATTAAGTGGATTTTCCTATGATTTGATATGATAAATACATATAGTCCTGATGGACTATTAATTTATGAATTAACTCCATATGGAATATGTATAAGTATGGAATAGTAATGAGCATAGAATTGTTATTGTTATTTGTACCATGTTGACGTGTATTGCCTTGAAGACTGGAGCGTACTTCCCAAACCCTAAAGAGACCATTTAAAAGAAAATTCAACAGGTTGAGCTTAGAATCAGAATAAAATTATACCCTTAGCGTCATTTCATTTTGATATGAAGCAATTATCAATACGATCCCTCTGATTCAGCTCATTACTGGACAATACCGACTCAAATTAGGAGAAATATATACATGTTCTCAATATAGACTCATCATCGTAGTAATGTGGAAATATTGCCATAGAGATAATACAATAAAATGGTGATGCATGATTGATTTACAGTTGATAAGCAAATAATAGATGGTGGTTTCAAGGAAAACGGTAGATAGCGATGTGGTGAGACACTAGGGCGACAATGAACAATCCTAACCTGACAAGCGGTCATGACAGTACAGGACAATTAACAGTTCGAAAGAAGGAAATTCATTTTGTGTATTTGATTCTGCTACATAGCGACTACGACTTGAATTATGTGATACTCATTCCGATTTAGGATGCATATGACTCGATAAGCTACACCCTTGCTGCATTTCATGATCAATATATAGCCAATAGAGGGTAGGTAGCTAGTTGGTATATGTTTACCCGTTAACTGCAGCATGATGCCTCCAGACATTCCCCCGGCTACAGGAGCATGATGCCTCCAGTCATGCCCCTGGCTACAGCAGCATGATGCCTCCAGGCATCATAGAGGCATCATTGATACTTATATACATAATTTAATGGACAAAAATAGTTGTTTGAATTGAAGGAAATCTTGACATAGTAAAAACGCCATATTGACCTTTGATTTGGTATAACAAAATACCATCAGCTACCAAGGTAATTTAATCAAATCACATGATGGATCATGTGACATTGCTATTTTTAAAAAAGGTGCATGCTGTAGCAGGGTCGTTTATGGGTCTATTTTTCAAAAACTGCATTTTAGGTAAAAATTCATCTTTTGAGGATACCTCACTTGATATTGAGTATAGACTTATAATTCCTATATCAATAGGTGTGTCTCAGGATTCTCTTTCATACCAATATAGGTTTTCCATCTGTGCACTCAAAATTTATTTGTGAGAATTGCAAAAAAGCGCTATTTTACCCTAATTTTCCTCATTTTCATTATTTTTGACAATGAACATATGCTTGCTACTCATTTATATTGAAATGCAATGGCAAAACTGACATATTAAATTGATCTCTCATACCTAAGGAATGGGAAACACCAGAATGGTAGGTGAAAAAAGACAATTTACTATGACTTTCGTGGATGACAAATTTTCCAAGTAAAAAGTGTTATGTCCATGACCCCTACAATAAAACACATAGAATATTAAGAAAAACTAAATTTAGTTTAGTATTATTATTCTGAAATAGTGTAGGAACATGTTCTTTTATAGTCCCTAAAGTTTAATCTTGATCTTACTACATTAAGTGTGTCACATGTGCACCATAAGTATGTAAGCTGAAATTCCAAAAAATAGGGGTCATGGACGTAACAGTTACCTTAACCATTATCATAATCTCTGGATTTGATTTACTGCAACCAAACCTAGTTTATATTGTACTACTACAGTTGGGGTCTAACTGTAAAGAAGATTTTCTTTTCTGTCTTTTTATTTACACCTCTGAGGAGGTAAAAGTACATTTGTTACATCCGACACCCTATGTTAAGTCTGACACCCCAATACATGATAGAAGCCAACAAAATGATTTTGAGCAGGTCAAACTGTTTGCATAAGATGTCAACATTTCTACTAATTGAGCTCCATATGTGTACAAGGGTTTCTAAGTATCATTTTATTGAATTTCTATTTCCCTATTTGATTACAAAGTGCTACGTCCATGACCCCTTCATCTGATTGACTGTTTATGATATGAAGGATCAAAATTGATAAGCAGTCACTAATTTCTTGCATTTAACATGTTTTCTATAAACCTAATCTCTCTAATAAATGTGATAATTGTAAGTCTTTATCATATTTCCCTTTATAGAAAGATTATTTTTATTTATATCTAAAGTGTTACATCCGACACCCCCTGAAGAAATTAACTACCTAGATGCCTCAAACTTGGATAAATTTATTATTATCATTCTTGAACCAAAAATGTTTTATATATATCTAACCCTATCCAATATGCTATTGGTTTTTAGTTTTAATCCAGAAAAAACATTTTCAATTTCCTTAAAAGTGTTACGTCTGATACCCCTTTTTAGGAATAACATGCATTCATGAAAAATCATATATATAAATTGATTTTTTTGTTCATGTTGGTCTAATCATGTTTAACATAAATTAACATGAGCTTTTAACGTAGATAACATTCATATTTGGACTACAAGCTGGTTCTTATCAATGCTGTCATCATGGAAATGAATGTTACATCTGATATCCCTAATATATAATGTAGACAAATGGTTCCATATATAGCAGGAGTGGTTAAATATGACATAAAATATTTGAAAGAATATACAGGTGCTTACTTGTAATAATTTTGCTAACATCCAAGCAACATATACATGATCTCTATTGTGTTCTTAGATAAAATAAAGGACAACAAAAAGGATTTGATACTATTTTCACTAACATTTCATGACCATACTATTTTTGCATATTTTCAATATCGTAGTGCGTCATCGGCGTGGATCGGTTTGTGTCGTAATGGGTTGAGCAGGGAGAAATTACCTAACAATCCAACCAGTGCAGCAATGCTTAACTTGAGGTAGCACTTTTGTATTGGATATGCGCTATGATTCAGGAAAAATTGCAAAGTAATAAATGATTATTATCAGTATAAATACAAAACAATGTCACATTGTTTTTCGGGCACTAAAGGCTCAGCTCCTAGTCAGTCTATAGAATTGTAAATCTGAGACACCTAGACTTCACGAAATGACACCATCTTTGCAGCGAAGAGTTCCACGTATTATAACATTCATCGGTTCAAAGGGGTGTTGCACTGGACCAACGGTAGCCGATTCTGGAGCTTCCTCTACAGGGCCCAGGAACAATTGATCGGGTGAGAAATCGGCCTGGTGGAAAATATGTCTAACCTCTGTTGATGACAATTCTTGTAGATTTGTTTGTTTGTGTTTAATTATCAATAACTAATTAAAGAAAACTAGTCCACTGATCCGGTGCTGCCTAAATAGTTTTTGTGTATTGATAGAAATTGGAAAAGAATAGGCTCTATCACTGGCAACAGTTGTCTCTTAGAATTCAAGAAAAACGTTACGTGTAACGGTTTCAATCTGATCTACTTGTAGAATGCAGGTTCTTAGATAAAATGCATGTTCTTAGATAAAATAAAGGACAACAAAAAGGATTTGATACTATTTTCACTAACATTTCATGACCATACTATTTTTGCATATTTTCAATATCGTAGTGCGTCATCGGCGTGGATCGGTTTGTGTCGTAATGGGTTGAGCAGGGAGAAATTACCTAACAATCCAACCAGTGCAGCAATGCTTAACTTGAGGTAGCACTTTTGTATTGGATATGCGCTATGATTCAGGAAAAATTGCAAAGTAATAAATGATTATTATCAGTATAAATACAAAACAATGTCACATTGTTTTTCGGGCACTAAAGGCTCAGCTCCTAGTCAGTCTATAGAATTGTAAATCTGAGACACCTAGACTTCACGAAATGACACCATCTTTGCAGCGAAGAGTTCCACGTATTATAACATTCATCGGTTCAAAGGGGTGTTGCACTGGACCAACGGTAGCCGATTCTGGAGCTTCCTCTACAGGGCCCAGGAACAATTGATCGGGTGAGAAATCGGCCTGGTGGAAAATATGTCTAACCTCTGTTGATGACAATTCTTGTAGATTTGTTTGTTTGTGTTTAATTATCAATAACTAATTAAAGAAAACTAGTCCACTGATCCGGTGCTGCCTATATAGTTTTTGTGTATTGATAGAAATTGGAAAAGAATAGGCTCTATCACTGGCAACAGTTGTCTCTTAGAATTCAAGAAAAACGTTACGTGTAACGGTTTCAATCTGATCTACTTGTAGAATGCAGGTAATGCAAAATCAGACACGTTTGACAAACAAAACGAAAGATCAAGGAAAGACCCAGCGAGTACATGTACGATGGAAACACGTAGCACACACTTCAACACTCATATACGAGAATACGCGAGTCTATATAGGACCCCTATCTACGAACGCCCTTGAAGTGAAAAAGCAAGATCGCTTAGAAACACATCCAGACACTGGATTCACAGACTACAAACAGTCGCACCAAATAGTCCAAATACAATGAACAATAAATACAGATGATAAGACTATAAAAGCATGCCAAATATATCTCTATCCAAAAGGACTTTATGGCCAGCACCCCATGAAATCAGTCGACTTGAAATTTAGATTTACAAATTACCGATCCTTTCCTGTTCTAAAATAGAGAGGATTCAATCTGACACTCAATAAACATTAAGTATACAACAAAACAATCACACTGCACGAAAACCACTATTTTACATATATATACGCCATTGCGATAACGCACGTATCGGCTGTATCGTGCCTTGTTTACATTTGTATACACCTCTTATCCTCGTCTGCGTTTTGGGCGTCTACGAGGTAGTTTACTTATGTCTTGGGTCTTGCGACTTGGCTGTCTTTCACGGCGTATCCAAGATAAAACATGCTCTGTGCGATATATATATACGCCAGGCGTACATATGATACCAAAAAAAATTAAAATTGCGACCCACGGCCCGCCCGGGCCTGTGGGTGTTGGTAGAGGATACACCAACACTGACCCGCCACCCGCGACCTCCCAACCCCACCCTCTATCGCCCCCCCACCACCCCACGCCACCCCCAGCCACCCCCAGTGAGAAGCCCCCCGCTGCCCGCCGCCCACCGCCCACCGCCCGCCGCCAGCCGCGTCTGTACAGGTTGACCCGCCATGTTAGAAGTAGTGTGAATGCGGCCGCCACCCTCACAGCCACCCGCTCAGCCGCCCGCCCTCAGGACTGAAATCATCTTACACACGCCGAGGAGCTGCTAATCCGACTGAGTGACACTGGGGGGAGGCGATTATATAGTAAGCCTGACTGTTCACACATTGAAATGGTGTTTTAAAGTTTTAAAAAATCAGAAAAACTGAAAAAAAACAACTTAATGCATGGTTTATTATGTGTAATTAATCAATTTAAACTCAATCAGGTTTTATAAAGGTTTTATAAAATAAATTGGTAGTATAAGATTGCAATTTTCATATAATACAGACTTGGATGGTTAATGGCAATATACTACCACTGATGTCCCCAAGTGGCAGAGGTCGGAATTATTGGATACTGGCGTAAATAAACAGAATCAGGCGTATATATAACGTATATAAGACCGCACCATGGACACGTATATACGCCACTAGATAAGGCGTCTACGAGACGTCTAATAGGTCGAACTTCTAGACGCGAAATCCTACTGTTAGACGCGTTTTGTATACATATGTAAAATAGTGGTTTTCGTGCAGTGTCAGTTAATATAAACTTAGTTCTGTTTAAAAAGCATTTTCTTATGCGTTACAAATATAGAGCCCAGGGTACCCTTTATTTGAAATCCCGCTGGTGCCTATTTGTGGTACTTTCCATTGTTGAATGGCTTTATGAGAATTGTGGAGGACTAAATGTAAATTATAAGTATATCATATTTGTTAAAGATATAAAGACGAATTCGCTAAACCATCTCTCACTTTTCTCTAATGTATACGGCCTTGGCATATCTTATTTCATAGAACGAATGACACCCTATCAATTTAACAACACGTCTACGATTCAGCATTTGGTGTTAATGTTTCTAATGAGGTACTTCCTTGCCCCTAGAAGTGTTTAAAATACCTCATATGGTAGGCACTATTAACCACAGCTCATAGTCTCAAGAGGAAATTAAATTAGAAGAAAAAAAATGTCGAAAATACGTCCAGTTGGGACCCTTTTATTGAGTCTACCATGTTTGTATGCTTTTCTTTTAAATTCAGAAAACAAAATTTTAGAGGTGCACTCCTAAAAATACATCGTCGTTCTTCCATGAAGGTGTCAAAATTAAAAGAATTATACAACAAAAGGATGACACAACACAGGAACGAAGAAAAGAAATGCCTCAGATATATAGTAAGGTTTCATATGAACACATACGCAAGGTTTATGAAAAAAAGACCATAGAGCATCAACACCTACTCCAGAAGCATGTCTAGTTCCTGAAGGAAAATCTAGGTGGCAGCCGTGTCGGGCGGGGACATCCTCCTCCAGCCTCCTCTAGGCCTGCCGCTCCAGGAGACGACCTGGAGTGGGTGCCAATAAGCTGACTGACACCGGGACCAGCCAATCTCCTCCCGCCTCCAGTAGGTAGCGTCACGTGGTGTTACTCCGCCTCCAGGGCCAGTCTCCAGTGACTGGTCTGTGCGGCTACACACGGTAACCCCCGTCCTACACACCACTCTATCTCTCACTCCGATACGCCTGACTGACACAGGAGGATGCCTGGCAGGGTGTATAGCCACCAGCACTACTACTACCACCACCATCTCATTCCACCGGAGCATGCATCGATGGAGACCTGAGTTCCGGGTCATACCGCCAACACACTTTACACTACACGGGAGTCCTTGATCTTCCTCTATTGAGATAAACGACACAGTTCAAAAAGTTGGATTCTTGTGTGTGTATATATGAGAGGGAGGAGGCCAACTGAGAGACTAAGTGGAACACTTATGGACTAGGTTTGTCATCTCTTGTGCGTGTTAGAGAGGCATGTGACACTACTACCATCACCAGAGCACTGGAGTTTAGTTGTCTACCTTCCAATCTCCTGGGTGATACCGGATTCTCTTAAGGGAAACCCCCTGACAGCCATGGCGGACAACTTAGCGGCAGGTGCGGTACACAGGTAAGTCTGTACAATGTGTGTACAGGTGTCCAACATGTGTCTGCTCGGGATACAAGTGTACATGATAGTAGTATACACAACGTATACCGGTGCAAGTCAGTGGTACACATATTTGTGGTTGATAATGCAAAAGAGTGCGAACATGGCATATAGGTGCGTTTGTTAGTTGTGCGCACAGTGCATATAGTAAGAGTTCGCAGGAGTATTTGAATGACACTACTCTTGCATAGTTGTGTTGCTCAAGTGAATTATCTTTTCAGAGTAAGTTAGACTTTCTAATGCAGGTACATTATAGTGTACCGGTTAACCCATGAGATTGATACGCATTGTCGTAAAACACAGAAATGGTACCTTGTAAATTTGTAGTATAGAGCTGTTTCATAAATCAGGAAATAGAGTATCGTAATATCTAAGCGTGGGACAAACCTAGATCTACAGTGCAAAGAGAAAGGACAGGTCATATATATAGAAATTCAGCTTACACACTATCTCCGGGCCAGCCACATAGGATCGGTAGGGGTGCAGTTGCCCGGTATGTCTTAGAGTGTCTTAGAGGAGTACCCATATAACTCATGGACAACCCATACAGACAGAAGTACCTCATTTAACTATCAGTGGTTAACTTATTTGGACCCTACAGAGGCAGCTAGAGTTGGCAGGTTGCCTGGTTGGCAGGGTGTCCAAGTATGTTACAGTAATGACCCACTGTCTGGACGACACCCAAACCAAAGATGAACATACTATTGTCTCCCTTGATATAATATTACATGGATATTATATTGATAATATCAATAGAAATTGCACTTCCGTAGTTCTTTATTATACACATACTTATTCTACCCCTGAGCTGGGAGCTAGTGGGATTCCATTTTAAGTCTAGAGTTGAATCTTATGCATACGCTGGGGATGCGCAATTGTATACTGGGGTCTGCTCGGGCACGTAGTCAGATCACCAATGTACCCTCAAATTGACAATCTACAAGAAGCAAGGGAGTACAGACATGCATCATATTTTAGAGCAGTGAGTGATATCCTATAACATTCTGTCAGAAAGCAGATATCCACATTTTCTCAAATTAGGGGTACTAGGATCTGTCTATTCTTTACCTAGGTTGGCGGTTGATAGATATAGCAGGTAGAAATGTTGAAAATATTTGAACATCACTTAATAGTGGAGAGTTTGTATTATGCTGAAGCGTTCTGGTTGATGGGTCGGTATCTGCAGGTGGATCGAAAGGCCACTGACCAATACGGGGACACCAATACAATAGAATATAACTACGACAAGTAAGAACGCGGATACAAGACATATAGCAACGACAGTTCGGGATGATATCAATAGAAATTGCACATCGATAGTGAACATGCAGTTCTTTGTTATAGAAATAGATTTTGTACCCCTGAGTTGGGAGGTAGTATGATTAGATTTTAGGTCCAAAGTTAAATGATATGCATACCTTGACTAAAGATGAGTGTAATAAAAAATGAATAAACAGGTATTAAACAGGTATATATATATATATATATATATATATATATATATATATATATATATATATATATATATATATATATGTATAACCTTTGCAGTCCAGACGTTGATGCTATGCATGGATGTATTAAACTACCGCCCTTGTCAGCGTGCTTCGCCAGGTTACGCCCGCCTGAATCGATACCCCCCGTCGAGGGATCACCTAGTTCTGACGCCAATACATCGGCACCCACCTTCTGACACCTCAAAAAAGTGATTTCTTATTGATTCCCATGGACTCTCGCAGGCAGCAACAGTACTGTGCCGATTAGGTAGTAATGAAGGTCAATACATCGTAAGAAGGTTGATGAGGAATCGTTCAAAAGAATCAATCTCAACAGCTTATATCTTGAGCTGGGAAGCAATGTGCGAAACATTGTTACGATATTATATGGAAATGGCCTAATTTGATAGATAGTACACTGTTGTCTGTCACACGGCAAAATATCCCTATGGAATGTATGTCTAACTCCTTGTTTATAGCCATAATGTTTTGACAGAAGAAAAAAATATTCATTTCCGAACAGTATTCATTATTCAACGTGAGAATATTAATGATACTGTAATGGTTGTCGAGTAACAGCAGCCCTTGCACCTATTGTCCTCTTCTATCTTGCGTAGGCGGGATCTGTTTATGGAAACTGTTTTTCTGAAACCTGGTGATAAACACACGAGCAGTCTGCGAGCTTTCATCAACATCCAATGCTTAACTCTTCTGTGTGAGAAAGAAATAAGAGTATACGACGTAGGTCAAACTCATAGGTGATTGTCGATTCACTTACATTATTTCATTACATTATTCGGGGAATATCCCACAAACATTCTGCCTAGATAATCAATATTTGTACTTTGGTCTATAGCCGCTATAGTTATAGGGATGGTAGCTCTGTTATAACTACGGTATGTCTCTGATGTGTTCTAAGCAAAGGCTTAATGGAGTACCACAGGAAACAGGGAGGCCCAACTGTAATATTGATTACATTAATTCGCATTCCTTTCCTTTACTATTAGTTGGAAGTTTTTCAATTGTAAAACGGGTAGACATGCGTCATACCAGGTGGCGTCACTCCTGCAAATCAGCACAGGTAATATTGCTCTCTATATAGTTCAGGCAGGCTTATCTATGGTGAATGCACAAGGGGAGAATGTTCTGTTTCACTATATTGCGTCTTTGAACATTATTTTGTATGTTTTTGCTATTACACAGAAAAGTGTATAATCAAATCGAAACAAACCTGATCATTCCATAGCAAATCATTGTATCTAACAAGGACAAATAGAAAAAAAAAAAGCCGAACGTAGACATATTCTGTAAAAGTAAGAGGATACCTTCAGTTATGATTTTTTCATCCGTCCTTCTTTATTTCAAAGTGTATCAAAATAATTGATATCTATTTAGTAAAAGGAATGCCATCATTTTGTGCTCGTGTATTAATATCACAATTTACTCTTCGTTGATACAGGCGGTAGGTCTATCTTTAGCGCGACTGAGAGAGTTTACACCACCAAGATACCAAGTTAGGAGGGTGGACTAAAGTTGTTATGAGTTTCTAATTCAAACGCACTATACGAATCAATTATAATAATGCATATACTGGAAATGAAATTACAGGTCAGTGCTGATGATGAGACACGAAAAGGTGCTACAGGTCTACAGACATTAGAAATTACATTCTATTGCACACGACACATGGGGTTCCCCCAAGATACATTCGATTGCACACGACACATGGGGTTCCCCAAAGATCATATTGTCTCAAAGGTTAAAACTAATGTTACTTCAATCAATTACCTATCACTATCAGTGTTGCCTTCACCTTGGTCAATATAGACACTTGTTTGAATTTATATTAGAATAGCAAATGTAAGTGAATTTCACTAAAAAGGACCCCCCTCCCCCGCCCCCCGTGTATTTTATTTCTCAAATCAGCGATATATAGAAGACAACATCGTATTGGCTTGTAATCAAGTTGTTAATACAACCAACACCTTACAACCATGACGTACAGTAGGGTACTGTAAGTGCAGATGGTACATCAGTCAAAATTATATATACCACCGGATTACAATGCTCTTTGAAAGGAAGCATGCATTTGGCATACTGACAAGAGTAAAATGTCATAATCCCAGAGGCATATATACTGTCAGCTTTGCGAAGTACCTGCTATCATCCAAGTCTCATGTGCATGAGTTACTGCTGCAAGTATTTCCATTTGTGGGCTTATTTGCGACCATGGCAATTTATGTACATGAAACTCCGATAATGACTTTCTAAAACGATGCCAATAAGTGAATTAAGGCGTAGCTAATTACTATTTTACTAAGGAAAATGAAAGAACATTTCAGACTTTTACAGATATTTAATATCTTGTTACTAGAATTTGAGATCTATTAGAGACTAATTACCAATATCACGAATCGAGATTAATTAGTTTTTAGTCCATGGTCAATTTTCAGTCACTACTCTGGCTTGTTTTAATTATCCGCTTTCGTTAATTAATATTGACATCAGGCGGAAAATGACTAATTAGAATATCGATACCTCATGTATGGTATTTATGATAAAAAGAAATACAGATCACATCCATAACTATAAAGTTATTCTTAACCTTAAATCACTAGGAACATGGTAATATACAGATAGTGAAGGAAAGGATAATTGTATCTTTCCGAGATGTTATTACGGAAGGTTAAGTTTCATACAAGTATATATGATTGTGTTGAAACAGAATAGGCTCATGCTAAGCTTATAGTAGCGATTTAGAACGGATGTATATAGGATGTAAGCAATACGGTCGGTTTGAGGTGCCCGAAAAGATCGATCATTGTTGAGCGGTACTGATAATAATGATGACAATAATAATAATGATAATAACAACCACAACAACAACAACAACAATAATAATAATAATAATAATAATAATAATAATAATAATAATAATAATAATAATAATAGTAGTAATAATAATAATAGTAATAATAATAGAAAAGACAAAAATAGGTGATTGATGAGCAGGCTGGACTGGGATGATAGGAGAGAAAGGTGAAGTTATTTCTAATAGGAAAAGGTCAATCATCCTGAAGTGGACTTCTTGTTTATGCCCATGTCTCCAGGGGAAATTAAGTAATCAATGCGACCCCCTCTGCCTAATTCAAGCCAGTCTGATGCCAAATAGAACAAAACGTGTTGGGGTTTATAGGGATTATTCAAAGTTTACTGGAAAAACATGCGACAATAACCATTTATAACAAGAGGCTGTGAAACTATTACGAACTACCTGTAAAAATATGATAGTGATGTATGGACCATAATCAGAGGTTTGAATCGTCTGATGGCATAGAGGGAGTGGTTGAAGTGAAAGGTTGGCTAGCTGATGGGTTGCTGGCAATGACACGGTGTTTGGTGTTGGTCCAGTAACAATGCATCATGACTGTGTGTGTGGCGGGAGTAAGGTGTATGCCGGCAAGGATCAATGCCATGGCAGGGGTCAACGTGCTTAGAAATCACTCAAGCGTGGGAGCCTAGCAGGCGTAATAACCATCAGTTACATACCGCGAGTAAGGAGGTCGAGGTTGGGGGAGGTTGGTCGGGTGACAAACACCTGTGCTTTACCATCCCCCTCAGTGGCACAGGAGGGTAGTAGATGGGGGTCAACTTCCAATGACCCACCCCATTTTTTGACATTGTGTAATCATTACGCCAGACCACCCATGTATCGCGTTCAATTCACCGCCACACACAACTCCTACTCAAGACCTCATCCCAACCATATCCAGCAATACTCCTCCTCCTCGCCTCTATCATTACCTGACAAAAAGTGTCTGTATACAAGGAATGCTCTCGAAGCTAGGGTCCTGCCCTGGTCTTGTCAGCTGAAGTCGGCTCCCGCCTGGTGACAAATGCGAGGTGACCAGACCTGGGCACGACTTTTTAAACGTTTGAGTTTGATGTATGTCTCCCCCTCAGGTGAAGCCAAGAGTCGACTACCAAGCCATTTGTTTTTAACGTGTTTAGATTAAATAAGCAGTGTGCGACGTAAAATACCATTTGAGTGCTCCCGGCTAAACGTATAGTCACTCCCCGAGCCACCTGCGACCGGTGTAAGTAAGGGCAGAGCATATATATCTTAAACACGTGCGTTTTCTTCCTAGATTCTAAGAGTTGGGATCATTTACCCCACTTGCGATGTCACGTATAAGGAACCATAATGATCATGATTAAGGATATAGGATATTCTGCACAAAGAAAGCTTAGCTTTGACTTAAGTAGAAGTGGCTTTAGGCGAAGGGATGAATTTAAAAAAAAGAATTATCGCTGACGCAAGCGGCTGAATTCTTTGTGGCGCAGGTGCAGCGGTACAGACTTTAAAAATAATTCAATTACCTATTTTTCTCAGGATAATGTTTGCAATTCTGTGCATCATTGAGTTGCATGACGTTTCTCCTATGGAGCCCTCTGGAGCTCATGTACCGTAGAAGTCCTCCCTCACCAGTCCTTAACAGCAGGTCTGCGATACAGAGTATCCTATAACACCACCGCAGGCAATAAACACAGTACCTACTGAGTTCCGTGAGGAAATTGCATGGTGGAAAGTCGTTTCCAGATCTTAAAAAATGCAGAGACTGAGATGAATGATTTATTGCCTACATTGTTGGCAAACACCTGTAACCAACGACTTTTCCTTTTAAAATATTAGTACGCCTCCAGTTGCGGGTTAATGGCTTTGTACTCTGCATCCTCTTTTACTCCTTCAGGGTTCTTAAGTGGCAGACATGCCTTTAACCTTATCCACATAGGAAAGGAGCTTACATCGGTAACATCGAAATGGGCAAATGTGTCTTATCCGACTCAAATATATAGTGAAAGGACATACCATTCCTTGATACTGAGGACAGAATACAACCTGTTGGCATGTATAAAAAAACTGAGGCGGATTTGGTATTTTGAAATTCCAAGTATACCCAGTGGGAACACTAAATCACCCAGAAACCTATAACTCCATTTGAATTTGATAAAATCTCAAGATTCTAAGCCTTGATGAAAAACGACTTAATCAATACACTAACGGAATGCAAGAACACTGAAACAATGGTGGAAACGTTCTGATGCTTGGAATCGGTCAGATTGAAAGTAGAGAGTCTTCTTACTTCGCAATTGGGTATAGATTATTTGGATTGTAGACGTAGCATACAATTAGTGAGTATGATGCATAAACAGGCCCGGGATCGTAACAACATAGATCAACGTAATCGCACGACTCGTAGTAAAAATAATGTGTGTTTAAAAACTGAGCGTCTCTATAGTAGTAAGTATTACAGGGCGCCCTATTATCGAGGTCTTTTCAGAGATACCTTGCTGACCTTCTTCCTTGAACTCGGTGAGTACTTCTGACCAACTTATTCTTTCCTCATCTCACCCTACAGTAAGGCATGTATAAATCCCCAAACATCCACTTTGACCTGACAAGCGACTTCACCACGCATCGTAATGGGTTCTCTTGTAAAAAAGAAAGAAGGTGATCACATTCCCAATAAGCCTCACAATACAACAAGGGCAGAATTGCATATCTGGAGGTGTTATTTTCATTTCAAAATATATGATACACTATAAATCAGGAAATACTGTCTCAATAATGTTTACCAGTACACATAGATCAACACTTTTTTCAGGCACTAAAGGCACTGTTCCAACTCAAACTATGAAAGTATTGATTTGAGACACTTAAACCTAATTGAAAATCACCAAATTTGCGGGGCATATGTATCTTTTATCTAATGAAAAAAATCCATAATAACTTTCTGATTAGTATCCCACACATGAGAGCAATTTTCCTGGCAGTATCCTCTGCGATGCTGCCCATTACCCACTGCCAATGATTCATGACTAAATGTCGTAGAGGCCCTACAATAGGATATGGGTTTTTCATCGGGACCAAATTGTAGAGCCCCATTTTTTACCAAAGCCTAACTGTAGAGAGGTGATCAACAGCTCCGATGAGAGGTGATCAAGTGATTTTGACTTTTTATCGGGAGGTGCATCATAGGGCATATCGGAGCTTATCGGGAGCTCTGTGGACTTCGGTCAGCCCTTATGGAGAATTTATACATTCATTAACAAATAAAAGTGGGCATGGAATTAAGGGAAATAATAATATAGCGTGCCACGATTACGGACTCGTTAATTTACGAAAACCCGCACTAAACTCGACTATTGGCTCGTTTGGTACAGGTATAGTAAACTTACTTGTTCAGTTACTTTATCTCGGCACGCTAAATAGGTATTCCCTAAATACTATTGTGTACGTATTGCAGTTGATGTTTAAAAAAATCCATGTAGGGACAGTTCTTGTTTGTGTTCATAGAATTTCTCATATAATATGAATGCCATGTATCAATAGTGTAGATGAACTAAGCTTCAAACAGCGCTATCGCATAAGAATGGAGAGAAATCAATATTCGTCAAACGAACTCTGCTGTTATTTGAATGTAAGTTCAGCAGTGAACTGGAAGGGCAAACCTTTTTACTAGAATTAGGATGTCGTTCCTTATGTTATAAGCATGTTGCGTTTGATCAAATCAGATCCAATTTCAATAGATAAAAAGAAAACAATGACAGGAAAGAATTATTGCATGCTCATTTTTCAACGTGTTCTCTAATGAAACCTTACTATATGTTTGACAAAGGAAGTCCTTGAGATGATGGTTCACTATAGAAGCTTGAAAATACTGTACTATTTTCGGATAGAAAGCAACGTTTCTAGGTTGCTTATCGGACAGACAAAAAGGGGCAACAGGAAGATTTCTTCAAACACGTTAGAAGGTTTTTATACGTATTCGTCGCAATCGCCTACGAAACCCTTCCATGTTTCTCCCCTTCATCATTTCACCCCACCCCCAACTACCCCTCCGAAGCACACCGGCACCCGCACACTTCCGAGTCTTTTACACCAAGGCAAGAACCTCATTAGAAAGCCTCACTCACATCGACCGGCTTGTTTTTCTGCAACACCCCCTTGTCGTTCTTTCTCTTTTTTCCCCTTCTCCACAGGAGACACCCCGCCTCCTTTCTCTTCACTGTGCCTGTCTAGAATCTCTAGCCGCGCCTTTCACCCCCTCCTGGACGACTGCCAATACGACATGTCGGAGGCTGTCAGTCTTCCTCAAAAGAAGCTAATTCCTAATTAGGACAGAAATATAGGCACTGTTCTACCAAAACGTCATTAGGTAGGGACGGATAAAACCAGTCATTAAGCAGCCAAGCTTCTTCCAAAGCGAAAAGTTCTAGGGTCACGCAATTATGTGCGGATACATATATCAGAGTAAAAGATGGGCTTTGTAGAGACATAGTGCTCAGTAAGTCTTTCAAGCAGACGAAAACGTTGCTCGTTGGCGCAATATCCCTAGATAAGAATCATATCATAGAAAATAATAACTCCGAACACTTTGGGTCGTTAGAAAAAGCGCAGTTCGAAGATGTCACCATTCATAGCTTGTTTTTAATCGGCATAAACATTTGTATTCAGATTCCTTCATGAGAGAATATACGGGTATACAGAACTGGATGTCAATAAAACGTGAAACCTTTTAATTGGTTTGACATATAAATGTAACAAAACATGACTACTCGTACATATAGCTTAACCTCTCATTAGTCGGTCGAGCAGGGTTCTGTATTCACATAATCGTATATCTGACAACTTTATATATCAGATCAACATGGCTTTCAGTGAAGTATCAACGGATAATCCGGTTGTAATATCTAATAGAAATCCCGCTAACATCGACCAAGATTAATGGTGTGCACAAACCTTTATGATAAGCGGTGTTTATGATCTACTTATATTGATTACACATTCAGATCTGCCGAGTCGCAGTTCCCTCTGTCACGAACACTTTAATCATAGAAGCAAGCTTGTTACCAAGAGAACATACCAAACAGAAAATAATCGAATCTGCACAGGAGATATAACAGTAAGCACCTAAGACACCCCAGACACAATCAAACCATGTAAATAATAGGTGAATCCATTTGCGTCCTTTAGTAATCCAAAACCTTGCCCTTGAATATACGCCATTGATCCCCCATCACAAACAAGGTTCGTGTCCATACCTGTTTCTGTGGGGGGCTCTATCGAACAGCAGGATATATACCACACACTCAGTGCACCGATTGACTCGCCCCGCCCATGGTTGAGCAGCTGTGAGCCGCTCCCGCTGCCCTGTGACATAGCACATTGGCCGGCGGTGAAGCAAGATTGTATGATTTGGTATCGTAAGGCATCTGGTAGCCATTGCTTGTGCCAAATGGGAATTGAGAGTAGCTCAACGGTTTATTTGATGGGGACCGTGCATTGATGATTTTCTGGAGAATGGCGTCCTTTTGTACACTCGGGTCGTACCACGCCCATCCGGAACTACAGAAACATTTCTCTTCGTTTCCTGCTTATGTGTTTCTATAGATACCTTTCTAGTTGGGGTAGGTCTAAAAATAAATCTCTTATATTCATCCTTCCCAGAAAACAGAAAGAGAAGAAAAGGAAAAGGATAAATGAGATTCGTCTACATATTTGGCACCATAAGGAGGTAATGTCGATGTATGTATTTAAAGTAAGATATATGCTTCAATTATTTGTGTGGATCTGAATAAATGAGAAGAGAATAAAGAGTTGGTCGAAGTGAGTTGTTTCAAGTGTAATAGAAGGGATTGTGTAGGTGCTTTGGAGGTATAAACTTCTCTAAGGAATATTGACACAAGCAAAACAAAAAGACAAGTATAAGAATTGTTTCTTTTATAATTCGATGGACCACAATGCAATCCCCATAGATCTGCTCTTTGGTTTTGATTATACACTTTTTCTAGGAAAAGACAACACTTGCTCTGGAAGCACATTAATTTTATGAACGATTCACGTAAAACCACACAAAAAAAGGTACTGTTATGGTAATTTATCATGGCCGAATGATATGTGCTGTATGTCATGTTATACAGGGACACTACCAGGAGATTATATGAAACCGTTGCAATGCTTTCTTGCTCTGGTAATGGGAGAGAAGATTGATATTGTGTTACTACCAAGCTCGGTGGCCAAGTGGTAGGGGTGTTCGCCTCGAGCATGGGAGGTCGTAGGTTCAAACCCCGGCCGGGTTATACCAAAGACTTACACAAAAATGGTACCCACTGCCCATTCCGCTTAACACCCGCCATAAGAATGAGGAGTAGGGGTCTAGGGCCCGAGTGGAAGAACAGCCATATAGCCGAATTCGGTGATTGTCTGACACAATATTCCCTTACAAATATATAAAAAAAAACCAAAAAAAACTACCCTGCTCTTGTTATCACGATTGGAGACTGTTTAAGAAGTCAATCTGAACAGGGTTTGTAAACTCGTTATAAACCAATTTGTAACCTTTTACCGATTTTTACCGCAAACATGGAGTAATCCATCACTCCCTGACGTGAACACGATATGACAACAGTATGCGTGCCCTCTGCAAAGCCCTATTTCTTACAAAGAAGGTTCTGATGAAAAAATCCTTTTAAAAGTTCCAAGGTCGTTTCCTGTGTTCCAGGCCGGTTATTCTCTGGAGATGAGACAACGTTGTAAGGCGGAGTAAGACATGCTCGCCTTCCCCTACAGGGAGTTGCCAAGGAAATTTGTTAAAAGGAGCGTAATCACAGATCATGAAAGAGGTCATCCCTTTATGAAAAAAGACTGATTTATGGGGGCTGCCTTGAATAGCGATCACAGAATAGGTCTCCCAATATTATATCGAATCGAATTAGAAACAACTTATCTAAATTGGTTATATTGACAAAGGACCTGAAATAGATGAAACCTAGATTCAGCTTCAAGGAGGAATTTTCCAGAGTTATGTGATAGATTTCTAATAGCAGTAAAAATCGTATTTTTGAAGAGGAGTAAAATATTTGAGGAGTATTTTATGTGTTTAGATACATTACCCGGTCAGGTTTGCCCTGACTATTATTGGTTACCCATGGCCTTTGGTCAGGGGTGGTCATTGCCCCCCCTGGTGAAACACCTCTGTACTAGCGCACCCCTGCGCAACCTATCTACTGTCGGCCGCACTAAACATCAAAGTGCGCTAGGTCGACACTGTACTCTGCCTCATTCGCTTCTTACGCTTCATACCTCACACACGTACTTTTTCTTCCCACCCACCCTCACCTTTTTTCTAGTTCTACTCCTTCCACTCGTAGGGCTATTTATATTATTTTATCATTACATGTTCCTCATAACTATGTAATATTATATAATAACTTCATTATGTTATCATATACTTTTCATAATCGACAACAATATACATATGTCAATTATACACTTATCCTTATTATTGATATTCATTGTATAACCTTATTAATATCAATAAGAACTATAAAATTTAATAAAATTTTATGAGCCCACTCCGGCTTTCCTCTTGTTTCATCCTGGGATCTGGGGTAATGATAAATGAGGTTAGCGATGCATTTATGGAAAACGCTGACAAACTATGTGGGAGGAAATCAATATTCCTAAATAACAGATTGATTCAGACTGCTTTGATTAAATAATAGTTTGACGTGCGGAATGGGTCCTTTTTTTATAAAGTCAATATTATGATTCCCTTTCAGAAAATGTGAGCCAGTTCTCTTGTGATTCATCATGTGTCACTTGCTTCGCGATTGGCATTTATATCATAAAATCAGAAATTCAATGTGTAAAATATGGTTGCCTATTTGGCATTAAAATAATGTATATTGAGTCGTAACCTTTCAATGAATAAAGTCATTTCAGTGATCTGGAACAATATGTTACTGGTTTTGGTGTCGCTGTTAATTCCACACACATAACAGATATATTGTTGATATGGGAAAGGATAACAAAGAGAGCTCTTGTTCATTTGTTGGTATTGGTAGTATCATATTGTACAGTGCCATAACACATTCAGAGTCAATAAGTATATGATAAGTTAGGGCCAGGTTTGTGTAGAATTTAGAAAGAAAGTCACTTCAGACAAATAACGTGAGTCTTTATCCAAATCATCGCTTTAAATATATTTTGAATATCCACTCCACTATCCACAGTGGCTTTAATCCAGTGTACACGTATTGCCAAAATAATTTGATGTTCTGAGACGTCGCATTTGGTTAGGGGCGCCAATTCCTAGGATATCGACAAAACAAACAATTACTGATAACAAGAATCACTCCTCTAAGGTCAGTTGAAAGTACCGTCGTGGTGGGTAAATGAAGGACTGTGTATTAAGAAACAAAACGCTCACAGCATTGCTGAAATTGATCGATCAAAAAGTCCTGACCAAGAGACATACAATACACAGGAAATATGAATATCGTTGTCGCTACTGCATGACCTTCAAATAAGATCTAACCTTAACATATCTTTGACATCAGCACCTTGGAACATACCATGCCAACACACCTCCCCTTACTGTATACCTACTGGATCATGTCTAAGTGTCAGACATGAAAGAACATCGATCTCTCTGACCAATACCTGGCACAATGGAGGAGCAGGTGGCCAGCATCAACTCAAACATCCATGTCTATAAAGGGACAGGGTGGTGTACAAGATGCGACAACTTGTCATGCACTTTTTCCTTCCCATTCTGCTCAGGCTCTCAGGCTCACAGATGGCTATGACGTCGCATCTTCTCTTGGCAGGACCCCAGGAACACCGTGCATTATAAACGTCCTTCCCCGTCCCTATACCATCCTCCCCCCGCCACCGCAACACAGCCATTCCCTTCTCTCACGCTCACTATACCCCATGTACATCTAGCCTGCCATTGTCACACACCACCGACACATTGATCTGTATTCACACAGTAGCCGGAAACAGTCTGCCCTCCATTCGCACCACATCGCCCTCTGGCGGGACCTAGTGCCCCTAGCGGGAGCTAAGCATACGATTACTCCATTATCGCCCATCTGCACCGCGCAGGGAACACGTGATGGCCGGTAATTCCACTTGGGACCACCTTAGATGTCCTTCTCCAAGAAGGAAGAAAAAACTTTCCAATTCCCAATGCAGTTTGATTGCTCAGACTACGTCTGTTGCTGTGGAGCTGGGTTCTTCTGTTGGTTTGACGTGAAGTACCTTGTATTCTTAAAGGAAACAGAAAATCCCATGGGTCGTTTCAAAAAGGTTGAGCAAATATCAATCGTTTTAGAATTAAAACGCCTTGGATGACGATTAGTAAATGCGCACAGGGTTGCTATTGATATAAAATATTTCAGAGAGTTATGCTGGAGAGAAACTGGTTCCAGGTGAAGTTATGTGGCAAAGAAGCTTAGAGTTAACATCCTAACCGAGTAACGTCAGGATTACCTCGCGCGTAACTTGTTTCCATATAGATATACCTTGCCATGTTTATAAAAATGGCGATTGGTTGACCTGCGATCCCTTATTGAGTAGCTTTAACATGTATGTGTTCCTCATGGATCTAAGCTTCGATCTAATACAGGTGTTGCCGTTCAGCGCCGCCTAACAGTCGACTGTCTAGCTACGCGGCCGCTCGGACAAACACCGCGAGTCTGGCGGTATTCATATAGATATATACAGCAATCACACCTAAAGTGTAAACGGTGGATGTGATTGGAGGAGTGTTGTTTTTTGGCAGATTAAATTGCTGGAACAAACTATGGTATTGTATCAACAAGTCTGGGATGTCTAAAGTTTATAGGTGATAATTATCTTGGGTTTAGCTGGGGAAAAGATAAGCATATCATAGCTAGGCCTGCCAAGGTATTAAGGTGTATCCAGTTTCGGTGCCCCTTTATTATCTAAGGTATATCTAAAGTATCATTGAGGTGATATCCATGTAATACACACCAAATCGGAGCTGGAATTCCATAGAATACGATGCAACCGCTTATATTTCTCTGGAAATAATGTACTCGGGTATTATGAAAGTATTACGCTCATACACTCAGTGATCCAATGCTAAAGAATACGTTGCCAGGTGAATGTTTGGCTTCAGCCGTGGGGTAACTAAGGAGATAAGGTGCGACACCGGCCTACGGAAAAAGGCCTATTGATTTAGACGGGGTCACGTGGTCAACTTTGGTATGAACATGTCAGTCTCGGTATAAACTGTAGCGCTTACATCCCAAGCAGCGGGGTGTAACTATAGAGTGTTTGTCTATAGGAATATGGGACTATACAAAGGCTGTATTCCTGTGGAATAATCTTCCAATTCCGAACCCGTGTTCGTCGGATGCTTAAAACGAGTTCTTTAGAACGAGTTTTTTGTAATCCAATTTGGGCACATAACTCTCATAGAGTAACATAGATTACACATCGCATGTGGCTGTAACGTTACCGTGGTTACCTGTGTGGTGATATCCTTGGAGTCATTCACCCTATATTTCACCCTAGTTAAACCAAGTTGGTAGACCCATTTAGCCTAGGAGTGCTTAATAACGATAGATAACATCCTAACGCTATTATACCTTGCAATACATCGCTGATACACAGTTGAGTGACGATCTATTTACGCAATTTCTTAGATTTCTCTAAGTATCTACGTATTTCATTCGGATTCAACCCGTTCAGAACTGTATATTTACTGTGTTTTGATATATATCGCGCTGCCCATTCTCGATTTGACATACAAATTCTGTCTGTCTGCCATTATCTGTTACACACCTGGCGTAAGGTATGCTACTACACGGCAGTGCAGAAAGTGTAGCTTTTACGTGTAATTATTACGTTAGTTACGGCAGTAGGTATATGGTAATACCAGAGAGACAGACAGTCTCAATATACCTTGCTTTCAATTAAAATATGACCATCAGCACGGGGTAGAGGTAGAACCTATTACTTTGTCATTTAATTGTATTATCTTTTCAATTAAAGAATAATCTTGTAGAAGCTAAATCACCAATGGACCAACTCTCAGAACTTGCGAGCCTATCATTATGCGGGTAGCCTGAAGAGCAGTTCAGTCGATGTCAATGTTGTAAATATCATAGTAGTGTATGTATACACTGTCTGCGATGACGGTACCTAACACTCCTCACCGTCTCTTTGGCTCTAACGTCAATCTCATCCCGTATACCTATTCACTATCGTAGATGTCACTGCCCGAGCAGTCACGGCCCATTGTTGAGGGCTAATCCCGGTGATCACTAGGCATTGGGTTTGTTGAGTAATACGGAGGTAGCAGACGAACTGGGGTCAAAAGGAGACTGTTTCTCTGTCTTGTTGCCCCTCTGTTGACCCCTATTTCCGGATGTTGGAAGACACATGAGTAGCATAGCGCCTATAGATCAATTACGTCCTAGATACACCCTGCACGTGGCCATTTTGAATCCAAAACGCGGCAGTGGGAGGAAATAAGACCAACTCATTTTTACACAAATTTACAATCAAGTGGTATTTTCTTACGTCGTAGGTCCTCCAGCGTATATGGTCGTACAGGCTATCACTATAGGCGAGGGTTCAAGTAATCAGCTAACAACAATTATTCGATTTATGTGTAAGCTTTCTGTGTAGTGAACGGAGTACTTAATCAGATCAAAAGGTACCCGATGTAGGATTCCTGATTACACACCTTTGATCTTGTCACGATACGTTTTAAGATATCACATTTGATTAACAACAGAGACTGGAAATAATACTAGCTTTTCAGATAGTTAGGTTATTAATTTCTATAAACACCTCCCTTGACAGTAACCTTGCAGTAAACTCCCTCCCCTATGGCAGGGGAAGCTTGCATCGGCCGCATTCATCCCTTAGTGGAAAATGACTCTTGAATACAGTACTTCGTGTCATTTCTAATATGTCTATACCACCTGGAGGAGGGGAAGATGAGGCCCAGGGTATGGATAGAGCTCCATGTCTCCTCGGATTATGAGAAGTGAGGCCTACAACATATGGCTTTCCCTGTGCTCCGGTTCTACTCTCAGACTATATGCCTCGGATTAGTAATAGACTCCCAAATGGTCATTTCCCAGCCTCTTCACGCCTTCCTAATGCACTCTCTCGATTGGATGTAGATACAAATTACAGGTTACGCAAAATATCGATTATATAGACTATAAATAGGATTTGTATAAATATGCAGCATTGACACTCCAATGTTCGATCTTCACAGCAATGACCCGCCTACACAGCATTTAGTTATCATAGCAGCAAGTCTGTACTTTCCAGATGTACAAAGGTCATAGTATGTTTACCCAATAGCCAGCGTCATGTGGCCCATATTAGATAATGTATTTGTAAAGGATTACTGGTTGAACTGCTAATGAATGGTGTCGGGTCGGGCATTGGAACCAAACCTAACACATTAAGGCGGGCGTCCGCCAACCACGACAAGGCTATGGCAAGCGACGACAAGAAAGTTTCAATCGGCGCTTGTCGCAGCCTCGTCATAAGAAGGGGGCTTTACGACAGCGTTGTTGGGGCGTGTCGGGAAGTGCATGCTCCACCAAAGTTTCCTATGGTAGACCTCTACGACACGCTCCCGACGCGCCATGACACTCCTCGACAAGAGTCCAGTCGTGGGAAAAATCGAAGACGCTCGATGTTGATATTGTCACTCACTACGATACAGAATTTTTAAGCTTCCGACACGGCTAATGCAGGAATTTCTATTTGTATCCATGTGATAGCCGTGTCAAAGAGAAACTGTATGCCTCCACATTAATCCCATCATATTGTTCATGTACGTCAACAATTGCACTCCATTTTCAATATTCATTACAGATAAACTGGTCCCTAATCTCCAATCAAACATTAAACTACTAAAAGGTACTCTAATTTCTACACCATCTGCTGTTAATACCTGTGGGCTCGTTTTCAATGCACAAGGACAATGGATCCGTCTACCCTAGAGAAATCAGGATTTCACTTTAATGGTTTGGCCCAGTGGCACTGAAGCAATTCCAGCGATTCTTGTTCGATTGCCTCGCTGGTGTACAAAAAGATAGGAGTCAATTACATTGGATTACAAGGCTAATCTCTAATGAAATGCTATTACGGTAGGTTCTGAAGCGGAAGATCGGTCCAGATGCATTATGATAAAACAAAAGCTTACAGAACTTAACATCTATTGCCTATCAAAATACATGATGACGGTGATAATTCAGTAAGTTGTTATATTAGAATGCTAATTAACGTTTATGCCATAAAAAGGTTTTTCCGCACGGCAACATTTCATACCATTTTCAATTGATATTACAAACTCTCTAAAGTCAATTAAGTTGGTCAAATTAGATTCGGTGTCGGCAAGAGTTATACATGCTACAAACCGCCGCCCATTTACTCGTCATATAGTATCAGAACAATGTTCAGATTACTAGTAAGGGGATCGTAGAGAGAATGGGCTTTTACGATTTGGGGTGACCCATGAGAGGGAAGGGTATGAGTATTTAGTTTGTTATAACTCAGTTGAGAATTTGGCCCTGCTCTAAATGCCAGCCACGTCGTGTCAAATTGTATATTCATAAGAGTACAAAAACAGTTTTATTGAGCACTTCTCCGTCCGCCTAGCCATAACCCTGTCAACCCTGTTTTCCTCTAACAGTTTGTCTATAAGCAGTTCCCGCGCCTTAATAACACTGCAGCCGACATCGCCGGCGCCCGCATCTGAGCAGTCCCTCAGTGCTCTAAGCCCAGCCACCACGGCACCATGAGAGCAGCTCAAACGACGCATGTAAATCGTCCTCAGGGGCAATAAAACAAGGACGGCAAGGTACGTGTAGGAGCCCCCGGTGACTTGGAACGGGGAACCTGCATTATCCACATGATCCAATTTGCTCCAACGAGTTGCTCCATTTCCAGAGCAGCTCGCGGTAAAGTCACACAAAGCCACTATCCTTGTGCACACCACCGGAGAACTATTACAAACTTGTATGAAGCCTTTGGGAGGACTGTGTTGAAGGGGAGCAGGCGTTGGTGCTCTTGGAGTTTAAAGTGCACCTTTTATTTCGGTTGTGCATGCTGAAAGGGGATCACTTAAACGTTGGCAGCTTAGCCTGCTTTTCCTTTTGTGTGGAAATTGACGAGACCATTAGTGGACTTTTCCCTTTATTGATGTTTTTTCTTGTATTTAGGATTGTCGAAACGGCTCTTTGCGAGCCCGGACATATGAGTGTCTGACACGGCACTACAAATACACTCTGTCCACTACCATTATTGATCTACGACTAATTCTCTAAGGACAGTAAATGTAGAATTAGAACTTTTGCATTATAGAAAAAGACACTAACATGCGTTTTGTATCACATGGACAATGAAGGCTAATTAGCTCAATATAATTCCAAGCACTTAATGCACTTATGGTCCTCTAATTACTGTATCCGTACTATTCCATTAGCCATTAGGTCTGAGTGAGCAAAGTCCATATGCAATGAGAATTAAAGATTTAATGGCGGAGAAATAGTACATATGCATCATTTGCTTTTAAAGTATATTGGAATAAATGATAGATTCTAGCAGCACCTATCACTGATATTCATGTTAGGTTTTAGTTACCAGCTTTAAATTGAAAGATACACAAGGAAACCTCTATGGTTTTCTTTACGTTTATGTGACTCCTCTTCAAGCTAAACTTGTACAATTTCAGTTGTGTCCCGAGACCACTCAATGCGCCAGTCTCAAAATAACATTTCTATGCTACTTGTGTAGTTAAATTAATGTTGGATTTCTGTAACAGATGGCAGGCTGCTGCTAGCCATGTTCATAAAATTTTACTTCAGTAATTATCAGAAAGAACTGTTACTAACATTATTCTGTAACTGGAAATTAAATGTGCATGGATAAAGATATATATATATTATGAAAACCTCTAATTTTGTCTATGTTATAGTTCCTGCAAATATTGCATCAGGTTCTCATAGATGGGGGTAACACATCACATCTTTTGTAACAATGTAGATTTATCGAAATAGCTTTGATAACTAGCCAAAATACCAGTCTACCTAATATACAGGCTGGCATCCTACGTCTTTAACTATCAAAAGCTGCGCTATTAGTGAGCTAGTTGCTATTGGTTGGAGTTCCTTTGGGTCGGAGTCATACGCCTGGATAGACAGTGCCTGGTATGGGTATGTATAATCCTCGGTCTCCAGGGGACTCGGGTTTAACCCTCAGGGACCATCCCGGCAGTGGTGGGCGGATAGTAGAAGATCGAACCGGGGATCATCCGCCACTCTGCGGCGCACCCTGCGGGCCCGTGTCTCAAGTGTTCCCTTATGCTGGCCAGAGTATCTGCCCAGCATTGGCCGCCCTCTCCAGCCTCTCGACCCCGCGTCAAAGCCCCCAGCCCTCCGATCTCTCCCTTAAGCCCTCCCCGGCCTCCAGCCCCGCCCCGTCCCTTGACCCTGCTCCGCCGCTGATTGGTCCCTGAGGAACCTGCTCGCTCGGCCCCCTTGAGCAGATTGTCTCGATTCTTATCTAAACATAAAAATAAATGGAAAATAAATTTAAAACAACAAGGAAACTCCACTGCAGCTTAATCAAATAGACCTGCACTTTTATACCCACCTAGTGGCTCCCCCAACGTCCTCCTCCGCTACCCCTGGCGGCACCCATGGGCATTAGCGAGCAGAAGGAAGTGAGCAGTTCATTGGCCTCAGACGTTCATCCAGACGCGCTGACAGCAGCGCCTACAGCGGTAGGGGCCGAAAGCGAAGTCGTGTCGTCTGGGTAAGGCAGGGGCGGACGGAAGGCGGTATACATTACTGCTCGAAGGGTATAAGATGCAGATGACTGGTGGTCAGAATGAGATATAGTGAGAACGGGAGGTTGTGAGAACGAGAGCTGGTGAGAATTGGACGTTGTGAGAATAGGAGAATAGAATGGGAGGTGATCAGAATAGGCGGTACTAAGAATGGGGGGTGATGAGGCCAGTATGTGGTGAGACTAGAACGTACTGAGAATGAACGGTGATGAGATTTCCAGGTGGTGTAATTTGGAGATATTTAGAGCATGAATGGGAAATGGTTAGAAGGAGAGGTAGCGATGATGGAAGTTGATAAGAAGTTAGGAGAAAGTGAACAATGGGAGGCGATCGGAATAGGAACTATTGACGATGTAAGTATGTTAGGTGGTGAGAATGAGTAGTGGTGAAAATGGGAGATGGTGAAGATGGGGGAGCGGTGCGGAAATCTTCAGGAAGATAGCTGCTCAGAAGAGGAACCGCTGAGGACTGTTTCATCATCAAAGAAGATAAGGACAATATCCTCCGACACTCAGGCTTGACATTAGTGAATTGTACCTTGCATGCAAGTCTGACATTGAGCCAACATAGTTGGGGGTATTTGGTAGAGCAATCCTGTAAATGATCCCAAAATAATTAGGTTCTTCAAATATCTCCAAAGCGTATCATACAATCCCAAAGCCGCGGGATGGACATGGCAGTTCATGCGTAATATGTACCCACCGCCCAAGATTTTCTACGAGAAAATGTGAAATAAGCGATAGTGTTCCTGCTGACCACTGCAATAAGAGGAATCTGTCAGTATTCAATTTGTTCTTCACATTGAAGGATCGCTATGCAATTTGAAGAACCTAAACTCATAAGTATAAAAACGCAGGCAAAGGATCTGTTATTGTGTGAGGAGATATGTGTTTGGACATAAGTATTAAAGATTAAAGACGTAATAAAGAGAGTTGCACACAAAAACTACCTACTCATGTACATCCGTAAATACCTTACCAGACAACAAGCCATCATGGTGTACAAAACCAAAACCTTGCCCTATCTTGACTATGGAGGCGCATTGATTCACGACACTCACAGTACACTGCTTACAAGGCTACAGAGATGTCAGAACAAGGCACTTAGGATTTGTCATAACACCCAAAACCGCATACCCACGAGTATTCTTCACAAATCATTCAAAATTAACTACTTAACCGACCGAAGAATTACACAATTACAAAAGTTAGCATACAAACGTAGTAGAGTAGCCGCAAACCTAACAGACCAAACCCGCCAAACTCGTCTCCACGACGGTCCTGTACTTCAAATTAAACAACCAATTCGCACCAGCAAATTTAAAGAATCAGTTAGATACAAAGCTGCTAACATATGGAACAAACTAAGTCCTGCATTAAGGCTTATTCCTACCGAAAAAGATTTTCACGCTGCAATAAAACAAATACAGAGAAGAAAAATCGAGCACTATTAAAGGTAAAACCTCCTTTCATTGTCCAAAAGGACCCAAACTTTCTTCCCACATTTTGAGTAATATGTACAACTAACTTATACCAACATGTCTGTAATGTAAGTTGTATCTAACTTGGACCGAGGTGTCCGAATTGACTTGTATATGATTTAACTCATAAAAACACTATTAGCTTGCATATGTTGTCTATTCAAATTTGATGACCGATGTACCCATATCCAAGTATTCACCGCCCATCCTGTAAGCTTACCCGGTAAGCAATTCGCGGTATGTCAATTTCTCCGCTGGAGCCACCGGAAGATAGGACACTTGTAGTCCTAGGTGTCCACTCCAGGGTAAATAAAAAAAATATATATATAAAAAAAGCCATATGTATATCTCTTTCATAATTATAACTATGAGGACAAAAATTGGATAGAAAATGTTTTATTGATTTCTTCTCTGACGCATGGCTATCAGAGGGATATGAAAAATACCGAAGGGTAGGAATACTAACTCCCGAAGTTGCGTTCTTGAAGCTGCTAGAGCGCCCGGTCGTAAAGCACGGAGGAAGCTCAGTCTTGAAAGTTTATAGAATTCCCCACCAGGTGGCAATTTTTGTCCCAGTCTAATCAAACATAATTTTCCAAGTATCCTCAATGAAAAGTATTTATAACGTACCGGTTTCCTCCTTTTCATTCAACTATAAAATAATCTTTATTTGTTATCGCTATAATACTTATATACGGATATAAAACCTGTATGTGTCTTAATATTGCTCGCGACTAAATATCGCGCCCGGCCTTTCGGCATTCTCACGTTTCTGGTCCAGAGTAGTGTAATTTTGAGTACCCACCGGACCTCTTCTATCTGAAACCAGCCCGGTAAAAGGCACTGCTAGCTGAGCCCCCTGGTCTCCGAGATTATACTTAACGGAGTGGAGCCTGAGCAGAGGAGAGCCATCTCTGATAGAGAGGTACCAGATTGGACCCGTCTGACCGGCCTAACTAGCCTCCTTCAGCTCTATGTGTCGTCTCCAATGTGCTGTTTCCAGGGGTGGAGAGGTGCAGGGCTGGGGCGGCCTGGAGAGATCATGATCTAAATTGCCCTATAGCTGTACTTCATCACCAGGGAAAAGTGTATGGCAGGATCAGGGATCAATGTTTTTTTATCACATGCATTACGGGAAAAGGGTTCACACTAAGCAAGTTTCGTCTACTCTTCATACTCCATACTCTTCATATGCCGGGCATGGGAGCTGTAGAGTCATATGAAAATGAAGTTTCAGATTTAGATCTTTATGAAATAGAAATTGTGAATATAAAAAAATGAAAAGGTCCATCTTGGTTGATGTTCAAACATCTCGGTGCATTAGGGGAGTTAGTGAACCTAGGTTCTGAATTAGATTATATATGTGAGAGGCATAATGTATCGCAGCAAGAGTAGGATATCATGTATTACGGGAGATTGCTGGGAAAAAATGATTGCAAAGATTTATATGTCCGTTAATTAAGCAAGATTAAGCAATAACTATTCTGTTGTTCACCTGCAGTCCACCTGCGTTGATTCACATATCATTCCTCCCTCATGGTCTGCAAGGTACTGATTGCATCTTCTAGCCTAAAACAGAGTGATAAATGAACATTTTCTATTTGATGGGGAAGAAAGGTTAACATGAATAATGTATGTAATACATCCACTGCGTGTTTGTGGATATCATGTATCCTTTTTTGTATATAGCTCATTGGTGATGACGTCTATGAATACTGATTTGTCCGACAATGACAGCTGAATGTACCTCGCAACGAATTACAAAACATGTCACTGCATAATCTGGATATATTCGTTTCAATCATAACAATTCTTCCTACGTGACTAATAGTATGGCTTATCTGGCTTCACCCTGGACAATACAGATATAATTAGAAACGTGATTCATCGTCATCGTTAACAAATTCTTTATACTCATGATACTTCCCAGATATGATAATGATGTAATCCTGAGACGATTCTTATGAAATGCCAAGGATAAGATAGAGTGATAATGACTATGTGAAATTTGACCAATTCGGTGTTCTATAGAAAGTCAGGCGCTTCGTTGTGAATGTATTGAAATTTATCCAGGGTAGAGATGGGGATACGTGAAAGCTAAACGAGAGAATGGCATGTTGGAGGTTGATCAGTGTAACTTTTCTGAGGTGTGTGACAGGGCGTGGTCTTTCCTTCTGATGAAATACATTAGAACGTACATTGCCTAAAGTGTGACTTGGTATGCTGAAATAAAATTTATAGACAATATACTATCATATTGGATCTAAATATAATACATTTGGAAGGAGGGAATCATTCAAGACTTTAATGCAGCAAAACTTAATGGAATAAAAGAGAATTTACTAAAGAGAATTCCTAAGGTACCTAAAGCCCATTATTGCTAAGCTTGTTCAAGGAATACTAGTATGCAGCATCATTGTGTTTAACAAAAGAGTATGTTCTGCGAAATCCTTTAGGTACGAAAGTCCACACACAAACCAAAAAATGTGAAATGTTAAAGCTGGATAAAAACTCACTCTGAATACTCTGAATTATCACATCTCCTGATACATGTGTGACCTTATTCTTTTTGCTGTCCTTCAGGCTGTCGATGACGCTAATCCTGTGGGCCATTGCCCTGGTGACCATAATAAACAGTGAGACGTCGTCAACGCCGGCCAGCGGATGTGGCGTACACGTCATGCCGGGCTGCACATGCGCAAACAACACCAACAACTCGGTGAACATCTTCTGCAACAAGATTGGTCTCCGCTCTCTGCCCAGTCTGGACTTTGGCCGAGTATCTATTCACATGCTCAGTCTGCAAGGAAACCAACTGAGCACTATTGACACGGGCGACTTCTTCGGGCTCAAAGTAGAACGGCTCCTACTCGGGAATAACTCGCTAGCGGAGTTGGACCTGCTCTCTTTCTGGGGTCTGGAGAAACTTCAGACATTAGATCTGAGTCATAACCGGTTCCGACGAGTTCCCAGTGATGCACTGCGCCTCTTGCGTAACCTGCGGACCTTGACCCTCACTGGAAATAAGATAAAATCGCTAGAGAACTTCGCGTTCATGAACCTTGCCCACTTAGAAGTACTCTCCTTGGATAAGAATCCACTAACGGCAATTGAGGAAGATGCTCTCCACGGAACCAAGCTCTTTCTTCTTATTTTGGACGACGTTCACTTAAACCAAGGACTTGATGGGATCCCGAAGAAGGAGCTAGGGAAATTGAAGAGTTTATCTGTGTCTAACAGTGGCATCACACACATCCCCGAAGGATGGTTCACCGATTTAAAATCACTTCGTTCGCTGAATCTCGATAACAATGTTATCAAAGACATCTCCGATACTGCGTTCAATGGGATTGGGCGATCGCTGACCACGTTAGAGATCAACGGTAACAAACTGAAACGTCTCTCACGAGCTGCTCTCCGCACGCTGACCAGTCTTGAGTCACTCGAAGTAAGCCACAACCGGCTGCGACGCATCTATGCCCGCACCTTTAACGCATCGAAGAATCTAATGCGGCTGGATCTCAGTCACAATGCTATTAAAGACCTCAGCCCGTTCGCCTTTGAGGGCATGGATAACATAGTGACCATCGACCTCCGGGTCAATCAGATGATCACGTTGGATGAACGGACGTTTACATGGGAGGGCGGGAGATTGAGGGCAGTCCACCTTGCTGAGAATCCCTGGTTGTGTAACTGTTTGTTGCAGTGGATGAAAAAGGACTACCGGAAGCGCACTGAACGCGTTGATGTTATAGCGGATCTGACGTCACTGAAATGCGCACGCCCAGATTTTCTGGTGGAGAAGCCTATAGTACGTGTCTCCGTACGTGAGTTCACATGCGATCACGACTATTATTATTACTATGATGACTATGAGTATGACCCCTAAGAGGGGAGAATACAAGACTGAAGGTTCTCAGCCTGAAATAACACGTACACATTCCCATGTACAAAGGTAGATATAGTATGATTAAGTATCAGTGGAAACGAAGCCCCTACGAGATATCACGTTGCTTAGCTTTTGTGTTAAGTTGGTATATTGAATAAGCTGTGCTCTTGTGAATCGGATTATTACCTGCTTTGGATAGTTCATCGGAAATTTGGGTGGAATGTGATCTTTTATTAAACTACTGAATGAAAAGTTATATATTAACCCGCTGACAGATGGCCCTTGAAAAGTACATTATGTAAGGTGGGGCCGATATCTCTCTGGACGCCTGGAGGTTGTTTAGCATGTATTTCAATTGGAGGAGAACGCATATGACTGTAAAGGTTTAGTATGGACAAGGACACCAGGCTTTCACAAATGCAGTTTTTCACACTTGCAAAGTGCTCACAGTCATTGACTTGAAGTAACGTTTGGCGAAGATTCGAATGAGATGGTCTGAATATTAAACCTGATATGTTCATTATTATAGAGTGTATATATGTATATGATTGTATAGATAGAATATCCTAAGGTTTGGCTGCAATATATGTATGTTCAGAATTCGTTTCGCTCATAAATATAGACGGCTGGAACGGAACCAAGCAGACTATATTCTAAGGTTGTTCGATAATAGAAATACAGCCCGGTGCATCAACATTAGATACGTTTATGGATTTATTGCGCTCTGTATTGTTCGAAACGAAGATACCGCTAACATCACAATCAATGGGCGAGTGGTGCCCTCGCGAACTGTTATCTCAGCAGTTTATTTGTCCCATGGATATATTGGTCACTGCATGCCTCTCTCGCCGCAAAAGAAAACATGGACATACAAGTAGCCTAGAACTACTGCTAATATAGACTTGGGCTTTATTACGTAACGCATCTTGGTGAGAGTGATCAAAATATCAGTAACTCGTTGGGATTTATTATTCGTCATATTAATGCAATGCAAAATCAAGTAAATAAACGACAGAGTCATACTTACCACGTCATCTTATTAATACTCAACCCTGAGTTGATCAAAATCATTCTTTTATGATCAGATATCTTAGAAACAAATATCTTTCCGTTAATTGAACGACAGTTACTTCTCAGACGACTATTTGTGTTTTTGTTGTCGAGTAATTCGTTATTGGACTACCTAATAAGGTTTTACAACCAGTCCTTTTGTAATGATCTCAACAATACGTCCTCGCTGCCAATCAAGCTCTATAATGAAGATGGCAGGTTGGACATTACTTCGGGATAAATAAGCCATCAAATCGCCGGCACAATGTGGGGGCATTCGTGCGTTTCGTTAATTAGTGGACATTATTACATATGAGAAACGTTGGCTATTCTCTAGAGATCCCGAAACAAAACGGCGACTATCTCTCTCTCCCTTTTTCTCTCTCTTTCTCCCTCTCTCTTTCTCTCTCTCTCTCTCTCTGGGGCCTATACAACCATCTTTCCACTATGCATATGGGATAGTTTACCCCATTATGATATGGTATATGAGGAATATTTAGAAAACCCAACATTGTTATTTTTCTCCTTCACAATTAAGGAGTATTTTACACTATCATAATGAGAAGCACCATTTCCCCAGCGTTATAATTAAATGACTGACCATTAAAAAAAGCTGGCTTCATTCCATTCCAAGCTGCACCTGTGTAGACTTTGTAGGCTGATCACACCAAGTGAAGGAGAATGCTGGATATCCATTTACCGAGGACTGAAAAAGGCAAGTTTAATCAACAGATTAATAGGAATTATTTTTGTCTCTTTTAATCCGAATCCGTTTGGTGCCTTTCAAAGGCTTTGTCCACGCATCTTAAGGAATTCTCAGGCTAAATTGAAACACACATGAATGATTAGAGGTACTGAAATAACCTTGAAGAATATATCGATTTGAAGCAGAATTATGCATTCTATTTAGCTGGGAGTCATCTGATCATATTTTAAATTGTCTTAAAACATTCCCATTGTATTGGTTGTCCACCAAAATGCAAACAAATGGTCTTTTCCTGCCGTTTGGGCAGGGCGGCTCACTGCTAACGTCTGGTGGAAGAACCTACACCTCTCGCTCTCACCTCTCACCTTCACCCTCACTTCTTCACCGACTCTCTCCGCATACATACATACTCATTTCTCTCACCACCTTTTGGCACACTCATACCCCAAACCTCATAGCCTTGAACATTCATTCAAAGTTATCTTAGAACCCAAAAACCATCGTAATGGCTCCTAAAACTAGGGGGAAAATGAGGAGAGAGAGAGAGGTGAGGAGTGATAATATTTCCTCCGACGCACCATGATGACGCCATTGACGCTAGTACAGACTTGGAGGAGGTCTTTCAAGCAACTCCACGACCGGTCCGGCTACGAGACCGTTGACAAGGCCAGCTTCACATCAAGCACCTGTTCAAATGAGCGCATCAACCGTTTGGAGGCCGAAGTCCGGGGAAGGACCGGAAAACGAACATGCTGCTAAAAGCCATGCTCGAGCGCCAGTCCCGTCTGACACCCTACTGACAACATGACACCCAACCGACCCGTGAGATGCATTCGCGTGCAATCTGGCGCTAATGCGTCCACACAGATTACATGGAGACAAGAATGCCGGCCCCTCGCGAACTCTGGAGGCAGCAGGATTATGAAGGTTATCTCGAAGAAGAATATTCAAGAGAGTTTATGAGGCCTACAAAATGAAGGTCAGCCACCCTATCAGACATTTTTATTGAACAGCATATACAAAAGCAGTTTATGTATCTGGACCATTAGGGGGCTGATAGCCTAAAGAAAAAAACACTCAAGGCCTGCAAAGACATGGAGATGTTGGAATACATTTGGGCTCTAGTCTCTCTCATAAGAGACGACCTGCGGTCCGACCCTGAGAACAACCCACACCTACTGGAACATCTACAAGGAGTAGTGGACAACGCTATGATTTGTCCTTGTCCCTCAGTCCGGAGGTTTTTGCAGTACATCCTCGACCATGTGGTAAAAGGAAAGATTAGGTGGTCCGATTGGCATGTGAAACAGCATGAGAGAGTCCGACTCTGCCTCATGGACAGGACCTTGAGACCCAGTCCACACAGGCCCACTCATCTGGTGTTAGTTGCAGTTCAACAAATAACAAGGGTTTGAGGACCGGGGGGGGGGGGGGGGAGGAGAAGCTGAGAGGTTGCGTGCAGGAAGTCCAACTCAACCATTTTGGCGAGCACGATCAAGAGGGTGTTACCTACTTTCACACATGTTCATACTGTTAAAGCCAAACTGGAAACAAATATAACAGCCACAATATGACCATCTACACCCGTTTGGAGCGCGACTGCCGCCATGGACACCGCCATGGCCAAACTGCTCCTAAAAATGCACTATAGGCACCCCTGGCAGTGTGTTGTAAGGTGCGCCACCAAGTACATAAGCAGCGTGGGAATTCCTCAAAGAGGAGAGTGGAATCAGCAGCAAAATAATACCAACGGGTACCTGGGAATCAGCTTCAGATGCCTACTAAGGATAAGCTCGGAGAGCAAATACAAGATGGCCACCCCATGGGAGCTGCATGTTGGGTACCGACCAACCACCACAAACGACCAACCACCACAAACCGGGAACAAGTCAACGCGGTTCCAAGATGGCAGCACTTCCGGTCGAGATAGAAAGAGTATGATCAGTGGTGGATTTTTGTCTCTCAACAATAGTTCCTGCTAGACGTCCAAATGCCACAAACAAAAAGATTTCCGGAGTCTCCGACTTGGGCTACCCCGCAGACCACCTCAGCTGGCATGAGTCGGCACCACGGGACCAAAATGTGAGCCGCCCTGGCCACCAGACGAACCACGAGGGGGCGTGGCCTCCACACAGAGTGACTGTCACACAGGTAATACCTCCTCCTCGTGTTCCACGGGTCCCAGCAACTGATGCCAGGGTTTTACCTGGCCTGTCAGTGTTCCCTGGCGGTCAGGGCCGCCAGGGCTGACCCAAAGATCTACATGTTCCATTCCCTCAGGACGGCCACTATGACCGTGGCGCACAGGGTAGGCCAGACTGAACTCGACGTCCAGAGGTTTGGCCAGTGATCCTTAAGTTATGCCTACCGGGACTATATCCAGGTGAAAACGGCAAGAGCGGTCACACAGTCTCTCACAAAGGCAATTATCAAGCAATTTATACCTAACAAACTATTAAATTTGTTTATATATTATACCTAAAATTCTATACAAAATCTTCCATATATTATATTTTAACATCCCAACCTCCCTTAACATCTCAATACATTATTGGCAGTCTTGTCATTTTTTATAGTTTACCAAATATCGTATGTATTTATAATAACATATCTTACCAACAATGTATTATTATCACTCAACTATCTTACCTATACTACTATCATATTATTTCAAAAAAATTATTAAATATTATTCTTGTATTCATTCACATCAATTCATTTTATTTATTACTCATATTTTATTGTAATTTATCCTTGTTAAGATTAATGATTATTATTATTATTATTATTATTTTCTCAAGCCGTCTTCTCATCGTCTTCTCTCCCCGGCTCAGCAGTGAATAGTATCTGTGAGGACCTGCTTTTGCTATTTGAAATATGGAGAATGTCAATAAAACATGTTGTAGTGGATGTTCTGGCTTAGCTGAAAAGATCACAAGAACATCGCCACTGAGCCCTGGTATTTGACGTGTACCATTGCACCTGCTGCCTTCCTACCTGACAGAATTAACATATCAGTTAGGTTAAGGATTGGGTTTATGCTTAAGTAAAACCTCCAGTTTTTATTTGGGTCAGAATAAACGTGCTTTTATGTGTTATTATGTATCACCCAAAATACCCCTAGGGGTTTCGCCCACCAGGAGGGATTGAACGAGACTATGGACGATATGAGCTACACAAAGCATGAATTATAAAACCCAAATGGACGGCACCTCGTGATAGAACGAGCCCCTAGAATGCAGACTGGTAACTTTAGCTGCAAGACCAGCTCCTCCCCCACCCCTCCAAAAAAAAAAGAAAAAAAGTTGCTGAGTGATCCAGTGTTACTAGGACAGCTCCTATACTCACCGCTCCGCCACCCCACCTTCCTCCCTCCACTCCTCTTCGGCAGTCTCCCTTCACCATACCCCTACAAATCCTTACACCACCTCCTCCCTTCTTCCAAGACCCTAGGGCCTACCTCCCAGGCCAAAGGATTACCTGAAGTGCTGGGGAGGCTCCGAGAAGGAAGGATGGGTTCTACAGCGTACGAGTTAGGGAGGTTGCTTCACTCGCTTCTTTCACCCATCCACCCACCCTACCACCCTCTCACTCTCCAACCCCCACATCCTAGTCCTCGACACCAGGCTCGACCCTCCGTACCCAAATACGGCGTTGGCCCAGCGTCGCCCGCTCGATGCTGATATTCGAATGGCATTATGGATAACTAGCAGCAAGCACGCCACGCATTTATTGCAGGGTCGATTGATGAACAAGATTCATACTTAAAGGATCCACTTAAGGGGCTACAGGGGTGCTGTACTAGGAAATGGAACGTCCTATCTGTGCATTGCCCGAAGCTGAGGCGCCTGTAGGATGGCGTGGTGCCAGAGTGGTTACTCATTTAATTGGTCATGCAATCACAGCGTACACATATTGCTGCATTTGTGATTAGTCACGCATTCATTCTTGTCTGTTTTAAACATTTAAGCATCGCTTGTGATTTACTTCCGTGCGATGTGCAATTCTGCTCGTGTGTTTTGTTCGCCTTCCCTTTTCCGCATATGTGCCCAAAATAGGTATTTCTTATGAGATGCAAAAGGATCATCTCTAAATAGCTTACTTCCATGTCATTCTTGGCTATTCATAGTTGACATTATTCCTAGCATGCAATATTGCTCGTTTTTCGCCCTTCAGCCAGCAATTCAGTTGTAAGATGACTCATTATTTTGCCTTGAGAGAGAAAGCATTTTCTTCTCGATGCATGCAAGATAATTGCTTCTTCGCTTCGACAGATTATATTCCTATAGAAATCCTTTAAGCTTCTATCCCTACCCAAGGCTAATTGTTTATTGTAAGACCGGGAGGGACTCAAATCCTATGCCCTATCGCCAATCATATCTACTAAAATTGCCACTTACAAGCTATAGCCGTTTTGCGACAACCGTATTTATGGTTATTATCGAAAAGAATGCCTTTAATCGCGAGAAGAATGCCTAAAAGAACTCAATTATTCCTTCAGGTAAATGCATCTCTTTGACCATTCTAGTCCTTTAAACAATGGGAATTTGCTATCACACAGGCTATGAATGGAGAATGTAAGTATGCAGGAACCGATACTCTACTTCCATGGAAAGGGTGTCTTAAGCATAGTAACGCATTTTCGTCACCGTCACTGATGGCTGCTTACTACGGTATTTCACCCTAAAATGGTAACATCCAATTTGATCGTTTAAGAAATGTCATAGAATTCGGCAAGTAAGCATGACATTAGAATGATTAGAATAAGAGGGTGCGTCCACCAACCACGACAAGGCTGCGACACGCGGCGACAAGAAAGTTCTTATCGGCTCCTTGTAGCAGCCTTGTCGTGAGGAGGGGAGCTGTCGTGAGCCCTTATCACAGCCTGTCGGGAAGTGCACGCTCCCCCTTAATATTCTATCGTAGACCACTGCGACACGCCACAACACGGCTCAAAATCGAACATGTTCGATTTTGTCGTAACCTTGTCGGAAGGCCCCCCGACAGGCCCCTGACAAGGTTCATGTCGCAGCCTGTCGTGGCCTTGTCGTAGCCTCTTGTCGGGAACTGTGGTCCACCAACTACGACAAGGCTACGACAAGGCTTCCTATCGTAGAGCTGTCGTGGACCTTGTCGGAAAGCCGTTGTCGCAGCCTTGTCATGGTTGGTGCACGCACCCTCTAAGACCGAGCATCCAGTGAGCTGCCGATACCCTACGATAGACCTTACGATGCCTGCATCGGGGCGCATCCCCGAGTGAATCTGCTTCGGATCAAAGTTGACTTTCCAACGAGATATCGAATTTGTGTCTGGAAATGTATCATAAGGCCTATTTAAGTGTATTGGAGCTCAGTGGACACCGTTTCTGACTCAACGATTTTTTCGAAGAAACCATGCCACGTTGTTTTGAAATCAAGTGGCATTTCCCTTGCAAGATATGTATTCCGTATATTATTCAAAACTCGTAGCTACGTGTAGTAGCTGTATAGCTTACGAATGAAAACTATGGTCTATATAATTTCTATTATAATATCCATAGAAGTAATCGACTGTCAATGATTGTCAACAAGATGTGAAAATTGCATATCACTCGATTATAACTCGATTTCTTTAAGTATGAATTTATTGTTGATATGATAATGACATTTCAGGTGGGACTGGTTTCATAAATCGTTTGACCTCCAACGACGAGTCCTAGATGATGGAGGATGGACTACATGCCTTCTTCCATGCGAGCAACTCGGACCTCGACCCCGGAATTTTCGGCGGAAACCGAGGTCGTTATCCTCCTTCTTGCTGCCCTGGTGTTCTTGGGGCTTGTTGCTTTTGACTTACCCATGATGACGGTTGGGTGTTAGGTAAGTACGGAGGATTTGGAGGAGGAGCGACGAGTAAGAATTTTCCGATTGTCCGTTGAAGAGAGGCGATGGACACGTGGGGACGCTGGAGTCACGTGAGGAGAAGTCCGGTGGGAGGGGGAAATCCTCCCGCGCATATTACACCCGACAAGTTGGGGACAATGACATTTCAGGTGGGGCTGGTTTCATAAATCGCTCAAAATATTCTTTATCATGCTGGCAAACATTTGAATGGGCACTTCGAGTGAAACCAGAACTTTGACATTAAAAAAAACACTTTATGCCACATCCCATCGCATACACTCACTACAGGTAAGCCAATTGCACAACCTTGAATATGGGGTGAGGTCATAAAAGAAAGGACGATTAGAAAAATGACGGTATTCTCTGTTTTGTTCTCCTTATAGAAGGATTTCCTGGTGTGCTATGGAGGCACATAATTTATTATGGTAGGTGACGCTTTCAATCGAATAAGCATTGCATGTTATAATCTATTTCTAAAAGAGGAATACTGACACTTCATATTTAGCAAACACTCCCGATCTGGCGCGATGCAGTTGTTGAGTTGTTCCACCACATTGCTGCATACTGATGCAATGGACAGATGCTCGCAGACCTGTACCAATCTAGTACCAGACAAAAAACGGTAATCTCTCTTTCGATAATTCCGTTTGAGGGAAAATCAGGTCTGTTCAGTTGCAGCACGAACAAAATATAAATCCAGACTCCTTTTCCTGGGTTACGATTGACATTGGCGCACAAACAACCACAGTAAAACCCGATTAGAGAGAAATGTTATATATCCTACCTGATTCCATTGCGCCGATTTCACTCCCGATGTGGTCCAGATGTACTCCAGTCTTGGTGCTGACACACACATACCCTGTTCCATTGTGCCGATGGCCTCCAGACAGACACCAGACAGAGGCCAGTTATGGTGCCAGGGCTGAAACTGGAGTACATCTGGACCACATCGGGAGTGAAATCGGCGCAATGGAATAGAGCCGTTTCTTTCCTTTACATGGCCATCGTTATTTTACCATTTGTAATGTCTCATACGCTTGGACTAACCCATGCTCGACGTATCTAACGGATAGTTCATATCATATATATATATAACCATTGAGATCCTGGAAACCCCGGGGAAAAGTATCCCGAATCTCGGCTTGGAACGGTAGGTCACCCTTTTCGAGGACTTAAATGCATATCAAGGGGGAACTATTCATACAAATGCAACAGCAATACCCAATTCGTAATAAAGACCGTTCTTTGAAAGAGCAATAAAGTTTCGTCGCAGTTCTTTCAGACCAAGTTTTCACCAACCTTTGTTGGGTGACTACTCAAAAAGTCAGCTTGCATAAAACCAACCTGATCATTTCAATAATTCTGCTTGCTGAAAAAATGCCAGCTGTCCGCCTCTTTGCTTTGCTTGGAGAGCAAGGTGGCCATTGCGATGACGGGAAACATGGGGGTTTAAAAAAAGAAAGAAACGAGAGGCAGTGATTACTGTAGTCACTGACGTTGACAGGCAACTACAATGAGCCTGACAACGTTATCTTAAAAGTCTCCAATGGGAAGCCTTAAGGGAAACAAGACAAGTTTAAGTCCTTGCTGAAAGATGAAAGTGACATTTGAGATATTGGCGTGTCATCAGTTTAAAAGGCAATCTGAGGCATGTCTTATCAGTCAGTTAGGTTTTCCTGGCAATCTGTTCCAAAATATCTTATATTGTCTTGAGATGCGTTGTAAACATGTATGCGTTTAACAACCAACCAAGTGAACACTATTGGAGGTACTTTTTATCCCCTGCATAAGCTTGTAATGTGTAAAGGGCATAATCACCGATGCAAGTTTGATTCTTCCATTGCCATATTAATCATGAATGTTAATCCAAGAGGTAATGATCAATCAAGAGATTCGTTTAATAGTGTTACCGGTTCATTACCTTCATTAACCGGTTTGATTGTTGGCATGAAATCAGTAATTACGGCACGTCCCTGGCCATGAAAATCACAATATCGCATAGAGATGAGAACAGAATAATCCTCCCCACGCCATGATTTCACATATATCAGATCAAACCTTGAATAGCTCATATACATTGTCCAACAAAATATATTGCCAATTATCTGTTAGTTAACATGATGCAAGGTTCATACACAACCCCTACGATTTTGTATAACCAGTACTGACTTGGGTTTCCAACCTCAGACTGAGGCAAGATCTAACGTGGGGTGTGGAGGATCATAACCTCAACAGTTAATACAGTAGAACCCCGCCTAACGGACACCCCGGGTAAGCGTAATCCCCTCTATTAGATGTTTAATATAACCCCGCGTTTTCAGATTTACCATCCCCTTTCTCTCCCCTACATATCGGTATATATAACACTTCAATATTGGTCCGGGGGAAACTTGAAAATCCCGCGTAGGCGGACACCCCGCGTAGACGGCCACCCCCGCATAAGCGGGTACTTTGGCCCGGAACGGAGGGTGGCCGCTTACGCGGAGTTTTACTGTATATACAAATCGTCTTCCCAATGGTACACTATTCTACGTGTACTCGACAAAATATACACAATATTTCTGATCATTCGATAAAAACCAGCCATGACTATATCGTTCTTCATTGTTCTCGAACACCTCTAAAGAATGAAAGTCTCCCATGCATATTGGAATGGCTCCATTGAAAGGAAAATCACAATGCAGGCCCTGCACATCTTAGGACTCACCTCGACACGCTACGACACGCCAATAATACATGTATATGCAAGCTGACATCCCGATGTCGCATTGGGAAGTCGTATTGTCTATCGAAGTACATCGGCAGCTCAGTGGACACCCCCTTAATTTGATACATTTCTGAGATAGGCTAATGAATAAAGTCCGCTGAAATATACTCAATCAGAAGTGGACTTGGTACATTTCGATAGTGTGATTAAATTCAGAGTTAGATGATGGAATATTAAGCGTAGAATATCTCCAGATCGTTGTATATTGGATAATGAAGAAGGAGGGTATTCATATAGAACGACCTGACCATGCTGTACAAGCTACAAAACAAGATGATAATTTCGAGTTCCTTGCAAACCGTAAATTATCATTGAGTTTGTAGCTTGTACAAGCATGGCGGATAGTTTTATACTTACTATATACCCAAAATCAATAAAATAAAACTTAATTTGGCTAACAACTAATATGTTAGCTAATATATTAATTAACGCCTACAGAAGAGTGTTTAATATTTTCCCGTATTTTTACGTTATGTGGTGAAACAGTGCGTGATTAGGCCCGGCGTCCACCTACTACGTTATAGGGGGCGTCCACCAACCATGACAGGCCTACGACAATGGGTTCCCGACAAGGTCCACAACTGGCCTACGACTGGAGGCCTTGTCGTGGTTGATAGACCTCAGTTCCCGACAAAAGTCTATGACAAGGTCACGACAAAGCTATGGTAGGGCTGCGATTGGAAGCTTGTCGGGAGCCTTCCGACAAGGCTGCAACAACATCGAACATGTTCAATTTTTCCCACGACTGGACTCTTGTCGTATAGTATCGTAGTTTACTCGATATCACTGTCGTAGTGTATCGGTACCATGGGCGTCTTTTTTACAGACACCAGCTACGTCTACGACACGCCGATTGGAACTTTTATGTTGGTTCTTGTCATAGCCTTGTCGTCGATGATGGACGCCCCTTTAAAGGGGGGCGTCCACCAACCACGACAAGGCTACGACAATGGCTTTCCAACAAGGTCCACGACAGGCCTACGATTGGAAAGCGTGTCGTAGCCTTGTCGTGGTTGGTGGACCCTAGTTCCTGACAAGAGTCTACGACAAGGCCACGACAGGCTGCGACTCGAAGCTTGTAAGGGGTCTGTCGGGGGCCATCCGACAAGGCTATGACAATATCGAACACGTTCGATTTTTGCTACGACTGGACCTTTGTCGTGAAGTATTTTGTCTTCCTCGATATCACTGTTGTGGCATGTCGGAACCATGGGTGCCTTTTTTATGGCAACCAGCAACGTCTACGACACGCCCCGACACCGCTGTCCCGACACTGCTCTTCTCACAACAAGGCTGCGACAAGGCGCCAATAGGAACTTTCTTGTCTGCTCTTGTCTGCTCTTGTCGTGGTTGGTGGACGCCCCCCTTTAGGCTCCGATATGGTCTACGATGCACCTCCAGATAAAAAATCTAAATCGCGTCGGAAGGTCACCAAAAACACCTCCCCGATATGTCTCCGATATTTGCTTTTTGTATCGGAGCCATATCGGCAGGTCTAAATTTCTATCGTTGTAGTTGGACGCCAGGCCTATTATTACATACCTATGGCCGAACGTCTATGAAATACTACCCGCTGCTTGGGGTGTAGTATAGATAATGTTTGGGTGCACTGCGCCCGTAGTGAATATTCGGGCGCACTGTGACCATCGGGTCAATGGGTAGATATCATAAGTATTTAAAATGGCGTTTTTTTTAATCTAGGTATGTAATAATAAGAAAACGTAGTGACTGAGCCCGAAGGGACCGCCGTTCGAGGTCTTTTTATGCCATAAATAGACCTAGAACGGCCGTCCCTTCGGGCTCAGTAACCACGTTTTCTCTTAATAGTATATTATATGGCTTGGGTATATAGTAAATTGACATTTTCAACATGCACAGTTACTGCAATTTTCCACTCTAGCCACATATATGTTACCTCTCTCTCATGAATAGTTTAATTACTAATCTGTATGTGATTAGCAATTATACATAAGCTGCTAGTCCCAAAATAGCTATAGCACAACTGCATCGTAGTGATTTCGATCAAGTTAATGGATTGAAAGCACCAATTTTGCGCCTTTGCTATATGAAGAATATATAAGAAAGTAGCAAAGACGTGAAGTACAGGGCCAACATAATAAACACCTTTCACGAAAATGAATGTAAGCGTTTTCCATTTCATAACTTAGTTAGATAAGTAAAGTACTTTTGTAACAAGTGCTACTAAACGTTAGGGATCGGCTTGGTGGACCGGGAAATAAGAAGATGGGAGTTTCAGGCAGCACCTGGTTCCCACTGCGTAAGTGACAGGACGGGCCCAGGTGTGTAATCTGCTTCACAACCATTTTATCTTCTCCAGTGACCTGGTATCCAGTCTGTAGCTGACATGCCACTCACAGAGAGCTACAGCTCCAGCGTACTTCCTCCGCCACAACCACTCCGATCCGTGATCCCGCATAGAAGCTTAAATTGAACGGGAAAACCTGGCCGCTGATGCAAGCTAGTGCTTGGTGTTAGAAATACAAGCCGTGTAATGTATGCGCACAACGGGCCTAGTCGAAGACGTGTGTGGCTCGCGAATGCTCGGAAGAGCTCGGAATTGCTCAAGACTGCTCATATCTGCCGTAGTGTAGTAGGCTATAGAAATACAAAAGATGGTACTACTTATATAAGTGTGCCTGACGTAGTGTGGACCAAATGGGAAGTTGTACATACATATACCTTGGACTTTATTAAATGGTTTATGAGCGAACAATCTACTTTGTAGATGTATAGATCATATAGATCTGGACTGGAGTTTCCAGACTGATTTTAGTATATTAACATCTTTTAATTCTCCAATGTGGATGGAAATCTTATTCAATCAGAGACATTTAAGGTGATCAATTCTCGAAACCCTAACGACTATGAAAGAGGTCTAGAATATGATTCAGCGCCAGTTGGTTTTTGAATCTAAGCCCCGACCAGCGAAAAGGAAATCAGAAATATTTTATGTTATGGAGCTCTTTGTGACGCCGTCACACGATTGGCTTTCTATCATATTTTAATATCCTTTTATCCGGAATGTTATTCCTAGGTTACAGCTTGCATGTCAATACATCAAAATAATACTTGCTTAGTATCACCATTACCATGGATATCATGTCCTTCATTGCTCTTAATGCCTGATAAAATATCAGATGACGGTGAGCCGTGCACCACGTAAACCTTGATTTTCATCCAGTGAAGTCCTTAGTTCTTTGTTTGACGTTTTCTACGAAGAGCGTCTCTGAAAGGAGATGAATGAACAATTTCCATTTTACATACAGAACACAAAAATAGAGAAAAAAGGCCAATGAGATGTGTTGTATAGTTCTACTTCGAGAATGTTCCTCATAAGATGTAGTAAATCACTTAAATGCAATCATTATTACAGGATTTACAGATGATTATATAAACAGAAATCACCGAAGTACACGGGATTGCACATTTTGAGAAAATCTGACCTATATGCCTATCGCCAAACATCTTGGATTCGGATTTCGCTGTTCCACATCCCTTCTTCGCTACGACGCTACGGCACCAGTCCAAACATCATGCAGGTCTATATTATGTTTAGCTACAATGCTGCAAGAACAAACACCTATGTGGAATACAGCGGAGCAATTTGAATGGTTCCTACCAGGTAACCTGCCTGGCTACCCCTGTAGCCGCCACTTAAAAGGTAAGCAAAAGACCTCAAGAGCGTTGCTATTCACCAAAATTCAACGCTCAAGACATTTCAAAATATAAGTTACCTGATATCAACTTCTGCTGGCAGTTTAAGTGATTCAATTACTAATGTTGTCAGGTAAAGCCGGAGATACACCAAGCGAGAAAGGCAGCGATTTCTGGAATCGCCTTCACGAAATGGCGTGTATGTGAGCTATTATTTCATATTTCGCTTTATCATTGCTTCTGATACGCTAAGTTATCGGTGGGAGATATCATTATGGAAAAAAAATATCTCAGATATATGCTATTTTGTATTGGCGATTCCAGAGATCGCCACCTTAACTCGCCTGGTGTGTCTTCGGCTTTAAGGGTTATCTTTACGAGACCATTCTCCACTTCCAGACAAGATACTAGCTCCAATATCACCCACCGCTTGCTTATCACGAGACCAATAACAATTACGAATGTTTAGATCCCCTTCCTCAGAACGGAACGCACACCTCGTTACGTTGTACGCCTTTATTCTTTAATTGAATCGTCATTGATTACAATAGTTGTCAGGCTTTCACTTGTCTTTCTTGGGATACTTGGTTTAATCTTGTTCCAAATGATAAACTTATTTGATACCATTATTCATAATCAGATTCTACCATATTTGCAAGGAGGAATTACCCATGTGTCTCACAGGTAATCTGTAAATTCAATAAAACTCGGTTGATTTTTGCATATATATACTTTCCTGGTCAATTGCGTCAACGATGCACACCAATATGCTACGGCAATAGAATGAAGCGAGACTCCTGCTGATGGGAAATCTGTCTCCCGAGCAAAATGGCAAATCCACCTGCAAGTTCAGATCAAACATGAACTTGACATTTTCCATGCGACCTGTGGACCTATTTTCAGGGCCCCTAATTGAATGGGCCTTTGACCCGGCCTTTGACCCAGGGTGTTAGTTACCTAACACTTGAAAAGTGACTGTGCCTTGTGGTTTTGGCCCCATTGAGATATTCTGCCCTTTGGCCAACAAATAGGAGTGCTGCATTCCATCGAAAACAGTTCCAATTGTCATTTTACAATTTTCAATTTCCGATTATGTCATATCCAATCTGTTCCAAAATTATTAGTTTACAGGTTTTAGATATCCGATTTTATTCTTAGTCTCGACTTTCATCCCTTTGTAGATATGGTCACCATGTAAAGATGTTTTATAGTCAAGGTGCGATTGTCAGAGAACATTGTGGAAAAAGTAAAAATTTTATGATATTCTAATGCCAACGATCTTTGCCCATCCTTATGAGAAAAGTCGCAAGGAAATTATGCCAAGTGTGAACAAAAATGCCTAGTGACAGGACGGGCCCCACTCCCTACCGTGTGGACCTAAGGCCAAAGTGTATAAGAGGCTGCGACTTTTTTTCCCTCCCCTGCTGTGCCAATAGACAAATATCGCAAGGAATATATTCCTCATATCGCAAGGAGAAATAGTGTCTTGTTGTAAATATTTGGCTGCTTGAGATGTCTTTGTTGAAAGAATAATCTGCTCTTAAGTTCTTATGCATGATCAGGAGTCTCATCGGGACAAACATCCTGTCGACTACCCCATCATCACGGGCCACCAGGTCAGCACTGAAAAACAATCTTCCTATGCTTAAACCGAGGACTGAAAAATTCCGAAGATCACCGGTATACAACACTTCTAAACATTGGAACTTGCTTGATATCGAAACCCAAACCACAACCTCGAAGCTGATCTTTAAACGTTATGTCAGGATAAAATTGCGAGAACTATTATGCTAACACAGCCTTATATGAGCTTTATATGTGATGTGTACTGAGTAACCAATGTCTGACATGGAAAGTTTGCTTAAATCGGATCAGTATTGACCACTAACATTCATCATTATCACTATTGTATATATATTGAGATGTTATCATCTTTCTGTACATTTTGTCACCGAATTGATTCAACGTTCGCTTGGAAGAACAATGTATACTCATTGAAACGAATAAAGAATCTTATAAAAAAATAAAATTTAAAACAAAGGAATTGATAAAAGATCATCATTAGAAGCAGTTATTTCTGTAAATTTGTTGAAATGAAATCCCAAATGATTCACACACAACTGATCACGTATAAGAAACAGCTATTCTGCTGATTTTATTAGCTCCTATGATTTCCATCCAATATCCATCCCCATTCAGTGCGTAACCACTTAATGAGACAAATTTCATCGGACCCCAGTCGATGCTATTTCACATTTGAAAGGAGGATTTGATTTCTAAAAGGATACAAAAGTTGAAGAAATTACTGTATGAGGGATTTACAAGAGGCCAAATGTGTCTTTGAACAGCCAATGAGAAAATAAATACCTTGGATAATCCTATCCCGTAAGTAATTTGAATAGGTGCAGCTTAGGTTATAGAATAGCATACGAACAAGGAGAGACTAGTTATATGCCCTCCCTTATTAAAGAAGGATATGGATTTCCCAACCAGCTGAAATATATCTGCACTTATGGCGATCTATATGTGTCGTTGTTGTTGTCGGCGCACGCTCATGCATCTCAACTTGCTATTCCATTACTCTACCTGATGATTCACCTTCACATCAGCTCCTCTACATTTCAGGACTCAACTACTGCATTATACTTCTTTCCTTCCAACTCTCAGTCCATCATTTCTATGTATCATACCTAATTATTTTTTCCCCATTAACATATATTTTATCATGACTATTAGGTATATTGGTGCGGTTGAGAAGTTATATCTACATGCGAATGTACAACCAACTATGTAAATTTTCCGCTCAACCATGTATGGGACCAGACGGGAGATCGGCCCAGCCTAGTCTGGGAAAACGTCTTTGTACTTTTGCTGACCCAATAAATGAGATAAAAAAAAGATTTGAAAAAAAGGCGAAGAAGAGTGAGCGAAACCGTTATGACCAGATAAATGACGCTGGAAAAGAAGTGTTACCTTCACCAGCACCCTGCTTGACGACTCAGCGTGACAACGGAAGTGGTGAGGAAAGCAGTTTATATAGTCTACAATTTGTTTCGTCATTTGTATGAATATATCAAATGATTTATTCTGATATATATGTCACATCACCCATAGGATCGATCTAGATAAACAAAATAATTCATTACCCAATTCCAACATCATTTCATCAGTAGTTTTCTTTTACAGTTCGAGCTAAGCTCTTTTTATTTCACTTCTCGATATACATCCACAGTCAAATATACACATGTTCTCCATTCATGCAGTTCTCCAGCCAGTGTACCCGGCCCTGTTCCCAAACAGGGCCGGGTACTTCATATACCCTAATCCTGGCTTGTCAATCTATACTAGACAGAGACTAACATGTATGAAAATAATCAGAATGAATAAATACATAACCATCTGTCTTCGCCAATATTCAAAATAGGTGTCTGTTGCTTTATAACTGTGTACTTAGAGGCAGTTTTTCAGTAAAACTTCCCTTCTTCTCAGTTCATCCATCTTTGTTACTGGTCCTCTAACTGCACACTATAACACACCAATTATCAACTTTATAAAGGAAGTCCGATTGTCGGACATATTTAATATAAATAGATATAAATCACCAATTACCAGCAGTGACCTGAATTAGCCCCAGTTCAAATAAAATGGCTGAAAAATTGTGAAGCCTCACATGGGAGTAAAATCACTGGGAATGTACCTTTATATTTGTATCACAACACTTCTAGACGATGGATTTACTGATATTTATTAGTTCTTCAACTCAAAAAGCCACAATTTGTCTCAACTGTCCAAAATTAAGGTAAGTTTGGCGAACTTGGAAAAACCGAGCCTGTTTGCATAAGACAGCTGTTCACCCCTAAATGGAGGGACCAGACTAATTAAGGGTAAATACTTTACCTAGCAGTTCTCCAATATCTGTTCTCTATCAACCTCATACGTTAACTTAATAATATATTTGATATCACCGCACTTTATCATCGTCACATTATAAAATTCTATTTTGTAGATTTTATTTCTTTCAGTCATTAGATACGAGTGGATCTAATGTGATGTAGAGTGTACGAGAGTGCAATAATTGTATGACAAACCATTACCATCTCATACATATTCAAACCTGTCGAACTCCTAGATACTGCATTTGTTGCACTTTTGTAATCTTGATGTTATGTTGTTTGAAGCTCCAGTGGAAGATTTGCCCACCCTGACTGAACTGGCAGAAGAAATGACTATCTATTAACCTTACCCTTACTCTTAGGACAACACCCATCTAGCAGTCCAACACAAAACCTGTAATAGTTCCGCATTGTCAGAACATCCTGGATAGCACTCAGAACACATGGTGTTCGTAGAAATTTTGAATATACTTGAATAATTTAGCAATTTCAACCTGAACACTTTCCCATACTTAAATTCCGTCAGCAACAGTAATGGGGGAGGGCTGCTGTGAGTTGGGGTGGCCAGCCATCGACTAATTAGCCTTAATTAAGGCACACCGGAGAAGAGACTCTCGCCGACTTCATCCTTCGAGACTAATTTCTTAAATTGACCTTTAACACATTTAGTCGAGTGAGAAACGGCGGGATCTGTATTGGGAAGGTTAATCTGTACGGCCTATACCTCGCCTACGTGAAAAAATATCCAGGGTATTTTGTCCTTCTATACATTGAAACAGCAGTACATCTATGGACGCCCAAAAGGAATGTTGCTGTTTTACAAGAGGTAATAAAACCGGTTATTTCGAGATATTTGATTCCCTTAATAATCTCCCTACATACAGCGACCACTATACAAATCCAAGTCGGAACCAATAATTGAATCGGTATTAATGTATGTTTGTGACCACCTTATTAACTATTGTATATCAGGATTGGTCAGTTAAAAGAATGAGTCACTGGTTGCCCTTTTGCACCCTGATATCTCTAAAGTGATTTTCATTAAGAGGAAATAGTATTTGATATATCCTCTTCTATACGTGTCCCTTTCTAAAACCCTACTCAATACTATCTAAGTACTAGACACTTCTTTTCACATGTCTTATTAAATAAAGGGTAGTAATCATCATGCTGCTGCTCAACTATTAGAGTGCTGATGCCAGAGAATGTAAGTAATCAACCTGTGAGAAGCCATTAATTAGTCTCGGAGGAGTTGGTCACAGGTAGGATGAACATAGACACAGGGTTATGAATATAATTATTGGGAAAAGAAATTGTGGATGTTTTTTTTATATGATTATAACACATATATGCCCCCTGGTGACATGTATGCATACTGCAATCTTCTGCTTTCCGTAAAGGAATATTGGAAATATTAATCAGGAGATAAATAATCAGTCAATGAATCATGCAAGGAAAGTGAAAAAAGAAAGGCAGGACTACCAGAAAAAAATTGTCATGGATATTCCACAATAGTGGAAGCTTGTATATTAAAATATGAGAATATCAAATCACCATCAACAGGATTTGCAATTTCCTAAAACAACTGCAGAATAATGAAGGTAAGCTTGCAACGCAGTGTATATCATGTACCTGACATGGACCACAACATTGAACATTACAGCCTTACAGGTAACGCTGGCACACCGATAATACACTGCTGATTACAAGATTATTACAACGATATGAATATATGAACCGTGTGCGTGCAATCAAAAGCCAGACACATGAGTAATCAGCAAAGACTGCTCAATATGGATCGAACCCTTGACCCCCATCCCCATAGACCCAGTGCACTAACCACTCTGCTTTCTCCCAATAAGTCGCTCGGGATCTGCTGCAGATGAGAGATTGATTAGGTTCTCACAGTATAAGCAGCTCCCGTGTCGAGGGAGGCTGGCCAAGGGCTGGAGTCCTTGCTTATTGCCCTTCTCCCCGATACAGACTGTTTCCTACACTTTGCATTCTGTAGCAATCCCCAGCTTGTATGCCACCTCGCCGAGGCCAGGAACAAGAATTCTTGGCATCAATATTGGAGTTTTCTTTAATGAATTGATTAGGGGTGTTTTGTTTCCATTCGAAAATTAATGCGAAAAAGTTATCAATTAGGAAATTGGGGGAAATAAATTATAAGAAAAACAGGAATGAGTTGTTTTGTATTAGCTGTGGCTAGGTGTTTGTCATTGTGTGGATTTGCAGAGGGGCTAAGCGATAAATCACAAAAGAAGCATTAAAGCAATCAAATTTGCCCATGCTCCGCAAATCAAAAGTACATTAGGCATTTGGACATTATTTGCAATGTACTTTTTTTACAAAGGCATTATCATACCTACTGATATTCCAGTATAAAAGGCAAAAGAAAAAGTTTTTTTAAAGATAAGGCCTGTCTACAATGGCATGATTCTGTGGAACATTTTTAATAAGAATACTCGAGAGGGTACTAAAGGATCATATAAAGGTATTCTAATGAAAGCTTTATATAAGATGAATGCTCATTGGACCGATTGAATAGGTAGATTGCATTATTCGCCTATCTCTTTTATCCCATCACACTAAACCACACACTTCTCTTATATGTGTAGTGGTTGCCGGTATTGAGTGGTAGTTTGTTCCCTCTATACTAGAGGATGCGGTGTAAATAGGGAAGCATAAGTAAAACTTGGTTTCATTTAAGTTCCTTTGGTTTGGGTTTTGTGTGATTAGGGGTTACTGAATCACCCGGCTCACTTCGAAAACGAACCAACCTGTGGGTTGAGACACTCACAGGGTAGCTTATATAATATCCCGAACAATATATACGATCTTCCGAAGTTAGAAAAGAAATAATAAAGTGACTGCTGCATATGTATTTAATTGTACATATTAGCAGAGAATTGTATATAGTAGTCTTTTAGGTGAGAGACCCCACCGAATGCCTGCCCAGCAGAGAGTACCTGTAAATTTCTTTTTCTCAATTTAAAAAAGAAATTGAAATACAAATTTCTTATGACAACGATTCATGAGGAGAACCCGTTGTTCTTTCATTGACTACCATAAACAGACATACACACAACTGCATTCATGTACAATTGACAATACTAGAAAAAAAAGTTTCCGATAGATCATTAAAAAGTATGAATATGCCACTTGAAAGTGCCCATCTCTAATACTTGCAAAGCTGTGGTGGTAGATACCTTTATTTTCTCCAGCAACACAGATGTGTGAATCCTGCTTTTCCAATGGATGAATGATGAGACGATGAGTACCTAAACCCTCGTTCAACACTTATATATCGTAATGGAGATTCAGGACCTGTGCATGTAGGTATGTAAGCCTATGTGAGGAATAATTAGAATAGTGTAATATGGATGTGCATGATTTTCATTTGAGTCATCACAGTGAATTAAATATCCTCAATCATTGTGTCAGGACAAGGTCTCAGCGGCAGCGTTAAGAACGAATTTAATCAGAGTTTAATTTCGGAGCTAATAATATGAGACTCAGCGAGAGCCTTTGTAACGGGTCAGTCAAGTCTGAGGAAAACACGTGTGCATTGATGAGATATTCCCTCTATGAACTCCAAATCAAAGCCCAAAAAGATGCACCTGCCCCTTTAATTAAAAATATTGCAGCAAGAAAAGAGCTTCCGTGATTTTAAATACACTTTAAGTACTTTCCTATTTAAAAAATCATCATAAAGCTCCATGGAGACGCGTCTGAGAGATGCTCTTGTCTTCCCGTCACCATGAGTCAATTTGATTTTCGGTCTTTGCCCCTTTTTAGGTGCCCCCCCCCCCCCTTTCCTGGTACTAAGCAGGAGTGGGTTTCACTGGAATGGCCTCTTCACAAGACAAACTACTGACGAAATCTGAAACTCTAGTCTCTGGGAATGGTGAGAGTCGGCGATCCATTTAATACAGTTATCAGTGTTTGCTTGAAGGCAGAAAATGTCAGGTTTTGCCCTCATTGATTTGCGTTTATGGTTATGATTTAAGTTCCTAAAGCTAGTGGTCGGTACGTTCAAAGAATATGTGTCGCGACGAGAATGTACAATGTAGCAATAGATGTACCACAGTTGGAAAATTGACTGGACATTTAATCTATTAGTTGTTACGAACTCTCGGATCGGCAATGCTTTCCCCGACGTCGTTCGGTGGGAGGGGCTTATGTAAGAATCTCGGTGTGATAATTAGTTATCAGATTGAATGCCTGCTCGGTTTTTCATTTATCTAACATCTTCAAATATTTTAGATTAATAAAAGATTACCTGAAATCGTCATTTGAAGTACAATTTCGGCATGCAGAGCTGGGCGGTAAGGCACACTGTGCTATATATATTTTTTACGATATGGGGAGTAGAGGACAGTGGGTATAAGAACAATATGCACAGGTGTATAATAAATACACAATATTGACTGGTTTAAGATACAAACGGCAGTATGCTCCGAGGAGTTGACGCGTAGTTATCCGAGCGAATGCGAGGATATTGCATAGAGTCATCTCCGAGGTGCATACAACCGCTTTTATCTGAAACCAGTCTATATTGTATTTATTATCCACCTTTTTTGGACAAGTGGCATGTCGATATCAGTTTGTTTTAGTCATCACTATTTTCCCATATGCACTATTTTACCGTATGCGCCACCCGGAGCATACAACATATCTGTATGCGCTGGGTATGTCCATACACACTCCCTATGTGTTTCCTATGGACACTTTGTATTAGGTGGATAATAAAGTAACTCACCACCAGTGAAATGAATCATTAGATTGTTTATCATATCTCTATATTCCATTATTGCACGAGTGTATGCCTCACATATGTCTCTCTTTATTGTTTGCCTAAATATGATAACAAAACTACCCGATTTATAAATTGTGTAGTCAGTATATATCATTGGTATGAAGTGTTAATTTAATCCTAGCTATGACTCCTTCCTGTATTCATATTTTAAGGTAATTGATCTGCAATATCGCACACCCAGACTCACATACTATAGTTAGACATGATTTTTCTCTACTCTGTTGTGTTACTTTATGATAAATTACAAGATCATCCTGAAGGATGAATCTACGTTTTATGTTAGTATAAAATGGACGAATTGCATATAAATGATGAAGGTCAACCTATAGGCGCAGTGAACCTCTGCTGGGAAAGATTAAAAGTCGGTCGCAGAACACTTGACTGGCGCCTGTTGTTAACCTGATATGCCGAAGCCAATCCGAATACCCGGACCAAAATCCATATTTCGTATACTACTTCCACTACCGACCCGGGTAACCGAAGTGCTTCCTTTGCTCTGCACGCCTTGATTGCCTCTGGTATGAAAGACTGGGTTGATCACGGAAAGGCTGACGGGGTGGTTTCAAACTTGAGATCGGCCGACGCCCTAACGGAGCCGGTAAACAGAGATGCGGCGACGGATCCAATCGCCAGACCCAGAAAGGGGACGTCTTTGGCCTTGACTACTTTGTCCTGACAAAGTTGTCAGGCCGATTTTTGGCTTGCGTGCACGAAACACAGGCACGGATATATATCATACCCCTATTCGTAACATAAACTACCTTCTACTTAGCTCCCACTGAGGTCATTTTGAACTACCGCCCAACCCTTGTTACTGAGCGAGATTGTTCCTCTGCGAATTGATACATCCTTCTATCCTCTTTTTCTCTGAATATATATATATATATATATATATATATATATATATATATATATATATATATATGTTATATTTATATACATTAGATATACATATATAAATGTATACATGAGTTTGTCTATATGTGTTTACTGTGTGTATATGTGTTTATCCCAACTACATTATAAATATATATATATGTCTATATATTTCAATATATTAATATATGTGAGGACGCAAGACAACACTACGCTACTCACCAAGTAACAGTAGCTATGTTAATCCACGTCACGCTTTGTGTCGTCACGATTCTTAGCAACCGCGCGGTCGTTGGATGCGTGACGTAGTCTTCTATTAATATAAACGTTTAATCCGCCTTTGATCTCGTGTAGATCAGCTGTGTTAAAAAACTTACCTTAGTTTACCTGTTATCTAGATGTCTAGGCTGGGTTGTTCCCAATGTATCAATAAAGCTGTATTTAATTATTTATTCCTGCCAAATCCACTGTTATTGTTGTTATTTATTAATTAATATATATTACTATATTTCTAGTTCTCCTAGGACGAATATCATATATATATATATATATATATATATATATATATATATATATATATATGCACATAGACACATGCCTACTGCATTACATTTACATGTGGACATACGTTGCAGCATATCTATCCAGACACACGCTTACAAAACGCAATGTATCACCCAAGATTGAACTCTATCATTCCTTACCTCATCCTACAGTGCACCCTTCACCAGACCCCAAACTACCATACACCACCCCTTCCGTCACCACAAGTTTATCCCGCCCTGACTCGGACGTGTTCGGGGTCCTACCATGTCACCGCAGCCGGCGTCCAATTTCACGGTGCATGCGCACCAACCGACGCACGCGCAATGAGCCCGTCCGGTAGGCTGGCGTTTGATCCCGTGGCGCCGCCTGGAGGACGACCTTGGGGTGATAGAGGGGGTGGGGGCAGCGCCCGGTAGGTGGAAGATCGAATATGGGAGGGTGGGTTCGGTGTAGGAGCAGGGACGGAGAGATATGTGCAGTAGGTATTGGATTGAGGTAATTATGGAAAGGGAGGGCGTGTGTAGAGGGTTGGAGGAGGGTGGGGGTAGGAAGAACCACAGGTGGAAAAGAGGCGAGCTCAGTTAATTGGATATATAGCTTAGAGAACTCCCACCTGTCGAATTAATTCTTAAAAACTAATTAAATAGACGTTTATTGTGGTTCAGGTTCTCGGGACACCCACCAGTCAGTCTTTACAGTCTCGTCGACGTTTATCAGATATGCCTCGCCAGAGATTAGTGTCACCTCTATAAGGGTTGAGAGGGCTACGATGTTGCAGTAGGCGGGGCATGGAATACAAACTGAGATGAATGATTCATCACGGCAAAAATTAGGTAATGGTCCCTAAAATTATGAAGGCGTTTATTGCACACGGCCAAGGCTGGTTTCTCAACTCCTAAAGCCATGACTCAACGACTTCCTATCTCCCAACCTATAATACAGGCAGACCTTGTCTTTACACGATGTTTGCTTGCTATGATGTAAGACTATAAGACCATTACGCATCATTATATCTTGCTGTGTTTTGTTTCTATCCTACAGGAAAATGAATGGGCTATAGCTAGGGAGGATGGCAAATTGCATGGAAATAGCATAGCTCATAGCAATTCAGAGAGGTTTGGCCGTGTGAAGGCTGGTGATGATGACACTATACTGGGGGTTGTTTCATAATCTAGGATCGTACATGAAGAACCTTTTCTGTACCTCGTACAAGGGTCATCGTCTAATAATGTTTAAGTCTGTTGGCTAAGACAATATTGGCCGTCCATAAGGTCGTCCATAAATGTTGAATGAAATTGACCCGCATTGTCCCTGGGTCTCTATAGCGTAAAGAAAAGGGTCTACATGTACGATCCTGGGTTATGAAACGGGCCCCTGGGTCGTTGGCGTATCACGTGACGATTTCTAACGGGAAAGAAGAAGTATACGGATGGAGGCTCATTGATCGAGTCACATCTTGGATTTATTGAAATAAAGAAAAATGAATGGCCTTATGTCTATCGTGCATATGATGGATGCATACGGTACTAACAGATTCCAGTTTAGCAGATTACATCATATACATTCATGTATTTTAAACTATAAACCAGTTTTTTTACACTAGAATCAAGCTATGCAAATATGACAATAGGGCCACCCACTAAGTGCTTATGCAAAATTCCTGTAAAATATTACCTCACTTCCTCTAACATATGACCTCACCGCCTATTCTCCATCTTGTACACAGGACAAAGCTTTGAGTTTATCCATGTATCTAGCTTGTAGTATCTACCAATAAAGGCCACGTTTTCTGATCTTTTCTTATGGATACACCCGTATTGTAACGGTATATACAGATGACCTGATGGCTGCTGAGATTATACCCATTGCAGTATAGGGTGGATCCAGGGAATAGTAGAAATTATTGCATTTTATGCAGCAGAAATAGCTACAACTGTTCCAATATTAATAACAAAACCAATATACTACAGGCATTACCTTTTTGTTGAATTAGCCGACCACATATTTTCAGTCTTTCCAGCAAATCTATGTTGACTTTGCTGAATTTCCTTCAGATATGTATTTTTCTAGCCAATGGATTGCTAAATAAACCAAACGATTGTGACAGTACGAGAGAACAAGTCTTAAAATCAGTTTTGCAGAAGCCTACTTTTGTTTTAGGTGTCGATGATGTTGGCAGAGTTGGCCATACGCAATGCGGGTAAACACCAAGTAGTCATTAAGTTACTTTGGTTATCGATATGATAATCAATGTATACCTTAAGTTTGGGTTTATATGGAGATAGTTTAAACTGTCACCGTGGTGAAGTGCTTGACCCCTCTGCCCGCACCTGAGTGCACCCATTGAGACCAGCCGGCAATTATTTCCAGGCACTCCTCTCCAGGGAGCATTGCTACCAACCCACTCCCTTCTGAGCTTGTACACGAAACTTTCCTACTGGAGGCTGGCACAGAATAACAGTCTAATTGGACTGACCCTTATAGTTTATCATTATAAATTATTATTTGTAAAAACCTCATGATCTTGATCCTCAGGGATTTCTACTAAACATATTTATGTAGTTTATATGTTTCACTTATTATAAGTAATAATAAAGGCCCTATCATTTTAAAAGGTCGTTCAGTTAAAATGACAGGATGATTCTGATCTGGGTAAAAGTGGCTTGGGGAGGGGCTGTTGGTCTCGAGTCCACTTTCTACAGTAGATGAGGGTGCTGGAGGTTGAGGGTACCCCTGGTGGGGTGGGGCAGGGCGGTGCGGTGATGGATGGGCAGTGGTATTGGCCAGTCAAAAGTTAGTTTTGATATCGTTCATCTAGCACGCCCAGCGGAATGATCGTATGGTCCATCCACATAGTAACCCGTATAGATATCCGGTAACTTGACCTTCCAGCCACTCGCCTGCTCTCTCTGGCGTAAACTAGGCTGCAAAACAGACACGAGGGACAAATTCTGTATTGTATATCCTTTATATCAAATATGGTATCTTGGAATTATAGAATTTCATTCGATTGCACTTTCAAATATACAGAAACATAGGAATAGGAACATAGGAATGATATCATGTCCATACAAGGCATATGTATTCAAGAAAAATATGGAGATCAAACTGATCCGAACCTGGTTTGAATTATAATGATATTATGATGTTATTATAAGTTAATGAAAGGGATCAGATCAAGAAAGAAACTGATGAGTATTTGGTGTGTGTCCCCGTATGCCATCGACTTTTGGAGCGCTCAGCGATATGAACAAGGCGATAGCCTAGCGAATATTCTGAAGCACTTCAAACGAGATGGATATCTGGCACACAGGTGATATGGTTATCTGTTTATCACCCATTGAGTATGACTTACCGTACTTGCATGCCTGTTGGGAACGAGTTCCAACTGTTAAGCCTATGGACATTTATATCCGATTAAGATAATAATCCAGAACCGTACTTGAACCGTATAGATGAGTTTTGTTTATTTATACAATTCTCGATCCAGTTCGATATTCATGAATTCTATTCTTGAAACATTCATTTCGCTTTACTCTTGTTTCTATTTACTATAAAGAATTCTCTTAACTCACTTTCTTCCAGTATCACCTTTATCATCCTTTTTAGCCCATTTTTGATGTTCAACGAAGCCGGATGCAGACGGTGTTTGTCAGGCGGTAGTTTCGCTAGGGCTTCCACTACATGCTTCACTTTCGCTAGCCGCACCTTAAATTGCTTCTTCAAACAACCATTCTTCCTCCCCAAGAGAAAACGCTATCATCTCCTTATCCAACTCCTCTTGTTTTTCCTGTGTGTGACGTCATCGCTTATGAATTAAGCCTATCGGTGTTTATGCCAGGCTAGGATGATATTTGAGTATACAAATGACAATTCCCGCCAATATTCAGTTTGATATTGGTTCATTTTGAGTGGTGCGAATTTGTGCGACTGTTTCATACGATTAGAATTTCATATGTGATATTTTCCATTGAAAATTATGAACCATATTATCCTTTTATGAATATAAATACAATGGCACATACAATCGCTCTAAAACGACGCCATATAACGCAAATATTCTGTCATGGACCTTAACATAGTCTGTCCATTCTAACACTGCCGATGCCACAATAGGGAAACCGACACACAAATCATTCCGCTTTTTATACGGTTTCTCTTTTTTTCCGTCGTTTGCAACAAGGCCGCACGACCTTGTGTAGTTGATCGCTTGGCGCCTGGGAAACGGCCTCACCGAAGGCATTGCTCTCTGAAGCGAAGAGCAGTGATCCCTCCAGCCGCTATATATTGTTCTACTGCCCTTGACGACTGCCAGTAATACCCATCTTAACTTTTGGAGCCAATTTAAGCGCATTCAGGGCAGATAGGAGTGTCTGTTTACGAGAAATAATTTAAAACCTTAGTATACCTTTGGGTGTTTCTCAAGGAGCATTAATAGAGTCTACCATCGGCGAAGGAACACTAACCTATTGGCCTTAGGGAAGATGACTGGGCTGGGGCATGGTGATGGGTTTTTAGATTGGCGCTCTAAACATTCGTGTACAGCAGGAAACGCTATAATCTCTGGCCTGGGATGTTGAATGGATCAGGCCGTAGAGTCTGGCCCTGGCGAGGATCCAGGCTGTTCTGCATGTTTATGCATGAGCTGTGGGGTTGGATGGTATTTGCCTCCGGGGTATTGAGTGAAATAAAAACAACACCTTTGATTTCTCATCGATAAAAAAACTGTTGCACTCGTAAAAAGAGCGTAGCTCTTTGGTCCCTCACTCATCATTTGGGGTGTCGACATTTCAGGGAAGGGGATCAGGAGAGAAAGGAAGGGTGAAGATGGGAACGAATGGGAAAGGAAAGAATGAGATTTGAGAGAAGAGAGTAGGAAGAAGTAGAAAGGGGAATGTATGGGTTTGAGAGATGTGTGTGCATGGGAGGAGGGAGGGTGCTGATTGTGAAAAAATAAAAAGAGTAAATCGTGGCATACGAAGAAAGAAAGAGAGGATTGTTCTGAAAAAGAAAGAATGCAGTGGGGGAAAAAAGAGGGCCGGAAGGGAGGGCGAGTTTGGGAGAAACAAGATAATGCACGAGTATAGAAGAATAAAGGAAGAGGGGAGGAATAGCCTGAAAGAGACAGAGCGTCGTAGGAGAAAATAAGAGGGAAGAGTGGAGGGTGGTCATGATTGGGGAGGTCAGGGAGACGAGAAGGTCAGGGCAGGGAAGGGAGGTAGATGTAGAGGGTGGTTGTGGCCCATTAGATTGTAGGTCAACTCTCCACTGTATAGACCTCCCAAGGCGCTAGAAAATATCATGTAAGGAGGTCAGTGTCAAGGTCGGGGTTTGCTGCGAATGCCGTCATTGGCTACTCGGTCTACTCTATTCCTTATATGGACAACTCCATGCAGGAGGGAATGAGATATTTAGTGAGAACCCGGGGAGGCCAGGTGTGGGAGGTGTTTAACCACTTAAGTCCAATGCAGTCTCTTTAACTATACTTTGACCCATGCCTAGCTGCCCCACAGCTACCGACTACCGTAAGCCCTCCCCCCCCCCCCCACCTACGCCGATGGTCTACGACGTACTTCCCGATGGCTACGATTTGAAATCGCAGCCTATCGTTGGGTATCATCAACGATTCTGAACAATCGGGGACCTCTCGATAGGCTACGATTATGGCATTTCAAATCGTAGCCATCGGAAAGTATATCATAAACCATCGTGATAGGTGGGGGCAGGAATTTTATGGCGAAATCGTAATCTATCGGTATGTTCCCGATAATTCAAATAATAGACATGGGTGGAAATCATAGACCATATAAACGCTTTTGGAGGACCAAAATATAAACTATGGAGACGAATTACTCACGATTCAATCATGAGAAATAAAACACCTGAAATAGAACTTCGTTTATGACACCCAAATGTGCAGAGGTCATATTTATTACACCAGTAGAAGTTCCCTGGAGGGATACCGGCTGCTGAATCTGACAAGACAGCAGAGTATAACTGACACAATTACACGCTATCAGGTCCAATGAGACAAAGAAATAGGTTGCAACAACCGCGGGGGAGGATTTTAATTAGTTTCCGCCGCTGCGAAGCTTCATAATAGAGTTTCGGATACGTTTCAGCGGTGCAGGAATGAACTAGGGATGGCAGGCTAAACGGCGCGTGATAATCTGAGCCGTTTCAGGAGATAATGAGGTGGACAAATTGTGAGCTCTGTTTTGGGAGGGAGAGACCTATCTAGCAGTGGCTGATATCAAATATCATATCATATTATTCGGATTATGTTTCATCATGCAAAGGGGTACAGAAATGCGAAATAATATTTGTAAGGTAGATCCAATGCTTCTCAGAAGTTTTAGATTTGCGTATGTAAACATTCGCAGATCTCTGTTAGTAAGTCAATGAATTCAAGGATTTAAAACAGCTTTCTTCTGTACAATATAAATGTAAAAATCTGCCTTTTATCAGTCAGCTTTAGAAGTCAGCAATCTCCCTTAGACCATGGGTGAAAGCACGAACGTGTCATTTCGGCAAATACCTTACATTATGCCAGACATCCCCCCTGAGCCAGAAATAGTCAACGATCCAGACAAGTGGTCTCGATTGAATCTAAATTGACTTTAAAGATAATTAGAAATGAATCAATATGGATGCCAGGTTCAATGGTTCCTGAGATATAATCCAGATGGATTTATGGATGGGGACGTCAGGGAAACCTCCCCATTGTATTGACAGTATGAAGGGCATGGATTGTGTGCAGGTAATCGTGGTTGAGCATTCCCAACTCTTACCACTTACCACCTTTAATTACAAGTATTGATAAAGCTATACTAGATAAACGCGCGTATGGTAAGAAGGTGGCACGAAGTTGGTAGATAGGAGTTTGGGAGGGAGGTAGCATGAAGGGGGTGAAATATCGATTACCCTATAGCGCAAACTTACCCCTCGCCGCCCCCTACCCCCTAGTCGACCACTACCCCTGCGACGGCTCCCCTTTGCACTCCATCGCCGGCTCAACTACAGCCAGTGTAGCCGATTAGATCATTATGGCAGTGGTGCCCACACAAATAACCGTTATTAATCAAACCCTTGCGGATCAGTGGACAAAGCCCCTCATTAAACGGTGGAGCCTACCAAGATGCAGCCTCATTATAAGTGGCACCTGGCCTCCTACTATGCTCGGTCTAGTCTTGCCACCGTCCAAGTCTATAAAGGAACACCGATATTGAACTATTCTTTCAATTTTTTGTTTAAAGATACATTCTTTGTGGCATTCAATCAGTTTTACATAAAAATGTATTGTAACTTAAAGCTGTACCTTCCATCGCACGATGGATACTTGAGAAAATAAGAGAATGCGCGGAGAGGCAATTCCTACCTTGAGGAAGATAGTCTGATATTCCATTAAAAAGAAAGTAAGCTCAATCATATTCATTTTTAGGAGATAGATAGAGTCCTGCTGGATCTAAATGGTCGCTGATTTTTGCATTCATGTAATGTTACCTACTTCCTGTGAAATCTAAATTTACCTCCTTTCTATAGGATGGTCATATATTTACTATATACTCAACATTTATATCATGCTTTAAGCTGTATCATAATTCAGTAAGTCAGGAAATATGGCAAGATCAGATAGAAGGCACAAGGGATCAATACATTTAATGACTTTTTCATTACAACTGAATAAGAGGATATCATGTTCCAGCCATATATTTGAAACAAGCAAATAGAACCTATAAAAATCCTTCAATGCATTGCACGCATTTATAAAGTCTCCTCCTCCTCTAAACTGTACAACAAGATGAACTAATCTTTTTTCATGTCTAGGCTTGGTTTATTAGCTTTCTGATAATAAGAGTATATACCATTAACCAGCCGTCACTATATTAGATAGATGTAATAGATGGTACCTATATCAGACAGAGTGGCATGAAATGACCACATAATATAAGGCTCAATCTGCCATTGACAATGGACTTCAGCTTTCCCTCACCTCGCAATTTAGTCATTACTCCTGAAGCAAGCATAATTTGTTCTGTGGGAGAATAGGAATGAAGAACATGCGCTTTGGTAATTAACTGCCTCTATATGGTTGTCTAAAGAAAAATATACCATTATGAAAGCTACAGTAAAACCGGAAACTTTCCCAAGACAGCATATAAAAAAGGTTTCAATTTTATGGTATTGTCAAACATTAAATGAGATTTTTGACTCTGATGATCATAAGGCGAAAATAGTCACAAGATGGCCGCCAATTCGGCTTATTCCTTTTTCTACGAAGACTACACAAGGGTTGCCCTTGACTGAACTCGAAACTTCAAGCACAGCTGATTAGGAGGCATGGCTAAAACAGGTCCCGAGATGTTTTGATAATAGGACACGTTGTCTCAAGTGTTCATCTTTATTTAATGAGATTCAGGACTGAAGATGGGGAATGTTCAAAACTGATGAAGCCATACTCACGATCCTATTCCTTGTAGATTGTACAATGATTCATAAGATCTTTATTATGGATTTCTTAGCAAGTTGATTAATGAGAAATAACTGAAATACCATATTGAGTATATATTAGAAAATATATAAAGGAGCTATAGGGCGTAAATCAATAAATAACACATTCAATTACAAATGGATGATATGTAAGACAGATCACTGGATGAGTGCTAAAGATTCTGCTTTGACGAGATAAGAGTATTCTTCTTTCATCTTCAATCACTCATGATTAATCGGAACATTTTTGTAGAGATAAACTTTAAAAGTTTGAAATCAATTCCATGGCTTATCTTCTGTCCATGGCCGTCATATTGCTCTGGTCGCTGGTGGCTGTGGTCGTGGTTTAAACGTAAGCAGGGCAGCGGCGACGGCGTTGTTTGCCGAGCAGCTCAGAGTGGGTGAGCAGATAGAGCCGATCGTGGCCCAGATGAGCTGCTCAGTGTTATCCCAGCTTCGATCAGGGTGCATGTTGATGAGGTGTGATGACGGCGACGGTCGATAGACCATCACACAACACCAAACCCCACCCCACAATCTCCCGCTCTGCAAGAACCACCGACTTTTCCCTCCCTTACCACCGACAGTACCTCAATAAACCACATGGGCCAGTCGATCATTCAGCCACCCATTGAGTTAATTATGATGCCGTCTTGTTTATGACAAACATCCGCAGGCTGAGGTCTGTAGAAGTTACGCAACGACATGACCTCTTGTAGTCTACAGGGTGTGTCCTGCGATATAGTATTAATCCGGGAAGGATAACATTCAATCGTTACATCATGATAAGATCAGTAAAAGTGAGCAATAACATCTGGAGTTTCTAGGTGCCTAAGATACAACTTACGATACCTGGAAAGGTGCACGAATTAGGATGTTACTGCCACAAGATATAGTGATAATATTTTTTTTTTTTTATAATATATTTTTTTTTATTGTGGAGAATATTTTATTTTCAACTAGTCATGAAAATCATGTTTCAATGTGACTTGTAACTTCAGAATGAGATACGAATTGTACAGGATATATACACACAACTATTCTAGCAGCCATAAAGAAACAGATACATTTCTAAATGATATAGGGTTGTCATGCACTGGTAAATTAGTCTACCCTGTTTCTACAGATTTTCGAAATACATGTGTCACATCTCACTCATGGAATATTATTTCTTCTCCCCATTTTTTTATTTTTTTTTATTTTCATACAGGACAAAACACAACAAGACAATATGACAGACACATCAAAACAGTATTTGCAGTTAGTACTGCCCACCCCCCCAAAGGTTCACACTCCCCCCTATTGGATTGTCTCCCACAGTTGAGCTAAATACTTAAATTTATGCATGCGACCTTCCTTCATATATACATATTTCTCTGTCCCTAATTTCCTCTTCAGTTCCACCATGAAAGCCATAATGTCCAAGTAATTTGCATAAAATAATTTCTGCCGATGCACAAAGGATTTAGCTTGTAAAATTACATAATTGACCATCCTGGTTGAGGAGGCAACACCATATCTTCCAAATATAACCTCTTTTTTAGTAATCTTTAAGAAGTTGTCACTAAGGACATTTTTCAGCCATCTTGTTATGGCTTCCCAGAAAAACTTTGTCTCTGGACATTTTACCAAGAAGTGCATTAAGTCATCCCTTTCTGTACAATAGTTACATTCTGGGGAATCAACAACCTTTCTCTGGGCTAAATATTTATTGCATGTAATAGTACCATTTAAAACCCGGTACTATAACGATTGCAATCTTGTGTCCCTAGAAGAGGAAAATGGTATTTGATATATAGTCTCCCACTCCTTGGAGTTGATTTCGAGATCTTGAAAAACCTTTTTCCACCTCATAATATCCACAGGTTCTTTTCCTGGAATTTGATAGATCAATTTTTTCCCAACAACCTAAGCCAGGGCCCTGTTTTTTAGTCAAGATTATCTTAGGCTAAGACCGTCTTAAGACAAAAGTGTGCTATAGACAAGATATCTTAGAGGATCTTTGATATATCTTGGGCTGAGACGACTTAGGGGCGTCATAGCTGTCTTTTAGTCAAGATTATCTTGAGATATCTTAGCTCAAATTGGCTCCAAAACGGTCTCACCCCAAGACAAGGTTGGAGGTGTCCTAGAGGTGTCTTAGAGGTATCTTTTGGCCATGTGGCCACATGAGAACAAGAAAACGAGATGCTCCTGTTACTCAACAGTCCTCTGTCACTAGTCCGCACTCACCAGTCCACACTCAACAGTCCGCACTCAACAGTCCGCACTCAACACTCCACACCCGCACCACACCCACACCACACCCATAACCATGCCCACACCCACACCCACATCCACAACCACACCCACCCCTGCACCAACCCCCACACCGATCCCCACACCCATCCCCACACCCACAACCACAACCACACCCACATCCACACCTACACCAACAACCACATCCATACCTACAACCACAGCCACAGTCACAGCCACAACCGCACCCACAACCACAACCACGAACACAGTCACACCCACAACCACAACCACAAACACAGCCACAGCCACAACCACACCCACAACTACAGCCACAACCACACCCACACCCACAACTACAGCCACAACCACAACCACAACCACATCTACAGCCACAACCACAGCCACTCCCACACCCACACCTACAACCACACCCACAACCATAGCCACAACCACAGCTACACCCACAACTACAACCACAACCACAACTACAGCCACAACCACAACCACAACCACATCTACAGCCAAAACCACAGCCACAACCACAACCACATCTTCACCCACACCCACACCCACAACCACATCTACAGCCAAAACCACAGCCACAACCACACCCACAACCATGCCCACACCCACACCCACACCCACAACCACATCTACAGCCAAAACCACAGCCACAACAAATTTTTTCACCATTTCTGGGTGAAAATGATGTGCCAGCACCGGAGTTTGAACACCCTACCTCCAACACGATTGCGGATGCCTTACCTATGTCTCCACAGAGATGGGTGATGCAATACATTCCTGAAACCCCATTAAATTTTGATATGGCTGCACCAGTGCTGGAGCTGGTATCCGGCAGGAGTAGAATTATAGAACCTAAGATAGATCTATATTGTCTCAAGATCTACCGTGGCGCACCAAGACCTTGTCTATAGGACAGCGGCCATCTTTTGTCTTGAAAAAAGGTCTTAGATTCTCTAGGATATCTTCGCAGATCTCAGCCCAAGACTGTCTCGACTAAAAAACAGGGCCCTGGGTATGGATGCCCTGAGACCCAGAACATCTTCTTTTTTTTTTTTTTTTTTTACCTTTTATTCTGACTGGTCAGAGCTCAGCACATTGGGGTGCTGGTATCAATGCACGGCCAGTATCGTAATACAATTGGTAGCTCATGGCCCGTAGGGTCAGGAGCGGTCATTGCTCCACCTAGCGCACTCCGTCCCTACTAGCGCACCCTGCGCGCCCCCGCGTGCGAGTCACGTGAACTAATAGGTCACGTGGCGAAGCACGCCCCCACGCTCTATCTCATTCTGTTCCTGTGCTTCACTCCGCTCACACCTACTACCTTTTTTCTCCTTGGCTCTACGCTGTTCGCGGCACCGCATACTCCACGGGTATCGGTCAGAGGCCGTCAGGGCAAGAGTCTAAAAGTACGGGTTAGCAGGAACACAGGTTCACGTGAAAATGCCGAAAACGCGAGCTGGACCGAGCACGTCTCAGGCTCAGGAGGAATCTTCGGATTCGACCATGCAGCCGTCTGACGACCACGTGGGATCGGCCTCCGAGGTTGGGAGCGTGAAGACGACTCGCCTCGTGGCCGTTGAGGTCGGCCTCGCGGCTATGAAAGAGGACGTCAAGACGCAGATCAGCGGGGTCCTGGCCGCCATCAACCGTCTGGCCGAGCAGAGGGCACCGGAGGCAGCGTCTCGACCGCCGACCGCGCAATCTGCCGCTGAGAGGCGGACACAGGATTGGGCCGAGGACCAGGCGGCACGTGTTCTGCCCGCTCCGAGACAGCTACGGGAGAGGTACGGGGCGGACTCGTATATCCAGCGCGAACTCGACCGGGAGGCGATAAAACACGATAGGACGGCGGGTAAGCTGCATTCTGACTTAAATATCGCTAGGCTTACCAGCAAGCCGTATATGTTCATTGACCGTGAGGGGGTCTATACCCTTGCGCAGAAATTGGAGATGAGGGGGTCCCTGGGACCCATGGAATACGTGAGCGCGTTCCTGGGACTACTGGGGGACAACAGAGCCGTAGAGCCCGAGGACAGGGACCACATGAGTAAACATCTTCATCAGGTCTCCATCGATGCGCAGTCCCGGCCATGGGCCGGCGTGAGGCGATGGAGCCAATTCATATTCGACCAGGTCGAGACCGGGAGGATGAGCTGGTCGGATTACGCGCTCATACAGGAGGAGCGGGTCCGACTCGCGATGACGACCTGGACACAGACCGGGGGAGCGGATAGCGGAAGCAAGTCACGATCGAGGGAATTGCCGTGCAGGCAATTCAATTCGGACCGGGGGTGTCGACACAGGAGCGGGCACGAGGACGGGCCCATCAAATGGGTCCATATATGCTCGTATTGCGATTCGGTGGGAAAGCAATGCGGGCATTCGCTCCATGCCTGTAACCGCAAGCTGGGTTACACCATGGGGTACGACACAGGTCCACATGAGTAATAACACATTCAATTACAAATGGATGATATGTAAGACAGATCACTGGATGAGTGCTAAAGATTCTGCTTTGACGAGATAAGAGTATTCTTCTTTCATCTTCAATCACTCATGATTAATCGGAACATTTTTGTAGAGATAAACTTTAAAAGTTTGAAATCAATTCCATGGCTTATCTTCTGTCCATGGCCGTCATATTGCTCTGGTCGCTGGCGGCTGTGGTCGTGGTTTAAACGTAAGCAGGGCAGCGGCGACGGCGTTGTTTGCCGAGCAGCTCAGAGTGGGTGAGCAGATAGAGCCGATCGTGGCCCAGATGAGCTGCTCAGTGTTATCCCAGCTTCGATCAGGGTGCATGTTGATGAGGTGTGATGACGGCGACGGTCGATAGACCATCACACAACACCAAACCCCACCCCACAATCTCCCGCTCTGCAAGAACCACCGACTTTTCCCTCCCTTACCACCGACAGTACCTCAATAAACCACATGGGCCAGTCGATCATTCAGCCACCCATTGAGTTAATTATGATGCCGTCTTGTTTATGACAAACATCCGCAGGCTGAGGTCTGTAGAAGTTACGCAACGACATGACCTCTTGTAGTCTACAGGGTGTGTCCTGCGATATAGTATTAATCCGGGAAGGATAACATTCAATCGTTACATCATGATAAGATCAGTAAAAGTGAGCAATAACATCTGGAGTTTCTAGGTGCCTAAGATACAACTTACGATACCTGGAAAGGTGCACGAATTAGGATGTTACTGCCACAAGATATAGTGATAATATTTTTTTTTTTTTATAATATATTTTTTTTTATTGTGGAGAATATTTTATTTTCAACTAGTCATGAAAATCATGTTTCAATGTGACTTGTAACTTCAGAATGAGATACGAATTGTACAGGATATATACACACAACTATTCTAGCAGCCATAAAGAAACAGATACATTTCTAAATGATATAGGGTTGTCATGCACTGGTAAATTAGTCTACCCTGTTTCTACAGATTTTCGAAATACATGTGTCACATCTCACTCATGGAATATTATTTCTTCTCCCCATTTTTTTATTTTTTTTTATTTTCATACAGGACAAAACACAACAAGACAATATGACAGACACATCAAAACAGTATTTGCAGTTAGTACTGCCCACCCCCCCAAAGGTTCACACTCCCCCCTATTGGATTGTCTCCCACAGTTGAGCTAAATACTTAAATTTATGCATGCGACCTTCCTTCATATATACATATTTCTCTGTCCCTAATTTCCTCTTCAGTTCCACCATGAAAGCCATAATGTCCAAGTAATTTGCATAAAATAATTTCTGCCGATGCACAAAGGATTTAGCTTGTAAAATTACATAATTGACCATCCTGGTTGCGGAGGCAACACCATATCTTCCAAATATAACCTCTTTTTTAGTAATCTTTAAGAAGTTGTCACTAAGGACATTTTTCAGCCATCTTGTTATGGCTTCCCAGAAAAACTTTGTCTCTGGACATTTTACCAAGAAGTGCATTAAGTCATCCCTTTCTGTACAATAGTTACATTCTGGGGAATCAACAACCTTTCTCTGGGCTAAATATTTATTGCATGTAATAGTACCATTTAAAACCCGGTACTATAACGATTGCAATCTTGTGTCCCTAGAAGAGGAAAATGGTATTTGATATATAGTCTCCCACTCCTTGGAGTTGATTTCGAGATCTTGAAAAACCTTTTTCCACCTCATAATATCCACAGGTTCTTTTCCTGGAATTTGATAGATCAATTTTTTCCCAACAACCTAAGCCAGGGCCCTGTTTTTTAGTCAAGATTATCTTAGGCTAAGACCGTCTTTAGACAAAAGTGTGCTATAGACAAGATATCTTAGAGGATCTTTGATATATCTTGGGCTGAGACGACTTAGGGGCGTCATAGCTGTCTTTTAGTCAAGATTATCTTGAGATATCTTAGCTCAAATTGGCTCCAAAACGGTCTCACCCCAAGACAAGGTTGGAGGTGTCCTAGAGGTGTCTTAGAGGTATCTTTTGGCCATGTGGCCACATGAGAACAAGAAAACGAGATGCTCCTGTTACTCAACAGTCCTCTGTCACTAGTCCGCACTCACCAGTCCACACTCAACAGTCCGCACTCAACAGTCCGCACTCAACACTCCACACCCGCACCACACCCACACCACACCCATAACCATGCCCACACCCACACCCACATCCACAACCACACCCACCCCTGCACCAACCCCCACACCGATCCCCACACCCATCCCCACACCCACAACCACAACCACACCCACATCCACACCTACACCAACAACCACATCCATACCTACAACCACAGCCACAGTCACAGCCACAACCGCACCCACAACCACAACCACGAACACAGTCACACCCACAACCACAACCACAAACACAGCCACAGCCACAACCACACCCACAACTACAGCCACAACCACACCCACACCCACAACTACAGCCACAACCACAACCACAACCACAACCACATCTACAGCCACAACCACAGCCACTCCCACACCCACACCTACAACCACACCCACAACCATAGCCACAACCACAGCTACACCCACAACTACAACCACAACCACAACTACAGCCACAACCACAACCACAACCACATCTACAGCCAAAACCACAGCCACAACCACAACCACATCTTCACCCACACCCACACCCACAACCACATCTACAGCCAAAACCACAGCCACAACCACACCCACAACCACGCCCACACCCACACCCACACCCACAACCACATCTACAGCCAAAACCACAGCCACAACAAATTTTTTCACCATTTCTGGGTGAAAATGATGTGCCAGCACCGGAGTTTGAACACCCTACCTCCAACACGATTGCGGATGCCTTACCTATGTCTCCACAGAGATGGGTGATGCAATACATTCCTGAAACCCCATTAAATTTTGATATGGCTGCACCAGTGCTGGAGCTGGTATCCGGCAGGAGTAGAATTATAGAACCTAAGATAGATCTATATTGTCTCAAGATCTACCGTGGCGCACCAAGACCTTGTCTATAGGACAGCGGCCATCTTTTGTCTTGAAAAAAGGTCTTAGATTCTCTAGGATATCTTCGCAGATCTCAGCCCAAGACTGTCTCGACTAAAAAACAGGGCCCTGGGTATGGATGCCCTGAGACCCAGAACATCTTCTTTTTTTTTTTTTTTTTTTACCTTTTATTCTGACTGGTCAGAGCTCAGCACATTGGGGTGCTGGTATCAATGCACGGCCAGTATCGTAATACAATTGGTAGCTCATGGCCCGTAGGGTCAGGAGCGGTCATTGCTCCACCTAGCGCACTCCGTCCCTACTAGCGCACCCTGCGCGCCCCCGCGTGCGAGTCACGTGAACTAATAGGTCACGTGGCGAAGCACGCCCCCACGCTCTATCTCATTCTGTTCCTGTGCTTCACTCCGCTCACACCTACTACCTTTTTTCTCCTTGGCTCTACGCTGTTCGCGGCACCGCATACTCCACGGGTATCGGTCAGAGGCCGTCAGGGCAAGAGTCTAAAAGTACGGGTTAGCAGGAACACAGGTTCACGTGAAAATGCCGAAAACGCGAGCTGGACCGAGCACGTCTCAGGCTCAGGAGGAATCTTCGGATTCGACCATGCAGCCGTCTGACGACCACGTGGGATCGGCCTCCGAGGTTGGGAGCGTGAAGACGACTCGCCTCGTGGCCGTTGAGGTCGGCCTCGCGGCTATGAAAGAGGACGTCAAGACGCAGATCAGCGGGGTCCTGGCCGCCATCAACCGTCTGGCCGAGCAGAGGGCACCGGAGGCAGCGTCTCGACCGCCGACCGCGCAATCTGCCGCTGAGAGGCGGACACAGGATTGGGCCGAGGACCAGGCGGCACGTGTTCTGCCCGCTCCGAGACAGCTACGGGAGAGGTACGGGGCGGACTCGTATATCCAGCGCGAACTCGACCGGGAGGCGATAAAACACGATAGGACGGCGGGTAAGCTGCATTCTGACTTAAATATCGCTAGGCTTACCAGCAAGCCGTATATGTTCATTGACCGTGAGGGGGTCTATACCCTTGCGCAGAAATTGGAGATGAGGGGGTCCCTGGGACCCATGGAATACGTGAGCGCGTTCCTGGGACTACTGGGGGACCACAGAGCCGTAGATCCCGAGGACAGGGACCACATGAGTAAACATCTTCATCAGGTCTCCATCGATGCGCAGTCCCGGCCGTGGGCCGGCGTGAGGCGATGGAGCCAATTCATATTCGACCAGGTCGAGACCGGGAGGATGAGCTGGTCGGATTACGCGCTCATACAGGAGGAGCGGGTCCGACTCGCGATGACGACCTGGACACAGACCGGGGGAGCGGATAGCGGAAGCAAGTCACGATCGAGGGAATTGCCGTGCAGGCAATTCAATTCGGACCGGGGGTGTCGACACAGGAGCGGGCACGAGGACGGGCCCATCAAATGGGTCCATATATGCTCGTATTGCGATTCGGTGGGAAAGCAATGCGGGCATTCGCTCCATGCCTGTAACCGCAAGCTGGGTTACACCATGGGGTACGACAGTCAGCAAGCCCCGCAAGCCCCAGCAGCCCGGCGGGCGGGCCGGGTAAACCCCCCCCCTGGCCGGATATACGTTGAGGGCGGCCGACCCCGGACCGGATGCCCTCTACCAACACGGCGGTCAGCCGGCGGCAAAAAACGGGCACGGTGCGCCCCGCGAGTGATCGGAGCGCACCCCACAACAGGATGCTCACGTGTAGGCAAGCCCCGGACCCCCGCGGACACGGGAAGCGGCACACGTGAGATCACACAACCGGTAACCCGTGTAACAACACCGGACAGGAAACGGCCGCCGGCAACGTGGGCCGAGGTGGTCAGTCGCTCCTGCCCGGATACACCCCCCCTCTGGAGCCCCCGCAACACGTGGAGTGGACGGGGGGCGGGAGACACGTGACGCCATAGCTACTGCAGCCGCCCCACCACGTGAGGAGGGGGCGGTCGGCAATAACAATAACAACAACAAGGTACACCACGTGGCCGGCCCGGTGGGCGTCGCCCACCCGGGTCCACCCTCCGACCGCGTGGCCGCCCCCAGCGGCCCGGCAGACCCCAGCACAATAGATTTCAAGGCACTGGAGGAGATCTGCCGCACGGGGATCGCGACCGCCGGGACTCGTACGGACCCGGAGGCCTTCATATTACATCGCCGCAAGCAGTGGCCGGAGATGGACGACAACGCACCGCCGGCGCACGGCCACATATACCGGGCCGTGCGAGCAACCGGGCTCCCAAACGCCATGTGTAGCAAGATAACTCTACCTACGGACTTACGGCTACGGGCGTGGGAGAAGTACCTCACGGCGATGGAGGGGAAGCGGGAGCTGCTAGGGTTCATACGTTATGGATTCCCCCTCGGATACCTGGGACCCGCGACCGATACCCAGGGGGTCCCAAATCATCCCAGCGCGACGGCTTTCCCCACGGAGGTAGGCAAGTTTATCACTAAGGAGCTCTCCTTCTCCAATCTGCTCGGGCCGTTCGCCGATGCCCCGTTCTCTCCGTGGTGCCACGTCTCTCCGTTGATGTCGCGGGAGAAACGGGACTCCGATGCCCGGAGGGTAATAACGGACATGACCTTCCCCCGGGATCGCAGCGTCAACGCCTACGTGAGGAAGAACTCTGTGTACGGGGAGGAGAGGGAGCACACTCTCCCCACCATCGACGGCTTCGTCGCCCATCTCCTGCGATCGGGTCCCTCGAGCTACATGGCCTCCATCGACATCGCGAGGGCATATAAGAATTTCCGGTGTGACCCCCTCGACTGGCCCCTCCTGTGTTTTGCGTGGGACGGCGGGTACTACTGCGATACGGCGATGCCGTTCGGTGCCCGCGCGTCCTCGTATCACATGCAGTGTGTTGCAGATACGATAGTGGAGATCCTCGCCGGTAAGGGGGTGGAGGCGGCCATGTACCTCGACGACCTGATCCTGCTATCGCCGTCAAGGGAGAAGGCCGCTGCCGACTTCGCGACCGCTAGGGAGCTCTTCCGCGAGCTGGGGCTGCCCGAGGCCCGGGAGAAAGCTCAGGAACCGTCGCAGGTCGTCCGTTGGCTGGGCATCAACATCGACGCACGAAATATGACTCTGTCGGTGCCCGAAGACAAACTACAGGACGTCCGGCAGCACGTCGCGGCCGTCGCGCGGAAGCGCTCGCTCACCAAGCGGCAACTCCAGTCGGTGCTGGGGAAAATCCTCCACGTGGCGAAGTGCATCCGCCCGGCAAGACCCTTCGTGAGCAAGCTGCTGGAGGCACTGCGTGGGATGTCCGGGTTTTATCTCAACATCTCCTCGGACATGCGGCAGGACCTCGACTGGTTCTCTAGGTTTGCGGAGGGTTGGAACGGGCGTGCCTTGATCCCCAGGGGCCCCCCGACGAAATGCATAACTGTTGACGCCTGCCTCACCGGGGTCGGGGGCACCGACGGCCGCCTGGCCTACTCCGCCCAGGTGTGCCCGGTTGCCGACCCGGTGAATTGCATATCGGAACTGGAAGCCCTCAACACGATATACGCCCTCAACACGTTCCTGACCGACCGGGACCGGGGGACGCGGGTTGAGGTCTTCTGCGACAACATGGGGACCGTCCAGGCACTAACATCGGGGCGGGCACGGAACAAGGTGCTGGCGGAGTGTGCCCGCCAAGCCTGGATGGTACAAGCGAGGCTCCAGGTCGAGCTGGTGTACACGCACATCCCGGGGGTCCTCAACTCGGTCGCGGATGCCCTCAGCCGGTCGCACCTCACCTCCAGTGACCGTTCTAAAGCTGCTTTTTACATGTCGTCTCTTAACCTCAGAGCTGTCGCTCCATGTAATCACGCCTCATTTGTGCCTATCCTCCGGCTTTACTGCAGATCCGGCGCTACGCTGTCTCCAACAGAGGGCATCTGCGCGGCAGGCCGCGGCGCGTGCCCCCGGCACGGTCGCCAACCAGCGAAGCGCAGTAACTACATACCTAGCGTTCTGCCGGAGGATGGGCGTGGACCCCCAGCAGCCGACCGTCAGCCTACTCACCGCGTACCTGGAGTACGTCCGGGACCACGCCCCTTCACCAGCGACCGTAGCCAACCATCTGTCCCACCTACGGTCGCACCTACGGCTGTCAGGAGGGAACATCGCGGCAACGGAGGACGCCCGCGTCAAGCGGGCACTGGACGCGATGAAGAGGGACAAAGCCTACCAGCCAAACGTGAAGCCTCCTATACCTATGGAGGCCCTCAGAGGCGTCCTCGGCGGACTCACAGCCACGCCCCTCGACCGGTCGACCAGAGCGGCGTGCCTCCTCATGTTCTTCGCGGCCCTGCGGCAGAGCGAAGTCGCGCCGCCATCCGTCAAGAGCTTCGATCCGGTCCGGCATCTCACACGAGGAGACGTGAGGGTCACTTCTACTCACGTCGACGTGAGAATCAAGGCTGCAAAGAACCTCCAGTGTGTTGGAGAAGAGAAACGCGTTTCTCTGCAGCCCTCCCCGGACCGGATGTCGTGCCCGCTGCGGGCAGTACGAGCGATGATCGCGGCCGTTCCTACGACCGACGACCGCGAGCCCTTCCTCATGAACGAGGATCGCTCCCCCATCACGACTCGATGTCTCGCTAAAGAGTGGGACCGTCTCATCGCGCTGGCAGGGATACCATTAAGGACATATACCCTGCACAGCCTGCGAAAGGCCGCGGCGACGCAGGCCTTCCAGGCCGGAGTCTCCGAACTGGATATACAGAGGTATGGAGGGTGGCGCTCTAACGCCCACAGAAGCTACATCCGCATCTCGGATGCCACTCGGGTGAATGATTCCCTCCTCAAGTCAATTAACGAGTGAGCATCATTTTTCTCCCACCCTCCTCTCCACAAACTCTTCATGGACTTTTTGGCTTTTTATACACATTGTATAACCATTATACGTATTACATAATACTATTATACATTATACATATGTACTCCTGTAATACATACCACATATGTAATACCTTTTTCCAGGCATCACATCTGCCTTATGTATATCTTATACATATCTTCAAATATGTAATCATCATATTTACCAATATGTCGTCTTCATATATCATATCTACATATGTATATCCTCTTCCATAAGATATTGTATCATATTTAATATCTTACTTTATATGGATCTTATAAAATTCAAATAAATTTTATTCGCCCATATCTGTCTCCTTCTCTTGTGTTGCGGGTAAGGGGTAATGGGTAGCTCATGGCCCGTAGGGTCAGGAGCGGTCATTGCTCCACCTAGCGCACTCCCTCCCTACTAGCGCACCCTGCGCGCCCCCGCGTGCGAGTCACGTGAACTAATAGGTCACGTGGCGAAGCACGCCCCCACGCTCTATCTCATTCTGTTCCTGTGCTTCACTCCGCTCTCACCTACTACCTTTTTTCTCCCACCCACCCTCACCTTCTCTTCCTACTCCCGTAGGGCTTTTTATACACATTGTATAACCATTATACGTATTACATAATACTATTATACATTATACATATGTACTCCTGTAATACATACCACATATGTAATACCTTTTTCCAGGCATCACATCTGCCTTATGTATATCTTATACATATCTTCAAATATGTAATCATCATATTTACCAATATGTCGTCTTCATATATCATATCTACATATGTATATCCTCTTCCATAAGATATTGTATCATATTTAATATCTTACTTTATATGGATCTTATAAAATTCAAATAAATTTTATTCGCCCATATCTGTCTCCTTCTCTTGTGTTGCGGGTAAGGGGTAATGATACAAAATTGACATAAACATGGTGTTTGAGTCGTGGTTAGATAAAATACTAGAAGCACCTCCCGTCCATGCGTGGGGCAGTCTCATATCCATCGATTTCATTCATTGTAATTGATCACATGTTAGATATGATTAGTATTATTATAGTCATATCACAGTGGAGGTATGAAGTCTATACTTTCATGGCACACTGTTCATTAGCCTAGTTTTTAACACTTTCTTGAATTCCTTGAACTCTGGGATCAAGCGCAGTTCAGGTGTCAATGAGTTCCAGACTTGCGGGCCTTTGTAGTTCAATGAGTTCTTGTACATTGATAACTTAGGTAGATTTTGCGCAAAAGTTGGTCCTTGAGTTACTCTTGTGTGAGTGGTCGGGAAGGATCTGAGGTTGTTATCACTCAACTGATTGTACATGTAACTCATGATATGTATTTCCCTTCTGTTTGTCAGATATCCTAGTTGGGCAGTACGATGCAAGATTATACGAGGAGTTCTCGGATGGAGCCTATACATAATCCTAATTGCATGATTCTGAAGTTTTTGTAAATACTCAAGGTCTTGGCTAGAGGCAGAGTCAAACAATATGTCCCCATAATCCAAATATGGCAGAATAATGGCTTTGTAGATAGTCATACATACTTCGGGGGTAAGATATGGTCTTACCTTGTTTAACAAATAAAGCTTGTGAGATACAATTCTCCTTATGTTAGCTATGTGTTGTTTGTATGTTAAGTTTCGGTCCATGATAATACCCAGATATTTATACGATGGTACAAGCTGTAATACACTACCTCCGATCTTTAATAAACATTCATTGTTGTGATAATTATTAACTTTTCTGTTGGAACCAAATATTACAACCTTGGTCGTTTTAGCATTGATGGTCCGTGAGTTTCTGGCACACCAAAGGGATAGGTTATCCAGATCTACTTGTACTTTATTAGCCGCATCCCCGAGTGTCTTGGATGAATAAAATAAAACTGTGTCATCGGCGTAATGTAAGCACCCACATTTTGATATTACTGAAATTAAATCATTAATATAAATTATGAATAAAAGCGGGCCTAATATAGAGCCCTGGGGCACTCCATAACTAATGACACGAGGAGACGACTTTACATTGTTGGCCAAAGTTACCTGAACACGATCCTTTAGGTAGCTGGTAAACCATTTATGAGCAAAACTACGAAGACCTATTGAGTGTAATTTAGAGAGAAGAATTTTGTGGCTAATTGTGTCAAAAGCTTTTTAAAAATCAATATAGGTGCAGACTGTTATATTTCCTTGGTTAATTCCTTCATATATTATTCTAGTAAGTTGAGAGACAGCGCCTATTGTTGAGTGATCAGGTCTAAATCCAAACTGTTTGCATGATAGGATGTTACAGTTTTGAACGAATGTATACAGTTGTTTATGGACAATTTTTTCTGCTATTTTGCCATCAAGAAAAGTCAACTGGGTACCATATTTTTCATTCATCTCTACATATGTCAACATTTCTCCCTTTTTAAAAAAAATGTCGCACTTGCCATATCCCCGCCTTCTGCATATGAGCTTTGACAGGTTTGGACAGTCTAATGGGTATAAACATGTTATTCCATATGGATTCATTTACAAATTGTCAGTCTTCTCTGGGTTGTATATTGTATTGACAGTCCAAACACATAAGCAGTTGCTTGTGAAACCTATTTTTCATTTCCAGTTTAGCTTTTTTATTCTTCTGTAGAAAAAAAATGAAGGAGGATGTATCTAGCTTAAGCTCCCTTTTGAGCAGGAACGTCTAATTGTGACCTTCTTGATTGATTAATCGTTTAACCCATTGTGTCATTGCCACTTCTATCATCAAACTTAAGTCTAGAAGTTTTAAACCACCATCTTGGATATCTAATATCAATGTATTATATGCAATCTTCGATGTTCTACCATTTAGTGATAATATATTGTAGGTCGTTTCTCATGTCTAACAGGCCTGACATCGTAATGATGCAAAAACCATTATCACTCACCCAAGTACAAGTGAATATTAGAAATGTTTGCTGTTCAATGTTGGGACAGGATGCTATCTTTATTAAGATTGACACAGCCCAAACAGATGCTGCTGCATTTACATTTCAGGGTTTTTTGTCTGCTTCAGGAAACATGATGTGATGGAGATGATAGCATCTCTGATCTGCAGTTAGAAAATCTCCCTGGCAGAGCGTTGTAAATGTCATTGTGATGTGAGGTGAATCAAAAAGTCGATCAGAAAGGAAAAGGTTTGAAAAGGTTTCATATGATTTACTTTAGACGGTCATATAAGAATAGTCTTTAGTATGTTATATTAGCAATATGACAAACAGCCTTGTTCTCCATGCTTTATGAAAACATACGGTGCAGAACAAGAAATAAGCTTGAACAGGAAATCGTCCTGACTGTCATCATTTATAACCTCAACCAGAGCGTTAGAATTGCGTCAGTACGAACATATTACCAGGTCTGCTATCATTAGTTTGCAAACGGTGTCTGTGGTTACTACATGTTTCATGCAACACGAGATGAGGCCTGGGCACGAGGCTTTTGTCCAGGTAAAAACATCTAACCTACTATCTGTGGATGCACTCTAACATGCGAGTAGGATATACCCCTAGAGAGAGGATGCACCAGCAAGCGCTGATCAAAAACCAGGCTGGACACGCGAATCATGGATTCAAACCTTCGTCCTTGTATGTGGCTAATGTGACTACAGCCGGAAGCTATTTCTATAGCATGGTTTGACAATGGTTATGATCTCTACGGCTCATAAATGCCTTATGCACTAATTATTTCAGAAAGTATTTATGCTATAGATGATAATAATGATTTCCACAGAGATGTGACAAAAGATTGGAATTTGACATAATCTAGGAAAACAATAAGATATACATAACCGGTAGAATAAGTATAGCAGCATTATTTCTTTTATCCATCCTTATTGCTAAAGTTTCACATATTATATTATAATATCCCCGTTCTCTAGCCGAGAACTATGTAACAATGTATTGCATGCAGGTATGAACCACAGATATGGACAACTTTAGCACAACCTCATATTACTATTGCCTGGAATCAAAGTGTGACCAACAGGTTGAGGATATGCAAACATGCCCAAACTGCCAACATGACCCTCGTCTATTTAGACTGTGATGATGTGACTATGTTTTCAACTATTTAGGACTTCCTCTCTGGAACAGATGAGCACCAACAACGACTCAGTTAGTACCTCAGAAGAACAATAACTATTCAGATTACCTTGAAAGACTATGTAATAGTTGAAACGTCGGTCCTGATAATAAAAGCCATCACTCATTTAAAGATAACTCACGTGGTTGTACTATTCTTCACTTCTACATTATTTAGGACTTCCTCTCTGGAACAATCTATCAGTGCTACTGCGAAACACTCTGACTTGCTTGAAATTTAAAGATATAATAAAATGTAACCTTGGGGAATCAATACCCTGCCTATAGTGAACTGTACTTCGGTATACCATCACGCAAAGAGCTCCTTGCAAACTACTCTGAACTTTACAAACCAATGTAGGAGTCTCCCCACCCCCTTTCGTATGAACATCGCTTACACGTATATAAAATGAGCGTCTTGAAATGCATTTGTAAATAAACCATTAATTTCTGTATGGCTCTTTTATGTTTACTAGTTAAAAAAATTCAAAAATGTATGAACCAAAGACAAATGTATGTTGCTGTGGGGTCGAGTCGGTGAGGACACAAAAACGCTTACCAATACAGGGTTTGTAACAACATCGTGCAAGGTGAGGAAAACCTGCCACTTACATATGAGGCTGACACCACAGCCCCTTTATTAGCCAAACGGGCTTGCTCTGACTATGTATACAGATTGTTGATGTATGAAATTGCACAACATGTTCAAAAAAGAAATGTAATTAACAAGAATTATATGTAAAGCATCGGGGACCCTGTTACCAACTACATTCTAGAATATCTGTTCCTTGATGGCCATAGTCAATGAGAACTAGCAATTTGATCTCTAAATAGGAGAAACCAGACAAGGGACCTCATAACTGGAGAAGGGTATTTTAGGTGTAATCTGATTTGCAAAACACTCACTAATGACTAATTTTACCTTTAGACTAATTGTAGTTTCCTCTACTGGAGAGAAAGATCCAGTGATTGCCTCAGCACTCATTCTACCTTCTGCCAGAGGCAGCTAGCCGCATGGCAGCGATGGGGACACGCAGTGGCAGAAGGGAGTTCAGCACAGAACAGAACTCGTTGATTCTGGTGATGAGATTCGGACACATCAGTGGCCCGTGACCAAATGGGAAAGGCGTCCCATGGTCAGAGCTGATCACCTCAAAATTTATGATCTCATCTCAGCCACTTAGATTAATATTTGGTGGTAAGAAGATATGTAATGAAAGCATGCATTTGTTTTTATGGATACGGACCCTGGCATTTTAATATAGTTTTCACAGGTACGGTGTTTGAATATACAAACAAACAGGCCAAAAACCTTAACGTTAGGGAAGGGGGTTTACTCGGTGTGCCATTCATCAATTCTGAGGATTAAATGAATTCGTAATGTTAACCTTTTAATGACGAATTATACCTTGAGGCATCAACTGGTTTAGGGCGAATGATTCCCCAAGAAAAGTACAACACTGAATTAAGAAAGAAATAATGGATCAATAAACATAAAATGTTCTCACAATGTAGGTAGACCAGTGTCTTTAATATTTCTAAGCCACACGCAAACAATATTTAAGATGGCGTGTAATATCACTTGATAAAACAAAAAATCATGAGTCTCTAACCAACAACTGTATGCCCCTCCCTAGCGGTATATCCGGACAGTAGTGGTCGTCCTTACACATCCCGTCTTGCCACAGGCACACACCATTAAAGCGTTAACTAACCAGACTACTCTTGATATTATAAATACACCAATAAAACACAAGCAATAGGAGAAGACTTCTGATGCATATACCTAGAAGTAGAAATTTATCTCATGCCATATTGTTTAGAGTCATCTATGAGGTGACAGATCCTTCCCTCCTTTAAAATTTGTATCTGATCACGTGATAGAGCAATGTAGCAAGTTATTACTGACTACAATCTGTACGGATTCAATGCCATTCTGGTGGGAAAATTTCACTTTCGCAAGGTTTCACAGAAATCAAATTAAAGATTCGGTGGTGAATATTGTAAAAAAAGATAGCGAACATGATCTAATAGCTACCGGTAAGAAGAGGACAACCGCGTTGAGAGACATTAGATTATTTCAACCTCCAGGGGAGCATTTGCCCGTAGTTCCTCGGAGGTACTCAGCTGATGATCTGGCAGGGGAGGAGAGCAGGAGGCGGCCGAGTGAAGGTGTAATCGAGTTCGAACCAGAAAATTCTGAACCGAGACTTGAGGACTTGAATGGAATGGAATCGATTATCTGGTGAATTGTTGCCGGTCACGATTTTCACTTCGCGGTTAAAATCTCCTCAAGCCACCCGGGTCCTAGTCATCTGGCTCACATAGCACAGGCTGTAACACAATATCTGCTGGGAGAGTAAACGACTGGGATAATGTGCCGGGAAAAAGCGCTCCAAACGACACATGCCCGTGTGACTCAATTGTTCCATACTTGATTGATCGGAGCTGATTATTGTAGCAGATTCCTTTCAGACCCTTTCTCTTTTTCACCATCCATTTCGGTTAGACAGTATTATAACCAAACATCACTGATTATCCTTCGAAAAGTGTGGTTTACGAGGTTTTCATCTGGTGATTTATTGTTTCACTATAATATTCCTTATTATCTCCATATGGCTATGTTCCGCGAATTGCAACTCATTTGTGTTACCATTCCAGTAAATTGCTTTTAATGGTTATTCAGGCAAGTTCGAACGACTTCTCATATTACAAAGTTGAACTTCTGAAAAGGATATCTATATATTATACCATTTTTATGTTAAAGACTGGCATACAAGTGATGCAAATAAAGACGGATTGACTAAAGGCAGTAGCTGAAGGAAGATCTATTGCGAAGTTGATATCATTGATATCACTGCTTGATGCATTCAGAGTTGCTGATAGTAAATGTCAGATAATCTGATACTTTTATATCAGACCTTTTGCAATACACTGTGAATACAATTTGAGCCATACAAAAGCAATCTGCTTTAATGCAAAATGATAATTAAAAAAAGGAGACGCCTTGACAAACCCAGCTTCAGCCTTCTTAGATATCAATGATACCAATACTTTTATCTAGTAATGAGACTAATACAGAAGCGCTGTAATCCTTAAGCCTGGAAATATTGTCAATGAGGAGTAGACTATTTGGATAAGGTCCAAACCTATAGAGATCCTCCTCGTAGTAATGCCAATGACGATAGGATCTGAACCAACGCCAAAGTCATTATTGATGGGTTAGATTACGCAGCCTATGCAGAAAGTATGTTTGTCTCCCTCATAAGGCAATCTCACTCTTATCACTGTCATGAAAAGTGTCTCTAAGAATGAAGGCAATCCTTGCATGAAAATATAGACAAAGTCTCACGATCTATCAAATTGGAAATATAAGAAGAAAGACACAATACCTACTGAAGAAGATTTAGCTTTGTCATTGCCAAGACAGGATGCTTCCTTCGTTATGTGACTTTAGTTAACCACACAGGAAACTGTGCTGTTGGGATTTCTAATGGTCACAATATCTATGAAGCTTCAATGCTGGGACTGAATATTCCGGGGTTCATGGTAAATAAGTTTAAATAAGGAGACTGGAATGGAGGTAAAACAAGGTTTATTACTAGTAGGGCACACACAGCACTAGTATGAGGTCATACAAGGTTATGAAAAGGTTTACGCAACCTAATTAGGAAAAGGAAAATAAAACGTAATGCAGTTACCACTAATGCAAACTAGATGTGAAGGATAAATACCTAGCAGGAGATAGCTAGGATAAACGAGCATTGATCAATAATAGGTTAAGGTACAGGTAAGACAGTGCATATAAGCACTGAGGCACAAGTCTCTGAGTCCATGAGGGAAAGGCGAGTTGAGGCCGCCTCCCAGAAAAAGTGAGGAAAAAGGAGGCAGGGGTGGGAGGTGGAGCGTAAAGCAGAGCATGTGCCGACTGCCCAGGCATCGGAGGGTGAGATGGTAGATGGCCGCGCCCGCCTCAGCCCCGAAGTGGGGGGTTCCACCCCCCCCCCCCCCCCTGCTCCCTTGAGCGTTGTATCCCATTTAAACCTCTATATAACTTTATATAACTCCAAAAAGGAATGGAGCAACTTCTCCATATGCTGTATTAAGGATCGTTCTGAGGAGTTGGAAAAAAAACATGCCATTGGATATCACATTCTCTATGTGCATGCCTTGCATATATGAATTCCCTTGGCCGCCTGTTGAAATACTGAAATAGGTCCTCTAATTTTCCCTAGGGTGGTATGTAAGTTAGATAAAAGTATACCTGAGTATTTCAACAGTGGTACGGCCTACGGGTACGGCCTCAGGTAATAGATGACTCCGTATCAATATGACCGTATGATATTTAAAGGAATTACTTCCTTTATTGTTTATGGACCGTCTAATGATATAGATACATGGCATAGTCAGGGAGAATCATAAAACTATATCATCTTAATAATCTGAATGTGCGTACAATATTATGCACTCACCTCATGATATCGCATTTGGTCATGGTGAGATTCCAATGCAATATAATTTTGACATACATGTAGTTTGCTACATCACGTACTCTCTTGCCTTAGGTCAATATCAAAGGTGGTATACATTATCTTCAATGGGGACTTCTGCAGATGCGAGGGGCATTGAGGGAACCATGGTGTCAATTATAAGCAGAATAATGATGTATTCACCATTTGCCTCATTCATACAACGGGAAACATTCAAAGTTATCGAACTACCCACGGGTATAGACACATACTTTAGGAGGGAATTCTACGTTGAAAGGCAACTTTATTTGCAATACAATAAGAAAACTCAACATGGAGCATTGAGCTTCACGGTGAATGTCATCGAATTCATTTACGGTGGTTTTACCTGCAGGGGCTGGGAGTAATATGTCAACATAAGGGAGGGTTCTACATGCTTTCTACATTGGTTTATCGTGAGAAGCCCTCGTTGGAGCTTCAGGTTGCGTGCCGGAGAACCCCTGATGTGCGCTGTCCATGCTAGAAGACAGAGTAATCAATGCTGAATGCATGAGATGTAGAGGAGGCGTAAGGCTGGAGTGTGTGTGCCGTGGTGGCTGTGGAGCGCACCCTATTCTAAGGTGCACGTTCCACTGACACGTCCACTGTAGGGTTTCATGAAAAACGGGCTGAAGTAAGACCTAGAGCAACAGCAACTTTTAACTAACACCCAGAAACATAGCAATTATTGACGATTCACTATTATCCTAGATAGCTATGTACATTTCGGTATATATAGTTATATATGTATAATCTCAGGGTACATTCTGTATTCGTTAATCGGTGCTGATTTTGTCATTGTCTTCATGTTTATCTCATGCTGTTCGTTTATTTCCTGGTTTCCTTTGGGGTTTTAATGAACGAATTGATGTCAGCGAAAAGTTGTACTGCACTCAAATGTGTTTATTCTCTTTAAACCCAAAGCCATCATTTGATTTAGGCCCGGCTTCCACCTTCTACGATATGGCTCTGATATGGTCTACGATGCACCTCCCGATAAAAAATCAAAATCGCGTCGGAAGGTTACCTAATATATCGGGGCAGTTGACCACGTTTCTGTGATTAGACACTGATATAAACCCCATACAATGTGTGGTGGATTGGCATGTCTAGACATGTGTCTACGATTTTGCACCTTCCCGATATTCCACCGATTTTGACATTTTGTAACGGTGCCATTTCGGGAGGTGTACGATTCTATCATAGTAGGTGGACGCCAGGCCTTAATGGCAAGAAGGATGTATATTCTACAACCACTTTATATTTGATATACCTGACTCATATATATATTCTCGGATAAGGACGTTCACGAAAAATCACATTTACAATTTATAGGAAAACATAAACTGTATATCACTTTTTTTGTACAAAATTATATCATGAAATAATGATAAATTGGGCATACTCGTTTCATAACTGATATACATGATTGTTAGCTGGCACTTTATCCAACACTTCAAGTATCAATATGTTTCTTCCTATAAAATATCACTTGTAGACACGAGTGTTAGCTAACAATGTTTTCCTTTTAGCATGTCAGGTGGGCAAACATGGTATGGACTAGGAATAACAGTGTGTTTGTACTGTATGTGGTCCTGCCATTGTCCTGTCAATGTTTGATCTGCCGTGACAAGGACGGAGTGTGCCTGTGCGTGATATGAAACGTACGTCTAATTCTGAATAAAGCACGGCATTTCAGTATTGTACTAGACAATCCTCTAGAATATTTCATTGGGCTCTAAGTAATTTATGTTTATCTACCTAACTTGAGAGTGTAATTAACGTTCATTAATATATTAGCATATTAACAGACATGCATACAGACCATTATCTCACCCCTGGTACATGTTTAGCCATGGGAATAACATTAGAAAGACATACTCAACGATCACCCCTGTAAAGTGACAATACTACACCATGGCCGTGGCGTAGTGAATTCGAGATGACGTCATATAGATTTGCTAAGTATGTTCTGATTATTCTGAAGTTGTGATGATATGTAATGTCATAGAAAGGGGTAAGATAGATCCAGAACCGCACTGGAATAGTAAAATACATAATACTGCACTCGTTTGGTTGTGCCAAAATCGTCATTCGGCTTCGCCTCGATGAGGATTGCGGCCCATCCAAACTCATGGAGTATTGTCTATTTATACGATTCTCGATGCAGTTCTATATAATTTCAGAAGTCCATAGTTCATGCTCAGGCCCCACGACTAGGTCTCACGAGATCATAGAGGTAAAACATCTTTCCTTACACCAGGAAGAAGAGGGATATCTAATTTGTAGTCAAGGTAACCAGGAAGGGTACTAGGTAACAACCAGTAAATCATTTGTTACGCCATAGCAGTCTTAATGGTTGCCATTCTTTTCCTTCCCCAATCTCGAATAGAAGATCACTTGTAAAGTTTGCTATAAAGCCAGATACAAGATCACTTGTAAAGTTTGATGTGAAGCCAAATACTTGTAACAATTCTAGGTACATGAACAAATATCTGATCCCATTAGATATTTAGGCGTGATAAGATCTGAGATAAGTGACGGTACATTCAACAATGTTACGATACATCCCTGATTTTATTGGCATGGCTTATTGGATATGAGTGGAAAACCCTACGAGCAGCAAGGCACTCAGTGTGAGTAACAAATACCGACAGCCATGCCCCACACTCGTAGCGGTCACCACAGGTACTAATGAATAGTAATCATGATATGGCCGGTGGTATTATAGCTGACAGGAGTGAAGCACAGAGGGAGGGAGGATTCATGGGAGTGAGATGAGCAGCTCACTGCATGCGAGCAGAGCTAGGATTCATAGATTGAGCGTACTCAAGCGGGGTAATAGCCATTCCATTGCTATGTTAAAGTCAAAGTATGCTCTGACCCCTCGTCATCGTGAATTCAGTTGTAAATGTGAATGATATGAGTCAAAATTAACCAGTTTTCTGTAAGGGATAGCTTTCTCTTTCGTGCCTTAATTCTATAATGATGGCTGGCTGCGGCGGAGTTACCCCGGTACAGACAGTGGCTGGTGGCAACGTATGTCACTAGGGGATGGGTAAATTGTCCTCTAAATTATACATGTCTTTATCATATACCTGTGCGCAAATGTCTCATACTTACTGGCCAGATGTATGGATTTCTTGCTTCCTGAATCACGTTTTAATACTGGTTATTTAAATGTATATTTATAGGGATCATAACATGGGGATGAAGGGGATTATGATATGGGAATGTAACATAGACTGTAACATAAACTGTGACATTTGTAGAGGTTAGAATCCGTTGTACGCTTAACAGTATTTTGTTTTGTAAAGTGGCTAGCCTTTTGCCTCGAACATTACTATAGCTATGTGTCTGCCAAATGAACTAACGGACATTAACATGCTCTAAACAACCATTTTCTGAATGATGGTGTCACTCTTCAACCTGTCATAATTACAATATTTAACGTACAATACGGCAGTCGGTAATGAACTGCATTACATATTATAGATATATCATCCTAAAATATTACTTCATTAGTCTTGACGTTTGATGTACTAAAATTAAGTCGTACATAGATCGATTAATATAGTCACATCAAAGGAGAATAGGGGTTTGCCTCATATATCTGCACAATGAATCTTCATTCCCTAATGGAATACCTCTTGTTGTTAGCTTCTGGATTATCAACATCAGAGGCAAAGCATTAAAGTTACACCAGATACAGTTCAGTTTGATCTAGAATTCATCATCTGAAAAGAAGGCACGCATCTGATGCATTAGCACTGTATCAAGTTTACGTCAGATGAAAGGGTAGAGCTATGATATATTTATTCAATATTAAACACAAGTTAAAGTATTTGCTGTCGTTGGATTCAATAGTTGAATTCAATCATGGTGAGTTAACACTTTCTTATCAAGGACACTGTTTGAGTATGATAGCAGTGCAATGTCTGTTGATGTGGTCGATCTCCTTTCTTTATTTTGGATTTTATAAATGTCCGATTCAAATGATCATTTGCCGTTTCATAATAGCAAATCAATTTTGCCGACATCAATCCCTTCATGTTTTGTCTCCTAGAGTATGTATTTTAATCACAATATCCTGAAATCTAGTGTTTAGACAAAGAGCTGTTGTAGGTGCATCTATCTATTTGAGTGTAGAGCTCTATGTTTGAGCAGTTGCATAAGTTGTTTCCATGCAAATTGCGGTGTTACCATGCAATTGCCTCTCGTTATAGTTCGAAAGTTAGACCTGAACATTCCGAAATATTCCTAAACGTCATTATACTAAGAGTGTATCATAATTGAGGGACACACTGAAGAACATGGGTTCAAGCGACATAAAACCGTAAATTATAGCCAGGATTTGTAATGACATTCAATTTGGTGCATGCTGTGATCTGCTGTGCGAATTCCCAGGCCACAGTCTTTCACAGTTTCCTTTCAGCAGCAGCTTTCGTAATTCTATCTGTACCCATCAGGAGCGAATCTATTCAGAGCTGTAGTAGAGCAGCATTACCAACTCTCTTGACAAATCCAACACTCTTGCAATTTAAAGAGTTTACATTCAACATTGCCACATGACACCATAATAATTTTATTATGCACTTCCGCACACGATATGAACATTGAAATCCAAACGATAAGTTAATGCCCAGATCAGCCCGTTGGGATTTTCATGGCTTTGTATAGTCGCATTGTAAGGGGTTACGTTTCATCGTACACAAGCACCCATTATTTGTAGCAAGTATCTAACTTATATTAACCCCGTTTATGGGAGAAGCTTCATGATAAAATATCGTATCAGATTTCTGTCCCCTTTGGTGTTATAATGATATTCTCTGTTTCTTGAATACCGCTCATTATAAACTTTAGAAAACGAAATAAAAATGTATAATTAATAAAAGACAGGTTAGTGTACATAGGGAAGGATGTATGTGTTCAGTGCAATAGTTTCTACCTCGCACAGACGCAGAGAGCGATGTCGATGACATTGTATCTACTATTTATAATGCATTGAGCCTTTTTGATTTAAATTTGTGTGGCCTGATCGTGTCCATTTTAAGCCACCTTATCTATTATGTCTACTATATATATACGACCTTATTCAATATACTATTCAATCTGTAAAACGAAAAGTTATATATTGAGTATTATCAATTTCATATAGAGGAGGAAAATGATAAATGAATAAACATGTTGTGCATGTATTCTAGAGATACAACAATACTAAGTCACTTCTTTGAATAAGTTGCAGCGGTTCTAAGGTTAGATGAGGACCACCCAAAAGTGTGATACCTAGGGCAGCGGGAAGTCAGATATACAGACCTAGATAAATAAGGGCCTAAATGTAACCCGTACAACACTGCCGGATGCATTCAGTTTGTAGATGTTGGCATCTCAGCGCCAGTACCCATTCATGGACCTTCAATTGTGTCGTGAGTATTTCACTTAGTCTTCACAAGCCTGTTGTTAAGGTGGCGAGCTACTCGTTTGAGTCACGAGGTCTTCAAGGAGACTGAGCAGCTCACATTAATCCTGCATGGCCTGAAGGCAATCCAGATTAAACTGTGCATTGTGGAGGTAATGATTGACTCAGCGAAGGAGAGGCAGGAAAATTGGTGACTCATGGGCTTTGCTCAGGGGTAGTCATTGCCACCTCTGGTGTCCCCCTCTACCGCGCTTCACAGGCGCCCCTCCTGCCCCTTCGCGGCTTTCACACTCACCACGCAGTCACGTGGTCGACCCCGGTCCGGACCCCGGTCTCACTTCTACTCTACCCGCCATACAGTACACACGTACTCTACACCTTTCTCGTCATTTTTGGCACGTGCGCGCAGCCTTTGCACTCCACGAGTCACAAGGCCCGCACCCCATCACACCACACGAGAACGGAACAGGGATAACGAGTAGAAGATGCCGAAAACGAGAGCCACCCCCGAAGCCGGACCGTCCAATGCCCCCGAGGCTGAAGACGGGTCCGAAACCACGGTTAAAGAATCCACCACGCAGGGAAGCGCGGAACACGTGGCCTCGGTCTCCGAGCACGGTTCGTCCGTTAAACTGTGCATTGTGGAGGTAATGATTGACTCAGCGAAGGAGAGGCAGGAAAATTGAGGAAAAAAAATTCAGGTGGCATCATCAGATGGCATGGCGGTCGCCGGGTCCTCCTGCGTTGCAATCATTACAGATCACAAATTGGAAGTGGCTGACCAACTTAGAGAACTTATTCAGGCAGTCCAGAGCTGTCGAACAAGGGTAAACCATGGTGAACTGCCCCTGTGAGAGAAAATATAGCTTGTGAGAGTCTCAGCTACAGAGGTTGAAGGTAAAGAAATGGCCAGTGTCCTGGACATTTCGGCGCCCTCACGCAACAGGAAAGGTGCTGTTGAGCGAGCCAGCCGGTAATGATGAACAGTGTTGTGAGAGGACAACTCTACTTGCATTCAAGACACGCCTTTCCTTTTACCATTATGATTTAATTTCTCGTTTTCAGACAGTAGATCATCGCAAGCCTCTGATGATATACCTCTGTGGAATATTTAGCCACTGCCGATACGATTCTGGTAACAATGCAGAGAAATGCATAGTATAGTTTACTAGAGTTAGGATAACATAGGGTGCAAGCCGGTATCTGGTGATATGAATTCAATAGACACGCAGCAAGTTAGGGGGAATTGGTTTCAGTTGGATAATGGATTAGGTAAATATTTAGCTAGTGATTTAATTGTGAAGGAACGGTTAACATAGCTAGAAATATTTGATAGCATCAATTCAGACTGGGATATATAGGCATTAGTCCAGGAGGAATAATTGAGCTACCCGAAGGTTGTTACCCTCCTTGGAACAAAACAAATACATTAACATCTAAATACGTCAATCCAATATTCTATCGACTCGAGAGTTGACGGTGACCATTCTCCAAACTCGGTTATATTCAGTCACTCGTTCAATACCCTAACTTCTCTTAAATAACGCGCTTGTCAACCTCCCCAGGTCTCATACCACCAGCCCTCACGTATACTCGGAGGACTGGGGCAGACAATAATGTTATCTTGCAACGAGGCTCTCTGCAACCTTTGCTCTACTCTGCCTATGCTTACAAGGTCCTACACTCAGGTCTGAATGTGTATACTTATGAAGTTATTTGAATATGGATTGTTCTTGATAAAAAAAACCTGCACCAAGGTGGATTTTTACGCTCCATTGCCTTATGCACCGGAGGTCTGGGGATAAAGATCCATTTATGTTTGTACGCAATATCAGAACATAGAAAACTCTAAGAAGTCGGATCGCTTGAAATTTGTCTGTATCATAAGTATGAAAAGAATTCCCCATAATGGGTAACAGAAAATTGTCGTCTACATGTCCTGTGAATTTGGTAACATAATTCTATTTTGAACAGAATTTACCAGCACTTTGAGTCATTGTATCGGCATCCAATATCAGAACGCACCTCCTTTACCAGATGACTTTGTCAAGTCTACTGGGGTCAGTGGCAGGTCCGTAGTGTACCTCCAGAGGTCGCTCGGGTGCACCATCAAGGCCATATAACACTGGAAGGAGCTCGCTAGCTGCCCTGAGCAAGTTTCAATCTACTCACAGAGCAGCTCACCCGGCAGATCTATGGCCCCAACTACAGTGACCCGTGTAAATTGACTGAAGACTTCCGAAAATGTTACCTATGTTATTTATTGGCCCTGAAGAAAAATCTACATAGTGGATGTTAGAGGTTATCCAGAGGCATCAGATTATAGATAATCATCTTCAGTGTGTTTTGAGGAATCATCGGACAAGGTTTAAGTATGATTCGTTCTGTCTTTCTTACCAGGTAATTAACATTAGGACCTATGGCTTTAGTTTAGTAGGGTATTAAATTCTACCCTTCATTTGGTTTCCTCTCGGAAACTAGAGTATCCCAAACAGACAGAACCTCTCTGGAAGTCTAGATATCCGTGAAGAAAGCTTAGAAGCGCCTCATCAGCTTAGGAAGTGAGTAGTCTCCGGGAGACATAAACGCCACGTCTAATCTCCTGCAAATCCCCATCGTGGAACAGATAATCCCCCAAGAGTCATTAGCGTATTTGCTTGACCAATTAACCGAGGGTATGTCGTATGCGATTGCGGTATACCTTACATTGTGAGTAAATGTAGAGAATAGAAATGCATTCTTTGAAGATGAACTCATGGGTTATCAAAATTCTAATCGAAATACAACAGATCACGCCAAGGAGACCCTCCGGAAGAACCATATTCTTATCAAGTAAAGAATGTAGGGCTGTATAGTAATTAATGCAATGATGTTGAGTCCCTTGCGTTAGAGTGCTTATCCATCTTCAGGCTTAAGAAGGATCATTAGTCACCCATACCGCAGACTTTCCTGTGGGGAGCAGCTCAATATAAGACGTAACAGCCGTTGGGATGAGCTGCTCCTACGTAGTATTACTGGGCAGCTCAAGCTTCTGGAGATGGTCAACACTCAGCCTTATCGACCGAATAAATCATGTCTCATTGTCTGAGATGATGTTAGTAAGATTCTGTAAGATTCTGGGGAAATGAGTTCAAGATGTTACATAAATCCCTTGGGATTTATATTGTCTGTTTGATAGGAATCACCCTGTGTTCTGAATTTCAGTATATCAGCATAAATTTACTTAGAGTTTATCTATTATATATGTAGGTATATATATATATATATATATATATATATATATATATATATATATATATATATATATATATATATATATATTCATATATATGGGCTTGTCTAAGGGTACGTTTCGTATCTATCTGATTGTTTAATGACGTGAATTAGCATGCTTTCCTATATTGTGAATGTATTTTTAATGTAGAATATATCTGATGTAACGATAAATCTGCAGGAGGCCATATTTACCTCACGCAGGCAACAAACTAACAATTACCACCACCTAATTAGGATCTTCTCTTTTTCGTACCTACCAATCAACATATTTTACAAATATAATGCTTATTTCTCACGAGATTCTCCTCGGTGTGTTTGTCCTCTGTCAAAAGGACACATTTCCGGCTCCAACGAGATCTAATTTTCTGAAAAAGTGATCTTCCGCTTTCGAGGGAAAGTTTTTTTTCGTGATCCTTGTTTGTTTGTTTGTTTCTTGATTAAATTGGTTAGGTGGTGATCAAATGAATTTAGGTAAAATCCCCCCCCCCCCCATCACATTTACTGAGGTTAGAGTTCTTTTTGTTCCTATACCACATAGACATGGCATGAAAATGATGGGCCTCTGGTATACGTTGCCTTGCTTGACTACACATAAGAAACATCTATTTACTATATGGATCACCTTTGACGAAACCTGATATGAGTTAAAGGTATAAGATCAATTACTTGATATGTTGAATGGAGGGATGGTGCATACATGGCCTGAGAGTTAGACAAATTGAAAAGCGCAGATCATTGATAACGTATCGAGAAAGGCCTAGAGTGCATTTCACCCAGCCTCTACACCCTACCTTTAGCAGTCTTCAGTGCCTGTAGCTGGCGGGTTTCATTGAACATGAAGTATTGATTGGTTTGTTAGCCCAGGCTTTTGTAGTGTTTAACCCGGGGCATACTCAGACATCATACCTGGCCAGGGCGATATTTCCCTAGAGGGAGCCACCTGGTGCAAAACAAAGAATTGACCCGGCCACGGCCATAAATGTTTCATGTCGGAGGTGTGTGTTATCATGACGTATTTCTCCCACGATGCCTGCGGGCCTACATTATCTACAAGGTAGCTGATAAAGCCCGGCGGTCGGACGCCTGCGGGGGTGGGGGTGTGATTGATACGTTCCTACGCGTTTCACTCAGACGGTGATCACAGGGAGCCTGGCGTGAGATCACAGCCGGCTTTTGCTAAGCACAGAACTTGGGGAGACTGTAACGCAGATTGATTGAATTCGGAGCATCGTCATTAAGGCGCCAAAAGCGTTGGAAACTGCATACATAAGGATTTTTTCAAAGGAAAGTCGTCTGCTTTAGAGTCTCGGCGGTTCTGGTAATTGGATGTACTGCGGACAACCTTTAGTGCCCCCGCTGCTTGCCTCGGTATAGCTTTCATAGATCTTCACAGGAAGACACTTATTTCACGACCGTTAAATCATAAGCTCATTTGTTGTTTCCGACAAGGTATCTTAACCGGAATAAAATTTGGTTTGAAAGGTACCATAATGTTTATACTTATATCATGCATGAGGAATGGAGAAGGTACTTGTATATATATAATTTTTCCACTATTTGAGTAGGCACTCATCTGTTTGATCAATCACTAGTCCCTGTCTGATTTAATTATTAGCTATCTAGAAAACAAGGACATTGTACCTTGGATATTGGATAACAAAGTGTAAAACCAAGAAAAGATTGCGTTTGGATCTTGCTCTTTGTACACTTAGTAACGGTCTGACACCTCTGACGCAATGTGTCAAACTTGGATTGTCATCAGCAGTGGACACTAAGGAATACCTCTTACAGTCAGTAATTATATTTCCATGGGTCTGTTGGTCATAATTGATGCGAGAATGAGAAGCTCACTTACATCAGGTCACAAATGATATGTTTGATTATTGCTGGAGTGTGGGGGAATGTCAGGATAGTTGATTTATATCGCACCTTATCAAATAACTTCTGTAACTTCTTGTTATGATATTCAGCAATGCGACAGGTCTCACTGAACGCCTTAAAATTCTTTAGAGATGAAATTTTGTTAATTTTGTGAATATATTTGGCTTTGTATCTTACAGCAAGGTCAATACAAATACTTATCCTAATGCCAATAAATGAAGTAGGTCTAGTGAATAGATGAAATAACGCTTTTACAATGTGCAAAATATCGAATATCTGTAATTCCTCCAGATGATACCACTTCAATACAAATGTTTAATCCAAATCACAACAGCAGAAGTATAAAATACCGAAGAATAATCAACATCCCCGTAGGTCAATCACGGCACACCTTTGATTGAACCTGAGAAGTTGGAGGCAAATGGCACGAACATGTCTGTCGTGTAGGAATGTAATCTGCCATACATAGTTCATTAGTGAAACACAGGTCTGCACTCGGCTACAGAGGTATGGGCGGCGCCAGGCTCTGTCTGGTCACCACCATGCTTTACCGCTTTCCGTGATCGGCACGCAGAAGTAGAGTCTCACCAAGTACAGAAGACTGCCTATTCTACTTGTAGATTAGGTTTCTCAGTGTTAGAATACAGGTTAGAATGGATCACAGTTAATACACAGTTTACACAGAATATTTTTGTTATGGCACAGATGTTGATTTCAATGTGTGGATTTCCCCCGTTCACGAAAATAGAGTTTCACTTTGGTAGACTCACTGTATTTGCAACTCTCCATAAATGAAGAACAAATATTCTTGGTGGAGCTCAATCTTCAACTTGTTGTTCTATCACTAATATCAATCTTTCCATTACTAAGCTGTTATGATCTAGTTTGCAATGACCCAGTAGGTGGACAGTCAGAATGCATTCTTCTTTAACCCGTAAATATGTATGAACAGTGAACAACGAATATTCTTATATATCAATGTTAAATTTCATTTTGATGCACCATTTCCATGCCCATCAATTTCTGACTTCTAGTGGTTGAAATTAAGATGCCACATTTTAATATGTAAGTGGATACAGGGAAATAAAGCATCTTTCCTTGTTTCCCCATCTTCCTACTTCTTCCCTTTTACTTGGTGGCTGACGACAGTTGATTAAATTTCTCTACGTAAAGTATTGTTCTAATAAGCCACACTAACGTGTATCCCACTAAAATATTCAAGGCAATATGTACGCAGACCGTCCCAGACCACCTGCTAACTTGAAATAATGATATAGGGATGTCGTATATTGTAAAGCTATGTACGAATAGGGGATGATACAATTCCCTTTCTTGGCAAACGTGCTCAGTGCTTTTTTGAGGGGAGGACAATTCTCAATTGTATTGTCACAATTCCGCAATTAGCATGAAATACAAAATTTCGGCATTATTTGTATTTACAATTCATCTGGTTTTTAACTTCCTACACCATTCCCTATGCCGTCCACAACTGTAAAATCTCCCCACCATATGGCACAATGTAAGCAGAGTATTGCAGAGGAAAACTCGCATTGTAACCTGGTATAAGCAAAATCAATCAGCTGACAATAGATATAATTAATAGACAAGAGACAACATACCCGCCCAGCAGATGACGGTAGAGCTCACGTGCGTTTTCCAATTAGATACGGATGGTGGGTTCCGGTTCCGCCAGGGCGACGCAGTGTCTGCTGGGATACCGGAAGTGACGTGAGTTGCAAGGGGAAAGCCCCAGATGGCCAGTGGACGAGCAACGAGTGGGGACCAAGATAAACGCATACATACCCCGACCAACACCGTGCCACTAAAGCCCTGCATCCACCAACACCGATTCTGCTCCCGATAGGTCTACGAATGACTTCCCGATTGGAATCAAAATTTCATCGGGAGGTCAGACAAAATTGTAGCAGTGGACCGATACGCCGCTTCCGACACGCCAAAACTTGAAAAAAATGCCAAAACCAGCCCTCCCGATAAAGATCAGCACGTTGGATTTTCGTAGTCAATCGGTGTCCATTTGACGGAAAATATCATTTGATTAAGTCTAATGGTCTGACAATAATAGTTTCATATGATGATTCTGCCCCAGGTATATATTTTTCAATTTGATCGTTTTAGCGTAGGAAAAAGAATATGATAATATGTTGTATATACCTGTAAAAGATTATTCAGACCCTATATCATTATTTTAAGTTAGCAGGTGGTCTGGGACGGTCTGCTCACATATTGCCTTGAATAACTGGTATCTATTGAATGCCGCAGGAACGCCTTATGAGGTACAAGAAAAGGTGACCACGGTTACGATTGGCTCATGATTCAATCAGTGTATCAATGTGGATCTCAGGCAAAATTTTGATATCAAAATATATACTGTGATTTTTGAAAAGTTTACGCCGGGTGATGCCTTGAGGCATCAACCAGAGCTGGCCGGGTGATGCCTCAAGGGATCAACCAGGGCTGGCCGGGTGATGCCTTGAGGCATCATTTACGAAATACTCGTTTTTGTGAATAAAATTGGAATTATTTGCCCAATAAACATGAGATTTTCGCTGGCAATAGTACCTGGCTTCATACCTGTGCTATTGCCGTTGGTACCCGGCGCGATAGGGTTAATTAAACTGGTACTATTGCCAGTGAATACCGCTAGAGGCCGGGTATATAGGCCTATTGTGATAATTTCATCTTTGCATCACGTGACAAGACACGTGATCATTAATACTATTCCTTATTTTGCATAAAAATATTAAATATGATGTTATGCCTACTTACGGTGAAAATCTCATGTTTATTGGGCAAATAATTCCAATTTTATTCACAAAAACGAGTATTTCATAAATGATGCCTCAAGGCATCACCTGGCCAGCCCTGGTTGATGCCTTGAGGCATGACCCGGCCAGCTCTGGTTGATGCCTCAAGGCATCACCCGGCGTAAACTTTTCGAAAATCACAGTATATATTTTGATATCAAAATTTTGCCTGAGATCCACATTGATACACTGATTGAATCATGAGCCAATCGTAACCGTGGTCACCTTTTCTTGTACCTAATAAGGCGTTCCTGCGGCATACAATAGATACCAGTTTCCACGATTAGAATTTTAGGGGACCTCCCTATACACAACGATTTTGCCTAATTTCTAATCGTAATGTATCGGCGTTGGCTGGTGCGGAACCTTACATGCAAAATACCTAGTTCTCTAAGAAGAGCAATTTACTAATTCTGTGCAGCCTGCATGTTTGAAGTTACAGTAAAACCCCGCCTAACGGACACCCCGCGTAAGCGGACACCCCCGTTAACGGACACCCTCGGTCAAAACGGTTCCCTATATTAGATGTTTATTTAACCCCGTGTAAGCAGTCACCCCGCGTAAGCGGACACTTTGGCCCGGAACGGAGGGTGTCCGCTTACGCGGGGTTCTACTGTATATTCTCCAGGCTAGCAAGCAAATTAAAGCTGAGCATAATATGACAATATGAGTCGTCATTGCTACAGGAAGAGCTATCCATAATGTAAAGTCGGGCAATGAATTAATGAAAAGGTGGCAATACTTATCTACATGCTGGATAGCAAGATGGCGAGAATATGTGGTATCTATAGGTGCCAGTTATGACTTGAATGGTTGGATGTGATGATCAGAACACAATAGAAATTAAAAGGCTTGAGAAAATATCAAGTATATAGGAATGAGTCTAACGCTTACTCTCCTCATCTTAAATCATTCAATGAATATAGAATCGCTCTATTTTGTATCATTTGTAATAGGATTCTATTTGATGATCAAACAAGAAACCATTTGATATTGGATATAAGCCACTGTCTGTATCGTATGGGCAAAACAAGAAATTCTTTATGCACCTGGACCCTGTTATTGCCTCCATAGTAATCAACTCTATTAAAGGCGATCATGTCACAGTGAGTATTAAATGCGTATTTATATCAGAATTCCACAGGTCTGATTGAAGGCTAAAATCATCAGACATTTGGGAAGTCGGTAGGTAGAAGTTCTGGTAAGGAGGAAGTTCATTATTATCATTCAAGCTGTCACTAGTTCTTTTTTCTACCCCTTTCCTACTTTAGATTAGGCCTAGGTTTCATTCCCGACCGCATTGTGTGTATAATAGGCAGACGGTATGCATCATATCTGTCGGAAGATGGAAGGTTCTGATGTCAGTTGCCACATAAACGACACTGGAGCGGACTTTGGACGTATAGAGACCGCCCATGGCTTTATCCCCCCAACACGAAGTAAAAGACAAATCTAGTGTTACCGTCAGATAAGGTGTCGCCATAGCTTTTGCTATCTGTGTAAGACGTCCGGCACTTTCAGTAAATATGAATACTTTTCTTTGCGCAGACAAAAAAAGTATTTATGCATCATGTATGTGACCTAAAATGTTCAGTAGGTGAAATTCGCTGCTTGGTATTATTAGTATTACTCACAGAGTAGAACTGATATTCATGCAGTTGCTATTTCGCAAGGTGACCTCACTTCAGGTAGACTGAGGCCTCCAGCACCTACTGAGCAGTCTAATCACAGTGGAGCAGCAAATAGCACTCACCTATACCTTGCCTGGATCTTACTCACTGCCGCTCAGCGCGGGCAGCACCAAGATATACACTTCTGTTTCAACGTCAGAGCACCATGTGATCAACTGCTCTACTTATAAAGAACACCTGTGGTACATATACCTTTCCACCACCACAATATCCTATCATTGTTTTTTTTCTTTGTTCATACTTTTCTAAGTTATTGAACCATGCACATATTGGCTAATGCAAATTAATTACAAATACAGGTCTAAGTAATTTTCGTACAAGCACGTAGTGCCGCATCAGACCAACACTCTTACTTGATGCTCCAGTGCTGAAAACAGTGAATGTAATCCAACACGATAAATAGAAAACCGTAGTCGAGTTCATGTTGAACGAAATGCAGCCGGGAGAAAGAAATGTTAACTTCCTAGACGAATTTAAGTTAATAATGAACTACAAACTGAAAGAACTGAGACAGAACTATAATTAATAACTTGGAAATCATGTACGCGGGTCCTCTCGATCGTGGATGATTATTATCACTATATAGATATAATGGGAGTAAAATACAAAAATAATTAGAGAAGTTCTCTGCGCGGGCATATAGGAATTCTAGGAACACATATTTGTTATTGATGCATATTGCCCAATAATACTATCGTTGTATTGTCTCGATTGTTTGTGAATCATAACAATGCACATATTTCCACTGTAACCTTATTTATAAGTTAGCTGTATTGCACATAATGTGATGGAACTGGACCCATTGGAATATGGACCTATGTTGGTCCAAACGTAACTCCGCTATAAATAAAAGCTTTAAAAAACCACAGTCTACTAGTGGCCGTAAACCACACCAATGGTTTGCAGCTTCCAAAAGGCTTTTATCGAATTTATAGGGATGGAAATTATTATCAATAACCACGGGCAAGAAATACAACAATCGATGGTTTGGGGACAATTGACTCTGTAAACCATTTGAGGTTGACGATTAAATACACTCGTTCTCGCTTGTGTACGCCTCAACCCCTCATGATTTACTGCCTCCCGTTTAGAAAGATATCGATTAATTTTCTATGTATTTACATGGCCATCATCTGTATTTATGTAGTACTATGAATTGCAATTTGTACTACTCTAACACCTTTATTAACCATAATGTCGATTACTCAAGTGAAGCCCGAAATATCAAATTTGACTTAATGCGCAGGCCAAACGCATTTAGTTCATGGTGGACTTCACACTGCTACGGAATAGGAATCAGAAAACAGCAGAGGAGCATACGCCAGAATAACATTAAGGTTCGATGATGAAGACAGAGAACGAGACAGATATAGAGAAACAAGGGGAACATAGTTAGAGATATATAGAGTGAGAGAGAGAGAGAAATGCATCACCAAAAGGAAACCGAGAAATCGAGCGGTGTATTGGGGACTGTATTAAAATACAATGGATCCATACTTTCTAGGTACACCCCCCCCCCCCCACACACACACACACACACACGTCCCCAAAGCTGAGATGATCAATATGTAGGTGTTGACGTAGCCCCGCCTCGGCGCCTCTGATGTTTTCGCAGAGAAACAAAATATTGTCCCAGTCCCTACGCTGAGTCAAAGGTCAGCGTTTGAGGTAATATTGCCCTCAGTGCCGCACTACCCATCACTGCCCACCATGGCCTGCCACCCCCACACTATAGCGATCTTCATCAAGGGAAATGTGCCCATACCACCGTAGGCATTGGTAAGTGTATGTCTACGAAAAACGTCCACAGGTAGATAACAGATATCGTACTTAGAGAACCGGTTGATGGGTCTAAGGGAGAGAAGGCTGGGGTAACTTGCATACGCGAAAACAAATTGAAAGGTCTTATCGGCTTGCATGTCGTAATATTCCTGAAAGTAATAAGTAATTATATCAGGAAATTGAATTATGTTCCCTCCCTATAGTGTGGCACTTACTGTTTATTTCAAGTTCTACCATGTAAGCATATAATAGTGCCTGAATTGATTTGTGATGAACTGTAGTTCCTGGTAATAGTTTCATTTGCGGTTAATCGTCATATCTGTCTTCAGATTAATGTAGATATGTTCCTCATCACTGTTTCCGATGGAAACAGTTATCACATGAACAAGCCCTTTCGTAGGGACAAAATAGAAATAGTGAGATCGGGGAGAAGAGAAGTGTGCGTCCTATATCGGCATACGGTACATTTCACATAGTACAGTCTATCCATCCCTAGGGAACGATACAGTTATGGTGGGTGGAAACAGAAAAGCTTTAGCTCCACTTTAATGATTTCCGAGTATATTTGGCTTCTATATAGGTAAATTTAAACTTTGGCTACTGTTGTACTGCCAGGGAGACAAGGAAATAGCTGATCGCTGAGAGCTGGTCGGAAGTTGATAGAATAAACAGACTATATACGAACTAGGGGCATGATATTTAGCCTCCTCTGTTGGCAGCATTTCTTTAATTGATCTTTATATTGTACCTCTCGTATGTACACGAGTTATTCTGATAAAATATTCCCGACATCATGTTATTAGCAGCAGTTTTGCAACATGAGTTTTATAACAAAGTAACAGGTTTCTGATTACACGGGAGTAATGACTACTAAGGCAGATTTCAGATGAGATGGTATACTTTTAGTTAGCAATGGGAAAGTATCTCTCTGAGGAGGATCTTAATCCCATGTTAGAATGTCTGGTGGAAGGATGAGGGAATTGTTTATGGCTGTTTCTTTAATGTGAGGGTAGGTCTCTGAACATATTTTTGAATAGATTAAATCTATATACTATCGGACATGAACCATTCTCAATCGTCGATGATGGAATACTCTTTTTGGCGGGTCGTTTATCCTTTATTATAACTTTTATATTCGAAAACATAAATTCATCTCATGTATATATGCGCAAAAATGTTTCGATCGTTCGACCATGTCCTGACAAATCCATCTGCCAATCAAAGTTGCCTCATAGGCCCAGACTAAAGACTATGCCTGTAGGTGGTCGAGCTAAGCACCAAGCAGGCAGTGTGGCAGTGACAGCAGACGAGACGGGTACAGAGCAAGATGGATCCATCAGTCGATGTACATCGAAGGCCTTCAGAGAATCCCCCCTTCAGGGACAACGCTTTCGAACTCCCCCCGCCTCTTCCCACCTACTTTTCACCGCCTCCCACCCTCCCAACTATACAGTGCTGGTGTTCTGACCACCCTAACGTCGTTTCTTTTAGTGCGGAAGGAGTCTACCTAATACAATGAGCACGCCCGCGGTTTGTAGGGCGTCAGGCCCAGACGCTGGTTAATGCTGATTGACAGACGTAACGGCGCCAGCGATGCCTCCTTCCGTTTGACTCTGTGTGCAGCTCACAGGAGCTTATAGCTAGTCAACGTAGGACATGCAACATGCATTAGCTGGACGCCTGGTCGCAAAAAAAATATAGGACCTTGGAGGAACGTAGCCGACCGCAAATAGGTTGGTGTTTATCGGATGGGCTGCGCCTGATGTTTTTATCACATGGGTGCGGTTTGAACTAAGTTCTATTCGTAGTTGTGTCTATTTCAAATCAACCTTTCGTTTCTTACCTGTTAATGCTTGAAGGTGGTGGTCATTGAGTGTGAAATGTATGTAAATTCTCTGAATATTTTGCCCATTTGCAGTGAACGTAAAATCAAGATATATTAGTGATACACATATATGATTATATATGAGAATGGGCCAAAAGAAGCACATAAAAACGTGTGGACATGTTCTCATAAAGGAGCACCTGCCGTCTCGCAATTTAAATCCAACCCCTGAGCTCACTGACATTTTGAGACCTCTATATTTAAGTGCTTTGAATTCGACCATATTACCTGGCTCCCAGTGATGACGCCCACCTCAGTTTAACCTTCCCTGAATTTTAACTGAAGTAATTCTATGCCGGTGCATTTGTTTCTGGTTTTAAGAGGTCAGAATGCCACCCTAAGGGGTATCCTCTGCACTGTCATTTCTGGCATCTGCGAGGCCCATTTTTACAGCTTTTACTTTGACCATATGTTGGATCGAGTTTCCACATTCAGATTCTGTGTTATAAACAAGATCGCAATAAACACATGGGAGAGCGTAGACCATATTTTAACAGAGTGAATGGTATCATCTTACTATGATCACTAATCAATGTATTAAAGGCATATGGGGCAATTTACCTTGAAATTAACAACCCTTGGTTATTTCTCGGAAATTGAATAGGATGATATCCAAGTGATATAGACCACAAAGCTTATTTGAAATATGGGGGTTAACCTGCTTTTTTTTATTTAGAGATCAATATTACGATACTATTATAATGACATATATAGAGATTCTTAAATGTTGCCTAAAACAATGTAACACCACGTGGGAAACGGGCACAAACAACAAAAGTTGAGTTCCTCAGAATCATCCACCGGAAGAGTAAAGAATACCTCACTCTATGAGATTCCAGGTCGTTTTCCCTGAGAGACCTGCTGACCTTGCTGCGACGCAGCCTTATACAGGAGCAAATGGTATGTTCAGCATTGATAAATGAGCGTGCATTCACAAATGAGTAACAATATGAGGTTTGGGTTACATTCAGTCTATCGGTAATTCTCTGTAACCTACTTGTACGCATTTAACTTGCCATTTCTTCAACCGTCTGAGTCTAGGATCCAAACATATCAAGCACCAGTGGGTCAATAATTAAGGTATTTCTGTAGTGAATGATTGGTCTTGGTCAGATGGGCATGCCTCTGAGACCCTGAGACACTGGCACCTTGCTCCTTTCCAACTACCACAGCAAATATCATGCAGATATTGAAGGGATACTATTCTGGAAGCACGCTGGAAGTCTATATGTGACCACTCTTACCTCTAGGCAATGTTTTAGCCCGTGCAAGCACGCTCTAACAAGGCAGGTTCCGTACAAAAGAGTGAACCTTTAGCTTATTAGAAAGAACAAACCACAACTCAACAACCTTGTTATCTACATATCAATGTACTCATCAAAGTAGTAGAGTACAAGCAAAATTTCCAAAGGTGCGTACGTCAAATTTAGGCCTGGTGTCTACTGAGCTCCCGATACACTCTGATATGCCCTGCGATGTACTTCTCGATAAAAAAAAAGCAGAATCGCGTCGGAAGTCACTTATCATCAGGGCAGTTGACCATGTGTGTGCGGTTAGGCTCCGATGACAATGTTTATGGGGGTCTACAGGGGGAGATTTCAACATGTTGAAATGGCGGTGGCTAGTTGGGAGCATCGCAGGGTATTCTGCCAGGAAAATCAATCGCATGGGTAAGATAAGTTATCGAAAAGTTATGAAATTCTGGAATTATATAGACAATACATATCGCTATAGGCCCCCCAGATTTTGTGATTGTCAGTTAGGTTTAAGTGTCTCAAATAAATATTTTCTTAGTTTCACTTTATACAGAGCTTTTAGTGCCTGGAAAATAGATTGTTGTTCTATGTGTACTAGTGAATATTACTGATGCGATATTCCCCGAATTAGAGTGTATCGTATATCTAACAAGGGCATGTCTAGATATTTGTCTGCGATTTTGCACCTTCCCGATATGTCTCCAATATTGACTTTTTCTATCAGCGCCATATTAGTAGGTCTAGATTTCTATTGTAGTAGGTTAATGCCGGGCCTTGTAAAAACCTATTTCAGCTATATATTACATAGATATAGTTGGTCATTATATCTCAATACGAAATTGGATTTCATTGGAAAAAAAACAACGCTGGATGAGCACTGCGACTATAGGCACTTTCCGTGATGCAGACAATACTGTCCTTGTACCTGACTCGCCCCCTTGTTCCATGTTCCTTTGATGATTGGCCGACGGGTGAAGGATTGTTGTGACCTTGGCTCTCCGTGGTCAGGTCAGAGCCATGTCACATGCCAAGCAGCCATCATAATATGTTTGAAAACTTGGCATGTGTGGCACCTCATGGAATGGGTACTATTACAAATAGATTTTATGATAGACGGGCGCTGTTTCACAATATTTAACATTGTCACATATAGATTAGTTTCACTAGAATGAAAAGGTCATTCTAGGCGGATGCCTTACCCATATTGGAGTTGAGTGCTCCTGTATTTTTAAGATTAACCAATTTATTGATAGTCGAAGTATGCAGTAAATTATTCGCCCAGAATTGCAGGCAAGAATGGTGTTTCCCTTTAGATACGCATATAGAACAATACGATCAATTCCAGTTCCTATCAGATTTTTCGTTTTTACCATGAATCTTCTCCACTGCATTGTGTAACTGTATGATTTATGATTATCTATGTGAAAAGCAATCTTTAAAAGTTTAAGATATTTTGGAATAAAGTTTCACACGCAAGAAAAAGACATATGAAATGATGAAATATGAAAATGGAATTAACTCTTTGTAAATGATACTTTTGCTTCAGATAGGATATACCCTCAGGCATTATAAGCTCAATGACCTATCCTGGAATGAGATTTCTATGTACTTTCTCTGGTGTCTCTTTTATGATAGATAAAACAGGTATTCAATTCTCTGGCGCGTCACAAAATATGAGTATCTGTATCAAGTTGGGAAGTCCAATGTTGTGCCATGTTTCTTCGTTCATTCTTTTCTAGTAGATCCATAATGATAATAACTAAATAAACAAGAATACATATACAGTAAAACCCCTCTTAAGGGGACACCCTCCGTTCCGGGCCAAATGTCCCCTTAAGCGGGGTGTCCCCTTAAGCGGGGTTTTCAGGATGCCAATGGTTTTACAATAGAGAATACCTACATAAATGAAGGAAATGATGGTTATTAGGTTAAAAGGTTTATTAATAAATAAGCAAATAAATATAAATTATACAATATAAATGAATAAAAATTAATAAAAATGTATATAAAAAAAAAAAAAAATAGATAAAAGAGGTTGAAGATGGATATGCATTCCTTGTGAAATTTGCTCCTTTTTACACCCCTGTTCAATGTCCCCCCCCCCCCCCTGTAACTTCTGAGAGAATTCAGCAGCCCTATAAGAGACTCACCGTGAGCCGCCCAGAGCCGCAACGGCTCACTGAATACCGTACCTTCAAAGCCCCCAGCCCTCCCTGTGTCCCCACCGCTAACCTGTAAGCGGGCCTCTTACCTGGCACCTTCAGCAGGTGCGAAAATCGCTCATACTAATATCCACTCAGAGTCGCCCGCCCAGAGCCGCTAGAGATGTTGTTATTACCTTGAAAAAACACACTCCGGCCGCCCGGACCCTCACGGGAATGCTCAGTCTATTATTCTGGTTGTGACAGCTGTCTGTCCCGTACAAACAGGCACTATAAACTTGGATTTTCAGTGTTTTTGATATGATGACCCCCCCAAACTCTACCCTTAAGCGGGGTTTTTAAGCATTTCTGTACCGAAAAACCTTCCCCTAAAGCGGGGTGTCCCCTTAAGCGGATTGTCCCCTTAAGCGGGGTTAAAATAAACTCTTAATAGAGGGAAAAATTTCCGTTCCGAGCAAATTGTCCCCTAAAGCGGGGTGTCCCCTTAAGAGGGGTGTCCCGGAAGAGGGGTTTTACTGTATATATACATGTCTATATATATATATATATATATATATATATATATATATATATATATATATATATATCACTGCACAAACACTACCATTTTATATATGAATATGCCTGGCGTATATATAGGTATGCTTTTAGATATACAAGGTCGTCCTATTCACCGTGTGTATACGCCTTATCTGTAGGCATATATATAAGCGTCCATGTTGCGGTCATATATACGTCATATATACGCCTGATTATGTTGTATTTACGCCACTATTGAATAGTTCCGATCTCTGCCACTTGCGTACACCACTGTGCTATATCACATTTGCCATTAACCATCCAAGTCTGTATTGTATAAAAAGAATGCAATCTTATATTACCAATTTATTTCATAAAACCTTTATAAAACCTTTTAAGGTATCAACTGATTAATTACACATAATAAACCCTGCATTATGTTGGGTTTTTTTTTACCGTTTTTCTAATAGATTTTACTTTAAAACACCATTTCTATGTGAGGTCAGTCTAGGTCTAGTATATAATGGCCCTTATAGTGCATTCCTAAAATCACCTTATATATCGCGCAGAGGATGTTTCCTCTCATATACGCCAGGTGTGAAATACATCCAAGACACGTCCGTATTTAAAAGGAAACAGTCTTGTATACGCCTCATACGCTAGTGTGAAATATGGGCATATACATATGAGAACAAGTCAATATTCAGCCGATACAAGCACTTCCGCAATGGCGTATTTAGGAATAAACTGGTGGTCTTCACGCAGTGTTAATATAGTATATATATATATCAGTGTTGATTACATAAAGGGTCACATTATATACAGTATTTCATTTCAGTATCCTTATTGAACTAGACAGTCATAAGCTGTGAAGTAGGATCTCCTATTCCTGCTGTAAATGACAGTATTCCTTAAAAATGTGATTGGCAGGGTTATAGCAAGGAAGAATAGTTTGGAAAAGTTTGGAAAGGTTTTCTTGTGTGTATCAGAAATCAAAATGTTGCGTGACAAACATAGGTAATAACGAAAATATATATTTGAAACGTGTCAATATATCCTTTATTCAAGAATTTGGTTCTACAGCTCAAGGATACAATAGCAGGATGACAATTGTTAGGGTTAGATCATTTCTGGAAATTCTTCGAAGAAATATGAACAAACAAGCCTGAACACAACAGCCAAGGGGAGCTAGCTCAAGTGGTAGAGCGCTCGCTTAGCATGTGAGAGGTACCGGGATCGATACCCGGGTTCTCCAAGGCAACTGTTATTTTTTAAATCCCTAATACATCTAGGAGGTGCAGTTTACATTATGAAAGAATACCTATTTGGAAGTCATAACTAAGTATTTTCTCAACTAGTATACTATATCGTATTACTATATACCTATGGGCAGAGTCTTGATATAACGATATACCTATAAGCAAATGTCTCAGCCTTACTGACCAGTAGTAGAAATTCTGTTTGGCACTGAGTGACGCAAGAATATCCATACGTCCTTCCTTACCACGTGACCACTCTGAACAGGTTCCATTCAGTCACACTAACTATGTCTCTATAGAGATATAATTTTTATTACACGGAGATTTTGTCCTCCCGACCAGTAATATATCTTATTGGTCGGGAGGACACAATTTTGTTCATCTCCGTGTGACAAAAAAAAATCAATATTACGTTTCTCCGTACCACATGACCAAGTGCTATCAGTCTTATATAAAAAAAATTGTCTTCATCAAGTCACAAAGCGGTACAGAATTAACCCGCTGTTTGTATATAGGTATATAATAATAAAGAAATAAAGAGACACATTGATTTTGACTGAGTTCCATTTGTTCCTCCATATTTTGGTCAAAAATACACACCAAGTTTTTCGAAATCGCTGAGGATTTTTGACCAAAATATCTCTGCACAAGTTCTATTCAGTCACACTGTCTCTATATAGTATTTGGGCATTGATATCCATCGAGCCTCTAGCTTCTAGAGTGGTAGTAGATGACTACTTTAGACAGTAATATTAATGGCAATAGTGTATTCAGACGAATGGAAATGTGGTTGACCGCTTTTATGCGGAGTACTAATATAAATTTAGAAATGACATAAAATGATTGCTTTCTTTTGAAGAAATTTTATAAGTGATGCCAGAAACTGGCCCCTGAGTAACTTCAGGAGATGAATACGCTGCTGTGTTTGTATCTCTATTCTATCTTTATTTAAACGAGCTTGGCTCTTTAATTTTCAGAATGTAGACTCGATACGTTGATCAATTACATCATAATATACTCATCTGTTTTGTCATCAACATAACAAAAAACAAAACAATAAATCAAATTGTCTTCACCTTCCTTGCTGATGCAAATCAAATTTGAATCGATGTTGTCCATACCATAAAGAAAAGAAGACAAATAAACCTGACCCATACCATGTCTGTATTCAGCAGTTTCTCTTTACAGACTACTTTGTAAAAGCCCGACCAAACCTGACCACTGAGTTCCAAACCTTACCGTGAGTTTGTGTCTGTGGCGCGAACAGAAATTATTGTCGTTGCATATTGCTGTTTTGGCCAAAGCTTATTTGATAGTTTTAATTTCTCAATATATCCTTTTCTGAGTTCTTTTCTTTGGTCAAACATCCAACTGTCATTGGACAGATCTTCCGTGGATGGTAAAAAGACACCTCGCACATTATTGTATATATAATCTATGTAGCACACAATTGAGTTTTGTGAAGATGAGTAGGATGTAAACGAGAACATTCATCCTACCGACAACCTTTATACTCGAGAGCTGGAAAACCATTCTTGAAAATGCTTCTCATGCTCTCATATACGACAGGGTGAAACATTGCTTTGAGAGGACATCCTGTACTTACCAACCAACCTATCATTATACTAAAGAACGTCCTGGTCCTTGTATTTACAATCGCTTTCCCTGAAAAAAATGTTATCATAATGTTTCCCTAAGCGGCTTCCAAATTCTTAGGAAAAGTCTTTAAGTATTATCTTTTTAAGTCCTTACTCAATGGATTCCGAGAAATATATTGCCATGGGATTCGATTATAAGGCCTATATATCACACTCCCAGATAAACATGTCTCATCAACAAAACTACAGTGCATATTTATATATCATTATGATGATACATATGTACAGCTAATAAGGACACTTTCCTAATTAAAAGCAGCCACAGAGAGGGCGTGAAAGGGGTAATTTATCTCATCCTGTCGGCTGGCCAGAGCCAGACCCTAACGAATGACTGGTTGAGCATTTCACACATGATCACTCCATAAAACGACACCCATGGGACTACCCTGCCCTCACCGCTGTCCTAAATAAACCAGCCAGCTCACCCTGCCAGATCCATTAATAAGTCACGCTTTCTGATTGTGTTTAACAAATGAAGCCCAAGTGAAGATCCCTCCTTTAGTGAGCGTGGCGGAGAGTCTGCTGGTCAGCTGGCGTACGTAAACGATGCAGAGTGCCAACGGTGTTGCTTGTTTTATTAGTGTTTGTTACCCTCTACGCACCTCCCACCTGGAGGGCAGGGTTCGAGATGGGTTCGCTGCCAAAACATGCAGTAAAATAGTGATTAGAATGGTGTTGCATGTCGACACTGGACCAGGGTAGATACAAATCCTACTGGCACCATCATGAAGGTGTCGACAGGATCGCTTGTATGCTGAGTTTGGTGATATTGTCAGGGGCGTGGCCTTTCCTGGTTTATGGCAGGGGTTTCACCTATTTGGTATTCATGTTACTGGATCATGTTTTTGACTTGAGGTAACATACCATAGCATTGCTTCATGGTAGCTAGATTTTCCAATATTCAGCAGAGCTTTTTTTAATGAAAGAGCAGTGTTTATTAGCAATCTCGATGCATTATTTCAATCAAGGAATATGAGGCATGTTATACAAATGTTCAAAATTTGGTTTCACAGTTGTTAATTATATTCGTGCTAGTTGGTTTTCAAGCTCTCCCTTTTTTTCTATAATAATCAGAGTGATAAGTATGAAATAGCCATTGGACTACACTGGTACCACCCTTTCTATCATCAGCCAGTTAATCATAATATGTTAGTTGCCTCTGTATGTTTGTACCACCTGGAGATGCCGAGATGAATATTCAGAGTAACTTCCTTTACAATCATTATCTTCTAGGTGCTGTGAAGGAGGAAGAAACACAATAACAGGAGATAAGAAAGATGTGGAAGACGTTACACCGAACAAAGCAAGAAAATTATATTTACATTTACATTGACAGTAAGAAGACAGGGCATTTTGAAGAACAATATAGAATCCGAGTGATGGTACGATTAATTACTATTTATTGAAAAAAACTGTAACTTGGTGGTCCTGGAAACATTAAAAGAGAAACAACAAATATGTTCCCCTTTTTAGAGTCAAGGACTAAATCTGGGGAAACAGAGTTCCATTTTTCCCTTACTCTAAGAATCGAAGCCTTTTTATTCAGTAGAATTTCATAGATCCTTTTACTCATCAGGATCATCAAGTTGGTTGGGTTATCACAAGGTACCTTCGGTAGGATAGATCCGTCATCGTTCTGAATGTCACTGGCATCTAAGTCTCTCAACCAAGGGGAGGTTGGTCTTATGGGAAAAAGATCTAAAAATGTCAGTTTAGCACCATATTTCTGATATAATTTGATCAGAGTTAGTATTTTTCTGAAAGATCATATTGAACATGTACAAACAGAACTTTATAATGAATAATGGTCTGGTTCTACTGAAAGTAATTCACCTTTAAGTTTCTACTCTAAGACATTATGGAGCGATGTATTAATTCTCTAAGAATGTCTGTTTTCCATTGTATGCTAGCCTCTCTACACAACTGAATGGCAGGATTTGACATAAGTTTTAGCAAAATTGTAATTCGAAAAGTGGTGCATGTGGATACTGGATCAGCGTAGATATAAATCCAAATGAAGGGAGTCTGGAGGAAAACCTGCCTGTTATATTTGATAATGATGTGAGTAGCTTTCTTTGGTTTATAGTGGAATATTCAACTTATTTGTAGATGTTACTGGTAGAGCTTTCTAATTGGGTCCCAGTCGTATTGTGACTTTATCCTGGCTCTAGCTACAACGAAACCTAGCAATTTCACCTTCATTATCGCTGGTTATAAGAATTTATAGTGTAGTTAAATGTTGAAGTAACAAATGATGGAGTATTTTTAGAGATTTATTGGCTACATACATCAATTTCTAGGATTTCGGGTCTCGAAAACTAATGGCTTGGTCTCTGTTCACAGTAATGTAACAATAACACTGTAACTAAAATTGCGAATAGTAAATGTTTTACCAGTTACATCGAATAATGAATATGATTGCAATACAAAAAATATGAATTTGTCGGCACCAGGACTTACTCTCCATTATTCATCCTTCTCGACAACAAAAGCAGTGCCCCAATTTCTCAAGCCTCACCGGGAGTGCTGAAATGACGTGATGGTGTTATTCTAGGCTAGCGCAAACAGACAGGTAAAACGGCCGCTATTTTGTTTTGTTTTTATATCGCAGAGCTCGTCTTCATTTTCGAATCGTTCCATCGACCACTCTAGGTCCATGGAAGTGGCTGGTGTGTGGGCGGTGTGTTGGAAGGGTGCGTGTGGATTTATAAAGACAATAACACCAGGCAAACATTGTCCAATCACGCGCCGTCCCTAGTCACGTGATGCCATTGGGTGCCGTGCGCATGCCCTCACCACGAAACCTAAACCAAACCAAACAGGGTCGCTTCCTGTAAACCCCAGCCGTAGCCCCCAAGCAATGTATGTGAAGGTGAATAAAACATTAAGAGTTCGGAGGGGGCCTTGCCTGATGGATAGGGAACACATCCCTCAACAAGCTCCCACAGGTACACTTTTTTATCCAGGTTACCCGTCCAGCGGTCAGGTCATGAGAAGTACTCCCCAGCCGTGGGGGATTTATGCAGCCCTTATGTCCATGGTGATTCCTCCCTCTAAGTCTGTTTTATATCCGTAACAGAATTATTAATGCATTCAAGATCTTGTAGGATAATCCTGTCTAAGAAGAATTCCCTGCCTAAGAAAGATATGGGATAGAAAGAGATGGGGTTTAGTGGATATTGTGCTTTCCTTGAAAGCATTCTAGCCAGCAAGCCGTATATAGATACGTATAAACATTCTCGAGAAACCAGGAAAATGGACATCTATATTCGCAAACAGCTCAATTATTTGTTTCAAAGAACGAGGAACAGTCTCTAAGAGTAGTAATAACAACAACAAAATATCTATGTACAAACCAGTGATGGTCTATACAACTGTCCACATCGACAGCTATGATTCCTGAGTATACTCATGAAAGTGACGTACATTACGATTACATTATGAATGTATAATAGTATATCATTACCCCAGATCCCCAATGAAACAGAGTGAAGGCCCTAGTGGGCTTATAAAATTTTATTTAATTTTATGAGTCTTATTGATATGAATAAGAGAAATACATGAGTATCAATAATAAGACAAATATAGAAATTGACATAGATATGTGTTTGTCAATTGTGATAAGATTTGTGACAATATGACAAATATTGAAATTGACATAGATATGTGTTTGTCAATTGTGATAATATTTGATATAAGATAAATGAAGATTATGTGATATTACATAGTTCAACATAACATGTAATAATAAAATAATAGAAATAGCCAAGAAGCCAATAGTTAAGGGAAGAGGAGGGTGGGAAAGTTTTTTATAGTCACTTTTTGAAGGAGAGAGACTCAATGAGAGACTTGTTGACAGTCTCTTGGTCTGAGACTTTGATGTAGTCCCTGTGAGCCTGGGACCTCCACCCTCCATACCTCTGGATGTTAAGTTCAGGTATCCCGGCCTCAAAGGCCTGAGTGGCAGCGGCCTTCCTGAGGCTGTGGAGGGTGTACGTCTTCACAGTTTGGCCTGTGGCCTGTAGGAGGCGGTCCCATTCGTTGGTCATAACCCGTGATGTGATGGTCGTCCCATCGGGCAGTGTCAGAAACGGGTCTCGCAGTGAAGCCGTAGGGGCCGCCCGTAGTAGGCCTCGAACCGCGTCTACCGGGCACACCCGGATATCGTCCGCGGCCTCGAGGCGCATCACTTTCTGTTGCCCCACGTATTGTAGATTTTTGGCCGCCTTGATGGTGATTGTCACGTGCCGGCGGCCGAGGACCACGTCCCCGCGAGTGAGGTTCCGAGCCGGATCGAATGCCCGAGCCGACTGCGGCGCCACCTCCCCCTGCCGTAGGGCCGCGTAGAAGATGAGCAGCAGGCCCGCCCTCATTGCCGTATGGAGGGGCGATCCCGTTAGGGCATCGAGGACCGCCCTGAACACATCCATTGGTATGGGGGCCTTCACGTTTGGGACGTAAAGCTTGTTTCTCCTCATGCCCTCGAGGGCACGCTTCACCCGGTGATCCTCTGTTGGCCGCACGTCCCCCCCCGTCAGTCGGAGGTGTGCCCGGACGTGCGATAACTGGTTGGCGACCGTGGCCGGCGAGGGGGCGTGGTCGGCCACATATTCCAGGTAAGACGTGATCAGGCTCACGGTCGGTGCCCGGGGGTCCGTTCTCATCCGGTTGCAGAACGCCAGGTAGGTGGTGACTGCGGATCGCTGGTTTGCGAGCGTACCTGGGGCACGCGCCTCTGACTGCCTCGCAGATGCCTTCGCCTGGAGTAAGAGAAGCGCCCGATCTGCAGAAGAGACGGAGTACGGGTACAAAAGAGGCATGGGTACACGGTACGATGGGGTACAACTCATGAATGTGAATGAGGGAAGTGGCCTTATCGTATTCCGTCCTCGACAGATGGGCTCTACTCAGGGCATCTGCGATGACGTTTTGCACCCCGGGGATATGGCTGAAGACCAGTTCCACCTGCAGACGTGCCTGCACCATCCATGCCTGGCGGGCACACTCCGCCAGGACAGGGTTACGGGCACGCCCGCTATTGAGGGTCTGTACAGTGCCGAGGTTATCACAGAACACCTCAATCCGTGATCCCCGATCCCTGTCGGTGATGAATGTGTGGAGTGCGTAGATGGTATTCAGTGCCTCGAGCTCCGAGATGCACTCCACGGGATCGAGGACGGGGCACACCTGGCCGGAGTACGAGAAGCGGCCGTCGGTTCCTCCGACGCCCGACAGGCACGCATCTACTGTGATCCTCCGCGTCAGGGGACCTCGAGGGATGAGAGCGCGGCCGTTCCAGCCCTTGGCAAACTTAACGAACCAGTCCAGATCCTGGCGCATCTCGGAATTGATGTTCATGTAGAAGCCTCTCATCCCCCGGAGGGCCTCGAGTAGCTTCGAGACGAATGCCCGCGCCGGACGTATACACCTCGCCACGTGTAATATCCGGCCACGTGACCACGGATGTCCTCGAGCTTGGCCGTGGGGATCGATAGAGTCATGGCACGGGCGTCGATCTCTATCCCCAACCACGTGACGGTCTGGCTTGGCTCCTGCGCTTTATCACGTGCCTCGGGTAGGCCCAATTCCGAGGAAAGGTCTCGCGCGATGCTGAAGTCCACGGCCGCCTTACCTCGGTCCTCGGAGAGGATGATGAGGTCGTCGAGGTACATCGCGGCCGTGACTCCCTTCGATGACAGTATCCCCACGATGGCCTCCGCCACACACTGCATGTGGTAGGAGGAGGCACGGGCGCCGAACGGCATGGCTGTATCGCAGTAGTGCCCGCCCTCCCACGTGAAACATAACAGAGGCCAATCGAGGGGATCGCACCTAAAGTTCTTGTAGGCACGCGACACGTCGATGGACGACATGTAGGCCGACGTGCCTGCCTTGACGAGTTTGGCCACAAACTCGTCCACCGTTGGGAGGCCGTGCTCTCGCTCCAGTCCGTAGACCGAGTTCTTAATGATGAACGAGTTCACGCTGCACTCCCTCGGGAAAGTCATATCGGTAATGATGCGCCGGTCGTCCGTCCCACGCTTTTCCCGTGTCATGAGTGGCGACACGTGACACCACGGGCTAAAAGGCGGTTCGGCGAACGGGCCCATCATATTGGTAAAGCCTGCCTCCTTTCTCAGAAACTTCTCTACCTGCACGGGGTGAGAGGTTGCGCTGGGGTGGTTGGCCACCCCCCTGGTATCACTCTCCGGTCCCAGGTATCCCAGGGGGAAACCGTATAGCAGGAAGCCTAGGAGCTCCTGCGCCTCCTCCACGTGCCCTAGGTAATGCTCGGAAGGCACCTCGACCCTAGCGCCGAGTGCGTTGGGGATTCCCGTGTCACGCACGGCCCGGTATATCTCCGCGTGCCTGGCGGGCCCCACGGCCGTGAACTCCGGCCATGTCTCCCGGCGATGTTCCTTGAAGGCTAACGGGTCCGTCCTCACTCCCTCCCGGTGGACTCCTGTTTCGCAGACGTCCCGAAGTGCTTTAAAGTCGGGAGTGTTAGATTCCTGATCTCGGCCCGGCGCACTAACACTAACACCTGGCAAGCGACTGAGACCATCGTCCTCCACAGGGCCGGGGGCGACCGCCGCCGGTAGAAAGGGGCGTATCTCCTCCGGGAGTGTATTCCCCCCGTCCTTGTTGTTGTTTATCTCTACCCCTCGGCCACGTGCCGAGGGGGTCACGTGATCGATGACGTCACGTGGGGGAGCCGGCTTTGTTACATAACACTCCGTGCCGCCGGCCCCCCTTTCATCTTTGCTTCGCGCCTCGTCTACTGGCGGGGCGCGGCCGGCCCGTTTTTTTAACTCGGCTGGGGTTGGTGTACCACACTCTGGGCTGCCGCCGGCCGCGTAGTCGACTGGAGTTGATACCCCGCCTGGGGTACCCGCCGTGGTGTGGGTACAGGGGGAGCCGCCGTGTTGTCGTACCCGTGCCCGTAAGTGAGCTTTCGGTTGCAGGCGTGCACCGAGTGACCGCACTTCCTGCCCACTGAGTCGCAAAAGGTGCACACGTGCAACCACCGGATGCCCCCTTCGGTGTGGTCGCTGCGGTGGCGGCACCCCCTCTCTCCATTGAAGTCCCGGCATGGGGCCACGCTCCCCCGGGCACGTCCGGTCTCCGTGTTTTGACTGTTGTTAGACGTGTGGGCAGTGGTCATCGCGAGCCGGACACGTTCTTCCTGTATCCGGCCGTGATCCGACCACCGCATCCTGCCCGACTCGACCTGGTCGAAAACGTAGTTTGACCAGCGTCTGACGCCGGCCCACGGCCGTGCCTGCGCGTCAACCGTCACCTGGTATAAGTGTTTGAACATATGCTCCTTGTCCTCGGGGTGCAAGGCGCGTTCGTCATTCAATAAGGCCACAAAACATGAAATATACTCCAGAGGCCCAAGGCTCGACCGTAGGTCCAGTTTCTGGTGCAGCGTGTACACCCCATCTCTGTCCATGAACATGTACGGCTTCGCCGTCGGCCTCCGGGCATTTAAATCAGAAAGTAGGCTCTTACCCGTTGTGCGGTCGTGTCGCATGGCCTCACGGCCGAATTCACGCTGGAGGTGTTCCTCGGTTGTATAGGCCTCTCGGAGTGCCCTGGGAGCGGGGAGTAGGCGCTCGTTTTGATCCTGGGCCCAGTCTCTTGTCCGTTTGGCCGCTGAGGAAGCCCGTGAGCCGGCCCGACGCGAGGCCGGCCTGGAGATTTGCATGATCGCGTCCATCATGCCGTCCATCTGGCGCGATATTTTCGTCATATCCGTCCTTACTTCGCCGACATCCGTCTTTACCTCGTTGACGTCCGTCCTGACCCCTCCGAGGTTGGCCTCCAGGGCTGTGATGCGCGAAGCCCGAGTCCGTGCGCTTGCACTCGTACCCTGTTGAGACACCGAGTCCACGTGGTCGCTCTCGGCCGCCGGCTGCCGTATCGTTATTTCCGAGTCCGTCTCGGCCTCCGCGGGTGCGGATGCCGCCACAGCGCTTCTGGTCAACATAACTAGACTATAATTCCTTAAACCACTGAATCGCTTGGTATCCCTGTCCTCGTCTGCCGATATTCAGGGGAATACGGAGACCGAAGGTACGGAGGGCGATAAGCCAAGGAGCGATAGAAAAAATAAGTGTTGAGCGTATGAGACCAGTGAAGCGAATGAGACAGAGGACAGTGTCGTACTCGCGCACTTTGATATCTAGTGCGGCCGAGAGTGGAGAGGTGGCGCAGGGGTGCGCGAGTGCAGAGTGGTTTCACCAGGGGGGGCAATGACCACCCCTGATCAAAGGCCATGGGCAACCGATTGTTGCGAAAGTTTATGACTTCTAACTATATATTTAAGTTAATGTCAACTGCCACTGCGGTGTCGGCAATGGTATCGATGATAACCATGATAATTAACATGACAGGCATTTAAAATGAGTTTTTATTACAATGTGTAGATAAAATGGTATGGGATAAAACAGAGAGTGAACGGCTATAAAGATGTCGAGAGCTAGATTAGTACAAATTATTGAGCCCTATTAAGATGATTGATATTTTAATAAGATAATTATTTCTAGGGTGTTGTCGAAGACGGCGGGGGGGGGGGGGAGAGAACTTGTAGCAGCAGCGGTTGTAGGCGAGATGAGCGAGTGGAGATGTCTGTTAGTCCTTTTACAGACCGCACCACCTAAGGTTTACGTCCATAAGAGTCTAACAGAGCACGGCTCCCATTTGCCTCTTCCCTCTGCTTGATGAGAGAAAGGAATTTCGTTATTGGCTATTCTTATTTTAGGACCTATGCTTGAAGAGTAATACTCTCGTTAAGTGGCGAATCACTCAGGGCAGCATAGTACCAGCGGAGGCAGGAATTCCAGACTCAAAATGGCAGCGCATAACAGTCTTAGTTTGAGCCTGTGCGCCCTGGTCCTGGCGACAACAGACTGTAATAGAGTCTAGTCTGTCTCAGTGACGGTATATATACATATACGGCAGGTAGCCTAGCTGGTTTGAGGCTATTTGAATTGGTTAAAGGTTATGTCCAGCGCCCGCCGCCCCGCATGCACCTAGCCTGGAAGCCTGGCCTAGTTAGACTATAGGCCAGGTAACGGGTTCCATTTTTATGGTGCATTATTGGTAACGCTGTTGCATTGTGGGATTGCGCCACCTTAGCCTGTAGTGCGGCCACCACTCACTAGACGGCGTGTGTACACGGCACTGACAAATGTAAACAATGGTAGGAGCAACGCTGCATTTCGAGTTCTTAAACTATAGAAAATGCGTCTAATTTGATATTATAAGGTAAAATAATCTGAATATGTCATTGCTGGAATTAAATGTCTAGTTTGAATGGATAGAAAAAGCGAAAAACGTTAAAAACTAGTCTGTACTCGCTCGAGTGAAATTGGCATATGTAAACCAAGTCGACTTACAGTCGAGCGGGAGACGTACACTGCACCACTCAAGCGCTGCAGTGTGAGTGTGAGTTGAAGGTCGTGCTAGCGTGACGTCAGAACCCGTTACCTGCCCTTTATTCATATGGGCAGGGAACCAGTCTACGCATGCACCTAGAATAGAAAGTACGTGTTGAATGACGTATAGATATAATCGAGAGGGCCCAGAATAGCATGCCGTTCTGCCGGTTTTTCGGAGGGGGCTGGTTCATGATAAGACGTCCGTGTCTGGAAATAATTGATAATTTACAACCATTACTTAATTGACAGGCTTGTTCCTCACGATCTTTTTAATTCATACATACAGTGGTCAAGCTACTGTGCACAACATTAGTGGCATTTGCATTGATATTGATGTCCGTTACCTCAAGTAGTGTATGGCCTATTGAGATCTCCGCCATTGAAAAGGTCAATGAACGACCGACTCAGTTATTCAATTGTGTACATGTACCGCCAAACATTGTTCATTTGGTCAGGTACGTAGGTTCTTCCTCTAACCCACTTGGGTACAACTAGCAACAATATGTTAAGATATTTTATATCACCCACTGCCATGCAGACAGGTCCCTCTCACCTGAAACAGTTTATGCACCTCGTTATCTCTGGAAATCGTTCAGATCATCACACGCCATTTAACCTGACATGCCCATATCATTCCTTCTCTGTTAAAACGAATCTAAGACACTCATGTGAAATATCATCTTTGTGGAAGTAAATCAAAATCTCCCCCATGGTTATCATGATGATTATTTTTGTCTCATAAGACCTGATAGCATGTAATCATGTTGGTTATTTGATTGTTCTGTCGAATGAAGACAGCTGATATCGAGTGTTTCGAACATGGTCTGTACTCGTATCAGCATTTCGTTTGGTATATAATCATAGAAAATCTTGATATGTTAGTCCAGGTATAATTCTTGTGATGTATGTTTGATGTAGGTCACTGGCCTGCATATCATTGGCATCCGTAAGAAATGGCTCGAGATACTGTATATTTTCCTAAAGGGAAATCTCTAGCCTTGTTTGAATATGTTTTACCCGATGGCAGCTGCACAATTTTTGTTTATTCTTTTAATTTTGCCTGAGCTCTTTTTTATGAATTTTATTCATATATATGTTGTTTAACAGACCTTCCAATGAATACAAGGTACCTCACAGGTATCATGAACAGGTGCACTCTGCACAGTATCATAAACGAAGGGTTACCATGTATGAGGTATCTTAAGCAAAATACCAAGTACATAAAATGTATCGACAAGGCTTTGATGGTCATGGGGTACATGTTTAAGTATAGTCAGTAGTAAAAATGCGAAATAGATAAATGTGAATGATCTTGAGCTAATACCCACGGAGCTCATGTGGAATCAGTCTGCACTCTTCAAGGAGAGGGGGAGGGGGGGGGGGTTACAGTTGTCCAAAGAGCCCCCGTGCTGGTACCAATAGCTATTGCAATGATAAAGTTGAAATATTATGTTGATATCAAACTAATTTGTTGTTGATATTTATATAGCCTTGTTATGCCTGTATTCCAAGTAATCGCATTCCTTTAAATATATCTCTTGGATATGAGCTTTTGGGGCTGTAGAATTCAATTTAGTTATAACGTAGAGGACGCAGAACTTACGCAACCTAATAGATTTGGATGCTTATAGACTTTCTTCAGTCCCTGTACACCTCCAACTACTCCTCCCCTCCTCATTGTGATACTTTGATTCCTGGACCAGTCACACTGCAACATACTTTATCTTAATTTTGTTTAATCATGAATGTCCATAATCAAAGACTTGAGCAAGTCTACCGGCCGCTATGAACGTATATTTCCCACAAGCCTCCTTCAATCAATCTCCATTAAGAAAATACGGGAGTTTTACGACCAAACCACCCTAATATAAGCTGACACTTCTCAAACTGTTTAACGAGTTGTATTAACCTGCGGAGTCCTATTTGTTTTTTGCTTATAGCAAATAGATTTTCCAAATTAATGTAAAATTAACTTGTTTCCACATTAGATTTGATTATTCCTTGTATCATTATATTAGTTTACATGATGCCTTGTGGCATCATACCGCTTACATTTTGACCTGTAATGGACAATTTTCTGTGTTCAACATGGCGTTTGAAAAGGAATAAAAGGAGTGCGCGCATATAGAAACAATATTATCTAATAATCCCATAATGTCAGTGCTACTGGTAAAATATTAACCCCCACCTCCTTCAGATTACTCCATACCAACCCCTCCCTGCATAACCAATTCCATTATCGATCAATCCGTAGCGGCCCTATTTTCGCAATGCAAAGGGCAAATGTCACCCTTAGGGGGTTGAGCACGTGCCCCTGAGAACCACCCATTGATGTTCTTATTTGAGGTAACTTGTGCTCGGAGAATGTGTGGGCGTCATTCTTCCCGCGGAAGTCGAGGTGTGACTTCCGGCACGCTATTGGTCGGGTCACCCTGACTTCAAAGGGATTGAATTGGGAGGAAATCTAAATTATCGGCTTAGAGGTGGACGTTTATACAGGTGCCGACGGCTGCCTGAAGTATTTTGGGAAACTTTTTTTGAATTTGATACATCTATCGACTTTCACCGTCTGCTGCTGCTCTTCAGGACGTGGGAATGATACAAGTTGTGGTCTCGACATTTCTGCTATGATTGACATGGCAATGTTAGGAACGCAGTTGAATACCATCTATATATATGTAAAAAGGTAGACATGATAAATACGACGATAAATATTAGCTTACACAAAAGCATAAGATTTCAGGAAAATCGATTTTGATGGATAACACTGCTATTACGATTAGAAGAATAATTATCGTTTCGTGGGAAATGTTAGTGTGGCTAAGTTAATTTATTTGGTATGTTACATATAATAGAATCGCATAAAAGGGAACCATTTTTTTGTTAAACAGTGTCACTTATAAGTGTCAAAACGTTGGAGTTGAGGATAATGTCTGAACTCAAAAGTGCGCTTGCAGTTCAAATATTTCTAGCTCACATCCAAATCTAGGCGCGAATCCTTAAATGTATATTTATACAATGATTCAAATTAGATCTCGGGTTTGCTTGACTATATATGACCTAGACTTAATCACTAGGGGAACTCGCCAATGCTAATTGTGCTAACCAAGAAAATAAAAATGGGTAAGTTGTGCTTGACCTTAAATACATCACTAGCTTTAAGTAGTACTCTCTACTCAACAGGCTAATATCATGTATTTTGAGGCATTTGTGTCTATGGTTAATATAGAATAGCGATACAGTAAAGGAAAACCTCAGATCAAAACATAAGAACAATTAATGGCTAACAGTTCCTGTAGCTCATATGAAAACGTGTGAGGGTTGCCAATTTGAAATATGAGTATGGTTATCAATTTGTCATTTCAGAACAATGTATGCTATGAATTGGAAACTTCACAATATACTCAGGCTGAGCAAAGCCTCGGGACTCATCTTCGTACGCCTCCCATTGATTCATTTGATTGTTTGGCCAGGAAACCGAGTTTTCCAAAAGCCCTTTTCCCTGTGGCATTTGCCTTTTAATTTCCGTTGTTTCGTTTCCATCAGACTGGACCCGTTCCGGCCTGTCGCCCAAGGAAAGGTAGTCTTCCAGAGTGCGATCCATACAAAAGCCTCTTGCTCACCCCCGAGAAAAGAAAACCATTCCTGGCTTGCTCCCTGCTTCTATCTCTTTGACTGCAATGTTCATCTCCCTATAGACAACTACCGTAAGCCTTCTCCATCTTCAGATATATATGTGTGATCTGATATCAGGATATCAGTCTTATTTAGTTTCGATCTCCTGAAATAAGTCATATGTTGTAGGGTCTGACGTTTATACTGTATCAATTATTCCGTTATGGAATACTAATTGTCATAAGGGAATGAGAAAAGTCAGATGAATAAGATAAAACAATAGAATACCGATTTTCCATTACGGTTTCAATCTCCTTGTCAAAAATAGTCTATGTTAATATTTAGGAGATTCTCACAATAAAAGCATATGTAACTTTTCCCCCAGACGAGACTACTGTAATTTTTAGATAAAACGTATCGTCTCTTGTCTGATTTTGATACATTCACATCACATTTATCGAAAGGACGGGTTCGCAGAGCATCCTTAAAACATCACTCAGGATATGGTCATGTGATGTCGTAAGTTACCGTGGTCGCCGATAGGAGTCGGATATTGGTCTTGCCGCCTGCAATGGTCACGGTAGAGTGACTACGATTCATCACGTGCCCCCGTCAGGCAAATCAGAAGGCAGCTTTTTCTTCTGCCTTCTCTCTCCTCTCCTGACAGCGCAGTCACTGGTGCACCTCCATATACACGCTTGGCTGAAGGCCCAGCTGTCTAGGGACATGTTGATTGAATCCTACTCCGAGCCTGCAGGCACGAGCACGTTTGTCTTAGTCTCCACGCATGCGCGGAATGCGTAAAAAATACAAAAGAGCCAACCGGAAATCGCTCAGTGAAATGTAAGGCGTCGTCCGGGTTACCGATAACGATCCCACTTTTCTAGGCGGGCAAGGCACATCCGGCATGCCGTGATGCTATGAGATGCGTTCACTTTGCCTGAGCGATAAAATGTGCACTGAGCCAACAGCTCGCTGAAAAGACCCAGAGGGTTGGACATAAGTCTACCCCAAGGGGAGTCGCATTTGCGGGGAGGTAACTAGCCTTTCACAGTCTCTCTCCAGCCTTCTATAGATAAAGTGAAAAGAACTCTCTTGATTTAATCCAGAGACTCAGCTCATGGCCAAAGGTTCCAGTAATTGCTATAGATTGATTAGATTTACCCAGGAAAAGCACCCATTAAAGTGCTTATAACAGCCGTCTTTGGCACGCCAGTTTCTGAATATCGACGGAAATATAAAAGGGAAGTTATTGCATTTACATTGTGCACATCAACTCGTCTATCGGCGGAAGGCCTAGACATGCCATTCGCTGGCATATACTATCTCATTCTACCACCCACATCCGGCACCTGTACTATTAAAGGTGTTGTGGTGATTTGTAGTAGATAAAGGCGCATTTTTAATGATCACCAACTAAATTGAGAACAGAGGCCATAATTAGTTTGTTTAACACATTTTAATGATGAAATTCCTAATTAGCCTGTTTTCGATTAATCAAATGAATCTAACATAGAAAATCCAGCCTTCTGTTATTCAATTATTCCAACCAATTGCACAAGCTGTCTTGTCTCTACTTTGAGATATATCAACATTGTTATAGCTTCCTAAACGTCTATGGATTTTTAAGTTTGATTAATATATATGATATGGTTTAGTACACTTAACATGATATAATATATCAATAATGTATATTATATTTCGATTAAACAAATGGGATTAAGGAAAATATGATCCAGAATACTCATACCAAGATAAATCAGATTTTTGTTTTAACTTGATAATGTACAGAAAGCCCTGTTAGTTTCGTGGCCTCTTTGCGATATAAATTTCAAGTAAAAATACGAAGGGAAACAATATAGATTTAAAAACCGTTTCTCTTTACAGTCGAATAGCAAAGGTTCCAGAGTTGGACCAGGCGGGACCAGACAGTGCATATTTTGCGATATCTCGTTGCCATGGTTTCAGCCCCAGCACCACGTGGTGCTGCTCTGATTTGTAAATTTCTCTAGGGAAACGCGACCTCACGTTCTAGAGTGCACATTGTTTGCCCATTCTTTTAATACTGTAATCCTTTACTTCGTGCAGACAGTTAGTTGAACGTTTTCCTTCGAACGTGAGTTCACCCCGACTAGATTTTACTTGTTTGGTACCGAGGTTTTTAGCCGGGGTCGGGTAATTTCGTTCAAAGTCGACAGAGTCACAGGGTCAAGACAAATGTCACCTATATCAGTCTTTTTTTCATCTGATGTTAACATCTATTATTCTATCAGGACTGTGAAACTGAATTAACGTCAGTGTAGCTTGTAATCCATTTTCTCTTATTTGAGGAGTCAATCGATATCAAAGTTCAACACTGCCTGCTGAAGATCAGAAATTACCTAGTAAAGCCTCGTTCAAGCATGCAATAGACAACCTCGAGGAATTATGAACGCTTAGATCAATTATAATGTCACCTACCATAACATCTTTTTCCCATCACATATCATCTCATCCACACAAACACCTAATAGTCAATTGCTAGAAGGCCTCTTTATTCTGTATAGATACCAATGTTATGTAATATATTACCTTCTACAGTACAGTAGTATAAGCTTAACTAATTATGAATTGAAATGATATATGTCAGTTTGTAATCTATTGCATGATCATAGAACCTACTTGACTGTACTACCCGGACCGCATTACGCTGTATTGGAAGACCACCAAATCCTGGTGAATTACGTGGTAATGAAATAAAATGTTTTCGGCCCCATTTTAATTCACAAATTACATTTCCAATAAAACCACTCATTCATATAATGGCAAATTGTTCCTCCCTTTAGGTACTTCATGGACTGAGATGTCTCCCGCAGTATAGGCCACCTATGCTCTTGTGTTTGTGTTCTACGTCCTCGTTCTGCTCGTCATACCGGGACATGCTATGATGGTGCGCTCTTCAGGACTGCTATGTGCTGCCAGGAGCTGTTGGGGCCATGCCCCTTCATCATGTCAGTCTGCCATGCCATACGATCCTGTTAACCTCCACTCTGTGATTCGAGGTACACCTGCTGGCCTTTATGCCTCGATGTGCACCTCCTAGGGCACAGCTCTTGACCTATCTGCTCAAGTAGGTCATCCAGGCTAACCAGTATGCTACCTTCGCTGTCCGCCATGTCAAGGATCCCCTACAGCTCATAGTTATCAAGGTCTGCCTCTTCATCCAGTCCTTGGTTGAAGGTCTCGCTTCTCGGGGGGTCCGTCAAGTAATGCAATCTCAAAAACGAGGGTGTGGCTCTCGGACCACCCTGTGGACGACTCTGCCTTCTCCACACACCAGGACGTGACAGTTCTAAAAAGTGCCGCACTTAACTTCCAACATGTTCTCCATCCAGCGCTTCCAGTCACCATGCTGAATGCCATCATCACGCAGGCTGATCTTCTCATGATGGAAACACTCATCAAGGCCAACGCATTGGTCGCATTTGACTCCCTCCTTCATGCCTCTAACATCTTCGCAGCACCGCCTGGAACCAGATGGGCCCTTTGGACCTAGCAACGGCCAAAGCGGTT